>JARQOD010000006.1:230918075-231058941 GCA_033576555.1 Oophaga sylvatica | reverse complement strand
TTGGAAATTCACACTGAAGGCATCAAAACTATTTATTAACACATGTGGAATTATATACAGTACTTAACAAGAAAGTGTGTAACAACTGAAATTATGTCTTATATTCTAGGTTCTTCAAAGTAGCCAACTTTTACTTTGATAACTGTTTACACACTCTTGGCATTCTCTTGATGATATTCAAGAGGTAGTAACAGAAACAATCTTGAAGGAGTTCCCAGAGATGCTTAGCACTTGTTGGCCCTTTTGCCTTCACTCTGCGGTCCAGTTCACCCCAAACCATCTCGATTGGGTTCAGGTCTGGTGACTGTGGAGGCCAGGTCATCTGGCGTAGCACCACATCACTCTTCTTCTTGGTCAAATAGCCCTTACACAGCCTGGAGGTGTGTTTCGGGTCATTGTCCTGTTGAAAAATAAATGATGGTCCAACTAAACGCAAACCGGATGGAATAGCATGCCGCTGCAAGATGCTGTGTTAGCCTTGCTGGTTCGGTATGCCTTCAATTTTGAATAAATTCCCAACAGTGTCACCAGCAAAGCACCCTCAGAACATCATACCTCCTCCTCCATGCTTCACGGTGGAAACCAGGCATGTAGAATCCATCCGTTCACCTTTTCTGCGTCGCACAAAGACACGGTGGTTGGAACCAAAGATCTCAAATTTGGACTTATCAGACCGAAGCACAGATTTCCACTGGTCTAATGTCCATTCATTGTGTTCTTTAGCCCAAACAAGTCTCTTCTGCTTGTTGCCTGTCCTTAGCAGTGGTTTCCTAGCAGCTATTTTACCATGAAGGCCTGCTGCACAAAGTCTCCTCTTAACAGTTGTTGTAGAGATGTGTCTGCTGCTAGAACTCTGTGTGGCATTGACCTGGTCTCTAATCTGAGCTGCTGTAAACCTGCGATTTCTGAGACTGGTGACTCGGATAAACTTATCCTCAGAAGCAGAGGTGACTCTTGGTCTTCCTTTCCTGGGCGGTCCTCATGTGAGCCACTTTCCTTGTAGCGCTCGATGGGTTTTGCAACTGCACTTGGGGACACTTTCAAAGTTTTCCCAATTTTTCGGACTGACTGACCTTCATTTCTTAAAGTAATGATGGCCACTAATTTTTCTTTCCTTAGCTGCTTTTTTCTTGCCATAATACAAATTCTAACAGTCTATTCAGTAGGACTATCAGCTGTGTATCCACCAGACTTCTGCACAACACAACCGATGGTCCCAACCCCATTTATAAGGCCAGAAATTACACTTATTAAAACTGACAGGGCACACCGTGAAGTGAAAACCATTTCCGGTGACTACCTCTTGAAGCTCATCAAGAGAATGCCAAGAGTGTGCAAAGCAGTCATCAAAACAAAAGGTGGCTACTTTGAAGAGCCTAGAATATAAGACATAGTTTCAGTTGTTACACACTTTTTTGTTAAGTACTGTATATAATTCCACATGTGTTAATTCATAGTTTTGATGCCTTCAGTGTGAATTTACAATTTTCATCATCATGAAAATACAGAAATATCTTTAAATGAGAAGTTGTGTATATATATACACTGCTCAAAAAAATAAAGGAAACACTCAAATAACACATCCTAGATCTAAATAAATGAAATATTCTCATTGAATACTTTGTTCTATACAAAGTTGAATGTGCTGTCAACATAATCACACAAAAATCGTCAATGGATATCAAATGTTTGAACCATTGGAGGCTTGGATTTGGGGAGACCCCCAAAATGAAAGTGGAAACAAGTCAAAATGAAAATCACAACAAGACAAAATTAAAGTGGAAACAATTCAAAATGATGCTCAATATTGTGTGTGGGCTCCACTTGCCTGTATGACCTCCCTACAATGCCTGGGCATGCTCCTGATGAGGTTGGGGATGTTCTCCTGAGGGATCTCCTCCAAGACCTGGACTAAAACATCCATCAACTCCTGGACAGTCTGTGGTGCAACGTGACGTTGGTGGATGGAGTGAGACATGCTGTCCCAAATGTGCTCAATCGGATTCAGGTCTGGGAAATGGGCAGGCTGGTCCATACCTTCAATGCCTTCATCTTGCAGGAACTGCTGACACACTCCAGCCACATGAAGATCTGGAATTTTCCTGCATTAGCAGGAACCCAGCGCCAACCGAACCAGCATATGGTCTCACAAGAGGTCTGAGAATCTCATCTCAGTAATTAATGGCAGCCAGGCTACCTCTGGCGAGCACATGGAGGACTGTGTGGCCATTCAAAGAAATGCCACCCCGCCCTATTACTGACCCACTGCCAAACCGGTCATGCTTAAGGATGTTGTAGGCAGCAGATTGCTCTCCACGGCGTCACCAGACTCTGTCACGTCTGTCACATGTGCTGAGTGTGAACCTGCTGCCTGCATATTTTTTCATCAATATGGCCGTGTGAGGGCTTGTTTTTTGCGGGATGAGTTGTACTTTTGAATTACACCATTGGTTTTACCAAGTTGTGTACTACAAAACGAGGAAAAAATTCCAAGTGCGGTGAAATTGCAAAAAAGTTTTTTGTTTGGCTTTTTTTACAAGGTTCACTAAATGCTAAAACTGCTAAAAACTGCTAAAACTGACCTGTCATTATGATTCGAATTCAAAGACACCAAACATGTCTAGGTTCTTTTTTGTTTAAGTGGTGAAAAAAAATTCCAAACTTAATTAAAAAAAAAATAATTGCTCCATTTTCCGATATCCGTAGCATCTTTAATTTTGTGATCTTGGGTTGAGTGAAGGCTTATTTTTTTGGGCCGAGCTGATGTTTTTACTGATACTACTTTGGTGCAGATATGATCTTTTGATCACCCATTATTGCATTTTAATGCAATGTCCAGGCAACCAAAGAAATTTAATTCTGGCATTTTTACTTTTTTTCTCTCTACGCCGTTTAGCAGTTAGATTAATCCTTTTTTTATTGATAGATTGGGAAATTCTGAATGCGATGCTAAATATGTGTATGTTTGATTTTTTTATTGTTTTATTTTGAATGGGGCGATAGGGAGGTGATTTGAAATTTTATATCTTATTAATTTTCTTATATTTTTAAAAACATTTTTTTACTTTTGGCATGCTTCAATAGTCTCCATATGAGACTAGAAGCTGCCACAACCCGATCGTCTCTGCTGCAATAGAGAAGATGATCAGATCGCCTTTTTATTGCAGAATTACTCACTTGCTATGAGCTTCGAGCACCAGGTGGTGCTCACAGTAAGCCGGCACTGACAACCATAGAGGTCTCCAGCAGGCCTCTCATTGTCATGCCAATGAACCGGTGACCCGCGATCACGTGACAGGGTCACTGGTCGATGTGTTTCCAGCCTTTTGGCCTGAAGCGTGAGTTAAATGTTGCTGTCAGCTATGACAGTGGCATTTAATGGGTTAATAGCAGCAAGTGAATTGTGATTCCATCAGCGGCTATTGTGCTCCAGGCACTTTAACCCCCGGCACACTGCGATCAAACATGTTCGTAGTGTTCCGGCGGCATAGGGAAACATCGCGTAGGGAGGGCTCCCTGCATGCTTCCCTGAGATCCTCATATGTGATTGCGTTGTTTCGAAGGCCTCCTCCCTGCAGTCCCCCAGATACAAGATGGCCGCGGGGGCCTTTCAGGTCCTGCAGCGAGGTGGCTTGTCAGTGCCTGCTAAGAGCAGACGCCGGCAAGCCTCCTGCACTGCCAATCAGATCGCTGATCTGACAGAGAGCTCTGCAAACTATCAGCGATTTGACACTATATAGTGATGTTCCACCCTGGGACAAAGTAAAAAAGTAAAAAAATAAAAATTAACATGTTTAAAAAAAATTCCTAAATAAAGAAAAAAAATATTCCCAATAAATTCATTTCTTTATGTAAATAAAAAAAGGAATAAACAATAAAAGTACACATATTTAGTATCGCCGCATCCGTAATGACCCGCCCTATAAAACTGTCCCACTAGTTAACCCCTTTAGTGAACCCCTTAAAAAATTAAAGCAAAAGACAATACTTTATCATCATACTGCCAAACAGTGGAATAATACGCGATAAAAAAGACAGATATAAATTAACATGGTACTTCTGAAAACATCATCTTGTCTCGCAAAAATTAAGCCACCAAACAGCATCATCAGCGAAAAAATGAAAACGCTATAGCTCGCAGAATAAAGTGATTCAAAAATAATTATTTTTTATATAAAATTGGTTTTATTGTATAAAAGCACCAAAACATAAAAAAATATATAAATGAGGTATCGCTGTAATCGTACTAACCCGAAGAATAAAACTACTTTATCAATTTTACCACACGCAGCACGGTATAAACGCTCCCCCAAAAGAAATTCATGAATTACTGGTTTTTGTTCATTCTAACCTCCCAAAAATCGTAATAAAAAGCGATCAAAAAATGTCATGCGCCCAGAAATGGTAACAATAAAAACGTCAACTCGAAACGTCAACTCGTCCTGCAAAAATTAAGACCTCATATTGCTCTGTTCAAAGTGGTTCAAAGTGCTCACCACAGATCTAGATAAGTTCCTTAGGCAGTCTAGTTTCTAAAATGAGGTCACTTGTGGGGGGATTTCCACTGTTTAGGCACATTAGGGGCTCTTCAAATGTGACATGGCGTCCAATCTCTATTCCAGCCAATTTTGGTTTGAAAAAGTCAATTGCCGCGCCTTCTCTTCTGAGCTCTGCCGTGCGCCCAAACAGTGGGATTATAAACTTCTGTGACACACTTGGGGATTCAAAGTGCTCACCACAGATCTACATAAGTTCCTTAGGGGATCTAGTTTCCAAAATGTGGTCACGTGTGGGGTTTCCACTGTTTAGGCACATCTGGGGCTCTGCAAAAGGAGCATGACACCCATCAAAGTCTGCATTCTAAAACATCATTTCTTCCTTTCCAAGCCCTGCTGTGCGCCCAGTTTCCACCCCACATATGAGGTATCAGCCTACTCAGGACAAATTGGACAACTTTTGGGGTCCAATTTCCTTGGGAAAAATCAAACATTGGGGACTAAAAAATCTTTTTTGTGGATTTTTTTTTCACAACCAGGCATTATAAACTTTAGTGAAACACTTGGGGGTTTAAAGTGCTCACAACAGATCTAGATAAGTTCCTTTAGTTTCCAAAATGGTGTAATTTGTGGGGATTTTCACTTTTTAGGTACATCAGGGGCTCTTCAAATGTGACATGGCGTCCAATCTCATTTCCAGCCAATTTTGGTTTTAAAAAGTCAATCGGTGCTCCTTGCCTTACGAGCCCTGCGTGCGCCCAAACAGTGGTTTTCCTCCACATATGGGGTATCCGCGTACTCAGGAGATATTACACAAAAACTTTATCTGTCCATTTTCTCCTTTTACCCTTGTGAAAATAAAAATAATGCTTGTGAAAGATAATTTTTGTGACTAAAAAGTTAAATGTTTATTTTTTCCTTCCACGTTGCTTCAGCTCCTGTGAAGCACCTGAAGGGTTAATAAACTTCTTGAATGTGGTTTTGAGTACCTTGAGGGGTACAGTTTTATGAATGGTGTCACTTTTGGGTGATTTCTGCCTTATAGACCCCTCAAAGTGACTTCAAATGTGAAGTGATCACAAAAAAAAATGGCTTTGTAAATTTTGTTGTAAAAATGAGAAATTGCTGGTCATCTTTTAACATATATCTTCCTAACAAAAAATAAATTTTTGTTCCAAAATTGTGCTGATGTAAAGTAGACATGTGGAAATGTTATTTCTTAACTATTTTGTGTGACATATCTCTATGTTTTAAAGTAATAAAAATTCAAAGTTTAAAAATTACAACATTTTCAAAATTTTCACCATATTTCCATTTTTTTGATAAATAAACACAAGTTATATCGAAGAAATTTTACCAGTGACGTGAAGTACAATATGCCACTAGAAAACATTCACAGAATCTCGAAGATCCATTGAAGTGTTCCAGAGTTATAACCACATAGAGAGACAGTGGTCAGAATTGTAAAAATTGGCCTGGTCATTAACGTGCAAACCACCCTCAGGCGTAAAGGGGTTAAGGGCTGCTTTTTTGTGGACAACCATAACGCTGGTGGGAAGTTGCCCATCTTAGGGTGTGGTTTGGGAGTTAAACAGTCAGCTTCCAGAGGCATTCAGTGTTCAGCAGGGCTGGAGAGAGGAACGCTAGTGTTTTATGTCCTTAGAAGGAGAAGCTGAACCAGTGAGTGGTTACTATCCTGAGCGGAGAAACCTCAGAGATGTAGAGACTATATACCATTTTGTTTTATCATTTTTTGCCCCAAGGGCTGCGTTTATTTTCACTTTGTTTTGGTTTATGCCACATGCCTAATAAACCAACGGAAGATTTAAGAGACAGTGTACATGTGTCTACCTCCGAATGCAGCCTAATGAGCTGATCAACCACACCTGTTAGAGTAGCAGTAAAGCAGCCACAGCAAAGATGTAAGACAGCATCTCTCTCCCCTCTTTCAGTAGGCTGACACAGCCATTATCTAAGAAAGTATAGCTCAGCATGTAGAATATCTTTAAAGAAAAGAAAGATTCATGAACAAATTGCCAGCTGCACATTGCTGTAGTAGATGCCTGCCTCAGAAGGAATTGAATCCTCTAGTTGCCCACAGTTATCGTGGATGCAGAGAAATCTCATAAGTAAGTCACCCAGAGTGAAGATTGGAACCATGTCATATTACATGTAATGACGAACACAAGGTACTATGATAATAGGATATGGAGGTCACTGCGTTATCACAGCCCTGGAGAGTGGAGAAAGACATCCAGAATATCAGTACAGTTCTTCAGCATGTCATTGGGCCTTCTGGCTGCCTTAGAAGGATGTACTTCATAGCACTGTCTATTTATTTCCAGTATACCAGTTTCTATTGTGGTTAGCTGCTGTTACTGGAATCTTTCTTAAGAAATGCGACTCTGTGATTAACAGATGTGTAACCACCAAGATTTTTTACCACCATTTCCTGTGATGAATCTGCTGCTGTTTAAAGAAAAGTTTACTTCTGTTTTACAAAACCATTGCTGTCTCTCTTGTTTTCTCTCTATATCACCATTACAGGATGTGTCAAGGACCAATTCCGTTCAAAAGAGAAACGAAGCACTGTACAAGGCAGTTATTTGCACAGAAGCCTATATCCCGTTATGCAAAAGTCTCTATTTCCAAGAATGTTTGTGTAATATTTTTTACAGGGTGATAGTTAAACATGGCATTGCTAAAATGCTATCCAGCTGTGCCTAATCAAGTCAAGTCCTATCATTATAGAGTCTTGATCCTAAAAAAGACAAAAAATTAGCTTGCCTCATTTTAGGAGATAATGCTTTCCGACATCATTATATTGCTCTTAGAATAAATCCCTGACTCAATGACTGAAAAAATGTAGAATGCATCACTTATATTATTTTATATTATATACTTTTATATTATAAGTGCCAGTATTTTTAGATGCTGATGGTAAAGATGCCCCATCTGAAGACAGTTAAATGAGTGATTTGAAATTTGCAGCAGTGAAAATCCTGAAGATATACATTTTTAGACAGTAGTTTTAAAAGGTTTATTCAGATACTAGATGGAGGCCTGATGCTATTGCATCGGGAGGGCGATAATTTCCAGCATTGAGAATCTCTCCCCCATGTGTTCATCCACCTATCCACTCTCTCTTTCCTCATGTGTTGACTTCTTCCGTCTGTGCTCTCTTCTTTGACCTGTCTACCCCATGTGCTATCCCACTTGTCTGCTGTCTCTTTCCTTCCTGTGCTGTGTTCTCCTCTCATGTGCTGTCCCATTTGAGCTGTCTCCCCCCTGTGCTCTATCTCTCTCACCCTGTGCGCTTTCTCTCTCCAGATCTCCAGTCTTCTCCTCTTATGTGATCTCTTCTTTGACCTGTGTACATCATGTGCTCTCCCTTTGTCTGCTCTCTCTCTCTGACATTACAGCAGGAGATCGCAGAGGATACATTTTTACATTTTGTGAGGTAAAATATTGTTTAAAAACAGTCAGTGAAATATTTTACCTCACAAAATGAACCCTCTGTGATCATTAGATGTCACCACAGGGCTGCAGCAAAGACAAAGACCCCAATTCAATTTTGCATGTCAGTCTTGATGAGGGTGCACATTGGAGTCAAATCCTCATCAAGAGGCACAAGTCTCTTAGTGAATCAGGAGTGTCTGGTTAAAGGCATGATACTCTGTATAAGCCTTGTCACGAATCTTTCTCCAGTCACAGACTGGAGTAGGATTTCTGGCATAAAGAGTGACATCAGCCCTCATAAATTTGGGCGGCAGGGAGTGCAACACACCTATTCCAACCCAGCTTCACTCTCTTTCTGGGAGCTGAGTGAAAATTCTGCGAGAACAAGATGCAAAATTTTAGAGGAGCCTCATGTTGCACCAAACACTTGTAACTTTTCAAAGCTTTTTATGGCCTTTAAGTCAGGCCTTTAATTTTCCTGAAAATCAACCTTTAGAAACAGAGTTATTCTTAGCTTAAACTAGACATATTCCAATGCATGTGAGAGATAGGAAAATGTTTATGAGGTTATTTTGACTGATCACCAATGGTTAGTGCAACATAAGAAAATTATTATTATTATTATTATTAATACTATTATTGGCAACAAAAGAACCTAAATATTTCAGTTGACTTTAATTTGCTTTTCTTCAAATGTTTTAGTTACGGTATGTATTTTCTTTTGTAGCTATTTATTGCACAGCTCAGCATTACTTTGTGTGATTTGTCTGCTGTGCATTGTAATTTTATAAACTGGTAAATAAATATTTTCTCTAAATTATATAGATGCAGGAAAAAATCACAACTTGCTTATGTTTTTTTGGTTAAACTTTAAAGAAAATAGACAGATACACATTTTAAGTATCTGAAACGTGCAACATACATTATTTACTCACATTCTCAAATTCCTTCTTATCCCAGATGTAATTCATCACAATCCTATTAAGAAACATGAAAAAATAATCTCCTATAAAAAATGCAATTGTATTTGACACATCAGTTTTTTGATGCATAAAAGTAATCCCAGTACTCCATTCATATACAGCAAAGTAAACATTTGAATGTGATTGCTAAGTGTAAATAGCAGCTTTAACCTGAGGTGTTCTTGACTTGAACAATAATATGTTAAATGACTGTTGACAATGGTTGGTCAGTCTTACAAGATTTAAAGAAAAACGAGCCTTAAGGTACTGCCACACTACACAATCCCGCTAGCGATCTCGTTAGCGTCGCATACTAATGAGATCGCTAGCGGGATTGTTTCTATATCGCTAGTAGCTACCTAACTTAGCGATGTCGTTAAGGACGCTATCGCGGTTAGCGATCTCCTTAACGACTTTAGCGGTACAAAAGTACCGCTAAATCGCTAAGAAAAGGTGCTACACTTAGCGATTATACTTACCCAGCGGGAGCGCCGGCGATAAAATAGGGTCCGGAACGATTCCAGCGACGAGCGAGATCACAGCAGGAAGCTCGTCGCTGGCAGCTGCCGCACACAACAACATCGCTAACGGGATCGCTAAATAGTGACGTTTTTTAGCGATCCCGTTAGCGATGTTGTTTAGTGTGGCATACCCTTAAGGGTATGAGCACAGTATGTCTTTTCCAGGTGGGTACGCTCTATAACCCACCTAAAATAGCTTTAAATAAGTAATAAAATGAATGAAAATGTACATTGCAATGAAAAAATTACATGCCATGCATATGCTAAGCTTTTTGAGCTTCCTTTAACCGCTTCAGGATTCCAAAGACACAAGTCGTTAAAATAAGTGACCCAACTGTTCTTCAGACAGGTTTAATTTTGAAGCCGCTTTGCCACTTGTCAATAGCTAGTGACAGGCGAACCCGTGGATGTTTGGGTCCAAGGGGATAGGTCGAACACCTAAAAAAGTTTGGTTCAGGTACCAGAACGGAACTCGGAACCGAGCTCGGACCCCATTCAGATGAATGCAGTGCTCGAACATTCGTTGTTTTCCACTCTGTCATCTGCATGACAGCGCGGCAAACATGGGCTCTGATTGGCAGGAAGATTATTACTGCTTTTCAGAGAGCAGCGATTCCTATGCTCTCAGATGACAGTGTGAGCCAATACCTGTGACAAGTGGTCACAAAGGTTACCTCTGGTCCCACTTTTCGTCTGATGAGAGAATACTACTTCCATGAGGCTACACTTGATGTCACTGAAAAAATTTTAAAAAAATGACGTGGGATTTCTTCCATTTTTGACAATCAGCACATGCAAAACTAACAGCTGCGGATTGCAGCCCTTAGCTGTCAGCTTTTTCATGGCTACTTATTAAGAATAGAGGTGTCACATGATTTTTGCTTCAATTCTTTAAATAAGTAACTTTAAAAAAAGGTGTGGTGTCCCCCCATTTTGATAATCAGCCAAGCTAAAGCAAACAGCTAGTGGCTGGTATTCTCAGACAGAAAAAGGTCCATTGATATTGCCCCCAGGCTTAAAATAACCACTCTCAGTCACTCCAAAAAAGGTGCATCTTTTTGGTGCGCCAATTCTGGTTCTTTTACCGGCTCTTCTAACTTGCCTTGGTGCGGTGACAAAGGAGTAATAGATATGGGATTGATGTTAGCTGTTTTATGGCAGCTGACGTCAATCCCATAGGTAAGTAATGGAGAGGCGCCTATAAGATGCCACCATTGCTAACCTCATATTTACATTAAAAAAGCACAGCCAGAATAAACTCCTTTATTTTAAAAATAAAAAAGAAAAGTTATATTCACTTTTATATCTAATCCATTGAAGCCCATGTCCTCTGGAATAAAACAGAAAGTAATAAAAATCATAATACTCATCTTTTCACCTAATCCACTGAAGCCCATGTTCACTGGAAAAGAAGAAAAATAATAACCAAGAATATTTTTCACCTGCCTGACGTGAAGATAATCCATACTGTCCCATGACGATCTGGATAATTTGGATAGCAGGCACATCAGTGACCGCTCTCTTTACCAGCTGGCTCACACTGAGACAGGAGCATAATTATTCTTCTGCAGTGTGCAGATGAGCTCCTGTGAGAAAGTTCACCGGAGTTCATAGCTGATGAATACTAGTGTTGAGCGATACGATACTGAAAGTATCGGGTATCGGCCGATATTAGCTCTATCGGCCTTTCGATACTTAGTTCCGATATTTTCGTCTTATCGGATACCGGAATCGTGATTGTCACTGTCACTGTCAGTGTCCGTCGGTCGGGTCTGTCAGGAGTCAGCGGCACTTACCTGGCAGAAGATCTCCGGCGGTCACGGGCTGGACTGCTTCATGGCCGCCATCATCTTTCCCCGGCGGTCACATGCAGTTTCTCGCGATAACTGCAGTGACTGCTGGGTAATCCCGGCCGTAAAGCAGTCAGTCCGATGACGTCACCGCCGGGGAAGCAGGTAATCAGCTGTGCTGCGTCGCGATGACAGGCTCTGCCTGTCATCACGATGTAGCAGAGCTGGATCGTCGTGGGACTGTCGTTACTATGGACTGCGTCGGACAGGTGGTATACTGTTGGTTTGTTTTTTTTCTTTTTTTACAGGAGATCGATGGCGTCACAGGAATGAGTGTATAATAAAATTAATGAAAACTGTGTTGTCTCTTTTATTTCATTAAAAGACTTTTTTCTTGCTTTGTCTTTTTTTTTATACATTTAATAACTTTGGGATTAATAATGGATAGGTGTCTTATTGACACCTCTCCATTATTAACCGGGCTTATTGTCACCGTGCAATCAACGGTGACATTAACCCCTTATTACCCCACTTGCCACCGCTACAGGGCAGTGGGAAGAGCCGGGTAAAGTGCCACAATTGGCACATCTTTTGATGCGCCAAATGTGGGGCTGCTGTAGCCTGGTATTATCAGGCTGTTGAGGGCCAAAATCCATGGGCCTTGACAGTCTTTTAATACCAGGCCGCAGCAGTCTGCATTTTACTTGGCTGGTTAACAAAAATAGGGGGACCCCTACGCCGTTTTTTTTTCGAGGGGATCCCCTATTTTTGTTAACCAGCCAAGCTAAGCAGACTGCTGTGGCCTGGTATTATCAGGCTTGCAAGGTCCATGGATATTGGATCCTTACCAGCCTGAAAAACCAGGCCTCAGCGGTCTGCTTCATCTGGCTGGTTAACAAAAATAGGGGGGACCCCACGCCAATTTTTTTCGAGGGGATCCCCTATTTTTGTTAATCAGCCAAGATATGCAGACTGCTGTGGCCTGGTATTATCAGGCTGGCAAGGTCCATGGATCTTGGTTCCTTAACAGCCTGAAAATCCAGGCCTCAGCGGTCTGCTTCATCTGGCTGGTTAACAAAAATAGGGGGGACCCCACGCCAATTTTTTTCGAGGGGATCCCCTATTTTTGTTAATCAGCCAAGATATGCAGACTGCTGTGGCCTGGTATTATCAGGCTGGCAAGGTCCATGGATCTTGGCTCCTTAACAGCCTGAAAATCCAGGCCTCAGCGGTCTGCTTCATCTGGCTGGTTAACAAAAATAGGGGGGACCCCACGCCAATTTTTTTCGAGGGGATCCCCTATTTTTGTTAATCAGCCAAGATATGCAGACTGCTGTGGCCTGGTATTATCAGGCTGGCAAGGTCCATGGATCTTGGCTCCTTAACAGCCTGAAAATCCAGGCCTCAGCGGTCTGCTTCATCTGGCTGGTTAACAAAAATAGAGGGGACCCCACGCCAATTTTTTTTCGAAGGGAACCCCTATTTTTGTTAATCAGTTCCCTCTGACGTCACTGATTGTGTCCCTGGCTGACCTGAAGTGAAAGTGGAAAGCAATCAATTAAGCTTTCCACTTCCTCTCCTGTCAGCCAGGAGAGGAACTCATTCATTTGGGGGTTTACTGTGAGGCTTCAGCATTAGCTGCGGTCCCTGCAGTAAACATTAACCCTTTCTGAAGGATTACACCGTGGGACCTGACTGTGCATGGGATAGGTAAGAATAATTTTGCTTTTTTATTTTATTTTTATTACAGGAAATGGTTTTTGCAGTCAAATAAAAGATGGTCAAAAACATGTGTCTTTATTTCATAAAAATGATTTTTAATTAAAGTGTGTGTGTTTTATTTTTATTTCATGCAATAGGATTAATAATTGATAGTTGTCTAATTGACAGCTCTCAATTATTAACCTGGCTTAAGGTCACCTTTCAATTGCAATGTGGCTTTAACCCCATATTAACCCATTCGCCACCGCTACAGGGCAATGGGAATAGACGGGCAAAGTGCCAGAAAGGGCGAATCTAATTATAGATTTGTCTTTTCTGGGGTGTCTGGGGGCAGATGTTAGTAGCCAGGGGGGGCCAAAAATAATGGTCCCTCTCTGGGCCATTATTATCTGCCCCCATTCGCTGGCTTTGTCTGTCTGGTTGCGAAATATATATATATATATATATATATATATATATATATACATGTCATTGAATTTGTGACACATATATATATATATTTATATTTATAGTTCATACACTTCTACATAGTATAATAGCCGCTAATTCAATTGACGGCTTTTGTGAAAATGCAGAACCCGACATGAAATGACACTTGGTGTACATAGGGTTAACCATGTCTTTTCATGTCCTTTGCTATCTGATTTGCACAAACAATTACATCAGTCTATGTGTGCAAAATTTCACACCTGTAGGGGTTAATTAAAGGTGTAAATTCGTAGCAAAAAGTCTGTTTTTTTACAACGAATTTACACCTTTAATTAACCCCTACAGGTGTGAAATTTTGCACACTTACACTGATGTAATTGTTTGTGCAAATCAGATTGCAAACAACATGAAAAGACATGGTTAACCCTATGTACACCAAGTGTCATTTCATGTCGGGTGCTTCTGTCTTTTCACAGAAGCCGGCTTTACCCGGCAATTGAATCAGAGGATATTTTACTATGTAGAAGTGTATAAACTATACATATATGTATATATATGTCACAATGACATGTATATATATATATATATATATATATATATATATATATATATATATATATATATGTATTCTATGCGTGTATATTTAGTGTTTACAAGGAAATAAAGGTTTTTTTTAGTTGCAATATTTTTTTCCCATAGACTTACATGGGACTTCCGGTATCGGAATCGGATATCGCCGATATTTAGTGATATCGGCGATACCATTCCGATCCGATATTTTTAGATATCGAGCAGTATCGCTCAACACTAATGAATACATGTGGGGTCAATAGTTGCTGTAAGTGAAGTCACTAGAGTTCATCAGCTATGAACTCTGGTGAACTTTCTCAGGGCAGCTCAGCATTACACACATCAATGTGAGCCGGCTAGTGGGGATAGCAGTAGCATCATTGATGTGGCTACTATCCAAATGATCCAGATCTTCAACAAACAGTATGGATTATTATCACATCAAACAGGTGTTGGATATGGTTGTTTATCATTTTCATTTTTTTTTCCAGGAGACATGGTCTTCAATGGATTAGGCGTACAGGTGAGTATAATTGTGCTTTTTTTTTTATTTCAAATGAAGGTGTCAGGTTTTTTTGTTTATTTAAATGATTTTATTCTTGCTGTGTCTTTTTTACAGTCCAACTATGTGATTAGTAATGGGGGCATCTTATACATGCCTCTCCATTACTAACCTCAGGATTTCGTGTCAGTTGCCAATACAAAGCTGACATTAACTCCACAATTATTACCCCACTTGCTACCGTACCATGGCAAGTGGAAAGAGTGAGGCTAAGCACCAGATTTGGCACATTTCATTGATGTGACATTTCTGGGGTGGCTGAGAGCTGATGTTTTAGTTTGGGAGGGGGTACAATATGCATGGACCTTTCCTAGGTTATTATCAGCCTGCAGCTGTCTGCTTAGCTTTTGCTGGTTATTACATATAGGGGGACCCCACATCAAAAGTTTGGGGGGACTCTCCTAAATTAATCAGAAAAGACTAAGTAATTGACTGTGAGCTGATATTAATAGCCTGGGAACATCTAAATTATCGGGATTGCAATACCTTTGGCATGTGCTATAGGTTACAGAAAAACAACTAGCTGCACGGTTTGGGGACAAAATGCAATTTTTTTTACAAAAATATATTGTAATATCTGCATTAATTTTTTGATACAACAAACTTACCTTTCAATTTTGGGTGAAATTAGAGAAGCACTCCCATCAAGTGTGTTGATCTCTTGAAATTTTGCAATTATCACATTATATAGCACTGTGGATTTAAAACTGCTTATTTTGACCTTCCAGCCAGCTAATTCTTTTCTTTTCTCTGCTGTATGAAGAAATAGCAAGTCTCTTTTCCATGAATTTATCATGATGCATGGTTGAAAAGCAGTGTCTGATTTTCATTTAATTTTCATAGATTTTGATTTATTTTTACTTTTGTCAGATTCAAGTTATTTCTGTGACCATTGTGGGTTTTTCTGTCGTTAAACGAGGGGTACCAACAATTTTGACCACGTGTAGTAAGCGTTTATTTATGTGATGTCACAGACCTAATGGAAAAGAAAAGAATTAGCTGAGTAGAATATGATGATTGCAATATTTTATGAGGATAAAACATGTTGATGGCAGTGCATCATTAAAAAGCTTTGTGAATGCATATGGGTTGGATTTACTCCATAGCATCCTAATCAGGATTGTGAGAAAGGGCAGAGTTTTTGAAAATTAACTAACCTTCCTTAAACTAAATAAGTGATTTTGTTTCATCAAATACATAATTTGTTTTCTAAAATTGTTTAGAAAAATTTGAAGCAGTGGAATTGGCATCTTAGCAGAATAATCTGTGTTCCATAATTGGTTCATCTTTGCACAGCAACCAGTTATTGACCATATCTCTGACCATGATAACACGCAACTGTGCACCCCAGTAGGAACGTAATGGTGTAATTTTAGAGGTTATAGTAGAAAAGGATAGAGTATGCTCGACTGTAAATAATCATTGGTGGTGCTCTGAAGTAAGACAAAGTCTTCAATATAAGAGGAAAACTTCAGAATTAAGTTTGAAAAAATACAATAATTTTATTGACTCAAAAATGAAATAACAGAGAAAAAGATATCCAATAATTTGGCCTAACTTTAGCCTTTTCAAGGTAAGTCTGTACAAAGTTAATGAAAAGAAATAAGTGAAACATACAACAGTAATTGAACAATAAAATAAAGATAAACAGTTCAGAGGTACAATTTAACTAAAGAAGTACAAAAAGTTTAGAACATCCTGAGTTATGATAGCAACTTATGTAGTAATAGTATGGTCATAGCTAAAGCAGGGAATGAGCCAAGGGGCACAGCAAATTCCAAGAGAAGCATATATAGCCAATGTTTATACTTTTGTCACGTAACAGATCCAAGTGGGAGGCTAAATAAGTATCAATAATACAGGCATGAGAATTCTTATAGCGTATAACATAGAAAAAGGAATTCCAATTGTAAAAATGAAATAGCACAAGGGGGAGGTGGGGAGAAAAAGAAGGATGGAAGAGAGGGAGGGAAGAGGGGGAGAAAAAGGGGAAAGTAGAAAATGAATAAGAGAAAATAGAATAAGACACCAAATGGAAATAACATTCAAATAAACCAATGTGAGATAACAAAAGAAGACACAAAGAAGCAAAAGAGTAAACATTTGTAGCACCTGTAAAGCTGTGGGTGAAATAACTGTTAAAAAGAGGGTCCAGGAATCCTTCTGTTTTGCTTCTGTTGCTTGGGAGGTAACAGAGGGAGGTAAGGGAATGCGGCCATGAGCACATTTTATGACTTGGGACAGTGCCAGAAAGCAGGTCATGTGATTATGGTCACGTGATGGTGCGGGAGCTGTTGGAAGTGTAGTACACAGGAACTGATTGGTGATGGAGCTTGACGAAAAAAAGCAGGTCATGCGCAGTAGAGAACTTATTAAAGAATTTGAAGTGTGCGTATATTCATGCTGACATGAATAGAAGATCCGCAGACCCGCAGCCGATCGCGGCCGGGTGTCAGCTGATTATCACAGCTGACACCCATGACTGTATGTCAGGAGCGGTCACGGACCGCTCCCGGCACATTAACCCCTTGCACACCGCGATCAAACATGATCGCGGTGTACTGGGGGCACAGGGGAGGATCGCGCAGGGTGGGGGCTCCCTGCGCGCCCCCCTGAGACCCTCAGAGCAGCGCGATGTGATCGCGCTGTTCTGAGGGCTTCCTTCCTCCCAGGACCCGGATCCAAGATGGCGCCGGGTCCTGGAGGGAGGCGGCTACCTCAGTGCCTGCCGAGAGCAGGCACTGAGAAGCCTGCTGCACTGCCTGAGCGATCGCTGGTGTGACAGAGTGCTGTGCACACTGTCACACCAGCGATCTGACAAAATACAGTGATGTCCCACCCTGGGACAAAGTAAAAAAGTTAAAAAAATAAAAATAAACATGTTTAAAAAAAAATCCAAAATAAATAAAAAAAAAAAAAAAATATTCCCCAATAAATTCACTTCTTCCTGTAAATAAAAAAAACAAAGCAATAAAAGTACACATATTTGGTATCGCCACGTCCGTAACGACCCCCCTATAAAATTGTCCCACTAGTTAACCCCTTTAGTGAACCACTTAAAAAAAAAAAAAAAAAAACGAAGCAAAAAATCAATGCTTTATCATCATACCGCCGAACAAAAAGTGGAATAACACGCGATCAAAAAGACCGATATAAAAAAACATGGTACCGCTGAAAACGTCATCTTGTCCCGCAAAAAATGAGCCATCATACAGCATCATCAGCGAAAAAATAAAAAAGTTATAGCTCGCAGAATAAAGCGATGCAAAAATAATTATTTTTTATATAAAATTGTTTTTATTCTATAAAAGTGCCAAAACATGAAAAAATGATATAAATGAGGTATCGTCATAATCGTACTGACCCGAAGAATAAAACTGCTTTATCAATTTTACCACACGCGGAACGGTATAAACGCCTCCCCCAAAAGAAATTCATGAATTGCTGATTTTTGTTCATTCTAACCTCCCAAAAATCGAAATAAAAAGCGATCAAAAAACGTCACGTGCTCAAAAATGGTACCAATAAAAACGTCAACTCGTCCCGCAAAAAATAAGACCTCACATGACTCTGTGGGCCAAAATATGCAAAAATTATAGCTCTCAAAATGTGATGATGCAAAAACTATTTTTGCAATAAAAAGCGTCTTTTAGCGTGACAGCTGCCAATCATAAAAACCCGCTATAAATAGTAAATCAAACCCCCCTTTATCACCCCCTTAGTAAGGGAAAAATAATAAAATTAAAAAAAAGTATTTATTTCCATTTTCCCATTAGGGTTAGGGTTAGGGTTGCGGCTAAAGTTAGGGTTAGGGTTGGCGCTAAAGTTAGGATTAGGGTTAGGGTTGGGATTAGGGGTGTGTTAGGGTTAGGTTTGTGGTTAGGGTTGGGACTAGGGTTAGGGGTGTGTTGGGGTTAGGGTTGGAGTTAGAATTGGGGGGTTTCCGCTGTTTAGGCACATCAGGGGCTCTCCAAATGTGACATGGCGTCTGATCTCAATTCCAGCCAATTCTGCGTTGAAAAAGTCAAACGGTGCTCCTTCACTTCTCAGCTCTGCCATGCGTCCAAACAGTAGTTTATCCCCACATATGGGGTATCAGCGTACTCTGGACCCCAAGAGTTATTGTGCAATTTGTCCTATTTCTTCTGTTACCCTTGGGAAAATAAAAAACTGGGGGCGAAAATATCATTTTTGTACAAAAAAAAATATTTTTTTGTTTTTACGGCTGTACATTATAAACTTCTGTGAAGCACTTGGGGCTTCATAGCGCTCACCACACATCTAGATAAGTTCCTTGTGGGGTCTATTTTCCAAAATGGGGTCACTTGTGGGGGTTTCCACTGTATAGGTGCATCAGGGGCTCTCCAAATGTGACATGACGCCCCCAGACCATTCCATCAAAGTCTGCAATCCAAAACGTCACTACTTCCCTTCCGAGCCCTGACGTGCGCCCATACAGTAGTTTTCTCCCACATATTGGGTATCAGCGTACTCAGGACAAATTGGACAACAACTTTTGGGTTCCAATTTCTTCTGTTACCCTGTGAAAATAAAATATTAGGGGCGAAAAAATCATTTTTGTAAAAAAAAAAGGATTTTTTATTTTACGGCTGTACGTTATAAACTTTAGTGAAACACCTGGGGGTTAAAAGTTCTCACCACACATCTAGATAAGTTCCTTGAGGGGTCTAGTTTCCAAAATGGTGTCATTTATGGGGTTTCCACTGTTTAGGCAGATCAGGAGCTCTCCAAACACGACATGGCGTCCAGCCAATTCTGCGTTGAAAAAGTCAGACGGCGCTCCTTCCCTTCCAAACTCTGCCATGCACCCAAACAGTGGTTTACCCCCACATATGGGGTATCAGCGCACTCAGGACAAATTGCACAATAACTTTTGGAGTCTTGTTACCCTTGGAAAAATAAAAATTGGGGTGAAAAGATCATTTTTGTGGAAAAAATATGATTTTTAAATTTTACGGCTCTACATTATAAACTTGTGTGAAGCACTTGGGGGTTCAAATTGCTCACCAAAGATCTAGAAAAGTTCCTTAGGGGGTCTAGTTTCCCAAATGGGGTCATTTGTGGGGGGGTTTCCACTGTTTAGGCACATCAGGGGCTCTCCAAATGCAACATGGCATCCAATCTTAATTCCAGCCAATTTTGGTTGGAAAAAGTCAAATGGTGCTCCTTCCATTCCGAGCTCTGCCGTGAGCCCAAACAGTGGTTCCCCCCCACATATGGGGTATCAGCGTACTCAGGACAAATTGGACAACAACTAACGTGGTCCAATTTCTCCTGTTACCCTTGGGAAAATAAAAAATTAGTGACTAAAAGATAATTTTTGTGGGAAAAAAATAGGATTTTTTATTTTCATGCCCGGGCATTATAAACTTGTGTGAAGCACTTGGGGGTTCAAAGTGCTCACCAAAGATCTAGATAAGTTCCTTAGGGGGTCTAGTTTCCAAAATGGGGTCACTTGTGGGGGGTTTCCACTATTTAGGCTCATCTGGGGCACTGCAAACGGAACATGACCCCCATCAACGTCTGCATTCCAAAACGTTACTACTTCCTTTCCAAGCCCTGCCGTGCACCCAAACAGTTTCCCCCCCCCACATATGGGGTATCAGCGTACTCAGGACAAATTGGACAACAACTTTTGGGGTCCAATTTCCTTGGGAAAATTCAAAAATTTGGGACTAAAAAATCATTTTTGTGGAAATTTTTTTTTTTTTTCACACCCAAGCATTATAAGCTTTTGTGAAACACTTGGGGGTTTAAAGTGCTCACAACAGATCTAGATAAGTACCTTAGGGGGTCTAGTTTCCAAAATGATGTCACTTGTGGGGGTTTCCACTGTTTAGGCGCATCAGGGGCTATCCAAACACGACATGGCGTCCAATCTCAATTCCAGCCAATTTTAGTTTGAAAAAGTCAAACGGCGCTCCTTCCCTTACGAGCTCTGCCGTGTGCCCAAACAGTGGTTTTCCCCCACATATTGGGTATTGGCGTACTCAGGAGAAATTGCATAACAACCTTATCTGTCCATTTTCTCCTTTTACCCTTGTCAAAATAAAAAAAAAAGATTGTAAAAGATCATTTTTGTGGCTAAAAAGTTAAATATTCATTTTTTCCTTCCACGTTGCTTTAGTTCCTGTGAAGCACCTGAAGGGTTAATAATCTTCTTGAATGTAGTTTTGAGTACCTTGAGGGGTGCAGTTTTTAGAATGGTGTCACTTTTGGGTATTTTCTGCCATATAGACCCCTCAAAGTGACTTCAAATGAGAGGTGGTCCCTAAAAAAAATGGCTTTGTAAATTTTGTTGTAAAAATGAGAAATCGCTGGTCAACTTTTAACCCTTATAACTTCCTAACAAAAAAAAATTTTGGTTCCAAAATTGTGCTGATGTAAAGTAGACATGTGGGAAATGTTATTTCTTAACTATTTTATGTGACATATTTCTCTGTTTTAAGGGAATAAAAATTCAAAATTTGAAAATTGTAAAATTTTAAAAATTTTCGCCATATTTGCATTTTTTTAAAAAATAAACGCAAGTTATATCGAAGAAATTTTACTTCTAACGTGAAGTACAATATGTCACGAGAAAACAATCTCAGAATCGCGAAGATCCGTTGAAGCGTTCCAGAGTAATAACCTCATAAAGAGACAGTGGTCAGAATTGTAAAAATTGGCCCGGTCATTAACGTGCAAACCACCCTTGGGGGTGAAGGGGTTAAAAAAGGGAATTCACAGAAGAACCTTGTACTCCCTATTTGACCTTTTTCAGACATCAGATGTAATAAGCCGCCCATGTGACCGGGGTCTCCTTGACCACGGATGGATTATTACGTCTATGCAATCGCACGTGCACACCGATGGTGTGTGGGCGATCGCCACCGGGTGTCAGCTGATTCTGAGAGCTGACACCCGGCACTAAGTGCCAGGAGCTGTCACAGATCTCTCCTGGCAATTTACCTCCCAAAATGCTGTGATTGAACACAATTGCAGCATTCTGGCTGCCGGCAGAGGGCTGACAGCCTCTCTGACTTTGGATTGGAAACCATGCTGCTGGGTCATGATCGTTTACATGGTGTCCCAATGTCGTTATGACGACATCCGGGTCCCCAGAGCAAGTAAACGTGCTCATCATGTGCATTGCATGATCAGCAAGTCTCTCTGACAGTGCATCCCCATGCTGCAGACGTGATCAGCCTGCAAAAATTGATTGTCTCATAGAGGGACAAAGTAAACAAAGTTAAAAAAGTAATTTTTTTAAATAATTGTAAAAATATTTAAAAAAATCAAAATATATTGTAAATACAAATAAATATTTGAATTAAAAGCAAAATAACAATAAAAGTACACATATTTGGTATCGCTGCATCTGTCTGCCAAAATATGGAGTAATTATAGCTCTCAAAATGTGGTGATGCTAAAATTATTTTTTTAAATAAAAAGCGTCTTTTAGTGTGCGACAGCTACCAAACATCAATCAGATTTAGATGGAAACCCCAAAGTAAGTGCTTAGCGTAGAGCACCATATAGATATGATCCCAAATGTTATGTAAAATGTTCCCAATTAAAGCTTCAACTCAATCCACAAAAATGCAGGTACTCACTCAGGTCTTTCATCTATTAATGAAAATATAGATGATTTCCATGTTACTGGTAATATGAAGACTCTGGAAACGCGAAATGACTTCTCACCCACCAAAAGAAATTCAGTAAATTCTGTGCTCCCAAATCCAAATAATCCCTCACTTCTGTGCCCCACAGTGTACCTAAATAGCTTCCATGTTTGGCATTTCTGAAGCGATGAGAGCCCACCTAACTTAATGGATGCATGCCTCCAGAAGCACAGGTTAGGCATAAAATATTGGTGACTGCAAAGTACTGGTCACTGCAGCGTACTGGTCACTACAGTGGCAGGTTGCAATTTTCACTTGGCAACATTCATTGCTGCTTGTTTCTGGAAAATACCCAAATCGGCAGTACTCCAGTAGATAAATTACCAAAGGGGTATAATTTACCAAAATGGGGTCAGAATCCAGGAGCCAGCACTAGTGTTGAGCGATACTTTCCGATACCCAAAAATATCGGATCGGAATGGTATCGCCGATATCACTAAAATATCGGCGATACCCGATACCGATATCGGAAGTCCCATGTAAGTCTATGGGAACAAAATATCGCAACTAAAAAAACCCTTTCTTTCGTTGTAAACACAAAATATACACACATAGAATACATATATATATATATATATATATATATATACATGTCATTGTGACATATATATACATATATGTATAGTTTATACACTTCTACATAGTAAAATAGCCTCTGATTCAATTGCCAGGTAAAGCCGGCTTCTGTGAAAAGACAGAAGCACCCGACATGAAATGACACTTGGTGTACATAGGGTTAACCATGTCTTTTCATGTAGTTTGCTATCTGATTTGCACAAACAATTACATCAGTCTATGTGTGCAAAATTTCACACCTGTAGGGGTTAATTAAAGTTGTAAATTCGTTGTAAAAAAAACGGACTTTTTTGCTACGAATTTACACCTTTAATTAACCCCTACAGGTGTGAAATTTTGCACACATAGACTGATGTAATTGTTTGTGCAAATCATATAGCAAAGGACATGGTTAACCCTATGTACACCAAGTGTCATTTCATGTTGGGTTCTGCATTTTCACAAAAGCCGGCAATTGAATTAGCGGCTATTATACTATGTAGAAGTGTATGAACTATAAATATAAATATATATATATATATATATATGTGTCACAAATTCAATGACATGTATATATATATATATATGAGATGTAAAATTGTTTAAAAAAAATGCGTAGGCTCCCGCCCTATTTTCGCAACCAGACAGACAAAGACAGCGAATGGGGGCAGATAATAATAGCCCAGAGAGGGACCATTATTTTTGCCCCCCCCTGGCTACTAACATCTGCCCCCAGACACCCCAGAAAAGACAAATCTATAATTAGATTCGCCCTTTCTGGCACTTTGCCCGTCTATTCCCATTGCCCTGTAGCGGTGGTGAATGGGTTAATATGGGGTTAAAGCCACCTTGCAATTGAAAGGTGACCTTAAGCCAGGTTAATAATTGAGAGCTGTCAATTAGACAACTATCAATTATTAATCCTATTGCATGAAATAAAAATAAAACACACACACTTTAATTAAAAATCATTTTAACCCCTTCATGACCCAGCCTATTTTGACCTTAAAGACCTTGCCATTTTTTGCAATTCTGACCAGTGTCCCTTTATGAGGTAATAACTCAGGAACGCTTCAACGGATCCTAGCGATTCTGAGATTGTTTTTTCGTGACATATTGGGCTTCATGTTAGTGGTAAATTTAAGTCGATAATTTTTGCGTTTATTTGTGAAAAAAATGGAAATTTGGCGAAAATTTCGAAAATTTTGTAATTTTCAAATTTTTAATTTTTATTCTGTTAAACTAGAGAGTTATGTGACACAAAATAGTTAATAAATAACATTTCCCACATGTCTACTTTACATCAGCACAATTTTGGGAACAACATTTTTTTTTGTTAGGAAGTTATAAGGGTTAAAAGTTGACCAGCGATTTCTCATTTTTACAGCAAAATTTACAAAACCATTTTTTTTAAGGACCACCTCACATTTGAAGTCACTTTGAGGGGTCTATATGGCAGAAAATACCCAAAAGTGACACCTTTATAAAAACTGCACCCCTCAAGCTACTCAAAACTACATTCAAGAAGATTATTAACCCTTCAGGTGCTTCACAGGAACTAAAGCAACGTGTAAGGAAAAAATGGACATATTAATTTTTCCAACAAAAATTTTTTTTAGCATCAATTTTTTCATTTTTACATGGGATCCGGATAAAATGGATCCTAAAATTTGTTGGGCAATTTCTCCTGAGTACACAGATACCTCATATGTGGTCATAAACCACTGTTTGGTCGCATGGCAGGGCTCAGAAGGGAAGCAGCGCTATTTGACTTTTTGAATGGAAAATATGCTGGAATATTTAGCGGTTGCCATGTCGCATTTGGAGAGTCCCTGTGTGCCTAAACATTGGAGCTCCCCCACAAGTGACCCCATTTTGGAAACTAGACCCCTAAGGAACTTATCTAGATGCATAGTGATCATTTTGAACCCCCAGGTGCTTCACAAATTGATCTGTAAAAAAAAGAAAGTACTTTTTTTTCACAAAAATTTTCTTTTAGCCTCAGTTTTTTCATTTTCACATGGGCAACAGTATAAATTGGATCCTAAAATTTGTTGGGCAATTTCTCCTGAGTACACAGATACCTCATATGTGGTCATAAACCACTGTTTGGGCGCATGGCAGGGCTCAGAAGGGAAGCAGCGCCATTTGACTTTTTGAATGGAAAATATGCTGGAATATTTAGCGGTTGCCATGTCGCATTTGGAGAGTCCCTGTGTGCCTAAACATTGGAGCTCCCCCACAAGTGACCCCATTTTGGAAACTAGACCCCCTAAGGAACTTATCTAGATGCATAGTGATCATTTTGAACCCCCAGGTGCTTCAGAAATTGATCTGTAAAAAAAAGAAAGTACTTTTTTTTCACAAAAATTTTCTTTTAGCCTCAGTTTTTTCATTTTCACATGGGCAACAGTATAAATTGGATCCTAAAATTTGTTGGGCAATTTCTCCTGAGTACACAGATACCTCATATGTGGTCATAAACCACTGTTTGGGCGCATGGCAGGGCTCAGAAGGGAAGCAGCGCCATTTGACTTTTTGAATGGAAAATATGCTGGAATATTAGCGGTTGCCATGTCGCATTTGGAGAGTCCCTGTGTGCCTAAACATTGGAGCTCCCCCACAAGTGACCCCATTTTGGAAACTAGACCCCCTAAGGAACTTATCTAGATGCATAGTGAGCACTTTGAACCCCCAGGTGCTTCACAAATTGATCCGTAAAAAAAAGAAAGTACTTTTTTTTCACAAAAATTTTCTTTTAGCCTCAGTTTTTTTCATTTTCACATGGGCAACAGTATAAATTGGATCCTAAAATTTGTTGGGCAATTTCTCCTGAGTACACAGATACCTAATATGTGGTCATAAACCACTGTTTGGGCGCACGGCAGGGCTCAGAAGGGAAGGAGCGCCATTTGACTTTTTGAATGGAAAATATGCTGGAATATTTAGCGGATGCCATGTCGCATTTGGAGAGTCCCTGTGTGCCTAAACATTGGAGCTCCCCCACAAGTGACCCCATTTTGGAAACTAGACCCCCTAAGGAACTTATCTAGATGCATAGTGAGCACTTTGAACCCCAGGTGCTTCACAAATTGATCCGTAAAAAAAAGAAAGTACTTTTTTTTCACAAAAATTTTCTTTTAGCCTCAGTTTTTTTCATTTTCACATGGGCAACAGTATAAATTGGATCCTAAAATTTGTTGGGCAATTTCTCCTGAGTACACAGATACCTCATATGTGGTCATAAACCACTGTTTGGGTGCACGGCAGGGCTCAGAAGGGAAGGAGCGCCATTTGACTTTTTGAATGGAAAATATGCTGGAATATTTAGCGGTTGCCATGTCGCATTTGGAGAGTCCCTGTGTGCCTAAACATTGGAGCTCCCCCACAAGTGACCCCATTTTGGAAACTAGACCCCCTAAGGAACTTATCTAGATGCATAGTGAGCACTTTGAACCCCCAGGTGCTTCACAAATTGATCCGTAAAAAAAAGAAAGTACTTTTTTTTCACAAAAATTTTCTTTTAGCCTCAGTTTTTTTCATTTTCACATGGGCAACAGTATAAATTGGATTCTAAAATTTGTTGGGCAATTTCTCCTGAGTACACAGATACCTCATATGTGGTCATAAACCACTGTTTGGTCGCATAACAGGGCTCAGAAGGGAAGCAGCGCTATTTGACTTTTTGAATGGAAAATATGCTGGAATATTTAGCGGTTGCCATGTCGCATTTGGAGAGTCCCTGTGTGCCTAAACATTGGAGCTCCCCCACAAGTGACCCCATTTTGGAAACTAGACCCCTAAGGAACTTATCTAGATGCATAGTGATCATTTTGAACCCCCAGGTGCTTCACAAATTGATCTGTAAAAAAAAGAAAGTACTTTTTTTTCACAAAAATTTTCTTTTAGCCTAAGTTTTTTTCATTTTCACATGGGCAACAGTATAAATTGGATCCTAAAATTTGTTGGGCAATTTCTCCTGAGTACACAGATACCTCATATGTGGTCATAAACCACTGTTTGGGCGCATGGCAGGGCTCAGAAGGGAAGCAGCGCCATTTGACTTTTTGAATGGAAAATATGCTGGAATATTTAGCGGTTGCCATGTCGCATTTGGAAAGTCCCTGTGTGCCTAAACATTGGAGCTCCCCCACAAGTGACCCCATTTTGGAAACTAGACCCCTAAGGAACTTATCTAGATGCATAGTGATCATTTTGAACCCCCAGGTGCTTCAGAAATTGATCTGTAAAAAAAAGAAAGTACTTTTTTTTCACAAAAATTTTCTTTTAGCCTCAGTTTTTTCATTTTCACATGGGCAACAGTATAAATTGGATCCTAAAATTTGTTGGGCAATTTCTCCTGAGTACACAGATACCTCATATGTGGTCATAAACCACTGTTTGGGCGCATGGCAGGGCTCAGAAGGGAAGCAGCGCCATTTGACTTTTTGAATGGAAAATATGCTGGAATATTAGCGGTTGCCATGTCGCATTTGGAGAGTCCCTGTGTGCCTAAACATTGGAGCTCCCCCACAAGTGACCCCATTTTGGAAACTAGACCCCCTAAGGAACTTATCTAGATGCATAGTGAGCACTTTGAACCCCCAGGTGCTTCACAAATTGATCCGTAAAAAAAAGAAAGTACTTTTTTTTCACAAAAATTTTCTTTTAGCCTCAGTTTTTTTCATTTTCACATGGGCAACAGTATAAATTGGATCCTAAAATTTGTTGGGCAATTTCTCCTGAGTACACAGATACCTAATATGTGGTCATAAACCACTGTTTGGGCGCACGGCAGGGCTCAGAAGGGAAGGAGCGCCATTTGACTTTTTGAATGGAAAATATGCTGGAATATTTAGCGGATGCCATGTCGCATTTGGAGAGTCCCTGTGTGCCTAAACATTGGAGCTCCCCCACAAGTGACCCCATTTTGGAAACTAGACCCCCTAAGGAACTTATCTAGATGCATAGTGAGCACTTTGAACCCCCAGGTGCTTCACAAATTGATCCGTAAAAAAAAGAAAGTACTTTTTTTTCACAAAAATTTTCTTTTAGCCTCAGTTTTTTTCATTTTCACATGGGCAACAGTATAAATTGGATCCTAAAATTTGTTGGGCAATTTCTCCTGAGTACACAGATACCTCATATGTGGTCATAAACCACTGTTTGGGTGCACGGCAGGGCTCAGAAGGGAAGGAGCGCCATTTGACTTTTTGAATGGAAAATATGCTGGAATATTTAGCGGTTGCCATGTCGCATTTGGAGAGTCCCTGTGTGCCTAAACATTGGAGCTCCCCCACAAGTGACCCCATTTTGGAAACTAGACCCCCTAAGGAACTTATCTAGATGCATAGTGAGCACTTTGAACCCCCAGGTGCTTCACAAATTGATCCGTAAAAAAAAGAAAGTACTTTTTTTTCACAAAAATTTTCTTTTAGCCTCAGTTTTTTTCATTTTCACATGGGCAACAGTATAAATTGGATTCTAAAATTTGTTGGGCAATTTCTCCTGAGTACACAGATACCTCATATGTGGTCATAAACCACTGTTTGGTCGCATAACAGGGCTCAGAAGGGAAGCAGCGCTATTTGACTTTTTGAATGGAAAATATGCTGGAATATTTAGCGGTTGCCATGTCGCATTTGGAGAGTCCCTGTGTGCCTAAACATTGGAGCTCCCCCACAAGTGACCCCATTTTGGAAACTAGACCCCCTAAGGAACTTATCTAGATGCATAGTGATCATTTTGAACCCCCAGGTGCTTCACAAATTGATCTGTAAAAAAAAGAAAGTACTTTTTTTTCACAAAAATTTTCTTTTAGCCTAAGTTTTTTTCATTTTCACATGGGCAACAGTATAAATTGGATCCTAAAATTTGTTGGGCAATTTCTCCTGAGTACACAGATACCTCATATGTGGTCATAAACCACTGTTTGGGCGCATGGCAGGGCTCAGAAGGGAAGCAGCGCCATTTGACTTTTTGAATGGAAAATATGCTGGAATATTTAGCGGTTGCCATGTCGCATTTGGAAAGTCCCTGTGTGCCTAAACATTGGAGCTCCCCCACAAGTGACCCCATTTTGGAAACTAGACCCCCTAAGGAACTTATCTAGATGCATAGTGATCATTTTGAACCCCCAGGTGCTTCACAAATTGATCTGTAAAAAAAAAAAGTACTTTTTTTTCACAAAAATTTTCTTTTAGCCTCAGTTTTTTCATTTTCACATGGGCAACAGTATAAATTGGATCCTAAAATTTGTTGGGCAATTTCTCCTGAGTACACAGATACCTCATATGTGGTCATAAACCACTGTTTGGGCGCATGGCAGGGCTCAGAAGGGAAGCAGCGCCATTTGACTTTTTGAATGGAAAATATGCTGGAATATTAGCGGTTGCCATGTCGCATTTGGAGAGTCCCTGTGTGCCTAAACATTGGAGCTCCCCCACAAGTGACCCCATTTTGGAAACTAGACCCCCTAAGGAACTTATCTGGATGCATAGTGAGCACTTTGAACCCCCAGGTGCTTCACAAATTGATCCGTAAAAAAAAGAAAGTACTTTTTTTTCACAAAAATTTTCTTTTAGCCTCAGTTTTTTTCATTTTCACATGGGCAACAGTATAAATTGGATCCTAAAATTTGTTGGGCAATTTCTCCTGAGTACACAGATACCTCATATGTGGTCATAAACCACTGTTTGGGCGCACGGCAGGGCTCAGAAGGGAAGGAGCGCCATTTGACTTTTTGAATGGAAAATATGCTGGAATATTTAGCGGATGCCATGTCGCATTTGGAGAGTCCCTGTGTGCCTAAACATTGGAGCTCCCCCACAAGTGACCCCATTTTGGAAACTAGACCCCCTAAGGAACTTATCTAGATGCATAGTGAGCACTTTGAACCCCCAGGTGCTTCACAAATTGATCCGTAAAAAAAAGAAAGTACTTTTTTTTCACAAAAATTTTCTTTTAGCCTCAGTTTTTTTCATTTTCACATGGGCAACAGTATAAATTGGATCCTAAAATTTGTTGGGCAATTTCTCCTGAGTACACAGATACCTCATATGTGGTCATAAACCACTGTTTGGGCGCACGGCAGGGCTCAGAAGGGAAGGAGCGCCATTTGACTTTTTGAATGGAAAATATGCTGGAATATTTAGCGGTTGCCATGTCGCATTTGGAGAGTCCCTGTGTGCCTAAACATTGGAGCTCCCCCACAAGTGACCCCATTTTGGAAACTAGACCCCCTAAGGAACTTATCTAGATGCATAGTGAGCACTTTGAACCCCCAGGTGCTTCACAAATTGATCCGTAAAAAAAAGAAAGTACTTTTTTTTCACAAAAATTTTCTTTTAGCCTCAGTTTTTTTCATTTTCACATGGGCAACAGTATAAATTGGATTCTAAAATTTGTTGGGCAATTTTTCCTGAGTACACAGATACCTCATTTGTGATCATAAACCACTGTTTGGGCGCATGGCAAGGCTCAGAAGGGAAGGAGCGCCATTTGACTTTTTGAATAGAAAATATGCTGGAATATTTAGCGGTTGCCATGTCGCATTTGGAGAGTTCCTGTGTGCCTAAACATTGGAGCTCCCCCACAAGTGACCCCATTTTGGAAACTAGACGCCCTAAGGAACTTATCTAGATGCATAGTGAGCACTTTGAACCCCCCAGGTGCTTTACAGAAGTTTATAACGCAGAGCCGTGAAAATAAAATATCATTTTTTTTTCTCAAAAAATGATTTTTTAGCCCACTATTTTTTATTTTCACAATGGTTACAGGAGAAATTGGACCCCGAAAGTTGCTGTCCAGTTTGTCCTGAGTACGGTAGTACCCCATATGTGGGGGGGAACCACTATTTGGGCACACGTCAGGGCTCGGAAGGGATGTAGTGACGCTTTGAAATGCCAACTTGATGGAATAGTCTGCGGGCATCTTGTTACGTTTGCAGAGCCCCTGATGCGCCTAAACAGTAGAAACTCCCCACAAGTGACCCCATTTTGGAAACTAGACACCGCAAAGAACTTATCTAGATGTGTGGTGAGCACTTTGAACCCCCAAGGGCTACACAGAAGTTTATAACGCCCGGCATGAAAATAAAAAAATCATCTTTTTTCCACAATCAGGATCTTTTAGTCCCCAATTTTTTTATTTTCGCAAGGGTAACATGAGAAATTAGACCCCAAAAGTTGTTGTCCAATTTGTCCTGAGTATGCTGATATCCCATATGTGGGAGAAAACTACTGTATGGGCACACGTCGGGGCTCGGATGGGAAGTAGTGACCTTTTGAAATGCCCACTTGATGGAATGGTCTTCGGGCGTCATGTTACGTTTGCAGAGTCACTGATGTGCCTAAACAGTAGAAACTCCCCACAAGTGACCCCATTTTGGAAACTAGATCCCCCAAGGAACTCCTCTAGATGTGTGGTGAGCACTTTGAATCTCCAAGTCCTTCACAGAAGTTTATAACGCAGAGCCGTGAAAATATAAAATCATTTTTTTTCCACAAAAATAATTTTTTAGTCCCCAATTTTTTTTCCCAATGTTAACAGGAGAAATTAGAACCCCCAAAGTTGTTGTGCAATTTTTCCAGAGTACGCTGATACCTCATATGTGGGGATAAACCACTGTTTGGGCATACGTCGGGGCTTGGAATAAAGGGAGCACTGTTTGACTTTTTGAACGCAAAATTTGCAGGAATCAATGGTGGCGCCATGTCGCGTATGGAGACCCCCTGATGTGCCTAAATAGTGGAAACCCCTCAATTCTAACTCCAACCCTAACCCTAACACACCCCTAACGCCTACACACACCTAACCCTAATACAAACCCTAATCATAACCCTAACCCCAACACACCCCTAACCCTAATCCCAACTCTAACCATAAACCTAACTACAAGCCTAACCCTAATTCCAAACCTAACCCTAATTCCAACCCTAACCCAAATTCCAACCCTAACCGTAATTCTAACCTTAGCCCTAATGCTAACCCTAACCCTAGTTCTAACCCTAAGGCTGGGTTCATATTGCATTTTACCAGCCCATTCAACACGTAGCGTTGACCGGCTGGTAACGGTATAGCATAACGCGATCGCGTTATGCTATACCCGCTAGCGCAGATGAATCAGCAGATAATCAGCCGCGGATCAGCAGCAAAATCAGTCGCGGATCAGCAGCGAAATCCGCCGCGGATCAGCAGCAAAATCAGCGCGAACGAATCGCCGCGGATCAGCAGCGAAATTCCGCCGCGGATCAGCAGCGAATTCCGCCGCGGATCAGCAGCGAAATCCGCCGCGGATCCGCAGCGAAATCAGTCGCGGATCCGCAGCGAAATCAGTCGCGGATCCGCAGCGAAATCCGCCGCGGATCAGCAGCGAAATCCGCCGCGGATCAGCAGCGAAATCCGCCGCGGATCAGCAGCGATATCCGCCGCGGATCCGCAGCAAAATCAGCTGCGAATCAGCAGCAAAATCCGCTAGGAAAAAAAAAAAAAATTCTTTATTTTTTTTATTTGTCCCTACCTATGATAAAGGGGGGTTCATTTACTTTTTTTTATTTGATCACTGTGACAGTTTATCACAGTGATCAAAATAAATTTTTGAACACTGGGGGGCGCACTGCGCACGCGCTGGCCGGCGGGCGCACTGCGCATGCGCCCGCCATTTTCCAATATGGCGGCGCCCATGAAGAGGCCTGGGCGGACGCCGGGCCCGATCGTGGGACATCGGTGGATCGGGAGAGGTGAGTAGGGGGGTCGGAAGGCTGGGGGGGATAGGAAGTGGGGGCAGTGGACCAAAAGAGGAGGGGAGCTGTAAGTGACGGCGGTGACCGATCACTGCCATCTTTCGGTGGCGGCGGCCGATCACCGCCGTGACTCGGTGTGGGGGGTTCAGGGCTCGGTCTCCAGCCATGGCAGATGCTATTGCAGCATCGGCCATGGCTGGATTGTAATATTTCACCAATTAAATTGGTGAAATATTACACATTGCTCTGATTGGCTGTTTCACTTTTAACAGCCAATCAGAGCGATCGTGGCCACGGGCGGGTTAAGCCAACCCCCCTGTGGTGAAGCACAAAGGGTCCTGTAACTGCGGGTCGGGTGACCCTTGAGTGACCCCGGTCTCCCGGCCCACAGGGATGAGATCCTTTCATGACGCCACATAGGCGTCATGGGTCGGATTGGCACTGACTTTCATGACGCCTACGTGGCGTCATGGGTCGGGAAGGGGTTAATGAAATAAAGACACATGTTTTTGACCATCTTTTATTTGACTGCAAAAACCATTTCCTGTAATAAAAATAAAATAAAAAAGCAAAATTATTCTTACCTATCCCATGCACAGTCAGGTCCCACGGTGTAATCCTTCAGAAAGGGTTAATGTTTACTGCAGGGACCGCAGCTAATGCTGCAGCCTCACAGTAAACCCCCAAATGAATGAGTTCCTCTCCTGGCTGACAGGAGAGGAAGTGGAAAGCTTAATTGATTGCTTTCCACTTTCACTTCAGGTCAGCCAGGGACACAATCAGTGACATCAGAGGGAACTGATTAACAAAAATAGGGGTTCCCTTCGACAAAAAAAATGGCGTCGGGTCCCCCCTATTTTTGTTAACCAGCCTGATGAAGCAGACTGCTGAGCAGTGGCGTACCGTGAATGAAGCAGACCAAGCAGCTGCTATGGGGCCCGGACAGGTGAGGGGCCCTCGACGGTCGGGTAGCTGTGCTGACACAGTACTACCAGGGGGTCGGCGGGGGAGGGGGAGCGCAGCTCTTCTATATACTCACCCCTCCTGGTGCGGTCTCTGCAGCCCCTGCTCTTCTCCCACGGTCTCCGACGCCTGTGTTCAGCGGTCAGGTGGTACCGCTCATTACAGTCATGAATACGCACATATTCATGACTTTAATGAGCTGTCTCGCGTGACCGCTGAACACTGGCGGCGGAGACCGTGGGAGAAGAGCAGGGGCTGCACAGACCGCGCCGGCGGAAGGGTGAGTATAAGGGATATTTACCTGTCCCGTTCCACCGTTGCTCGCGTCCTCTTGCTGCAATGTTCAGGTCAGAGGGCACGATGACGTCGTTAGTGCGCGCCGCGCCCTCTGCCTGATCATTCACTGCTGGAGGACCCCGAAGACAGCGGCACTCAGTAGTGGAGAGAGGACAGGTAAATATCTCAGGTGCCGGGGCCCTGAGCGAGCAGTGACATCGGCACCTGGTGTCACCCCCTGCTCAGGACACAGGCACCTGGCCCCCAGCAACGAAAGGTGAGTATGTCTTTTTTTTTTTTTGGTTGCAGCAGCTGCGGCAGCATAAGGGCCTATACTATGGAGCATCTATGGGGGCACAATCTATGGGGGCATAATACATTTTTTTGTTTAATGTGTCCCCTCACTGTGCTGGCACTTTACATTTACAATGGCTCTGGGTTTTTTTTTTTGGGGGGGGGCCCATTCAGACTTTTGCTATGGGGCCCCATGATTTCTATGTACGCCCCTGCTGCTGAGGCATGGTATTTAAGGCTGTTAAGGAGCCAATATCCATGGACCTTGCCAGCAGCGTCGGACTGGAGTACCTTGGGCCCACCAGAGAAAAAATATTCTTGGGGCCCACCATCATACTTCCCAACCTTTGAAGAAGGGAAAGAGGGACAAAGGCTGTGGCACGCTGTGCCTGCTGCAGCAAATTTTAGGCCATGCCACGTTGCACCACAGACTGTCCAGGAGTTGGTGGATGCTTTAGTCCAGGTGTGGGAGGAGATCCCTCAGGAGACCATCCGTCGCGCTCATCAGGAGCATGGCCAGAAGTTGTAGTGAGGTCATACAGCATACCTCCCAAATTTTGAAGACAGGAAAGAGGGTTAAAGGCTGCGGCGCGCGTAGGGCGTCGCTGCAAATTTTAGGCCACGCCCTGACCACACCCATTTAACAGCTAATCACACCCATATCCTGGCCCCAAGCGTACCCATTTAGCACTGCTGATCACACTGACTGGTAATGAGGGCACAGTGGCTGGTACTGAGGAAAAGAAAGAAAGAGCAGCGAGAGAGAAAGAACAAACAGAGAAAGAAAGAGAGGAAAGAAAGAAAAGAGAGAGAGAAAGAAAGAACAGAGAGAAAAAAGAACAGAGAGAGAGAAAGAAAGAACAGAGAGCGAGAAAGACTAGAGAGTAGTGTTGAGCGATACTGCTCGATATCTAAAAATATCGGATCGGAATGGTATCGCCGATATCACTAAATATCGTTGATAGCCGATTCCGATACCGGAAGTCCCATGTAAGTCTATGGGAACCAAATATCGACATTAAAAAAAAACATTCTTGCCTTGTTGGTTAATTGTACATGAAGGAAAACAACAAAGACTAATGTAGAATGTATTGGGGGAGGTTGAGGAGACAATAAAGGCATACATTTTTAACCCAATGCATTGGAATAGCATTAATATATTTTTTTTTGGAAATACGTTTGGATTGACTAACAAATTGACAATGTTGTTAACCTTTTTTCTATTTTGGCAAATATGTATGTTTCACAACTTCCATGCTCTTCACCTTTTTAACTTTTGCCAGTGCCACACTTTCTCCTTCATAATCTTCAGCAGCAGCATCATCTTTCTCATCAAATTATTCTTCATCTTCACCTTCTTAATCTTCTTCTTAAACTTCTTGCTATTCATGTTTTTGTTTACATTACTCATATTGTTATTATTAAACTAATTAATCTTCTTCATATTCAAATTCTTCATCTTCTTCCTCTTCATCTTCTTCATCATATTCTTATTTGTGACAGAGATTCCTGTACTTGTAATCTGTAAAAGTATGAATTGTTCATCCTTCCGTTCTTGCTGTCACAAAAGATTTAAATTACAACAGTATTTGTCCGTGTTCAGTTTAGCCTGCAGCAGCAGGCATTTTCCAGGGGCACCACTCACCCCCATACACTGCTTAGTCTTCTTCTGCTTAGAATTTAGAGCATATATTTTGCTCTTGATTTTGTTCTTATACTTCATGTTCTTCTGCTTTTTGATCTTCTGCTTATTGTTCTTCTGTCTCTTGTTCTGTATCTTGTAGTTTGTCTTAACCTTCTTTGTCCTGTTGGTGATCTTCTTCTGGGTAATCTTTTATTTTTTTCTTTGTGATGGTGTTCAGGCTGGTTGGCTTCATGCTCGTCGTCCTTGTTGTCGTCATCTTCTTCTGGGTGGTCTTTAAGGTCGTCTAATTTCCGAGAAACAGCTGACGTTACTGGAACCCTGACGGGTATCAGATGGAGCAAGAGACAATGGAAGTAACGAGGACCAGCTGACTGTGCTGGAACCCGGACGGGTAGCAGAAGGAAAAGAGGCAATGTCACAACCGAGTACCAGCTGACGTTACTGTGACACGGTTACTAAGCAGGAGGTACCTGTGCTCCAAAGCACTACCAAGGACCAGCAGACGTTGGTGGAACTCGGATACGGAGATGGAGGCACCTAGGCCAAAGGCACTGGGGAGAACCAGTTGACGGTACTGGACCCCGGACGGGTAGCAGAAGGAAAAGAGGCAATGTCACAACCGAGTATCAGCTGACATTACTGTGACACGGTTACTAAGCAGGAGGTACCTGTGCTCCAAAGCACTACCAAGGACCAGCAGACGTTGGTGGAACTCGGATACGGAGATGGAGGCACCTAGGCCAAAGGCACTGGGGAGAACCAGTTGACGGTACTGGACCCCGGACGGGTAGCAGAAGGAAAAGAGGCAATGTCACAACCGAGTATCAGCTGACGTTACTGTGACACGGTTACTAAGCAGGAGGTACCTGTGCTCCAAAGCACTACCAAGGACCAGCAGACGTTGGTGGAACTCGGATACGGAGATGGAGGCACCTAGGCCAAAGGCACTGGGGAGAACCAGTTGACGGTACTGGACCCCGGACGGGTAGCAGAAGGAAAAGAGGCAATGTCACAACCGAGTATCAGCTGACGTTACTGTGACACGGTTACTAAGCAGGAGGTACCTGTGCTCCAAAGCACTACCAAGGACCAGCAGACGTTGGTGAACTCAGATACGGAGATGGAGGCACCTAGGCCAAAGGCACTGGGGAGAACCAGTTGACGGTACTGGACCCTGGACGGGTAGCAGAAGGAAAAGAGGCAATGTCACAACCGAGTATCAGCTGATGTTACTGTGACACAGTTACTAAGCAGGAGGTACCTGTGCTCCAAAGCACTACCAAGGACCAGCAGACGTTGGTGGAACTCGGATACGGAGATGGAGGCACCTAGGCCAAAGGCACTGGGGAGAACCAGTTGACGGTACTGGACCCCGGACGGGTAGCAGAAGGAAAAGAGGCAATGTCACAACCGAGTACCAGCTGACGTTACTGTGACACGGTTACTAAGCAGGAGGTACCTGTGCTCCAAAGCACTACCAAGGACCAGCAGACGTTGGTGGAACTCGGATACGGAGATGGAGGCACCTAGGCCAAAGGCACTGGGGAGAACCAGTTGACGGTACTGGACCCCGGACGGGTAGCAGAAGGAAAAGAGGCAATGTCACAACCGAGTACCAGCTGACGTTACTGTGACACGGTTACTAAGCAGGAGGTACCTGTGCTCCAAAGCACTACCAAGGACCAGCAGACGTTGGTGGAACTCGGATACGGAGATGGAGGCACCTAGGCCAAAGGCACTGGGGAGAACCAGTTGACGGTACTGGATCCCGGACGGGTAGAAGAACGCACCCATGAAAATGTAAGTTGACAGGACGCAAGCCGTCCGCAGTTACCGAATCACACAGTCCTACAGTGGGTGCTTGTCCTATTGTCACAATGGAAACCGCCTTTATTTACATATCCCACAGCACACATAGGAATCACCTAAACTGCAGGCACCATAGAGTCGGCTAACCCGAATGCAACACGACAGCACAACTTATTGGAGGATAATTGACGTTCACACTGCCAGGAAACAGCTGTCGTGCTGTAACCAGGCTGGCCAGGAGTCAGTACCCCTGCCAATTACTTACGAGCAACAAATGGCGGTGTTGTAGCCCAGGGAGTAGAGTTCAGGTGGTAGAAAGATGAACATAACAGGAGACATGGAAAACGTTGCCAAACAGTTATTTAATCTGAAAACGGACAGGCAAATTCAGGTGAGATCCATGCCTTGTTCATTTTCAGAAAAGTAAGCCGGTCTACATTCTCTGAGGATAGTCGCATGCGACGGTCTGTTACTACACCACCTGCAGCACTAAAGACACGCTCAGATAACACACTGGCAGCAGGGCAAACCAGCACCTCCAATGCATACTGGCTAAGCTCTGGCCATGTATCCAACTTAGAGACCCAAAATTTGAAAGGGGAAGAGGCATCTGGGAGTACACTTAGAGGGAAAGCCAAGTAGTCTGTCACCATCTTACGGAAACGTTTCTTCCTGGTGACTGGAGCCGTCTCGGATGGTGTAGACCTTGCTGGCGCTGTCACAAAACTTTGCCACATTTGTAACATACAGCTCTTGCCCTGTGCAGAGGCGCTGCTTCTGCTCCCTCTTGTTGTAGAGGTGTCTACACTGCCTCGACGCACAGAGCTGCTTTGTAAAGCAGTAGCAGCAGCAGCAGCTCTCTCGGCTGGAATGTACAACAGTATGGATTGCACCAGTGTGTCTTGGTACTCCTGCATTTTACGGTCCCGGTTCACCGGTGTGATGAGGGTTTGTAAGTTGTCCCGGTAGCGAGGGTCTAGGAGGGTGTACACCCAATAATCTGACGTGGTGAGAATGTGGGCGATGCGGCGGTCGTTTCTCAGGCACTGAAGCATGAAATCAACCATGTGCTGCAGACTCCCAACTGGCCAACAAAGGCTGTCCTCTGGAAGAGGCGTCATCTCTGCCTCCTCTGCATCACCCCACCCTCGCTCTACATACTGACTAGAGCGTTGTGTACCTCCCTCTGTAGGGATTTCTTCCTCCTCCATTGACTCCTCCTCCTCCTCATCCTCCTCACAAAGTGAGCCCTGCCCAGCCCTTTGTGAGGAACCACGTTGCGCTGACTGTCCTGAAGGTAATTGAATTTGTGACTCCTCATCCTCCACCTCTTCCAAAACCTCTTCCTTTAGTGCTTTCAGTGATTTCTGAAGCAGGCAGATAAGGGGGACAGTCATGCTGACTAGTGCATCATCTGCACTCGCCATCCGCGTTGAGACATCAAACGCATGCAAAACGTCGCAGATGTCCTTCATAGAGGCCCACTCAGTAGTGGTGAAGTGTGAACGGCGCAAATTGCGAGTTGATTGCGCCTGTTGCAGGTGATACTCCATTACTGCTGGCTGCTGCTCACACAACCGCTCCAACATATGTAACGTGGAATTCCACCTGGTGGGTACGTCACATATGATGCGATGTTCAGGAAGGCGAAATCTGACTTGCAGAGCTGCAATGCGCAATCTGGCCATGCTGGAACGTCGCAAGTGAGCGCACTCTAGGCGGACCTTGTGCAGCAGTGCATCAAGATCCGGATAGTCCCTCAAAAAACTCTGCACGACCAAGTTGAGCACATGTGCCAGACATGGTATGTGAGTGAGGTTGCCAAGGCCCAGAGCTGCCACCAGATTTTGGCCATTGTCACACACTACCAAGCCTGGCTGGAGATTAGCTGACAAAAACCACACGTCGCTCTCCTGCCTGATGGCATCCCAGAGCTCCTGCACTGTGTGGCTTCGATTCCCCATGGAAATTAATTTCAGGACGGCCTGTTGACGTTTGGCCATGGCTGTGCTCATATCGGTCGCAACAGGTAAACGTTCACGGGTCCATGTGGAGGTATACCGTGACGGCTCATGCAGCGATGATTCTGAGGAACTGGAGTAGGAGGAGGAATCAATGTGTACAGACTGGATTCCTGCAATCCTTGGAGTTGGCAGAACACGTACAGCGCCACTGGCAAGATCTGTACCCGGCTCCACAACATTGACCCAATGGGCAGTGAGGGAAAGGTATCGTCCCTGGCCATGGGTACTGGTCCACGCATCGGTGGTCAGGTGGACCCTGCTACTGACGGTTTTTTGTAGCGCATGTTTAATGTTTCCCTCGACATGTTTTTGCAGAGCAGGGACAGCTTGCCTGCTGAAATAAAATCGGCTTGGCACATTATATTGTGGGACTGCCAATGCCATAAAGTTCCTGAAACTGTCAGTCTCCACCAGCCTGAATGACAGCATTTCAAGGGACAGGAGTTTTGCAATGCCAGCATTCAGAGCCTGTGCTCGTGAATGGTTTGCCGAGTATGGCCGTCTTTTATCCCATGCCTGTGGTACCGATGGCTGTTTTTTGTTCTGGGAGTGTGACGATGACTGTGAACTTGCTGCTGTGGGTGGAATAACAGTTTGTCTATGGACAACAGTGACCCAGGTTCTTCCATGGAGATCCTGTGAGGAAGCCGAACCAGGTGTGTGTGAGCTGGAGGTAGAGGCTCGAACACGACCTGAAGATGTAGGTGCTGCTGTAGGTTGGCCTGCATCTCCAGTGTGTCTTTGTAACTCAGCTACGTGCTTTGTCCGTACATGTTTCCACATATTTGTGGTATTCAGGTTACTGATATTTTTACCTCTTTTAACTTTTTGCCTACACAGCTTGCATTGAACATAGCAAATATCATCTACAAGTCTGTCTAAAAAGGACCACGCAGTGCAAGTCATGGGAGCGCCAATTTTGTCATTTCTAAGAGAACTGCTCCCAACAGGTGCCAAACTGGAGGCTACAGGCAAGCGAGTCTGCAGCCTACCTCTCCCTCCTCTTTGTACCGTTGGGACAATCTCTTCCTCAGAGCTGCTCCCACCACCTTCCTGTTGCTCACGCCATGTTGGGTCTCGGACTTCATCATCTCCACTACCCTCTTCCAACACCTGCTGCTGTTGGATGGTCTGGGCAGCACCATGCTCCACAAAACCTGGCACCTGAGTCTCATCATCATCATAAGATGCGTTCTGCGGTGTGCTGTCCATCGGCACTGGCTCACCCGCCTCTTCAGATTGAGAGAGACACAGCTGTTGCGCATCACTGCATACTCCCTCTTCTTCAAATTGCAGAATGCTGCTTGCCTGTGCCCGTGTTTGCGAGCCAACAGATTCTGAGAACAGAAGCAGAGACTCAGCTGGCTCCTGTACAGAACTCTCTGACTGCCTGGGCAATTTGACAGGCGGTGAACAGACAGATGGTTGCTCAACAGTGTTGTGTTCCTGAGAGGAGGTGGAAGGAATTGAAGTCGATGCATTGGCTGCCATCCAACCAACAACGGCTTCAATTTGTTCTTCCCGCAGCAGGGGGCACGCCGAGCTCCTACCAAAGTGCGCATAAAGGAACGCTCATGGGTAAAACTGGTGGATGCTGTGTCACTGAGGGCGGCAGCAGCCACAGAATCCCCACGTCCTCTCCATGCTGAAACTCCACGGCCACGACCATGTGCCTTACTCACTGACTTCTTCATCTTGGTAGATTGATAAAGAAAGTCAGAAAAGTTATAAGGCCTAAGTGTGGTTATTACGCAGAGACTGAAGTGAACACTGAAACACAACTGTTCACAATCTGTGAAAGGCTACTCCTTTGTCTACTTCTATAGTGTTTGCAACCAATGTATTGGATACGGATGGAAGCGCGTCACACTAATAGATTATATTTTAAATGGAATGGAGCAGAACCAATTGGAGATAAATGAAAAGGATGAGGCAGTGAGACACGCTCAGCAGAGTACAAGCAGCAGTGCTTGAACAAGTAACTGGAGCGTGATGTGCACTCAAAAAATAAAAAACACAGACTGAAGTGAACACTGAAACACAACTGTTCACAATCTGTGAAAGGCTACTCCTTTGTCTACTTCTATAGTGTTTGCAACCAATGTATTGGATACGGATGGAAGCGCGTCACACTAATAGATTATATTTTAAATGGAATGGAGCAGAACCAATTGGAGATAAATGAAAAGGATGAGGCACTGAGACACGCTCAGCAGAGTACAAGCAGCAGTGCTTGAACAAGTAACTGGAGCGTGATGTGCACTCAAAAAATAAAAAACAGACTGAAGTGAACACTGAAACACAACTGTTCACAATCTGTGAAAGGCTACTCCTTTGTCTACTTCTATAGTGTTTGCAACCAATGTATTGGATACGGATGGAAGCGCGTCACACTAATAGATTATATTTTAAATGGAATGGAGCAGAACCAATTGGAGATAAATGAAAAGGATGAAGCACTGAGACTTGCTCAGCAGAGTACAAGCACCAGTGCTTGAACAAGTAACTGGAGCGTGATGTGCACTCAAAAAATAAAAAACACAGACTGAAGTGAACACTGAAACACAACTGTTCACAATCTGTGAAAGGCTACTCCTTTGTCTACTTCTATAGTGTTTGCAACCAATGTATTGGATACGGATGGAAGCGCGTCACACTAATAGTTAAATTGCATGGAGCTGCAAGAATTACACTGAAGAAAAAAAAAAGAGGCTGTGAGTGACACGTGCAGATGCCTACAGACAGCGTTGCATGCAGAGCAAACTGCAGCGTCACCTGCACTCACACACACCTTGCAGAGCTGTTAAAACAACACTGCAGGCAAAAGGAAGCTTTACACAGCGGTTGGTGCTAGCCTGCCTACAGCACAGTACACTAAATCGCAATCTCTAACTGTCCCTCAGAGTCAGCACAGCAGCGTTCTGTCCCTTACTGAATTCACAGCACAGTGACGCTAAAATGGCGGCGGCACCTTTTATAGTGCATTCTGACATCATTTCAGCATCCAATCACAGCCATGCCATTAGTTAACATGACCGCAGCAGTACAGGATGTGCCCACACTTCTTAGGATTCCTCATTGACTGACTAAAATTACATTGCCTCTCAAAGAATTATGGAACTTCCGATTCCGGTATACGATATATGGAAAATATCGAAACTAAGTATCGAAAGGCCGATAGAGCTAATATCGGCCGATACCCGATACTTGCGGTATCGTATCGCTCAACACTACTAGAGAGAGAAAGAAAGACTAGAGAGAGCCAGAGGCGTAGCTAGGGTTTTGGTTTAGTGGGGGCGAAACTTCTGAGTGGGCCCCTAATCAGAGAACCTCAGCAAATGACCGCGCTGTTACCAAAAATAATCTATATATAAAAAGACCAATATTGATATTACCGCCATATGGTCTGTGGTAAATAATACCAGTCCTACAGAACATATAATAGATTACAGCACAGGTACAGATAATGACTTACCGCTGATGTTCTTTCTAATGGAATTGTTCACTTTTCATTTCTTTTCCATCTGGCCCAGACCGACATGACGACTTCTCCAGCCAGGACTCGACTGCAGAGATTACAACAAAGACACATTTCACTTCTCATATTTTTAGCACTGTCTTGGTCACCAATTGGACTATTCTCAACCTGCACAAACTCCTCATCCTGCTGATACCCCAATACTGAGCCGCTGCTGCCATATGTGTCCCTATTTCTGCACCTGATACCCCAATACTGAGCCGCTGCTGCCATATGTGTCCCTATTACTGCACCTGATACCCCAATACTGAGCCGCTGCTGCCGTATGTGTCCCTATTACTGCACCTGATACCCCAATACTGAGCCGCTGCTGCCGTATGTGTCCTATTACTGCACGTGATACCCCAATACTGAGCTGCTGCTGCTGCCGTATGTGTCCCTATTACTGCACCTGCTGTGTGGTTCTGTGTGACCTCTAAATTTTAAAGCACCCCTCTAGAATATAGTAATGCCGGGTGCAAGTGCCCTAGAAAACAGTGACCACATTTTGTCCCCTAGACTGTAATAATGCCCTGTGTGCCCCTTTGACAGTCAAGGTAACCCGAGTTCCCCTATAACAATAAGTGTCCACTTTACATTTAATAATGTCCCAAGTCTCCCCCTGTACATTTCCCCTATACACAGAATAATGCCCCTCACTGGATATATACTGACCCATTAATGTCCCCAAACTATTTAATGGGTCCAACACTGTATGATGGCCCTTAGATAGCATCCATACAGCATAATACACCAGATAGTCCTCAATATAGTATAATGCACCCCATAGGCAGCCTCTATATTATAATAAACCCCCATAGGCAGAGTCTATAATATAATGCACCACCATAGGCAGCCGCTATATTATAATGCACCCCCATAGGCAGCCTCTGTAGTATAATGCACCCCAATATGGAGCCTCTGTAGTATAATGCAGCCCCCATATACAGCCTCTGTAGTATAATGCACCCCCCATATACAGCCTCTGTAGTATAATGCACCCCCATTAAAAAAAAAAAAACAATACTCACCTCCCGGCTCCTGTGCTGCTCACTGTTCTCCCTCTCAGCGTCTGACAGCGGGCGCCGGCAGGTGATGTCATCGCGCCCGCTGTCAGACGCTGAGAGAGGGATTATGGGAGAGAAGGAGCGCTCGCTCCTTCTCTCTCTATGCGGTCAGCTGTATCGGCTGGATGCCGATACAGCTGACTCTCCGATGACGGGTGGGGGGCCCACTGCTGGCACTGGGCCCCCCCAATGCCTGTTCAGGCCCCATAGCTTCTGGGCGGCAGAGCAGGAAGATCAATTCTCCCTGCTCTGCCGCAGAATGTAACTGTATCGGCGTGCTGTGCACGCCGATACAGTTACTGTAGCGTAGCTCCGGGTGGGCCCCCTCAGAGCGCGGGGCCCGGGGCCACCGCCCCCTCTGCCCCGCGACCTATCCTTTCAAATCAGGGCCCACCACGCAGGAGCTGGGGCCCACCGGAGGTTTCTCCGGTGGCTCAGTCCGACCCTGCTTGCCAGCCTGATAATACCAGCCCACAGCAGTCTGCTTATCTTTGCTGGTTAACAAAAATAGGGGATCCCGTCGAAAAAATTTGGCGTGGGGTCCCCCCTATTTTTGTTAACCAGCCAGATGAAGCAGACTGCTGAGGCCTGGTTTTTCAGGCTGGTAAGGAGCCAAGATCCATGGACCTTGCCAGCCTGATAATACCAGGCCACAGCAGTCTGCATATCTTGGCTGGTTAACAAAATAGGGGATCCCCTCGAAAAAAAATTGGCGTGGGGTCCCCCCTATTTTTGTTAACCAGCCAGATGAAGCAGACTGCTGAGGCCTGGTTTTTCAGGCTGGTAAGGATCCAATATCCATGGACCTTGCCAGCCTGATAATACCAGGCCACAGCAGTCTGCTTAGCTTGGCTGGTTAACAAAAATAGGGGATCCCCTCGAAAAAAAGACAGCGTAGGGGTCCCCCTATTTTTGTTAACCAGCCAAGTAAAATGCAGACTGCTGCGGCCTGGTATTAAAAGACTGTCAAGGCCCATGGATTTTGGCCCTCAACAGCCTGATAATACCAGGCTACAGCAGCCCCACATTTGGCGCATCAAAAGATGTGCCAATTGTGGCACTTTACCCGGCTCTTCCCACTGCCCTGTAGCTGTGGCAAGTGGGGTAATAAGGGGTTAATGTCACCGTTGATTGCACGGTGACAATAAGCCCGGTTAATAATGGATAGGCGCCAATAAGACACCGATCCATTATTAATCCCAAAGTTTTTAAATGTATAAAAAAAAGACAAAGCAAGAAAAAAGTCTTTTAATGAAATAAAAGAGACAACACAGTTTTCATTTCTTTTATTATACTCTCATTCCTGCGACGCCATCGATCTCCTGTAAAAAAAGGAAAAAAACAAACCAACAGTATACCACCTGTCCGACGCAGTCCATAGTAACGACTGTCCCACGACGATCCAGCTCTGCTACATCGCAATGACAGGCAGAGCCTGTCATCGCGACGCAGCACAGCTGATTACCTGCTTCCCCGGCGGTGACGTCATCGGACTGACTGCTTTACGGCCGGGATTACCCAGCAGTCACTGCAGTTATCGCGAGAAACTGCATGTGACCGCCGGGGAAAGATGATGGCGGCCATCAAGCAGTCCAGGCCGTGACCGCCGGACATCTTCTGCCAGGTAAGTGCCGCTGACTCCTGACAGACCCGACCGACGGACACTGACAGTGACAGTGACAATTCCGATTCCGGTATCCGATAAGACGACAATATCGGAACTCGGAATCGAAAGTCCGATACAGCTAATATCGGCCGATATCCGATATTTGCAGTATCGTATCGCTCAACACTAGCCAGCACATAACGTCGGTATGGGAAAAAAATTCACATATAATATTTTTTAAATGTCAATTTTTTCCAAAATTGCTCCAAAATGTTTGGGGTCTTAGAATTAGCATATTAGCAGGAATATCTGTGTTTTGTAATTGCTGTACCTTTTGCACAGCGAATGACTGCCGACTGTACAGTACAGACCCAAAGTTTGGACACACCTTCTCATTTAAAGATTTTTCTGTATTTTCATGACTATGAAAATTGGAAACTTACACTGAAGGTATCAAAACTATGAATTAACACATGTGGAATTATATAATTAACAATAAAGTGTGTAACAACTGAAATTATGTCTTATATTCTAGGTTCTTCAAAGTAGCCACATTTTGCTTTTATGACTGCTTTGCACACTCTTGGCATTCTCTTGATGAGCTTCAAGAGGTAGTCACCAGAAATGGTCTTCCAACAATCTTGAAGGAGTTCCCAGAGTTGCTTAGCACTTGTTGGCCCTTTTACCTTCACTCTGCTGTCCAGCTCACCCCAAACCATCTCGATTGGGTTCAGGTCAGGTGACTGTAGAGGCCAGGTCATCTGGCGTAGCACCCCATCACTCTCCTTCATTGTCAAATAGTCCTTGCACAGACTGGAAGTGTGTTTGGGGTCATTGTCCTGTTGAAAAATAAATGATGGTCCAACTAAATGCAAACCGGATGGAATAGCATGCCGCTGCAAGATGCTGTGGTAGCCATGCTGTTTCAGTATGCCTTCAATTTTGAATAAATCCCCAACAGTGTTGCCAGCAAAGCACCCCCAGACCATCACAACTCCTCCTCCATGATTCACGATGGGATCCAGGCATGTAGAGTCCATCTGTTCACCTTTTCTGCGTCGCACAAAGACACGGTGGTTGGAACCAAAGATCTCAAATTTGGACTCATCAGACCAAAGCACAGATTTCTACTGGTCTAATGTCCATTCCTTGTGTTCTTTAGCCCAAACAAGTCTCTTCTGCTTGTAGCCTGTCCTTAGCAGTGGTTTCCTAGAGGCTATTTTACCATGAAGGCTTGCTGCACAAAGTCTTCTCTTAACAGTTGTTGTAGAGATGTGTCTCCTGCTAGAACTCTGTGTGCCATTGACCTGGTCTCTAATCTGAGCTGCTGTAAACCTGCAATTTTTGAGCCTGGTGACTCGGATTTACTTATCCTCAGAAGCAGAGGTGACTCTTGGTCTTCCTTTCCTGGGGCGGTCCTCATGTGATCCAGTTTCTTTGTAACGCTTGATGGTTTTTGCAACTGCACTTGGGGACACTTTCAAAGTTTTCCCAATTTTTCAGACTGACTGACCTTCATTTCTTAAAGTAATGATGACCACTTGTTTTTCTTTAGTTAGCTGCTTTTTCTTGCCATAATATAAATTCTAACAGTCTATTCAGTAGGACTGCGAGCTGTGTATAAACCAGACTTATGCACAGCACAACTGATGGTCCCAACCCCATTTATAAGTTAAGAAATCTCACTTATTAACCCCTTCCCGACACATGATGCCTACGTCGGCGTCAAGAAAACCTGTGCCATCCCGACCCATGACTCCTATGGTCATGGTATAAATACCGTTCCTGCAGGTCGGGTGACGGGGGTCACTGAAAAGTCTCCAGACTAGTGTTGAGCATTCCGATACCGCAAGTATCGGGTATCGGCCGATATTCGCGTTATCGGAATTCCGATACTTAATTCCGATACTTTTTCAATATCGTATACCGGAATTGGAAGTTCCCATAATTCTTTGAGAGGCAATGTGATTTTAGTCAGCCAATGAGGAATCCTACGAAGTGTGGGCACATCCTGTAATGCTGCGGTCATCTTAACTAATGGCATGGCTGTGATTGGCTGCTGAAATGATGTCAGAATGCACTATAAAAGGCGCCGCCGCCATTTTAGCGTCACTGTGCTGTGAACTCAGTAAGGGACAGAACGCTACTCTGCTCACTCTGAGGGACAGTTAGATATTGCGATTTTGTGTACTACTGTGCTTGAGGCAGGCTAGTTTACCAACCGCTGTGTAAAGCTTCATTTTGCCAGTGTTGTTTTAACAGCTCTGTGCAAGGTGTGTGTGTGACAGTGCAGGTGACGCTGCAGTTTGCTCTGCATCCACCGCTGTTTGTAGGCATCTGCACGTGTCACTGACTCTTTTTTTTTTATTTTATTTTGTGGAATTGGTGCAGCTCCATTATATTAGAAAAAAATCAAATCTATTAGTGTGACGTGCTTCCATCCGTATACAATACATTGGTTGCAAACACTATAGAAGTACAGAAAGGAGCCTTTCACAGCTACTGAACAGTTGTCTGCAGGGTTTACTGTAGTCTGTGAGCTTTTAATTTTGTGAGTGCAGATTACGCTCCAGTTAGTTCTTCAACCACTGCCGGTTGTAGTCTGCTGAGTGTGTGTCACTGCCTCATCCTTCACATTTTTCTCTAATTGGTGCTGCTCCATTTTAGTGGAAAAAAATCTAATCTATTAGTGTGACGCGCTTCCATCCGTATACAATACATTGGTTGCAAACACTATAGAAGTACACAAAGGGGCCTTTAACAGCTACTGAACAGTTGTGTTTCAGTGTTCACTGTAGTCTGTGAGCTTTTCATTTTGTGAGTGCAGATTACGCTCCAGTTTGTTCTTCAACCACTGCCGGTTGTAGTCTGCTGAGCGTGTGTCACTGCCTCATCCTTCACATTTTTCTCTAATTGGTGCTGCTCCATTTTAGTGGAAAAAAATCTAATCTATTAGTGTGACGCGCTTCCATCCGTATACAATACATTGGTTGCAAACACTATAGAAATACACAAAGGGGCCTTTAACAGCTACTGAACAGTTGTGTTTCAGTGTTCACTGTAGTCTGTGAGCTTTTCATTTTGTGAGTGCAGATTACGCTCCAGTTTGTTCTTCAACCACTGCCGGTTGTAGTCTGCTGAGCGTGTGTCACTGCCTCATCCTTCACATTTTTCTCTAATTGGTGCTGCTCCATTTTAGTGGAAAAAAATCTAATCTATTAGTGTGACGCGCTTCCATCCGTATACAATACATTGGTTGCAAACACTATAGAAGTACACAAAGGGGCCTTTAACAGCTACTGAACAGTTGTGTTTCAGTGTTCACTGTAGTCTGTGAGCTTTTCATTTTGTGAGTGCAGATTACGCTCCAGTTAGTTCTTCAACCACTGCCGGTTGTAGTCTGCTGAGCGTGTGTCACTGCCTCATCCTTCACATTTTTCTCTAATTGGTGCTGCTCCATTTTAGTGGAAAAAAATCTAATCTATTAGTGTGACGCGCTTCCATCCGTATACAATACATTGGTTGCAAACACTATAGAAGTACACAAAGGGGCCTTTAACAGCTACTGAACAGTTGTGTTTCAGTGTTCACTGTAGTCTGTGAGCTTTTCATTTTGTGAGTGCAGATTACGCTCCAGTTTGTTCTTCAACCACTGCCGGTTGTAGTCTGCTGAGCGTGTGTCACTGCCTCATCCTTCACATTTTTCTCTAATTGGTGCTGCTCCATTTTAGTGGAAAAAAATCTAATCTATTAGTGTGACGCACTTCCATCCGTATACAATACATTGGTTGCAAACACTATAGAAGTACACAAAGGGGCCTTTAACAGATACTGAACAGTTGTCTGCAGGGTTCACTGTAGTCTGTGAGGAATAACCACACTTAGGCCTTATAACTTTTCTGACTTTCTTTATCAATCTACCAAGATGAAGAAGTCAGTGAGTAAGGCACGTGGTCGTGGTCGTGGCCGTGGATTTGCAGCAGGGAGAGGACGTGGGGATTCTGTGGCTGCTGCCGCACCCAGTGACACAGCATCCACCAGTTTTCCCCGTGAGCATTCCTTTATGCGCACTTTTGTAGGAGCTCAGCGTACCCCCCTGCTGCGTCAAGAACAAATTGAAGCCGTTGTTGGTTGGATGGCAGCCAATGCATCGACTTCAATACCTTCCACCTCCTCTCAGGACCACAGCACTGTTGAACAACCATCAGTCTCTTCACCGCCTGCCAAATTGCCCAGGCAGTCAGAGAGCTCTGTACAGGAGCCAGCTGAGTCTCTGCTTCTGTTCTCAGAATCTGTTGGCTTGCAAACAGGGGCCCAGCTAAGCAGCATTCTGGAATGTGAAGAAGAGGCAGTATGCAGTGATGCGCAACAGCTGTGTCTCTCTGAATCTGAAGAGGCGGGTGAGCCAGTGCCGATGGTCAGCACACCGCAGAACGCATCTGATGATGATGAGACTCAGTTGCCAGTTTCTGTTGAGCATGGTGCTGGCCAGACCACCCAACAACAGCAGGTGTTGGAAGAGGGTAGTGGTGGAGATGATGAGGTCCAAGACCCAACATGGCGTGAGGAACAGGAAGGTGGTGGGAGCAGCTCTGAGGAAGAGATTGCCCCAACGGTCCAAACAGTAGGGAGAGGTAGGCTGCAGACTCGCTTGCCTGTAGCCTCCAGTTTGGCACCCGTTCGGAGCAGTTCTCTTACAACAGCCAAACCGGGCGCTCCCAGGACTTGCTCTGCGTGGTCCTTTTTTGATACAGTTGCAGATGATATTTGCTATGTCAAATGCAAGCTGTGTAATCAAAAAATTAAAAGAGGTAAAAGTGTCAGTAACCTTAATACAACAAATATGTGGAAACATGTGCGGTCAAAGCACTTTGTTGAGTTACAAAGACACACTGGAGATGTAGGCCAACCTACAGCAGCACCTACATCTTCAGCTCGTGTTGGAGCCTCTTCCTCCAGTTCACACACAGGTGTTTCGGCTTCCTCACAGGATCGCCATGGAAGAACCTCTGTCACTGTTGTCCAGAGACACAGTGTTATTCCACGCACAGCTGCAAGTTCCCTGTCATCCTCACACACCCAGGCCACAAAACAGCCATCGGTAGCACAGGCATGGGATAAAAGACGGCCATACTCGGCAAACCATCCACGAGCACAGGCTCTGAATGCTGGCATTGCAAAACTCCTGTCCCTTGAAATGCTGTCATTCAGGCTGGTGGAGACTGACAGTTTCCGTGAATTAATGGCATTGGCAGTCCCACAATACAATGTGCCAAGCCGATTTTATTTCAGCAGGCAAGCCGTCCCTGGTCTGCAAAAGCATGTTGAGGCAAAAATTAAACATGCGCTACTAAACGCAGTCAGTAGCAAGGTCCACCTGACCACCGATGCGTGGACCAGTACCCATGGCCAGGGACGATACCTTTCACTCACTGCCCATTGGGTGAATGTTGTGAAGCCGGGTACAGATCTTGCGAGTGGCGCTGTACGTGTTCTGCCAACTCCAAGGATTGCCGGAATTAAGTCTGTCCACATTGACTCCTCCTCCTACTCCAGTTCCTCAGAATCATCGCTGCAGGAGCCGTCACGGTCTACCTCCACATGGACCCGTGGACGCTTACCTGATGCGACCGATATGAGCACAGCCGTGGCCAAACGGCAACAGGCCGTTCTGAAATTAATTTACATGGGGAATCGAAGCCACACAGCGCAGGAGGTCTGGAATACCATCAAGCAGGAGAGCGACGTGTGGTTTTTGCCAGCGAATCTCCAGCCAGGCTTGGTAGTGTGTGACAATGGCCGAAATCTGGTGGCAGCTCTGGGCCTTGGCAAACTCACTCACATACCATGTCTGGCACATGTGCTCAACTTGGTCGTGCAGAGTTTTTTGAGGGACTATCCGGATCTTGATGCACTGCTGCACAAGGTCCGCCTAGAGTGCGCTCACTTGCGACGTTCCAGCATGGCCAGATCGCGCATTGCAGCTCTGCAACGCAGATTGCGCCTTCCTGAACATCGCATCATATGTGACGTATCCACCAGGTGGAATTCAACGTTACATATGTTGGAGCGGTTGTGTGAGCAGCAGCCAGCAGTAATGGAGTATCAGCTGCATCAGGCGCAAGCAACACGCAATTTGCGCCGTCCACACTTCACCATTAATGAGTGGGCCACTATGAAGGACATGTGCCACGTTTTGCGTGCGTTTGATGAGTCAACGCGGATGGCGAGTGCAGATGATGCACTAGTCAGCCTGACTGTCCCCCTTATCTGCCTGCTTCAAAAAACACTGCAAGCAATAAGGGATGAGGTTTTGGAAGAGGTGGAGGATGAGGAGTCACAAATTCCATCACCTTCTGGAAAGTCAGCGCAACGTGGTTCCTCACAAAGGGCTGGGCAGGGCTCACTTTGTGAGGAGGATGAGGAGGAGGAGTCAATGGAGGAGGAAGACATCGCTCCAGAGGGAGGTACACAACGCTCTAGTCAGTATGTAGAGCGAGGGTGGGGTGATGCAGAGCAGGCAGAGATGACGCCTCTTGCAGAGGACAGCGTTTCTTTGCCAGTTGGGAGTCTGCAGCACATGGTTGATTTCATGCTGCAGTGCCTAAGAAACGACCGCCGCATCGCCCACATTCTCACGACGTCTGATTATTGGGTGTACACCCTCCTAGACCCTCGCTACCGGGACAACGTCAAAAGCCTTATCACACCGTTGAACCGGGAGCGTAAAATGCGGGAGTACCAAGACACACTGGTGCAATCCCTAATGTTCTACCTTACTGCCGAGAGCACTGCTGCTGCTACTGCTTTACAAAGCAGCTCTGTGAGTCGAGACAGTGTAGAGAGCTCTGCAACAAGAGGGAGCACACACACTGCCTCTGCACAGGGAAAGACCAGTATGTTAAAAATGTGGCAAAGTTTTGTGGCAGCGCCACAAATGTCTACACCATCCGAGAGGGCTCCAGTCAGCGGGAGGCAACGTATCCGTCAGATGGTGACAGACTACTTGGCTTTGCCTCTCAGTGTACTCCCAGATGGCTCTTCCCCATTCAAGTTTTGGGTCTCTAAGCTGGATACATGGCCAGAGCTTAGCCAGTATGCATTGGAGGTGCTGGCTTGCCCTGCTGCCAGTGTATTATCGGAGCGCGTCTTTAGTGCTGCAGGTGGTGTACTAACAGACCGTCGCATGCGACTATCCTCCGATAATGTAGACCGGCTTACTTTTCTGAAAATGAACAAGGCATGGATCTCGCCAGAATTTGTCTGTCCGTTTTCAGATTAAATAACTGGTTCGCAACGTTATCCATGTCTCCTGTTATGTTCATCTTTCTACCACCTGAACTCTACTCCCTGGGCTCCAACACTGCCAGTTGCTGCTCAGAAGTGTCGTGTCCACAGAACAAAACACAAGCTCTACTGTTAGTGGGGTTCAGTAACGCCAGCTGTTCCCCTGCTGTGTCAACGGCAAGAAGTCTCCTGTTCCCGACACATGGACAGAAAAACACATGACCAACATGCTCCAAATAGGGAAGAGCCGTCACCCTGCTTGTTATGCTGAAAACATGAAATTGTGAAGTTTTGCAGGCCTAGAATGATAAATTTTAATGACAAATATGGACAAATAATAATTTGTCATCACAGCGCATATCTGCACATGTCTATTAGAAATGGTAACAAAAAATAAAACATAGTCTACTCTTCACATTTTGAAATTAATGCATAAAAGTACATTTCATACTTATGAATTAATGCTTTTTAAGGAACTTTATCTGTACCTGTAAGATAATGCAGTCAATGGATGTACGAATCATTAAATCCTCATCATCATCATCACGAGTTTTATTTATGACAGACATTATAAAATACACATACTGATGCCAACTGTAACTTCAAACACCATATATGAAATGGCCAGCATGTAAACATGGTAATAATGTCCAATAATAAATTATTACATCTAGAAAGTGCATCATGCATACTGACAATAGGTTGTTATACTTGCAAGTGCTGTTGAAACAACCACAAGAGATATAAATTAATACTGGTATATAGGTATCACATTCACAGTGCATAGTTACTCATGGACAATGTTGATGTAATACTGTATCTCAATTAAGTCAGCGTGAACCATTAGGCTTGTTAGTCTTGTACATTGTTAAAGAGGGAACGTAATTTTTTTGTTTGTCATAGGTGGAGTATTACACATTAAATTATTACTGCTGTATTTTTTTTTGCGTCCCTAGTGCGCAAGAACGCAGCCTAACCTCACATTTTATAGTCAGCTAATTGCCACATACTACCCTACCCTACGCGTGACAGTAGGAAGGTAGTGTTGTTGGATAAAGCTTTGCGCAACCAGACATTCTTTTACCCTCTTCAACACTCTACAAGCAAAAAATGCATGATTTCAGCCACAGACTTTATTGACGTACAGTATAACATCGGCATTACCCATCAGAGGCTGTCCACTGTCTGATACAGACATAGAATATACCTTTGCTATCCGTAGCCTTTGTTTCACCTACACTTGCAGGCACACACTTAAATTGTGACAAACAATGCCTAATGTTTTTTTAAATGGTTATTTTTTATCGTACATTATTGTGTCATCAATCATCACATTGATGAGTCCATGCTGGACATGTCATACATGCTATAGAAAGTTACGATTTTATGAACTTAAATAATTGAAATGTCTGTGACTGTCACATAAAATTTGCGATGATGATGATGAGTGACTATTACAAAATCCATTGTCTTCACTATGTTATGGTTTAACATAGCGTTCCTTAAGCATTATTCATAAAAAAAAAAATGGACTTTTATTCTTACATTTACAACACTATATTTTGTTACCAATTTTTTGGGTGTTGTGTTGGTCCATTTTTTTTTGGCATGTGCATATATGCGTTTATATTTGTATTTTCTTTATTTTTCCTTCTTGAAATTAGAAAACATGTGTATCTTTGTACCGTGTTAGCCAGTAGATAGAAAAATATTTAGACTTCAGAGTCAGCAGTGGTTGATACCTTTTAATGGATAACTGAAAAGATGGAAACAAATTGCAAGCTTTCAAGGCTACTCACGTCTCTTCATCAGGCAAAGACTAAATAAAAAAATTAAGCATCACATATTTCTATACACAACAGGACACAGGAATAGTGCAATAGGTAAGACAAGTAAGTGACGTGTATCAGAACTGTCATTATCTCACAGGGATGAACATAAATATTGGAACAGTTCCTACATAAGGATAGAAAGTTTGATTGCCCTCTCATTGGCTTTTTTTTTTGGGTTTTCATGACCCTGGAAGGGCATAGACGCAGATTCCTTAATTGATATAGAATGACATAAATCCATGTGATCTATTCATTCCATCACTAACAGTGTCAAAGGTCATGATGAGCTTATATTCTGAAACCTTTGTACGTTTCTCATATTTGAAGTTATATTTTAATACCAGTAATTCCATATCCATCATGCTATGACCGGGCATACAAAAGTCTTTTGCCACAGGTAAATTCATTAATTTATCTCTGATTGTGTGGCGCTGATAATTCATCCTTGTTCTCCTTTTTTGCTGGTCTCCCCTCACTTGTCCCTCCCTCACTTGTCTTAGCTATTCCTGTGTCCTGTTGTGTGTAAAAATATGTGATTCTTCATTTTTGGCTTTACTCCTAGCCTGATGAAGACACCTGAGTAGTCTCGAAAGCTTTGAATTTGTTACCATATTTTCAGTTAGCCATTAAACGTTATCAACCACAGAGGACTGTCAAGTATAAATATTTTTCTATTCTTGTAATTGAAATTCATCATTTTATTGTCGTAGTAAAACTTCATTTATTCTTGTTTGAAGTACATACATTTGCAATGGCCACGTAACAAGGCAATAACTCAATATTTTATGCCTACACCCTCCTTGACCCTGGGTTACAACACCGCCAGTTGTTTCTCGGAAGTGCTGTTAGCACAGTCTACACTTGCTCCTGTGTTACTGGGGTTCAGTAATGTCAGCTGTTCCCCTGCTGTGTGAACGGCAAAAAGTCCTGCTGCCTCCACCATGTTCTCTTCTCATCCCTGGGTTACAACACCGCCAGTTGTTTCTCAGAAGTGCTGTTAGCACAGTCTACACTTGCTCCCGTGTTACTGGGGTTCAGTAATGTCAGCTGTTCCCCTGCTGTGTGAACGGCAAACAGTCCTGCTGCCTCAACTTTAATTTCCATGGGTACCTTCTGCTACCCATCCGGGTTCCAGTACCGTCAGCTGGTTCTCCGCAGTGCCTTTGGCCTAGGTGCCTCCATGTCGGTATCCGAGTTCCAGCAACGTCTGCTGGTCCTTGGTAGTGCTTTGGAGCACAGGTACCTCCTGCTTAGTAACCGTGTCCCAGTAACGTCAGCTGGTCCTCGGTTGTGCCATTGGCTCTTTTCCTTCTGCTGACCCTCCGGGTTCCAGCACAGTCAGCTGGTCCTCGTTACTTTCATTGGCTCTTGTACCTTCTGCTACCCATCCGGGTTCCAGTACCGTCAGCTGGTTCTCCGCAGTGCCTTTGGCCTAGGTGCCTCCATGTCAGTATCCGAGTTCCAGCAACGTCTGCTGGTCCTTGGTAGTGCTTTGGAGCACAGGTACCTCCTGCTTAGTAACCGTGTCCCAGTAACGTCAGCTGGTCCTCGGTTGTGCCATTGGCTCTTTTCCTTCTGCTGACCCTCCGGGTTCCAGCACAGTCAGCTGGTCCTCGTTACTTTCATTGGCTCTTGTACCTTCTGCTACCCAACCGGGTTCCAGTACCGTCAGCTGGTTCTCCGCAGTGCCTTTGGCCTAGGTGCCTCCATGTCGGTATCCGAGTTCCAGCAACGTCTGCTGGTCCTTGGTAGTGCTTTGGAGCACAGGTACCTCCTGCTTAGTAACCGTGTCCCAGTAACGTCAGCTGGTCCTCGGTTGTGCCATTGGCTCTTTTCCTTCTGCTGACCCTCTGGGTTCCAGCACAGTCAGCTGGTCCTCGTTACTTCCATTGGCTTTTGTACCATCACCAACAGGACAAAGAAGGTTAAGACAAACTACAAGATACAGAACAAGAGACAGAAGAACAATAAGCAGAAGATCAAAAAGCAGAAGAACATTAAGTATAAGACCAAAATGAAGAGCAAAATATATGCTCTAAATTCTAAGCAGAAGAAGACTAAGCAGTGTATGGGGGTGAGTCCGTTCCTCCTCGTGGTGCCCCTGGAAAATGCCTGATGCTGCTGCAGGCTAAACTGAACGCGGACAAATACTGTTGTAATTAAAATCTTTCGTGACAGCAAGAACGGAAGGATGAAAATTCAGAGTTTTACAGATTACAAGTACAGGAATGTCTGTCACAAATAAGAATATGATGAAAAGGATGAATAGGAAGAAGATGAAGAAGTAGAATATGAACAATAATAACTGTTTAATAAGAACAATATAAGTAATGTTAACAAAAAGATGAATAGCAAGAAGTTTTAGAAGATTAAGAAGGTGAAGATGAAGAATAATTTGATGAGAAAGATGATGCTGCTGAAGATTATGAAGGAGAAAGTGTGTGAAAAGTTAAAAAGGTGAAGACCATGGAAGTTGTGAAACAGACATATTTGACAAAATAGAAAAAAGGTTAACAACATTGTGAATTTCTTCGTCAATCCGAACGTATTTCCTAAAAAAAAAAAATTAATGCTATTTCATTGGATTGGGTTAAACATCTATGCCTTTAATGTCTCCTCAACCTCCCCCAATACATTCTACATTACTCTTTGTTGTTTTCCTTCATGTACAATTAACCTACAAGGCAAGAATGGGGTTTTTTTTATTTCGATATTTTGTTCCATAGACTTACATTGGACTTCCGGTATCGGTATCGGGTATCGCCGATATTTTTTGGGTATCGGCGATACCATTCCGATGCCGATACTTTTGGATATCGGAAAGTATCGCTCAACTCTACTCCAGACCCGCAGGCACAAGACAATTTGTGCTTCACCACAGGGGGTGGCTTAACCCCCACGTGGCTAAGATCACTCTGATTGGCTGTTAAAAGTGAAACAGCCAATCAGAGCGATTTGTAATATTTTACCAATGAAATTTGGTGAAATATTACAATCCAGCCATGGCCGATTCTGCAATAGCATCTGCCATGGCTGAAGACCGAGATTCGACCCCCCCCACCGAGTGATGGGGCGATCTGCCCCCGCCACAGACTGATGGCGGCAATCTGCCGCCGCCGTCAGCATCTGCTCCCCCTCCTCTTTATTCTGCTCCCCCCACCTTCCGATCCTGCCCCCGGCTTCCGATCCCCCTCAGGTACCTCCGGAGTCCCCGTGTCCCTCCCAGCGTCTCTCCGGCCAGGTCCATGGGCGCCGCCATCTTCCAAAATGGTGGCCGCATGCGCAGTGCACCTGCCGAATCTGCCTGCTGGCAGATTCATTCATTTATTGGCCCTATCACAGTGATCAAAATAAAAAAAATAGTAAATAACCCCCCTTTTATCACCCCCATAGGTAGGGAACAATAATAAAATAAAGAAAATATTTTTAATTTTATTTTTCCATTAGGGTTAGAATTGCTGTTAGGGTTATGTTAGAGTTAAGGTTAGGATTAGGCTTAGGGTTAGCATTAGGGTTAGCATTAGGGTTAGGATTAGGGTTGGTTTTAGGGTTGGCATTAAGGTTTGTAGTAGGGTTAGAGTTGCAATTAGGTTTAGGGTCAGAATTAGCGTTCGGGTTAGAATTAGGGTTCGGGTTAGAATTACGGTTAAGATTAGGGTTAGGGGTGTGTTGGGGTTAGGGTTGGGATTAGGGTTCTGCTTGTGGTTAGGGTAATTGTTGGGATTAGAGTTAGGAGTGTGTTGGAGGTTAGGGTTGGGATTAGGGTTAGGGTTAGGGGTGTGTTGGGGTTAGGGTAGGAATTAGGGTTAGGGTTGTGTTGGGGTTAGGGTTGGAGTTAGAATTGAGGGGCTTCCACAGTTTAGGCACATCAGGGGGTCTCCAAACATGACATGGTGCCACCATTGATTCCAGCTAATTTTGTGTTCAAAAAGTCAAACTGTGATCCCTCCCTTCCAAGCCCCGAAGTATGCCCAAACAGTGGTTTACCCCAACATATGGGTATCAGCATACTCAGGAGAAATTGCACTACAACTTTGGGGTCTAATTTCTCCTGTTACCCTTGGGAAAATAAAAAATTTGGGGCTAAAAATTATTTTTGTGAAAAATTAATGATTTTTTTTATTTTCATGGCTCTGCATTGCAAACTTCTGTGAATCACTGAGGGGTTCAATGTTAGGCATCGGGAGACAGCTGGATCTGAGGAGTCTGTGGTCTCCCATCCAGGTCCAGCCAGGGCAGATGTTGCTCAGCTTCGCCGACGGTCGCAACACCTTGCCAGTAGAAGAGAATTACAAGCGGTCTCCAGGGTCTTTGTCAATAGTGGCCTTAAGCATAGGTTACAGAAGGAGACAGGGCTGTTACAGCCTAAGTCCAGGATTCCCTGCACTGAGCATGTCGGTGACGTGGCGGACCGTGATTGGTGATTTGGTGTCAGCTGATCCGGTGACCTGGCACCGCCTGATTGTTCACAGATGACGTCCTCAGTGATGCGATTAACGAGATGGCTGGGGCAGGACTTAGTCTTTAAATGGCCTGACTGCCTGTTTGGCGGTGCGGTCAGATAATACCAAATAGTTTGTGCTCATGTGCGGGCACATCAGAATCTGGGCTCCACATGTTCTCTAGTTTTGCTCTCCGGGACCTGCCGATGCCAGAGATATCTCGGCTAATTAGTACAGGTCTTCAGGCAGGTTAGTTGATGCTAGGCAGGTAATCAATGTGGAGCGGTCTAGCTCCGACAGAGGGTAGCTGTACACCCTGAGCAGCGCATAACCTGGGCATCGCCTGCCAGCTGAACAGAGAGTTGTTCAGTCCCGTCGCACACCGGCTGGCAGCACATACGCCTGGCGTGAGTCGCGTGCACTTCCTAAACGGCTGGCAAGGGGCTTCTGTGCAGTTAACAGGGCCACGTCTATGCCAGCCTGCAGCACATCTCCCGTAACGTTAACGGAGATAGTGCAAATACAATATCTTGCTTAGTTTGAAGCAACACAGGCAAGACCTTATATTTCCATTGTCAGTTTTCACCCTCATACCCGAGGGGTGTTCTGACGCAGCATCTCTAGCTGCACCGCGGACCCCGGGTTCAGTTACAATCCATTATTTTAATTAAGTTGATGCAACTGAGCTCCTAACATTCAAAGTGCTTACCACACATCTACATAAATTCCTTGGGGGGGTTTAGTTTCCAAAATAGGGTCACTTGTGGCGGATTTCCACTGTTCAGGCACATCATGGCCTCTGCAAATGTAACATGATGCCGCTGACCATTCCATCAAAGTCTGCATTTCAAAACGTCACTACTTCAGTTCTAAGCCCTGACGTTTGCACAAACAGTGATTCCCCTCACATATGGGGTACCAACGTACTCAGGACAAACTGGACAACAACTTTTGGGGTCCAATTTCGCCTCTTACCCTTGGGCAAATAAAAAATGCAGGCTAAAAAAAATCACTTTTTGAGGAAAAAAAATATTTTTTTATTTTCAAGGTTCTATGTTAAAAACTTCTGTGAAGCACTTGGGGGTTCAAAGTGCTCAGCACACATCTAGATAAGTTTCTTTGTGGATCTAGTTTCCAAAATGGGGTCACATGTGGGGGGTTTCCACTGTTTAGGCACATCAGGGGCTCTGCAAACGTAACATGATGCCGCTGAAAATTCCATCAAAGTCTGCATTTCAAAACATCACTACTTCTCTTCCGAGCCTCGACGAATCCCCAAACAGTGGTTCCCCACCCACATATGGGGTACCAACAAACTCAGGACAAACTGAACAACAACTTTTGGGGTCCAATTTCTCCTGTTACCCTTGGGAAAATAAAAAAATGTGGGCTAAAATATAATTATTTGAGAAAAAAATCATTTTTTATTTTCATGGCTCTACGTTAAAAAATTCTGTGAAGCACTTGGGGGTTCAAAGTGCTCACCACACATCTAGATAAGTTCCTTTGGGGGTCTAGTTTCCAAAATGGGGTCACTTGTGGGGGGTTTCCACTGTTTCGGCATCAGGGGCTCTCCAAACGCGACATGTCACTACTTCTCTTCCGAGCCCCGACATGGGCACACACAGTAGTTTTCTCCCACATATGGGGTATCAGCATACTCAGGACAAATTGGACAACAACTTTTGGTGTCCAATTTCTCCTGTTTCTCTTGGAAAAATAAAAAATTGGGGACTAAAATATCATGTTTGTGGAAAAAATATGATTTTTTTATTTTCACGCTTGGGCGTTATAAACTTTAGTGAAACACCTGGGGGTTCAAAGTTCTCACCACACATCTAGATAAGTTCCTTGAGGGGTCTAGTTTCCAAAATAGTGTCATTTGTGGGGTTTCCACTGTTTAGGCACATCAGGGGCTCTCCGAACACGACATGGCGTCCAGGCAATTCTACGTTGTAAAAGTCAAACGGCGCTCCTTCCCTTCCAATCTCTGCCAAGCACCTAAACAGTGGTTTACCCTCACATGTGGGGTATCAGCATACTCAGGACAAACTGCACAATAACTTTTGGAGTCTTGTTACCCTTGGGAAAATAAAAATTAAGGACTAAAAAATCATTTTTGTGGAATTTTTTTTTCACACCCAGGCATTATAAACATTAGTGAAACACTTGGGGTTCCAAGTGTTCACAACAGATCTAGATAAGTACCTTAGGGGGTCTTTTTTCCAAAATGGGGTCAGTTGTGGGGGTTTCCACTGTTTAGGCGCATCATGGGCTCTCCAACCGCGACATGGCGTCCAATCTCAATTCCAGCCAATTTTGGTTTGAAAAAGTCAACAGCGCTCCTTCCCTTCCGAGCCCAGCCGTGCACCCAGACAGTGGTTTTCCCCCAGATATGTCATATCGGTGTACTCAGGATAAATTGCAAATCATCTTAATCTGTCCATTTTATCCTTTTACCCTTGTAAAAATAAAAAAAATTGCTTGTAAAAGATCATTTTTGTGACTACAAAGTTAAATGTTACATTTTTTCTTCCACGTTGCTTCAGCTCCTGTGAAGCACCTGAAGGGTTAATAGATTTCTTGAATGTGGTTTTGATCAGCTTGAGGTTGCAGTTTTTAGAATGGTGTCACTTTTGGGTATTTTTAGACATATGGACCCCTCAAACTGACTTCAAATGTGATGTGGTTGTAAAAAAATGGTTTTGTAAATTTTGTTGTAAAAATGAGAAATCGCTGGTCAAACTTTAACCCTTATAACATCCTAACAAAAAAAAATTTGTTTCCAAAATTGTTCTGATGTAAAGCAGTCATGTGGGAAATGTTATTTGTTAACTATTTTGTGTCACATAATTTTCTGGTTTAACAGAATAAAAATTAAAAATTAGAAAATTGCAACATTTTCAAAGTTTTCGCCAAATTTCCAATTTTTTCACAAATAAAGGCAAAAATTATTGACTCAAATTTACCACTAACATGAAGCCCAATATGTCACTAAAAACAATCTCAAAAATCGCTAGGATCCGTTGAAGCTTTCCTGAGTTACCTCATAAAGGGACACTGGTCAGAATTGCAAAAAATGGCAAGGTCTTTAAGGTCAAAATACACCAAAAAAAAAAGAAAAGCTGACAGCACTCAGACATCAAGATGCACGTTCAGATGCCATCTGACCCAGTAGGATGGACAAGTACGTACCATGTAAAAAAGGAGAACAGCATCAATTTATGTAATTGATTTAAGATGTTTGCATTAAACTATGTATTGTAAATATTTGTTTTTAAATACCTGTAATGTTTTCTACATGGGACGGCCTGTGGATGGTGATTGGTGGATCTGGAATCCACTTCCTATTTAAGGCTGCCATTATGACCATATTGTATGCTTGAAAAAGACCTGTATTGGTTGAAACGTTGCATCTGGCAAAATAAAGAACCTTTATTACTTCACCCAGATTTGATGCTGTTCTCCTTTATTAAGGTCAAAATAGGCTGGGTCACGAAGTGGTTAAAACTGCCAGGGCACACCTGTGAAGTGAAAACCATTTCTGGTGACTACCTCTTAAAGCTCATCAAGAGAATGCCAAGAGTGTGCAAAGCAGTCATCAAAGCAAAAGGTGGCTACTTTGAAGAACCTAGAATATAAGACATAATTTCAGTTGATACACACTTTTTTGTCAAGTATATAATTCCACATGTGTTAATACATAGTTTTGATGCCTTCAGTGTGATTCTACAATTTTCACAGCCATGAAAATACAGAAAAATCTTTAAATGAGAAGGTGTGTCCAAACTTTTGGTCTGTACGCTACGTCTGACCAGAATAACTGTTTTTACTTGTTGCAAAGTTAACACAATAAGTTTCAACAGATCCACTCATCTGTGCCTGACACCATTTCCCACATTGATGAAGCATCAAATAGCCAGCTAATGTATTTTTTTTGTGTTCATGTGGAATTCCCCATTATGTCCTGCAGCTATGATATCTATTGGGATTATCATACCTTGTATAGTAGTGTTCAATATCAGGGTCTTCACAGATCAGTGGTTCCTAGTAGAACACAGACTTTACGACTAAGTCATTTTCCATCTGCAGAGTCACTGGGTAAGTCTCTCTCTTCTGTAGTGCTAAGGCTCTAATGATCAGCAGGGTTCTCTCTCTCTTTTGCCCCACATGTATTTTCTGAGCCATTACAAGCTTTCCACTATTGAGATTCTCACAAACATATGCTCTGTTAAATATAATTTCTAGGAAAATTTAACAAAGTTGGCAAATTTGAATTTCAAAAGATCCACTTATTCATAATGTATAATGCCAAATTGTATTACTCTTCAATTGCTGCAGTGTAGAGTAGATATCATCTTCTAGGTAAATTATGCAAATCAACCTGCAAATATTTCCTCATTATTGCATATTTTAAATGAACCTCTTGCTTTATTAAAATAGAACTGAGTTAGAGTCTTGTGTAATGTTGTGTGTTATCTGCTTCTTCAGAAGCTAAAGGACAATGGTACCACACATTTTACAAATCAATTGTGTCTATGATATTGAATGTTGACTTGTTTCAAGTTACAAATACAGTAAATATGTATTTTATATTTAGCTAAATACTAGAATTTGAAAAAAAGTTTTAATATGATTTAATTGACTTCTTATGTAAAAGACTGTATTACATTTTGCAGCAACATAAAATATAACTACTTGGTGTGAAAAACCAAGATGATTAATGATTCATCTTCAAGTTATTAAGATAAGATGCAGATCATTAAACATCCATTCAATATAATCTTGAGTTTATACTTTCTTCTTTTATAAATTGCAATTAATTGTATAAAACATTGACTCTATAACTCTATGTCTATCTATTTATCATCTATCTATGTATTTATCTACATATCTATCTCATATCTATCTATCTAGTTTGTCTATCTTTGTATCTTTCATTTCTCTGCATATATATTTGTCTGTTATTGTCAGGGATAAAAAATAGTTTTTAGAGTTTGAAATTTCAGGCAACCCAAACTGATGTTGTAAAGCTTTTCTAATTGGTTATTAAATAATTTGAAAAATTTTAGATACTGAGGTTAGTTTATAGTTCACCATCTGCTTGTGTCTTTATGACAGTACATTAAACTTATTTATAATAATTCAATATGCAGAAACTGTTAGGACATACTGTAGGTATATTATAATTAAAGGATAGCGTAGAAGTCATTTTAAAAAATCCAGATGGCCTATGTGAAAAGGTAACCCATGTCATTATATTATGTAACACCAGTATTGGGATATTCTGTTGGTCTGTTTTTTTTATACATTAACAATAAGTATTTTTCAACAATCTCTTCCATCTGGCTAGGTTAACATACATGAGAATTCAGTCAGATGAAGAAGTTATGTCTTGCATTTTTGGCCTGACAGATATCACTTTACAGTGTACATTAAGACATAAAAATACATTCCATACTAGGCATATTAGTGTTGTTTTTGGGTTCAGTGGAATTTTGGTTGCTTTAAAAATAATATGTCCTGCTCTTTTCTTGGAGTTTTTTTTTCATAAGGTTATCAATGGGACTTGAAAAACCACCAAAAAACATAAGTTCCAAATTATGCTAAATTTAAAAAAAGCACAAAAATGTACTAACACACCATAAATATTGCTTGTAAGTACAGTTGACTAGAACCTAAGACTGGGCCCTGAGGAACCCCAAAAATGAAAAGGAAATGAAATGGTAGAGCCAATGATTTATATATCAAATGAATCGGTAGAAAAATTACAATAAAATCAAGAAAGAGCTGTATTTTTCATGCCAATTGGTAATCTACATTGTCAAAAAACTGCAGGCAAATCAATGAGGATTAAAAAGTGTTTCCAAATCATAGGGTTTAAATTATTACTCATATTTCTGACCTTTTCATAGACAATGAATGGAACTAAGGTTGAGCAATTGATACTCTGCTCCATTCAAGCCGTGACTCTGCAGAAAACTGTTCTTGAGTTCCAGAACCCTATTCTCGGGATCCCTGAAGTTTGCAGTCACTGTAATTCCAGCAGTTATTAACTGATTAGAGAAATCTCAATATCTTGACAATAACGCTTTAATAGAGAATGACCACCACTTGAAGTACTGCAACTTTTAGGTGATAGTTTGAGTAATTAGTAAAAGTGTTTTTTGAAAAATTATTGTGTGGGAACCATTTTTAAATGGAACCTGTCAGAAACTGACCCTGACCAATAATATGATTGTATAGACCTTTACCAGACAAATTAGTCGATCCCTCTTATGACCCCATAATACGGCAAAGGCAGCAATAAATCACATTTTTAGGTTCTGTTTGGAAGGAGATTGAGATTTGACAATGCTCTTCTAGCTTCTTAATAATGCACTGTAATTCCTATCTAGCAGCACCATCTCCTGATTGACGGATTGTTTTCTTTGGTACACAGTAACTGATCTGTTTAGGATCCATTGGTGGGTACTACTTGATAAAGATGACAACTTGAGGCTGAGAATATAGAAGTCCATCGTGACACCCTTTCCAAACACAACTTAAAAAGGCAATCTGTCATTGTTGGAGCAGCACTTTGGGTTCATATTGGATTGGCTGACTTATCTTCTAAAAGGCTATAAAGTCATAGAAATTATTTGGGAGAAGGTAAAAATTTCTGAAAGGTTTCCTTTAGGTGGTCCAGATAACCATTAACAAATAGACTAATTGTACATTGATGAATTTCATCACGGAGGATAATAAGTTTAATTTTTTTTTTCAGAACAGGCTGTTATGGTTGTGGCAACTACAATTACAGTATGTTACTTTTATGATACAATAAAAAAATCTCAGAGTCACAGGATTGGAAAAAGGAGTCCAAAGTTATTTCCACATAAAGTAACACATGAAAAATGAAGGAGTCCTGAAAGTGATGCTATGACACTTACAGATCCCTGATCATCAATAAGTCTGTCTGGAATAAAAAAAATATATAGCAGTATTTGCTCAAGAATATCTGTGGTTAGTTTTCCATGATGTTTGGAACAACATTACTGTTGAGTTCATTCAAAAACTGTGCAGTAGACCTAGAAAAATTGATTTTATTTTGAAAGCAAAGGCTGGTCAAATAATATATTCATTTTATTTAGATTTTTTTTTGTTCATTCATCTTGCATTTTGTTAAAGTAAAAAAAAGCCTTAACAATTCTAATTTTGAAAGCAGTCTGTAAGGTTCTTTGTCTCTGTTGACATGTTCCTTGAAACTCAGTTTTCCGTCGGCCATTTTGCTTTCTGTTTTTCTGCAGCTCTTGCCCTCAGTTAATATGGAGTTTCCAGTTTTCATGTTCCCGCCCTGATTCTTCCCTCTTGCTTCTTAAGCAGCCTCAGCTGAACAATCAGTGCTCCTGAATCAAGCCTCAGTCAGTCTGTGACCTGACTCCTGGAAGCCTTGGACTTGTACTCCAGCTATTCCCTACCGAGGAACCTTGGAACACTTTTGGACTCTGGAAACCTGCTGTTTGGTGAATCCATGTTTGCAGAGGAATTACGGTACAGAGAAGAGATCCTGAACCTGCTTTGGAGATTTATTGTAGTGCTTGAAGTTACTCTGGCCTGCTGTGTCTCCTGTCGCTGTTCCTGCAAACTGTGTGAACTTTTCAGCATGCTTGTATGAAGTAATACAAGTCATTTCATTTCAACCTATGTCTCCTGTGTTTTCCTCGCACCCAAGCACAAGACGCTATAGGAACTGTACACTATACATGACAAGATTCAGGAGCCAATGTTTAGTGTCTGCTGGGTCTGGGAAAGCCGTGTCTGCTGTGACTGTGGATATCAGATGTCCGTTTAATACCTTATGTGATGACAGTGGTTGTGACTTCTCACAACCATTCCAGGTGAGCGCATTCCCTAAAATTTTACTCTGGAGTGTTACCACAGGTAAACACTATTGTTTTTTCTTTTTTTTTTTTCCTTTCCTCTTCTCCTTCCAGCACCTCTGCCTTAAAAGATCTGGAAGATGGAGGCCCGCATAAAGGAACTTTACGGAGTGACTGATACAATCCTTTCAGATGTACAGACTTTAAAAACCCGTTTTGCAAGCCTACAGGACCTCACAAATCATAATTTGCAAGTGTTTGGACAGACTACCCAGGAATTGCGAGCCAGGATTGAGGCTCTAGAGGAACGAGCCCAGGCTCCTGCCATAACCCCAAGTTCTGGGATCCCCAAATTACCTCCTTTTGGCGGTGAACGTGAGAAATTCAGGGGATTTATTAATCAATGCAATTTATTTTTCTCTGCACATGCTTCACAATTTCCCACTGAACGATCCAAAGTGCTTACTATAATCATGTTGCTTACCAATAAGGCTTTGATGTGGGCAAACCCTCTGATTGAGACTGAGGATGATTGTTTGAATCACCTTGATGCTTTTATTTCAGCCATGGGGCAGGTGTTTGATGACCCCAATCGAGGTGCAACAGCTGAAGCAGCCATGTTAACTTTGCGCCAAGGTAAACGTTCAGTAGCCGAATATGCCCTGGATTTCAGGAGATGGGCTCTTGATACCACTTGGGACACTTCCGCTAAAAAATCTATTTTTCGGAAAGGGTTGTCTCCACTGATTAAGGATGAACTTGCTCGTGCCGACCCTCCCACTGCGTTAGGTGACTTTATTAACTATTGTATCCGTATTGATGCTCGTCTGACTGAACGCAGACAAGAGAGATGGTTCGAAAATAATCGCACTAAACTTTTACTACCTCCCTCCTCAGCTAAGGAACCTTTGAGTAGGATCACAAGGGAACCAGAACCTGAACCCATGCAGGTGGACTCTTTACAAAGACGGGTTAGTGATGCACGCAAAGAACATCGAATAAAGGAAAATCTATGTTTCTACTGTGGTAAGTCAGGGCACTTCATTATAAACTGCCCCAGCCGTTCTCGTAAGACTACTGCAGCAGTCATTCACTGTGAGTGATGCGAGAGGAGCTCTGTCATGTCCGAGCCTCAGGCTCCAGAGAAATCTGCTGCAAGAGATCTTGATTTCTCGGACTTAAACTCTGTTAGTTCTGGGGACGATGACGGTATAAACGCTGCAATTTTTCAAGTTTCCTCATCGGTGTCCCAGCTGAGTTGTAAAAGAAACAATTCTCATTGCTTCCTTTCCATCAAACTCTGGGTTGACTCAGTCTGGGTGTCTAGCTCTGCTATGATCGACTCAGGAGCAAGTGGAAATTTTATGGATACCTCCTTTGCTCTGAAACACGGGATACGTTCAGTGAAGAAGGCTACTCCAGTACAGATGGAGACTGTGGATGGCTCTCTACTGACTTCTGGACCAGTGGATCAAGAAACAGAGCCTTTGAGGGTCCTTATGGGTAAAGATCATCAGGAGAAAATGTCTTTTTTGCTTATCTCTTCTCCCCACTTTCCCATCATTCTAGGGCTTCCATGGCTGCAGGCGCAGAATCCTACGATTAACTGGGAGACCAAGGAATTACACTTTCCGGAGAAACAGATGAGTCAAGGAGTTTCAGCTTGCTCTGTTCCTAAAGGAACCATGTCAGTCCCTGAACTACCAGCTGTATACCAGGACTATGTGGATTTATGTGACAAGAAGAACGCTGATCAGCTTCCTCCTCACCGTCCATATGATTGTCCAATTGAATTATTGCCCGGAGCCGAGATACCTTTTGGTAAGATCTACCCCCTAGCGGGCCCGAGCTAAAAGCTTTGAAGGATTATATAGACGAAAATTTAGCCAAGGGCTTCATACGCCCCTCTTCATCTCCCGCAGGTGCACCCATCTTCTTTGTGAAGAAGAAAGATGGATCTCTGAGACCCTGCATAGACTATAGGGAACTCAATAAGGTTACTATTATAAACCGTTATCCATTGCCTTTAATCCCTGAGTTGTTGGAGAGAGTGCGGCATGCCAAAATTTTCTCTAAACTGGATCTCCGTGGGCCTATAACTTGGTCCGTATTAGACCTGGGGATGAATGGAAGACTGCTTTCAGGTCACGCTATGTACACTTTGAATATCTAGTTATGCCTTTTGGTCTGAGTACCGTCCCAGCCACTTTCCAACACTTCGTGAATGATATCTTCAGGGATCTCCTAGATACATTTGTGGTGATTTATCTGGATGATATTCTAATTTTTTCTAACTCCACAGAGGAACATCATGGACATGTGAGAATGGTCTTAGAACGCCTAAGACAAAACCATCTCTACATCAAGCTTGAAAAATGTGAATTCCATAGGACCGAAATTCAATTTCTGGGGTATGTACTATCTATGCAACGGATTAGTATGGATGGAAGCAAGACCCAAGCCATCAAGGATTGGCCAATTCCTAGAAATGTGAAGGAGGTGCAGCGTTTCATCGGGTTTGCCAACTTCTATAGACGTTTCATTAAGAATTTTTCTGAGGTAGTGTCACCTATCACCCAACTTACCCGGAAACAGTCTAGGTTCTCCTGGACCCCGCAAGCTCAGGAAGCATTTTCCTGTTTAAAGGATAAATTTACCACCGCACCTATCTTAGTACATCCCAACCCCGAGCTTGCCTTCATAATAGAGGTGGATGCTTCAGACTGTGCCGTTGGAGCTATACTCTCTCAGAGAACAGGTGAGAAGAATGTCTTGCATCCCTGTGCCTTCTTTTCCCAGCAGTTGTCTTCGGCTGAGAGGAACTACGATGTGGGCAATAGAGAATTGTTGGCCATTATTGCCGCCTTCAAGGAATGGAGACACCTTCTTCAGGGTGCTGCACAGCAAATAGTCGTCCTGACAGACCATCGTAACCTTGAATTTATCAGGTCGGCTAAGTGCCTGACTCCTCGCCAGGCTCGCTGGAATCTTTTCCTAAACCAATTTAATTTTGTCATTTCTTATAGACCAGGATCGCGCAATGGAAAGGCTGATGCACTCTCTAGGATTCATTCAGCAGAGACACGTCCACTTACTCCTCCTAAGACTATTCTTCCTGACTCTAGATTCCTGGGAGTGATTCATAATCAAGACCTACTTAAGGACATCAAGGAAGCATACCATGCGGATTCTTTGTTGGCTCAACCCCCAAGGGACGTAAGTCTTGTCTTTAAGAATGGTGTGTGGATTCAGGGACAACGTCTGTATATACCTGAAACAGTCAGATTGAGAGTATTGCACCTCATCCACGATTCCAAGATAGCCGGGCATAGGGGAATTCTAAAGACACAAGAATTTCTTTCTCGTTTCTTTTGGTGGCCCACTTACAGGAAAGATGTCTTAAATAGTGCTGAGCGATACGATACCTCAAGTATCGGGTATCGGCCGATATTAGCTCTGTCAGCCTTTCGATAATTAGTTCCGATATTTTCGTCTTATCGGATACCGGAATCGGATTTGTCACTGTCACTGTCAGTGTCCGTCGGTCGGGTCTGTCAGGAGTCAGCGGCACTTACCTGGCAGAAGATCTCCGGCGGTCATGGGCTGGACTGCTTCATGGCCGCCATCTTCTTTCCCCAGCGGTCACATGCAGTTTCTCGCGATAACTGCAGTGACTGCTGGGTAATCCCGGCCGTAAAGCAGTCAGTCCGATGACGTCACCGCCGGGGAAGCAGGTAATCAGCTGTGCTGCGTCGCGATGACAGGCTCTGCCTGTCATTGCGATGTAGCAGAGCTGGATCGTCGTGGGACTGTCGTTACTATGGACTGCGTCTGACAGGTGGTATACTGTTGATTTGTTTTTTTTCTTTTTTTACAGGAGATCGATGGCGTCGCAGGAATGAGTGTATAATAAAATTAATGAAAACTGTGTTGTCTCTTTTATTTCATTAAAAGACTTTTTTCTTGCTTTGTCTTTTTTTTATACATTTAATAACTTTGGGATTAATAATGGATCGGTGTCTTATTGACACCTCTCCATTATTAACCGGGCTTATTGTCACCGTGCAATCAACGGTGACATTAACCCCTTATTACCCCACTTGCCACCGCTACAGGGCAGTGGGAAGAGCCGGGTAAAGTGCCACAATTGGCACATCTTTTGATGCGCCAAATGTGGGGCTGCTGTAGCCTGGTATTATCAGCCTGTTGAGGGCCAAAATCCATGGGCCTTGACAGTCTTTTAATACCAGGCCGCAGCAGTCTGCATTTTACTTGGCTGGTTAACAAAAATAGGGGGACCCCTACGCTGTTTTTTTTTCGAGGGGATCCCCTATTTTTGCTAACCAGCCAAGCTAAGCAGACTGCTGTGGGCTGGTATTATCAGGCTTGCAAGGTCCATGGATATTGGATCCTTACCAGCCTGAAAAACCAGGCCTCAGCGGTCTGCTTCATCTGGCTGGTTAACAAAAATAGGGGGGACCCCACGCCAATTTTTTTCGAGGGGATCCCCTATTTTTGTTAATCAGCCAAGATATGCAGACTGCTGTGGCCTGGTATTATCAGGCTGGCAAGGTCCATGGATCTTGGCTCCTTAACAGCCTGAAAATCGAGGCCTCAGCGGTCTGCTTCATCTGGCTGGTTAACAAAAATAGGGGGACCCCACGCCATTTTTATTCGAAGGGAACCCCTATTTTTGTTAATCAGTTCCCTCTGACGTCACTGATTGTTTCCCTGGCTGACATGAAGTGAAAGTGGAAAGCAATCAATTAAGCTTTCCACTTCCTCTCCTGTCAGCCAGGAGAGGAACTCATTCATTTGGGGGTTTACTGTGAGGCTGCAGCATTAGCTGCGGTCCCTGCAGTAAACATTAACCCTTTCTGAAGGATTACACCGTGGGACCTGACTGTGCATGGGATAGGTAAGAATAATTTTGCTTTTTTATTTTATTTTTATTACAGGAAATGGTTTTTGCAGTCAAATATAAGATGGTCAAAAACATGTGTCTTTATTTCATTAAAATGATTTTTAATTAAAGTGTGTGTGTTTTATTTTTATTTCATGCAATAGGATTAATAATTGATAGTTGTCTAATTGACAGCTCTCAATTATTAACCTGGCTTAAGGTCACCTTTCAATTGCAATGTGGCTTTAACCCCATATTAACCCATTCGCCACCGCTACAGGGCAATGGGAATAGACGGGCAAAGTGCCAGAAAGGGCGAATCTAATTATAGATTTGTCTTTTCTGGGGTGTCTGGGGGCAGATGTTAGTAGCCAGGGGGGGCCAAAAATAATGGTCCCTCTCTGGGCTATTATTATCTGCCCCCATTCGCTGGCTTTGTCTGTCTGGTTGCGAAAATAGGGCAACCTATAACACATATATATATATTTATATTTATAGTTCATACACTTCTACATAGTATAATAGCCGCTAATTCAATTGACGGCTTTTGTGAAAATGCAGAACCCGACATGAAATGACACTTGGTGTACATAGGGTTAACCATGTCTTTTCATGTCCTTTGCTATCTGATTTGCACAAACAATTACATCAGTCTATGTGTGCAAAATTTCACACCTGTAGGGGTTAATTAAAGGTGTAAATTCGTAGCAAAAAAGTCCGTTTTTTTTACAACGAATTTACACCTTTAATTAACCCCTACATGTGTGAAATTTTGCACACATAGACTGATGTAATTGTTTGTGCAAATCAGATTGCAAAGGACATGAAAAGACATGGTTAACCCTATGTACACCAAGTGTCATTTCATGTCGGGTGCTTCTGTCTTTTCACAGAAGCCGGCTTTACCCGGCAATTGAATCAGAGGATATTTTACTATGTAGAAGTGTATAAACTATACATATATGTATATATATATGTCACAATGACATGTATATATATATATATATATATATATATATATATATATATATATGTATTCTATGTGTGTATATTTAGTGTTTACAAGGAAATAAAGGTTTTTTTTAGTTGCGATATTTTGTTCCATAGACTTACATGGGACTTCCGGTATCGGAATCGGATATCGCCGATATTTAGTGATATTGGCGATACCATTCCGATCCTATATTTTTAGATATCGAGCAGTATCGCTCAACACTAGTCTTAAACTATGTCACTTCATGTGAAGACTGTGCAAGATGCAAAACACCTCGCTCCTCACCAACTGGTCTGTTGCAACCTCTTCCCACCCCGTCCCGCCCGTGGGGATCCATTTCTATGGACTTCATTGTGGAGTTACCAACCTCTCAAGGGAAGAACACCATTCTAGTGGTGGTTGACCGTCTAACAAAGGCAGCTCATTTTATCCCTTGTGTCGGCTTACCCACTGCAAAACAGACATCAGACTTGATGATTAAGAATGTGTTTCGCTTACATGGAGTACCGGATGAGGTCATTTCGGATCGAGGGGTGCAATTCACTTCAAGGTTTTGGCAAAATTTCTGTGCAGCATTGGACATTAAAGTAAACCTTTCTTCTGCTTTTCATCCCCAGACTAATGGACAGACAGAACGAACCAATCAGACCCTGGAGCAGTATCTCCGCTGTTTTATCTGCCACCTACAGGATGATTGGGTGGATCTACTTCCACTGGCTGAGTTCTCTTATAACAACTCTCAGAGCGCCTCCACTAAGCAGTCTCCTTTTTACTCCAATCTAGGTTATCATCCTAACATTCTTCCTCGATTTCCCATAGATACGCCCTTGCCGGCAGTGGCTGAAAGAATCACTTCTTTACAAAAGAATATGGATCTTCTAAAGGAAAATCTAGAATTGGCTCAGGAAAGGTACAAGAAAGCAGCAGATAAATTTTGTAAACCTGCACCAGCTTTCAAGGTAGGAGATTTGGTCTGGCTGTCAACCAGAAATCTTAAATTAAAGATTCCATCGTCTAAATTGGGACATAAGTACATTGGACCTTATAAGATCAATAAGATTATAAGTGCTGTTGCTTGTCGTCTTCAACTGCCCAGAACTATGAGAATCCACCCTGTCTTTCATGTATCCCTACTAAAGGCTGCAACACCCAATACGTTTCCTGGACGTTCTTCTCCTTGCCCTGACCCAGTGCTGGTCGATGGTCAGGAAGAATTTATGGTGGAAAGGATTCTAGATTCCAGGTTGTACAGAAATCAGTTGCAATATTTGATTAAATGGCAGGGCTACCCAGTGGAGGACAACTCATGGGAACCAGTCAATAATGTAAATGCTCCTCGCCTGCTCCGCCAGTTTCATCAGAGGTACCCTGACAAGCCTGGTCTGAGGTCATCCAGAGGTTGTCCCTAAGGGGGAGTAATGTAAGGTTCTTTGTCTCTGTTGACATGTTCCTTGAAACTCAGTTTTCCGTCGGCCATTTTGCTTTCTGTCTTTCTGCAGCTCTTGCCCTCAGTTAATATGGAGTTTCCAGTTTTCATGTTCCCGCCCTGATTCTTCCCTCTTGCTTCTTAAGCAGCCTCAGCTGAACAATCAGTGCTCCTGAATCAAGCCTCAGTCAGTCTGTGACCTGACTCCTGGAAGCCTTGGACTTGTACTCCAGCTATTCCCTACTGAGGAACCTTGGAACACTTTTGGACTCTGGAAACCTGCTGTTTGGTGAATCCATGTTTTCAGAGGAATTACGGTACAGAGAAGAGATCCTGAACCTGCTTTGGAGATTTATTGTAGTGCTTGAAGTTACTCTGGCCTGCTGTGTCTCCTGTCGCTGTTCCTGCAAACTGTGTGAACTTTTCAGCATGCTTGTATGAAGTAATACAAGTCATTTCATTTCAACCTATGTCTCCTGTGTTTTCCTCGCACCCAAGCACAAGACGCTATAGGAACTGTACACTATACATGACACAGTCTTAATTTCCACCATTTTTTCACACCTCGCTAAAACTTTTGCACAGTTCTCTATACATGCGCATGTTTCACATACTCGCAGGAGAGTTTCATCAATAGTGTTATAGACATAGTAATTATAGCTACACATAGTTACTTTGTTCTGCCTAATGTTATGGCTAGTGTTGAGCGATACTGCTCGATATCTAAAAATATCGTATCGGAATGGTATCGCCGATATCACTAAATATCGTCGATATCCGATTCTGATACCGGAAGTCCCATGTAAGTCTATGGGAACAAAATATCGCAACAAAAAAAACCCTTTCTTTCGTTGTAAACACAAAATTACACACATAGAATACATATATATATATATATATATATATATATATATATATATACATGTCATTGTGACATATATATATATACATATATTTATAGTTTATACACTTCTACATAGTAAAATAGACTCTGATTCAATTGCCGGGTAAAGCCGTGACATACCCCATAGAAGTCGACGGGCTCGGTGCCGAGTACCCACAAAACCTCTGGCTCTGTGCGACTCAACTTGGGCGTCACGAACAGGATTCTGTAGCTCGCTATAAGCGAGTCCTGTGTGCCTGAATTGAACTGGTTTTGTGCTTGAGAATTGCTAAAATCATCAGAGAATGTATTTGCCATTTTTCAGCCATATCTGCGTCACGACGAGGCACTGGTGAAGAAGAAGGGCGTGCTCTTCGTGGGTGTACACTCACTCAGTGGCGCGAAAACGATGGCCGACCACTGTAAATGGTACTGCAATGTAAGATCGTGCCCCACAGCTCTTCAGTTCCGCCTCCTCATCCTCCTCAGTGTGCGGAAACTAACAAGAAGGTCCCGCCTCCCTACAAAAGAGGGGCCCTCTCCAGATGCTAATGACACATGTGACTTGGCAGAGATGGCTAATGGACACGAGCAGAAGTGTGAAGGGATGGAGCAGTCAGAGCTCTCCCCCCACGGAAGCGACCCGATCGCCACGGAACCACCGTTGGGCACCCGGCCTGGAAACCCTCCTACGCTGCAAGAAGCGGAGGATACCCTAAGAGGCCTGGCCCGGCACCGGGAGGAGGTCGCCAGGATGGAAGCCAGCTGGCGTGCCCTAAAACTAAACTTGGAGCGGCGCCAATCCCTCTTACCTGAAGTGTCTGTACCGGAAGGTGAGGCACCCGTTCTAGTAGAGGAGTCCATGCGGGCATCCCAGCCCTTGCAATGTGATCCGGTTGACGTTGTCGCAGTGGAGGCACCCGTTCCTGCAAAAAACTCTGCACCGGCAGCACCCCAGATCCCGCTGTCTGCCCCAGTCGCTGAGACAGAAGAAGCGACACCCGTCCTCATGGAGGAGGCCGCGCAGGCACCAGAGCACTACCTGCCTGTACCGGAGCCCCGACTGTCATCTGTTCCAGAGCCGGCTGCTTCCTCCGCAGGTGAGCGCCGCCAGGACTGGGGGGCGCCAGGAGAGCTGCCGCAAACCAGACACTGTAAGCTGCAGTTTGATGGTGGAGACATGGAGCTGCTGGTGGAGGAGAATTTCAACCGGCGTCAGTAGGAAGAGTGGAGACGTTGGGAGCGGGAAGCAGAGCGACAAAGGGAGCAGCGAGAAACCCAAAAGCTTCGGCAACGTAACCTGGAGAAGGACCGGGCAGATAAGGACCGGATGAGAAAAGATAAAGGAACCCTGTGGGAGCCGCGGCGTAAGGGTGCAGTACGGAACTTTAAATTGAAAGGTGGTTGGGGCTTCATCCAGGAGCCTGGACTTTATTTAGAAGTTTTTGTAACCCGGCGGGACGTGGAGGCTCACCTCCCAGAAGGACACCCGGGGAGGGACCTGTTGCCAGGAGACTTGGTGACTTACACCCGACACTGGGGTTACAATGGATGGTACGCCCTAAATGTTACCAGGTGTGACCCCTACTCCCCAGAGTGTCAGGAACCTGTGAGACCCTCGGAGCCTTCAGCCTCCCACATCCAGGCCTCTGCACAAGTGCCCACCCCACGCCGTAAATCTCCCCAGCCTCCCTCAGTGGTCTCCTCAGCAGCCCCAGCTCTGGACATGATAAGTATAGCTGGCCCGTACCCGGCGCCTGTTAGGCCCCCTGGGGTTCGTTCAGTCCGGGACATAGGGTTCCAGACCCGGAGGGAGATGAAAGAGGTGGCCACACAGGCACAGATAGCGGGTCGCGACTTGACTGTACAGGCCACACGACGTCATCAGGTCCTGGTGGTCCTTGGTGTCTCGGATGTTTGGCAAGCATCAGAAGAGTACCAGGTGGTACCTGGAACACCCCTGCCAAAGAATTATAAATAACCCGGACAGGGTCCCTGTATGTAAATAGTTAAATTGTTGATGTACCCGGACGGGTGAATGTTCATAAAAAAGTTTTTTAATTTAATAAAAAAAAAAAAACACAGTTTTCATTACTTTTATTACAGTCTCATCCTGCAACGCCATCAATCTCCTGTAAAAAAATGAAAAAAAAAAAAAGTATACCACCTGTCCGACGCAGTCCATATTAACGAGTGTCCCACGACGATCCAGCTCTGCTACATCAGAATGACAGGCAGAGCCTGTCATCCCGGCGCAGCACAGCTGATTACCTGCTTCCCCGGCGGTGACGTCATCGGACTGGTTTACGGCCGGGATTACACTGCAGTCACTGCAGTTATCGCGAAAAAACTGCATGTGACCGCCAGGGAGAAGATAATGGCGGCCATCAAGCAGTCCAGGACGTGACCGCCGGAGATCTTCTGCCAGGTAAGTGCCGCTGACTCCTGACAGACCCGACCGACGGACACTCACAGTGACAGTGACAAATCCGATTCCGGTATCCGATATGACGAAAATATCGGTACTCGGAATCGAAAGCCCGATACAGCTAATATCGGCCGATACCCGATATTTGCAGTATCGTATCGCTCAACACTAGTTATGGCTCATCTTATGAGTTGCAGTATCTAAAACATATTATAGGTCTAAATATGCAGCACAGATTGAATTGGCACAGGGAGGAACTGCAGAGCTGAACTACTGTATGACAGCGGGAGCTCAAAAAGGTGAGTAACAGCTTTCCCTTCTCTTTTTTGGGCCTCTTCAGAAGGTCAGATGTGAATATCAGATGAAAATTTTTGAACAATTTTGGGGCATTAACCCCTTTATTCCATCAGACGTACTATTCCGTCCATGTGACCCTGGACCTAATTCCCATGGACGGAATAGTACATCATGGGCGATCAGCTGTGCTCCCGGGGGAGCGCAGCTGATCTCCGCCGGGTGTCAGCTGATTATCACAGCTGACATCCGTGACTGTGTGTCAGGAGCGGTCACGGACCACGGCACATTAACCCCTGACACACCGCGATCGCGGTGTACCCGGGGCACAGGGGAGGATCGCGCAGGGTGGGGGCTCCCTGCGCGCTCCCCTGAGACCCTCAGAGCAGCGCAATGTGTCGCGCTGTTCCGAGGGTCCGTCCTCCCTCCAGGTTCCCGGATCCAAGATGGCGCCGGGGTCCTGCAGGGAGGCGGCTTCCTCAGTGCACACTGTCACACCAGCGATCTGATAAAATACTGTGATGTCCCACCCTGGGACAAAGTAAAAAAGTAAAAAAAATAAAAATAAAAAGTGGTAAAAAAAATCATAAAAAAAAAAAAAATATTCCCCAATAAATTCATTCTTTCCTGTAAATAAAAAAAACAAAACAATAAAAGTACACATATTTGGTATTGCCGCGTCCATAACGACCCCCCCTATAAAAGTGTCCCATTAGTTAACCCCTTTAGTGAACCCCTTAAAAAAAAAAAAGAAAACGAAGCAAAAATCAATGCTTTATCACCATACCGCTGAACAAAAAGTGAAATAACACGAGATCAAAAAGACCGAGATAAATAACCATGGTACCGCTGAAAACGTCATCTTGTCCCGCAAAAAACGAGCCACAATACAGCATCATCAGTGAAAAAATAAAAAAGTTATAGCTCGCAGAATAAAGCGATGCAAAAATAATAATTTTTTATATAAAATTGTTTTCATTCTATAAAAGCGCCAAGACATAAAAAAATGATATAAATGAGGTATCGCCGTAATCGTACTGACCCAAGGAATAAAACTGCTTTATCAATTTTACCACACGCAGAACGGTATAAACGCCTCCCCCAAAAGAAATTCATGAATTGCTGATTTTTGTTCATTCTAACCTTCCAAAAATCAAAATAAAAAGCGATCAAAAAATGTCACATGCTAAAAAATGGAACCAATAAAAACGTCACCTCGTCCCGCAAAAAATAAGACCTCACATGACTCTGTGGGCCAAAATATGCAAAAATTATAGCTCTCAAAATGTGGTGATGCAAAAAACTATTTTTTGCAATAAAAAGTGTCTTTTAGCGTGACAGCTGCCAACCATAAAAACCCGCTATAAATAGTAAATCAAACCCCCCTTAGTTAGGGAAAAATAATAAAATTAAAAAAATGTATTTATTTCCATTTTCCCGTTAGGGTTAGGGTTGCGGCTAAAGTTAGGGTTAGGGTTGGCGCTAACGTTAGGATTAGGATTAGGATTACGGTTAGGGGTGTGTTAGGGTTAGGTTTTTGGTTAGGGTTGGGACTAGGGTTAGGGGTGTGTTGGGGTTAGGGTTGGAGTTAGGATTGGAGGGTTTCTGCTGTTTAGCCACATCAGGGGCTCTCCAAATGTGACATGGCGTCTGATCTCAATTCCAGCCAATTCTGTGTTGAAAAAGTCAAACGGTGCTCCTTCACTTCTGAGCTCTGCTATGCGCCCAAACAGTAGTTTACTCCCGCATATGGGGTATCAGCGTACTCTGAACCCCAAGCGTTATTGTGCAATTTGTCCTATTTCTCCTGTTACCCTTGTGAAAATAAAACACTGGGGGGCGACAAAATCATTTTTGTAAAAAAAAAAAAGATTTATTTGTTTTTACGGCTGTATGTTATAAAACTTCTGTGAAGTACTTGGGACTTCATAGCGCTCACCACACTTCTAGATAAGTTCCTTGTGGGGTCTATTTTCCAAAATGAGGTCACTTGTGGGGGATTTCCACTGTTTAGGCGCATCAGGGGCTCTCCAAATGCGACATGACGCCCCCAGACCATTCCATCAAAGTCTGCAATCCAAAACATCACTACTTCCCTTCCGAGCCCAGACGTGCACCCATACAATCGTTTTCTCCCACATATTGGGTATCAGCGTACTCAGGACAAATTGGACAACAACTTTTGGGGTCCAATTTCTCCTGTTACCCTAGTGAAAATAAAATATTGGGGGCGAAAAAATAATTTTTGTAAAAAAAAAAAAGGATTTTTTATTTTTACGGCTGTACGTTATAAACTTCTGTGAAGCACTTCGGGTACAAAGTGCTCACCACACATCTAGATAAGTTCCTTGTGGGGTCTATTTTCCAAAATGGGGTCACTTGTGGGGGGTTTCCACTGTTTAGACGCATCAGGGGCTCTCCAAATGCGACATGACTCCCCGAGACCATTCCATCAAAGTCTGCAATCCAAAACGTCACTACTTCCCTTCCGAGCCCCGACGTGCGCCCATACAGTAGTTTACTCCCACATATTGGGTATCAGCATACTCAGGACAAATTGCACAACAACTTTTGGGGTCCAATTTCTCCTGTTACCCTTGTGAAAATAAAATATTGGGGGCGAAAAAAATCATTTTTGTTAAAAAAAAAAAAAGGATTTTTTATTTTTACGGCTGTACGTTATATAACTTCTGTGAAGCACTTCGGGGTTCAAAGTGCTCACCACACTTAGATAAGTTCCTTGTGGGGTCTATCTTCCAAAATGGGGTCACTTGTGGGGGGTTTCCACTGTTTAGTCGCATCAGGGGCTCTCCAAATGCGACATGACTCCCCGAGACCATTCCATCAAAGTCTGCAATCCAAAACGTCACTACTTCCCTTCCGAGCCCCGACGTGCGCCCATACAGTAGTTTACTCCCACATATTGGGTATCAGCATACTCAGGATAAATTGGACAACAACTTTTGGAGTCCAATTTCTCCTGTTACCCTTGTGAAAATAAAATATTGGGGGCGAAAAAATCATTTTTGTAAAAAAAAAAAAGATTTTTTATTTTACGGCTGTATGTTATAAACTTCTGTGAAGCACTTTGGGGTTCAAAGTGCTCACCACACATCTAGATAAGTTCCTTGAGGGGTCTAGTTTCCAAAATGGTGTCTTTTGTGGGGTGTTTCCACTGTTTAGGCAGATCAGGAGCTCTCCAAACACGACATGGCATCCAGCCAATTCTGCGTTGAAAAGTCAAACGGCGCTCCTTCCCTTCCAAACTCTGCCATGCACCCAAACAGTGGTTTACTCCCACATATGGGGTATCAGCGCACTCAGGACAAATTGCACAATAACTTTTGGAGTCTTGTTACCCTTGGGAAAATAAAAATTGGGGTGAAAAGATCAATTTTGTGGAAAAAATATGATTTTTTAATTTTACGGCTATACGTTATAAACTTGTGTGAAGCACTTGGGGGTTCAAATTGCTCACCAAAGATCTAGATAAGTTCCTTAGGGGGTCTAGTTTCCCAAATGGGTCACTTATGGGGGGTTTCCACTGTTTAGGCACAGCAGGGGCTCTCCAAATGCAACATAGCGTCCAATCTCAATTCCAGCCAATTTTGGTTGGAAAAAGTCAAATAGTGCTCCTTCCATTCCGAGCTCTGCCATGCGCCCAAACAGTGGTTCCCCCCCCACATATGGGGTATCAGCGTACTCAGGACAAATTGGACAACAAATTTTGTGGTCCAATTTCTCCTGTTACCCTTGGGAAAATAAAAAATTAGTGACTAAGAGATAATTTTTGTGGGAAAAAAATAGGATTTTTTATTTTCATGCCCGGGCATTATAAACTTGTGTGAAGCACTTGGGGGTTGAAAGTGCTCACCAAAAGATCTAGATAAGTTCCTTAGGGGGGTCTAGCTTCCAAAATGGGGTCACTTGTGGGGGGTTTCCACTGTTTAGGCTCATTTGGGGCACTAGAAACGGAACATGACCCCCATCAATGTTTGCATTCCAAAACGTTACTGCTTCCTTTCCAAGCCCTGCCGTGTGCCCAAACAGTTTCCCCCTCCCCACATGTGGGGTATCATCGTACTCAGGACAAATTGGACAACAACTTTTGGGGTCCAATTTCCTTGGGAAAAATCAAAAATTTGGGACTAAAAAATCATTTTTGTGGAAATTTTTTTTTTTTTTTTTCACACCCAGGCATTATAAACTTTTGTGAAACACTTTGGGGTTCAAAGTGCTCAAAACAAATCTAGATAAGTTCCTTAGGAGGTCTAGTTTCCAAAATGGTGTCACTTGTGGGGGGTTTCCACTGTTTAGGCATATCAGGGGCTCTCCAAACACGACATGGCGTCCAATCTCAATTCCAGCCAATTTTAGTTTGAAAAAGTCAAACGGCGCTCCTTCCATTACGAGCTCTGCCGTGTGCCCAAACAGTGGTTTTCCCCCAAATATGGGGTATTGGCGTACTCAGGAGAAATTTCACAACTTTATATGCCCATTTTCTCCTTTTACCCTTGTGAAAATAAAAAAGTTTGTAAAAGATAATTTTTGTGGCTAAAAAGTTAAATATTAATTTTTTCCTTCCACGTTGCTTCAGCTCCTGTGAAGCACCTGAAGGGTGATTAAACTTCTTGAATGTGGTTTTGAGTACCTCGAGGGGTGCAGTTTTTAGAATGGTGTCACGTTTGGGTATTTTCTGTCATATAGACCCCTCAAAGTGACTTCAAATGTGAGGTGGTCCCTAAAAAAATGGCTTTGCAAATTTTATTGTAAAAATGAGAAATCACTGGTCAACTTTTAACCCTTATAATTTCCTAACAAAAAAAAATTTTGGTTCCAAAATTGTGCTGATGTAAAGTAGACATGTGGGAAATGTTATTTCTTAACTATTTTGTCAGACATATCTTTCTGTTTTAAGGGAAAAAAAATTCAAATTTTGAAAATTGCAAAATTTTCGAAATTTTTGCCATATTTGCGTTTTTTTCAAAAATAAACACAAGGTATATCAAAGAAATTTTACCACTAACATGAAGTACAATATGTCACGAGAAAACAATCTCAGAATCGCGAAGATCCGTTGAAGCGTTCCAGAGTTATAACCTCATAAAGAGACAGTGGTCAGAATTGTAAAAATTGGCCCGGTCATTAACGTGCAAACCACTCTTGGGGGTGAAGGGGTTAATATTGTTTGTCGGAGCCCAGGATTAAATTTCTTCCAGTCCACAAGTAAAAACGTCTCCCATAAACTTTTTGCATTCCAAGATTTGATTAATCTTATATTCCACATTAGGATTAATGAATGAAGAATTTAAGGAGCCATGAGGTTTTCTGCACTGACAGGAATACCAGTAAAAGAGACCAGGGATTGCTGGTGAATGGAGCCAGGAGACCAGGGAAAATTTTTAGTATGGTTTAGTCAATTGGTTTCTAAGTTATAAACTTCTTCCACAGGAAAAACCACAGTTGTCAGAGTTGTCCTGAGTAAGAAGTTTCTTAACTTTGAAATGTATTGACATTAAATTAAAGTCTCCTCTGGTATTCTGGCTGGATAATCTGTCAATTATGGTCGCTTTTAATGGTATTTACAGCCCCACAGAAAAAACCCTTTTCTCCTCAATTTCTTCATCCTGGATCTTCTTGAGAGTCTGCAGCAGTTGTAGTTAAGTGATTTGTGTTGTTGTGGCTACACGACTTCAATATGTAAGCAATTCCCTATATCTTTATATCATTTTTAACCAGGATAGACTATTGTTTTTCCAGTCAGTTTCTCCTTCACATTAGGAGCAATAGGAGAAGTCAGTGTGGAGCTAAGGTAACCTGAGCTAAATCTAATGAAGATTAGCAAAGTAGTAAGCAGGTTTGCATGGAAACTGATGAGATAAGTTTGTTCAGTTATTAAAGATGGAAAAATTAATATTATCTCAATGATGAGCCAAGTTTTTACAGGTAGGTTTAATATGAATATTTTTCGTGGACAGCTGAACAGTGCTACATTTGTTTTTAATGCAAAGAAAAGGGATTCTCCTATAGCAACCACCATGTTACAGGTAAAGGGCAGCATTGTGCAATTTTTCCTTACATAGACTTGGACATTGTTTTTGCAAGGTGGGTTAATTCCCTCTGTCCTTGTTCACATTTACGTCTCTGGACAAGTGGAAAGGTCTTTAATACAAGAGTTAGGACTGTCCCACAAGAGTTGCCTTGACGTGGCGGGATGGCTTATAAATTCTTTTGATCAAAATTATGTTTACTAAATACCCTTATAATTATTATTTTAGGAAATTTGTTTTTTGTGTCTGGTTTTCTCTGTGCAATGGTCATGTGTTGATATTCATTTACATTTTGCATGCGCATTAACTTACCTTTTCAGCTCAGATCTAGTTTTTTACTTTGTTCAAAGTGCATCTTGTGCATATTAGAGGTGTGACTACCCTGTTTCTGAGCTGAGAAATCCATCCTGTCTCTGGCCTATGCTTTAACTGGTGGGTTCAGTCCCTCTGTCCTTGTTCACATTTACGTCACTTGACAAGTGGAAAGGTTTTTAATACAAGAGTTAGGACTGTCCCACAAGGGTTGCCTTGACGTAGCGGGATAGCTTGTACATTCTTTTGATCAAAATTATGTTTACTAAATACCCTTAGAATTATTACTACCTTCATGCATTTTTTTGCAAAAAAAAAAAATATTTTATTTTCGGATGTTTTTTGTGTCTGTTTTTTTCTGTGTAATGGTCATGTGTTGATATGCATTTACATTTTGTATGCACATTAACTTACTTTTTCAGCTCAGATCTAGTTTTTTATTTGTTCAAAGTGAATCTTGTGATATAAGGAGTGTGACCACCCTGTTTCTGAGCTGAGAAATCCATCCTGTCTGGCCTATGCTTTAACTGGTGGGTTCAGTCCCTCTGTCCTTGTTCACATTTACGTCACTTGACAAGTGGAAAGGTTTTTAATATAAGAGTTAGGACTGTGCCACAAGGGTTGCCTTGACGTGGCGGAATGGCTTGTACATTCTTTTAATCAAAATTATGTTTACAAAATACCCTAATAATTATTACTATTTTGCATGCACATTAACTTACTTTTTCAGCTCATATCTAGTTTTTTATTGTTTTTGCAAGGGTCACATTGTACTTGAATGTTCCTACTTGCTATTCACTTGCACTTTAGCATACTTAATCTCTATTTTTCTATGGATTTATTCCCTTTTGAGCCCTTACTTACTACACCGTGATCCTTGTATATATTTGCCTCATCATTCCAGGGCTTGCTGGTGCACATGTTCATATATCTATTTTTATTTCAATGCCACTGGTGCTTTTACTTGCCTGTATACACACATTGGCTATATATTGATATTTATTATACTGCATGTGGCTGTCTATGCATTTTTTTGAATGTCCATGGTGTAGGTTGCTTGGAGTTCACTCTGCCTTGTTCCCTTATTTGAATACTCATAATTCTATTTTTCCGTTTTAACTTTTGTGTCAATAAAATTATGCTATTTTACTCTGGGTTCTGTACTTCCCTTCTCTTTGGATTATTCATGTATTTTGGAAATGTATATAAAAAAATTTTATGGTCTTTATTTTGTTTTTTTACCACATGTTTTTGTAACAGGAATGGTGGAACCACTGTGCTGCGGTATGAGAAGAGCCTAGAGGGGCATGACTAGGTGAGTACCTGACTTTTCCTTGGTGCACGTGATGGTGGGGTTGTGCTTGACTCCTAATGAACACCAGATGCTACTCCAGGAGAGACCGCGGATGCACGGCAGCTGACCCCCTTGGGGCTGGTAGTTGGAATTGCCCAGAAGGAAAGGAAAATATACTGGCAGGCACTATAGGAATATAGGTATCACAGATACAGACTGATCCATCTGGTATACAGATAGGCACTTGCAGGTGCAGGCTGTTAGGGCTGGTATACAGAGGAGCACTGGTAGGTGCGGAGAGGATTGGCTGCTATACAGATGAGCACTGGCAGGTGAAGGCTGGACCAGCATCTATACAGAAGAGCACCAGCAAGTGCAGGCTGTTATGGCTGGTATACAGATGAGCACTGGTAGGTGCGGAGAAGACTGGCTGCTATACAAATGAGCACTGGCAGGTGAAGGCTGGACCAGCATCTATACAGAAGAGCACTAGCAGGTGCGCAGTGGACCGGCTGGTATAAAGATTAGCACTGGTAGATGTGGACCGGTATGGTTGAAATACAGGGAGACAAGCAAGTACAGGCATACAGGTACAGAGCAGGTAATGGACTGGTGAGTACTGAAGACCTGACAAATAGCAAGTGTGCTAATGACTAATCACATTGCTCAGGCACCTCCATGCCAGAGGAGGTGCCTTAACACTAGAACTACTGATGGAGTCATTTTGACTCCTTTCGTTTTTTATTTCTCTTCTGTGACTACATTTTTCAGAATTATGGCTTGAAACTCGGTGACTTTTCCTCAAATATGATGTGAAAAAAGATTTTGTGAGAATAAATAATTTTGGTGAAAAATTAGCGCGGTTTTTTCAAAATTTACCAAGAACTACTGAAGGGAGTCATTTTGACTCCCTACTATATTTTGAGGTCCTTTTGTCACTAAATGTTGCTATAAAGTTTTGTGCATAATTTTTTCACTCTGTCTTATTTACCCTGATGTTCATATAGATGAAGTTCAATTTACATGTCAACTTTTCACATTTTCCTTGTGTTTTACCTGCTTGTATTACTGTGTAATGCTGAACAAAATAGCTTGTTTACTCTAGGCTCTTATCTTATGCTAATTTTTGATTCATATATATTGACACATATAAAGAACTGTACGCTTGCAGAAGCATGCAGGAACAATAATTTACAGTTTACTCTATCTGATGAGGAGCTAGATGCATTCATTGCGATATTCTATGCTCGTGGAATATCTGGCACGAACCGTCACTCGATTAGCAGTATTTGGTGTAATGACTGGGGAATAACGTTTTGCAAAGCGACAATGTCTAGGGACCGCTTTGTTGAAATTATGAGGTTTCTCAGATTTGATGAGAAATCTACTCGATCGGAGAGACTGCAAACGGACAAGTTTGCTCTATTTTCTACTGTGTGGGACAGGTTTATTGAAAATTGTATTGCGTGTTACAAACCTGGCCCATACATAACGGTGGATGAGCAACTTTTCCCAAGCAAAACTAGGTGTCCATTCACGCAGTACATGCCTTCCAAACCAGATAAATATGGCCACAAATATTGGCTAGCTGTTGATAAGGAGAGCAAATATCTGGCAAATGGCTTCCCTTATCTAGGCAAAGATGACACACGCCGTGCTGAGGACCGTTTAGCTGACCATGTGGTAATGAAGTTATTGGACCCGTTTTTGAAAAAAGGTCGCAATGTTACAACCGATAATTATTTTACTTCAGTAAAATTAGCTAAACAGCTAAAAAGCAAAGGAACAACCATCGTGGGAACACTGAACAAGATAAGGCGAGAAGTGCCTAAAGAAATAAAATCCATGAAAGAGGAATTGTACAACACTAAAGTGTTTAGAAATGAAGACAATTTTACACTTACAGTATATCAAGGAAGGATAGTCCCATCAAATGTTGTTTTTGAGTTCCGCTCAACTCCAACGTAATGTTTTGTTGTGTGTTGGTCGATCGGCAAAAAATCCACGAAAGAAAGATTTTCACATTGAAAAAAATTTGGAGTATAATGCATGGATAATACAAGAATAACCACAAACAATGCACAGGAGAGGCTTTTGAAAATTTGAAAATGCCTTAGTACAGATGGGAAAAGTCCATGGTATAATATCAGAATGATGTTACCAACAAAAATTCACGCAAGAAGACATGCAAAAAGTCTGTGAATGAAGATTGTGTAGGTCTTTGTCCAGTGGGACAAGGGTATGCCATAATCAAAAGGGATTCCCTAAAAATGCGAAACACAAATGTTAAGGTGTTCAGACCAACATTTTTTGCCCCAGATCAAAAAGTACAAGAAATATCTGTCGCATTGTAAGACTTGGAATCTTTGTTGGCATTCTCCATAATCAAAGCAATGCCTAATCGAAACACCATTTGAGTGAATTCTGCGCCATATATGCTCTCCTAATTCTTGTTTGTTCTTCATTGTGTTTATATTTGCACTGAAAAAAAAATGTTTGAAAAACGTCTATTATAATTATTGTTATTTTCTGTAGAAAAATAAGAAAAGCAGAAAAAAAACAATCAAAAGCATTACTGTTGGATCTCACAATAATAATACATTACAAAAAATATAATTATTAATAAATAACCACAAATGAAACTCTAAAAATAAACGAAAACAAGCAAGGAGTCAAAATGACTCCTTTCAGTAGTTCTAGGTGGGGTCACGAGTCCAGTAGTCCTAGTGTTAAATTGTAAGTATCCCCCAGCCATTGGTGAGTGAGCTAGCGTCCCTGCCAGGAAGAGGGACAGCGTGTAGGGATGCTGGTGCCACAGTATTTAACCTCATTCCACCTAGCTTTAGCTATAGCTCTGTCAGCGCACAGAGTGGATTGAACTTTGGTCCAGATTTCATGCATGTCTTGACAGACTATGTGCACTAGATGAAGTTGATTTTGAAAAGTACTAGGAAGAAGACAGGCCTCACAGACTATAATAAAAAGGGATTTGCCGGTAGACTGAAAGAAAAAAATATTATAAGTAAATCCAGCCCAGACCCTTCCTGTTATTTGCCTATTATTCAAAATGCACATGGAGAAGGCATGCATAGGGTGACCGGTCACATAAAAATATGTTGTACACTCAACTGTTAAACTCACGCCAATTCTAACAGTATTCTGCAAAAAAAAAAACTACATGAGACATTAGTTGATATCTTGCCGAAAACATGCAAGTTTGCAACCCATTGTTGCCATTGTCCTCCATGTCCGTGTACCCATATCAAAGACATTTTTTAATAAAGTTTGTATGCTTTTTCTGTTAATGTTTTTGAATTTGTGCCTTTTTTCATTGAATTGACTGTAATTTTGATGTGAGAACTTGCAGGACAATGGGGACTCTTGAATTTTGAACAATATATCAATTAAGGCTTCATGTGTTTTATAATCTACTGCATTATGTGGACAGGCCATGTTGTGCTGAAAATGTGGGGCCTGTTCCTGTGGGTTGCACGTATAAAATGCTGGGCAGCCTTTCTGATCTAAAAGTATGGACATGACCAATAGGCGTTAAGCTGGCGTGGTGCACTACTCATATCTGTGTGACTGGTGTTTAATTCAATCCTTATATATGTACTTTTAAAATAGTTTGGAAACCAGCCTCTCTCTTGAATGCGATGTATGTAAGTGGTTTCTTATCAGTAATTTGCAACTGTGCTGCTTCCACCTTCTTCATAGCAGCAGGCTGTGTACTACAATGCATTAGTTTTGCTTCCTGGTATTGTTTGATATGGCATGTGGAGCTCATACTTAATATATGGAGGCTATATGAGGCTCACACTGTTTCTACAAATGGATAATGATCCTAAACATATCTAAATCCACAATATACTTCCTCAAATGGTGCAAGCTAAAGGTTTTACAATGGCCCTCACAGTTCCCTGATCTGAACATTAGGGATGAGTGAACGTGCTAGGTGATACTCAGTTATCACTCAAGTGTCAGGGTGCTTGGATGTGCTCTCTACTCTACAGTGCTTAATGTGAAGCTCGAATCTCCTTTCCGCACCTATGGTGCCTGTTACAAAGCCAATAAGCTTGCGTGGATTGCCTGTGAGCCACTGTAATACCATAGCCAAAAGGTCCCTTAGTCTGTTTCAGTAGGCTCCACAATCATGGGGTAGACTGCTGACTTGACAGATGTCCAGAAGTCAGTCATTGACACACTCCACGAGGAGGGTAAGCCACAAAGGTCATTGCTAAAGAAGCTGGCTGTTCACAGAGTGCTGTATCCTAGCATATTAATGGAAAATTCTAATTTAGTGAGAAGCACTAGTATATAGCTGCAGGTATTTTGTGGGTACTGGAAAAATTGAATATACTGTATTTTGATCCATGAAGTATTATGTGCTTTAAGTTTCTTTTTTGTGTTATATAACACAACCAAAAATCATTGAAACATTTTCCTTGGGCTACATTTCTCAGAAATACACTATTCTGTAGTGTGAAATAAATATCTGTGATCTCTAAAAGTGAACAAAATCTTTTAAAAATGTTGTAGTCCTTTATTTCTCAGATATACAGTGTTACATGGTCTATGAACATTTCTGTGACCTGTAAAACTGCAAAAAAACTTTTAAAAATATTTTTATGCCTCAATTTCTCAAACATACAGTGTTACTTTGTATGTGATATTTCTGTGATCTTTGAAAGTGAACAAAAGCTTTTAAAAATTTTGTAGGCTTACATTTCTCATACATACAGTGTTAAGTACATAGAAAATAGAAAGGTCAGTTCACCCATTAAAAGTCCAAAACCAGAGCATGGAAAGATTGCAGTGCAACAGGAATAGCAGTCGATTAGGGAAAAGGTATATCCAGCTCCACAGTGTTACATTGCAATACTCCTTTTAAACCCTAATCTATCCCCACCCTATGAGGCATGAGACAGAAATGTAAGGTAAACCAGACACAAAGAAAATAGGGTTAACAGAAAACCTCTATCATTAGTGTTGATCATTCCGATACTGCAAATATCGGGTATCAGCCGATATTCGCGGTATCGGAATACCGATACTGAGTTCCGATACTTTTTGCATATCGAATACCGGAATCGGTAGTTACCATACATAATGCTATACATAGTCAATACTGTAAAATCACACTGACATTGCACAAAACACTAGATATATACACATAGAATACATATATATATATATATATATATATATATATATATATATACATGTCATTGTGACACATATATATATATATATATATATATTTATAGTTCATACACTTCTACATAGTATAATAGCCGCTAATTCAATTGCCGGCTTTTGTGAAATTACAGAAGAACCCAAAATGAAATGACACATGGTTTACATACAGTTAACCATGTCATTTCATGTAGTTTGATATATGATTTTCACTAACAATTACATGAGTGTGTGTGTGCAAAATTTCATACATGTAGGGGTTAATTAAAGGTGTAAATTAGTTGAAAAAAATGCGTGGGCTCCCGCGCTATTTTCTCAACCAGACAGACAAAGCCAGCGAGTGGGGGCAGATAATTATAGCCTACGGAGGGTGAATTTATTTTGTGCCCCCCTGGCTACTAACATCTGCCCCCAGCCACCCCAGAAAAGGCAAATCTATAATTAGATGCGCCCTTTCTGGCACTTAGCCCGTCTATTCCCATTTCCCTGTAGCGGTGGCTAATGGGTTAATAATGGGTTAAAGCCACCTTGCTATTGGAAGGTGACTTTAAGCCAGGTTAATAATTGAGAGTTGTCAATTAGACAACTCTCAATTATTAATCCTATTGTATGAAATAAAAATAAAACACACACACTTTAATTAAAAATCATTTTATTGAAATAATCACAGTTTTTGACCATCTTTTATTTTACAGGTAATCCGTGCGAAACCCTTGTTCTCCTGTAATAAAAATAAAATAATAAAGCAACATTTTTCTTACCTATCTGGTGCTCTGTCAGGTCCCAAGCTGTAATTCTTCACAAAGGGTTAACTGGCTTACAGCTAGCAGCACAGCAAATGCTGGCAGCTCAGCTGTAAGCCCCCGAATTAAGGAGTTCCTCTCCCGGCCGACAGGAGAGAAAGCGATTAGTGTGGGAAGTTTAATTGATTGCTTCCCAGGTTAATCAGTTCACTTCAGGTCAGCCGGGACTCCCTCTGACGTCACTGATGCTGTGCTGTGTCCCCGGCTGACCTGAACTGATTAGGGCCCCGTCTCACATAGCGACGTACCAGCGATCCCGACAACGATATGAACTTGTCAGGATCGCTGGTGTGTCACTACATGATCGCTGCTGAGCTGCCAAACAGGCAGCTAAGGCAGCGATCAGTACAAGCGACAATGCGGGTAACGTCACTTCAGGTCAGCCGGGGACACTGCACAGCATCAGTGACGTCAGAGGGAGTCCCGGCTGACCTGAAGTGAACTGATTAGCTTGGGAAGCAATCAATTAAGCTTCCCACACTAATCACTTCCTCTCCTGTCAGCCGGGAGAGGAGCTCATTCATTCGGGGGCTTACAGCTGAGCAGCCAGAATTATCTGCGCTGCTTGCTGTAAGCCAGTTAACCCTTTGTGAAGGATTACAGCATGGGACCCGACTGTGCGTCGGATAGGTAAGCATAAAGTTGCTTTATTATTTTATTTTTATTACAGGAGAACAAGGGCTTCGCACGGATTACCTGTAAAATAAAAGATGGTCAAAAACTGTGTGATTATTTCATTAAAATGATTTTTAATTAAAGTGTGTGTGTTTTATTTTTATTTCATACAATAGGATTAATAATTGAGAGTTGTGTAATTGACAACTCTCAATTATTAACCTGGCTAAAAGTCACCTTCCAATAGCAAGGTGGCTTTAAACCATTATTAACCCATTAGCCACCGCTACAGGGCAATGGGAATAGACGGGCTAAGTGCCAGAAAGGGTGCATCTAATTATAGATTTGCCTTTTCTGGGGTGGTTGGGGGCAGATGTTAGTAGCCAGGGGGGCACAAAATAAATGCACCCTCCCTAGGCTATAATTATCTGCCCCCACTCGCTGGCGTTGTCTGTCTGGTTGAGAAAATAGCACAGGAGCCCATGCACTTTTTTTTTAAAGAATTTACACCTTTAATTAACCCCTACATGTTTGAAATTTTGCACACATACACTCATGTAATTGTTAGTGAAAACTATATATCAAACTACATGAAATGACATGGTTAACTGTATGTAAACTATGTGTCATTTCATGTCGGGTTCTTCTGTAATTTCACAAAGCCGGCAATTGAATTAGCGGCTATTATACTATGTAGAAGTGTAAATATATATATATATGTGTCACAATGACATGTATATATATATATATATATATATATATATATATATATAATATTGTATATATCTAGTATTTACAAGGAAAGAAAGGGTTTATTTTAATTCCGATATTTCTGTCCCATTGACTTGCATTGGTTTCCGGTATCGGAATCGTCGATATCCGATACTTTTTTTGTATCAGTCCAATCCAATCCGATCTGATATTTCCAGATATCGGAAAGTATCGCTCAACACTTTCTATCATACAACAGCATAAATGAACAATAGTGAAGATGATAGTGACAGGGAGGAATAAACTAAATGGGAATAAAGACCAGGAGATAAACACACACATACTACAGCAAACAACAGTTTGCTACGACAACAAATCCACTCCAACCTCTTAGCTTTAACACTCATTACAGGAAGACACATTTTTCATTTTGCAAGGAGTAGATGGTAAGCAATTGCAGTTGAAAACAACCAGGTTGTATGCTCTCAAAAAGCATGGTAAGAGTCCTTAACTCTCTCAGCACTGACAGAAAAGAAATCCATTTAAAAATTGGACATAAATCACACCATCCCTAAAGAAGAGTGTGATTCATTTCCTTATGCGACCATCTAACACCAGGTCTCCCAGGGGATGTGATACCCTTTTGAGAGTACCTCCCCTTCTAATAGGGGCCACTGGACCCTTGTGACGGGTTTATTTGGATGGGCTGAATTAGCTTACTGGCATTAAACTCAGATGCCAGTATCCACATTCTCTCCTCAGGACCATAACCCTTGCACCATGTATTGTAAAGAGCAGTGAACCATACGATTCTTGCTAACTGAAACTCCAAATTACCAATAATCATTGGTGGCGAAAAGGGTAATGATTCCACAGGTGGTACATATTTTTCAGCAATGACCAGAGGAAAACATTTTAGATTTAGAGAGTTAAAGGCAGCTCAAGACAAAAGGTCACAGAGTAAATTATGGCAACCAACTTGTAAAGGAACCTAGGACAATCTCTAAGGAAAAGTGCGATTCACCGTCTTACTCCAGGTCTCTCATGGGGACAGCACGCCCTTGAGACAGGTATGTTGTCTGTGAATATTTCTGTAATCTCTAAAAGTGAACACAAGCTTTGTAAAAAATTATAGGCTTCCATTTTTCAGACAAACAATGTTACGTGGTCTGTGAACATTTTAGTGATCTGTAAAACTGCAAAAAAGCTTTTAAAAATTTTGTTGGCCTCCATTACTCAGACATACAGTGTTACATGTCTCATGAATATTTCTGTTCTCTAAAAGTGAACAAAAGCTTTTAAAAAATTTGTGTTCAAAAATGTCTCAGACATACAGTTTTACGTGGTCTCTGAATATTTCTGTAACCTGTAAAACTGCTACAGTGGTTTTATAAATTTTGTATACATCCATTTCTCAGACATAAATTGTTGCGTGGTCAGTGTTACATGTCCTATGAATATTTATTTGATCTCTAATAGTGAACAAAAGCATTTAAAAAATTTGTATGCCTCAATTTTTCAAACATACAGTGCTACTTGGTCTGTAAAGATTTCTGTGATCTCTAAAACTGCTAAACATCTTTTAAAAATTTTGTAGGCATCCATTTCTCATACAAACAGTGCTAATGGTCTGTAAACATTTCTGTGATCTCTAAAAGTGACCAAAAACTTTAGGAAATGTAAACTTCTATTTCTCAGACATACAGTGTTACGTGGTCAGTGAACATTTCTATGGTCTCTAAAACTGAGAAAAAGCATTAAACATTTTTTTGTACTGAAATTGATTGTCATCCACACATTAATCCATACTTTCAATGCTGCAGTTGACCAATTTTTTATTTTATTAAAAATAAACTTGGTTTCAAGAGACCTAGCAAGTGCTGATGATGTTGCACACAGATGCTGAGGATGTGGGACAGGTATGCCTGCGCCTGTTACTGGAGCACAAGAAACACACTCATCTATTACATATAGGTTACTGTCCCACTTTGCAGGGAAGCATGGTGCACAACTTCTGAAGCCAGAGCATTGCAAACAGGGGGTCAGTTGAATAGCAGATAATGCAGGCCTGGCAGTCTTCCACGCAGCCCAGTCTCACCAGCCTAAAGCCTGGATCACTTAATCCTCACTTAGATTCTCATTTCTCCCACCATGTTGAGTCCCAGGAGACTAGTAATTCCACACTAGGACACTTCGAGTATCTCTTTACAACATTTACTATCTCAACCTGCATGCTCCAAGAGGGACAGGACGACAAGCTGTTTACTGATGAACAAAACTTAGAGCAGCCATGGCCAAAAGAGCATGATGTTGGGGAGCAGGAGCTGTTAAGTCTTGTTGTTATGTCACAAAGTAATGAGTACCAGGCTGCGGTGGTGTAAAACGAAGTGATGGATGACAAAGTCACTGACCCAACCTGGGAATCTTATATACAGAGCAAGTCCAGCAGCACTGAAGGGGAGAGATCAGCAGCACCGAAACAGCCTGGAAGAGGCAGTGGGGTGACTAGAGGGAGAAGGCAGGCAACTGTTCTGCAGAGCACCGACAGTCTTGAATTTCTCCATTAAAGTGTTAGGTGTTCCCAGTCTGCGACTTTTTTAAAGAGAGTTCGGAGACAAATAAAATGGTCATTTGCAACCTGTGCTATGCAAAGATAAGCAGAGGCCTGACCATTAAGAACTTAACCACTGCCAGCATGATCACGCACATGTCATCTAAGTACCCGATTCAGTTGGCAGAATGCCTGCATACAGGATCGGTGCCATTGGGTGACACCACTGGCTCTTTCCTTGTGCTAGTGTTTCCCAATCATAAGCGTAAACCTGACCAACAATCCCTAGAGACCTTGCAAAAAAAAAAACAGCAACTCAGTGACATTCTTAACTATCAGTCTGCCAAACTTTATATTTCGTGGAAACATAGAATGTATGTACATGGCGACAAAGCCTCTAAACTGGTATTGTCCCAATTAAGGAAGAGAAAAGCCCGTACCTTGATTAATTCAATCAAAAATAATCAAGGTGAAAGCTCACAAGATCCGAAATATATAGAGCTGGCATACCTTGAATATTATAGACAGTTATATCATCTAAGGCCAGATGAATTCGCAGAAAAATCCCTCAAAAGGCATCTAGACATAAACTCTTTTTTGAACCAGTTGAAATTTCCGGCTTTATCGGTCCCCCAAAACAACAACTGATTAAGCCGTTCACTGGAGGAGCTCCGGTCCGCCCTGTCCAAGTGCCCTACTGGGAAAACAAAGGGCCCGGATGGGTTCTCAGAGGCATGCTACAAATCCTTCCCTTCTCTGTTACTCCCACACTTGCTCAACGTCTGTAACACTGTCCTAAGTGGTCACTCAGTACCAAAGCAGATGCTTACGGCTAGAATATCTTTGATACATAAAGAGGGGAAAGACCCAGAACTATGCAGTAGCTATAGGCCGATATCCCTTCTCAACGTAGACCTAAAAATACTATCTAGCATAATGGCAAAACGGTTAGCCAAATTTTTACCAAGTCTGACATCCCTGAATCAGACCAGTTTTGTGGAGGGCAGAGAGAGGAGAGATAATGTACATAAAGTACTGCATCTCCTACAGTACGCGAAATACCGAAAACTCCCTTTAGTACTCCTTGGAACAGACGCTGAGAAGGCCTTTGACAGGGTGGAATGGGGCTACCTGAGGGCAGTAATGGCTGGATTTGGGATTCCGAATGCTTTCATAGAAGCAATAATGGCAATGTACAATAGCCCCTCGGCCCAAATTAGAATCAATGAATTCAAAACAGATGCCTTTATCATTAAAAACGGAACGAGACAGGGGTGCCCACTGTCCCCCTTGCTTTTCGTCTTAGCGATGGAACCCTCCTACTTGCTATGCAACAACATCCTGAAATAGAAAGAATCAAAAATAAATAAGACACACTTTAAAACGGCAGCATTTGCTGATGATCTCTTGGTCTTGATGACCAAGCTTCTAGTGGGAATGCCAGCCCTAATGAATCTACTTGAGCTTTATGGTAACATTTCCAATTTTAAAGTAAACATGTCTAAATCAGAAGCACTAGATTTTCAAATATCTGTCCAAACATAGAGGAGGAATGGGTGCCCCAGATATACTGAAATACTATCAAGCGTCAATATTATCCAGAGTGGTTGATTTCCTACAGGGTCCTCGTGACAAACAGTGGATTGAGTTGGAGGAAACCATGACCCCCCTACCCTTTGAGATCTATCTTCTTGATGGGTACTCATGAGAAGTCAGGCACACTACTGTACAATATACACACTAGAGCAACTTTGAAAATATGGAAAGATGCAATGAGTGCCCTTGCCCCCGCCCTGTCACCTCTGATCAAATTAGCGGATATAATTCCACACTCTTCCACACTCGTTCTACTTCAGAGGCTTTAATACTGGGAGACATGGGTGTCTGGCAAATGTTTCTCTGGATCATCTCCTAGTGGACGGGTCGCTCCCCTCGTTGCTGGACCTGCAAGAGACACCAGGACTCTCGGCTCTAATACGGATCTATTAGAGATCTGCTGAAATACCACATTCGTACCTCGGATCTCCTACGCCCACTAACTGCATTTGAAACCCTTTGTGCAACTGTCCATAAGTCGAAGAAAATAATGTCTACCATTTACCAAATACTAATAAACTTAAACTGTTGTCCCAAAAGAGCCTTTATTATGCTTTGGGAAAGGGACTTGGGCTACAGGTTCACCCCTGATCAAATATCTCAAATCTACAAACAATCGCATGGACCAACACAATGTGTCAGAGCACAGGAGAACTCTTTTAAAGTTGTGACCAGATGGTACATCATACCAAAACAAAGTAGTCACTGGCGATCTGGCACCGTGGCTAAGTGTTAGAGGTGTGGAGGTCCTGAGGGGTCATATATCCATATGTGGTGGTCCTGTCCACCCCTCCTGCATTTCTGGCATCTTGCGGAAAAGCTTATACAAGAAGTATTGAATAAACCTTTCAAGCTGACACCTGAAACAGTTTTGCTAAACCTTTGGATTTGGCCGGGCCGTAAACACACATCCATTCTAGTGCACCATGTTCTGACAGCAGCAAAATTAATAATTCCTACTTTTTGGAAAACAGCAAACATCCCCTCCATTCATCAACTATGTGAGAAAATGTATATGCTACACTCTGTGGCCAAGCTAGTTGCCTTGGTAAATAGCTCTCAATCTACACTAGAAAGCGTGTGGCATCCTAGGATCAATTTCAGGGCCACCAATATAAGTCCTTGAGACTAAAGTAGCATTGCTACAGGACACAATTGACATTTGATATGACCAGGGCCTTCTCAGCCCCCCACCCCACCCCCCCGTTTTTTACTTTTCCTTAATTTTTCTACCTTCAGCTCCAACTTACTTTCTTCTCTGGTTAAGAAGTTGCACCCATTTAGCATGTTAATATGGATATAATGAATATTGTAACTATGTCCATAGTAAGATAACTTTTTAAGATTTCCTAGGCCTCATATTCTCTGAGCCCCTGGGTTAATCGGCATTTTATTAGTTTTTGATATTTCTTTTGGAATCTCTGTATAACCAATACCGTTTATCTATTGCTTGCTAACTGACAAATGTAATCATACAGAGAATTAGGTCACAGTCTATCGTTCTTTGATCCCTATTAACAACATGTTGTTTAATTGATTCCATGTTGTTCGCAGAAAATTTGTTTATTATATAATCTTTCTTCAATAAAAAGACCGTTGAAAAGAAAATAGTCAAAGATGCTACCAGGCGGTCTATCCAATGCTGTTCTCCTTCCATTTAGCACTTTTCCCATCAATTTGAACATTTTCACTGCCCTCCCAGACCTTTTATAGGGTCAGCTGGAAAAAAGCTTGGCTTTGCCATTGACTCCCATTATACTCGTTACTCAAAACAAGCATGCGAGTATTAGGAATTGCTCGTTTCGAGCAATAAACACCCAAGCATTTTAGTGTTCTCTCATCCCTACTTAATATCATTGAAAATCTGTGGCTAGACCTCAAATTAGCAGTGCATGTAAGACCAGCAAGGAATCTCACAGAACTGGAAGAATTTTCCAAGGAAGAATGGTTGAAAATCCTTTCAAACATCCAACTTCCCCAAATCTAAGAAGCATCATTGTCAGAAACTCCATGTCCTCTCCATCAGCTGCAGGAACCTTATGTTTCCTTGCAAACAGAAAAAATGTAAAACCTGTCCATTTATAATGACCAAGGACAAGATAAAGATCTCCAATTCACATCAGGACTACAAGATCCCAGGTACTTCCAAAGTGGTGTACTTAATTATTTATACTAAATGTCCAACTGGGGATATGTATGTAGGGGAGACAGGGCAAAAGCTTAGAACAATAATGAATTCTCACGGCCACACAGTAAGATAAAAAAGAATGGATCTACCAGTGGCCAAACATTTTTGTATGCCTTATCACAACACCATAGACATGAAATTACTTGTATTGAAAGGTAACTTTAAATCTCAGAGAGACAGGAGAGTCTGGGAGTATAAACTTATGACAACCTTTGACACACTCAGTGCAGGAATGAATGTGTCTCTTGGAATTATGTCTTTTACATCAATTAAGGAATGTGCTCCTCAGAACTTGTGGGGGCATCACAACACAGAACCAGCTCACATCAGAGGACAATAAAACATTCACATGACTTATTTATGAACTGTTCCAATATTTATGGCCACAACTTTTTATCACTCTCTCATATTGACAGTAGAGATAAGCGACTTTAGCTCCGGGAGGGTCGAGTCGGGTTTCGGACCACCCGACTTTCCCAAAAGTCGAGTCGAATGAAGTCGGCCGACTAACGGAAAAGGTCGAGTCAGAGTTGAAAATCCGACCCCATTGCAAGTCAATGGGGAATAAAAGTCGGCAGGGAGTGGAGGACAGTAAACAAACCTACAGTGCCCATTTCAATGCCAACAACATCAACTCTTATTACTTAAGCTTGTCAACCTTCATTTACTTTATAATAATAGTAATGCATTGAAAACTGGGGGTTATTTGGCTACAGTTGGGGGGGGGCAGGGCTGGCTCCAGGTTTTAGTGGGCCCCGGGCCAGAGAGTCTCAGTGGGCCCCTTTAAAACATACCACAATTCATGATGCTCAGATACGGCAGAGAAATATAGGTATAGTACAATGACAAATACTTCACTTCTTACATTACATGAGTGATATCTATTGTAAATTCTACAATAGCTCAAAACACTGACAGTATAGTCCTCCATACAGTATTATGGGCACCACATAGTGCGCCATACAGAATAATGAACCCCATATATTGATCCATACATAATTGGTCCCATATAATGCTCCATACAGTTTATGATGAGCTCCACATAATGCTTCAGTATATGATGGGCCTATATAATGCTCCATATGTAATAGGCTCCATATGATGCTCCAGTATATGATGGGCCCCATGGATGATGCTCCAGTGTATGATGAGCCTATGTAATGCTCCATATATAATGGGCCCCATATAATGCTCCAGTGTATAATGGGCCCCGTATATGATGCTCCAGTGTATGATGGGCCCCATTTATAATGCTCCAGTGTATGATGGGTCCCTGTTGTGAATAGGCTGGAAATGAGTTCTGAGCAGAAGCTCCCTCTGGTGGTTACAAACGGTACTGGACTGTCCAGTGAAGATTGTGAGGATTGGGAATCAGGTGTTACTGACTGGTCTTATATAAGGGAGTCACCTTCCCATCAGGGTTGCCGGTGATCAATTGTTCTGGTCTCAATCCTTGATTCCTGTTTCCTTGGTAGCCTGCTGTGTCGTGTCTGAATCTCCTGCTAACAGATAAGACATTTTCTTCTTTTTGTTTTTGTGCTTGATTTTTGCATTTTGTCCTGCACTTCTGTGGGGGCCTTCAGGGTCCCCTCTGGGGGCTTTTGCCTCTCAGTTCAGTTCAGCCACTGATGTTTGTACATTTGCTTTTTCCAGTTTTTTCAGTGGCTGCTGTTTGGTTTTTGGTTACACCAGAGAGCTAATTTAGATGGTAGAGGTCGTGTGATCTCAGGTGTTTTTGAAATTAGTAGAGATGGTGCTTTTCAGGGTTTTTTGGGATTGCAGTAAGTGCCCTTCCTATCCTTTTCTATTTAGTAAGTTTGGGCCCCAACGTTTGCTCATACTATTTTCTGTCTGTGTCAGTATTTCTTCTTGTCTAACCGCCATTACATGTTTGGTGGCTTTCTATGTTCTTTGGGGATCTGCTCCGGGGCAGATAGCTTTCCTCTTTCTATCTTTAGGTGTAGTTAGTTTCTCAGGCTGTGACGAGGCGTCTAGGACCAACGTAGGAACGCTCCACGGCTGCCTCTAGTTGTGGTGGTTAGTCAGGGTACTGCAATCTCATAGTTTCCAACTGCTCTGGTGTATTTCCTTTTTTGCCTGCTCTCCTCAGCTACCAAATCATAACAGTATCACCGGCCACCCTGATGGGAAGGTGACTCCCTTATATAAGACCAGTCAGTAACACCTGATTCCCAATCCTCACAATCTTCACTGGACAGTCCAGTACCGTTTGTAACCACCAGAGGGAGCTTCTGCTCAGAACTTATTTCCAGCCTATTCACAACAGTAGTTGTCAGAGTTGTCAGAGATTTTTTTTTTCTGTTTGTTGCATTTTTTTTTTCCCCTCTGTATCTCTGGGTGCTGAGGAGGATTTTTTTCTCTCAATGGAGTTTGCACAGTTGTCTGGCCGTGTGGATCAGCTTGCCACTGAAGTTCGGAGTATTGCTACCTATCTTGCTAGGTTGCCTGTTGTGGAACCTAGGATTCCCATGCCAGATTTGTTTTTAGGGGATCGAGCTAAGTTTCTGAATTTCAAAAATAATTGTAAATTGTTTTTTGCCTTGAAATCTAAGTCCTCAGGGAGCGCAGCGCAGCAGGTTCAAATTGTCATCTCTCTCCTGCGCAGCGACCCTCAAGATTGGGCTTTTTCCCTGACACCTGGGGATCCTGTTTTGAGTGATGTTGATGCGTTTTTTCAGGCTTTGGGGTTATTGTACGATGAGCCTAATATCACTGATCAAGGTGAAAAAACTTTGTTGGCATTAAGTCAGGGGCTTGAGGACGCTGAGTTATACTGTCAGAGATTCCGTAGGTGGGCAGTCCTGACCAAATGGAATGACGACGCTTTGGCAGCTCTTTTTCGGAAGGGACTGTCAGATAATGTAAAGGATGTTATGGTGGGATTCCCTGTTCCCTCTGGTCTCAATGATTCTATGTCATTAGCGATTCAAATTGACAGACGTTTGCGTGAGCGGAAAGGTATGCGTGGAATATTGTTGCCTTGTGAACCTGCTTCTGAATCCATGCAGTGTGATAGAGTGATTTCTGGGGCACAGCGTCATGAATTTCGAAAGCGCAATGGGTTATGTTTCTACTGTGGTGATGCCTCTCATGCTATTTCTGTCTGCCCTAAGCGGGGAAGACGTTTTGCTCATTCAGTTGTCTTGGGTAGTGTTCAGACTAAGTTTTTGTTAACTGTTACCCTGATATGCTCTCTGTCCTCATTTTCTGCTCAGGCTTTTGTTGATTCTGGAGCAGCTATTAACCTGATGGATTTTGATTTTGCTAAACGTTGTGGGTTTCCCTTGATACCCCTACGGAAGTCTATTCCCCTACTGTGGATCGATTCTACCCCTTTGGCTGAGAATAAACCTCAGTTCTCTACTCAGGTGATAATGAGGGCTGAACCTGATCATCAGGAGAGTTGCAAATTTTTGGTTCTGTATAATCTGCATGACATTATCGTACTGGGTTTCCCTTGGTTACAGTCTCATAATCCTGTTTTGGATTGGAAATCTGTCTGTTACCAGTTGGGGCTGTCAATGTGTTAATACCAACACTCCTGTTTTTTCTGCCTCCCCCCAGGCTCAGGATGTTCCTGACTTTTTGATTGATTTTTCTGATGTGTTTAGCGAAAGTAAATCTGCATCCTTACCTCCCCATAGGAGCTATGACTGCGCTATTGAATTAGTGCCTGGTAGTAAATTCCCTAAAGGTCGCCTTTTTAACTTGTCTGTACCTGAACATGACGCTATGCGGTCTTATATCAAGGAGTCATTGGAGAAGAGTCATATCAGACCATCCTCTTCACCCTTAGGTGCCGGTTTTTTCTTTGTGGCCAAAAAGGATGGTTCATTAAGGCCGTGTATTGATTATCGTCTCTTGAACAATATTACTGTGAAATATCAATATCCGTTACCCTTGATCTCTGATCTGTTTTCCAGGGTGAAAAACGCTACTTGGTTTACCAAGCTTGACCTCAGGGGGGCATGTAACCTTATTCGCATTAAGCACGGGGATGAATGGAAGACGGCATTTAATACCCCTGAAGGGCATTTTGAGTACCTTGTGATGCCCTTTGGGCTCACTAATGCTCCTTCTGTCTTCCAGTCCTTCATAAATGACATTTTCAGGGATTTTGTGGATACATTTCTGATTGTTTATTTGGATGATATCTTGATTTTTTCCAATGACTGGGACTCTCATGTAAAACATGTTCGGACTGTGTTCCAGATTTTGAGAGAGAATGCTCTGTATGTGAAGGGATCAAAGTGTCTTTTTGGCGTTCAGAGGATCTCATTTCTGGGTTTCATTTTGTCCCCATCTGTTATTGAAATGGACCCGGTCAAAGTTCAGGCTATCTGTGATTGGGTCCAACCTACTTCTTTAAAGGCTCTTCAAAGATTATTGGGTTTTGCCAATTTTTATCGTAAATTTATTGGTAATTTCTCTGTTATTGTTAAACCATTAACTGATTTGACCAAGAAGGGTTCTGATGTGGTGAATTGGCCTCCTGAGGCAGTCTCTGCATTTCAGGAACTTAAGCAGAGATTCATTTCTGCTCCTGTTCTACGGCAGCCTGATGTTTCTCTACCATTTCAGGTGGAGGTTGATGCCTCTGAAATTGGGGCAGGTGCCGTTTTGTCCCAAAGAGATCCAGAGACCTCTAAAAGTAACCCTTGTGCCATTACCTAAGTTGCCTTCCTCCTCTGAATTGGTGCCTTTGTTCCTTCAGCACGTGGTTCGTTTACACGGCATTCCTGAGAACATTGTGTCTGACAGAGGAGTCCAGTTTGTTTCCAGATTTTGGAGGACTTTTTGTTCTAAAATTGGTGTTCAATTGTCTTTCTACTCGGCGTTTCATCCTCAGACCAATGGTCAAACTGAGAGAACAAACCAGACATTGGGGACTTATCTAAGATGCCTTGTGTCTGCTGATCAGGATGACTGGGTCTCTTTTTTGCCTTTGGCTGAGTTTGCTCTTAATAATAGGGCTAGCTCTGCCACTTTGATGTCTCCATTTTTCTGTAATTCTGGGTTTCACCCTCGATTTTCTTCTGGACAGACGGAGGCTTCTGTCTGCACGGGTGTTGACTCTGTTGTGGAGCGTATGCAGCAGATTTGGGACCAGGTAGTGGAGAGGTTGTCCCTCTCTCAGGAGAGGGCCCAGCGGTTTGCTAACCGGCATAGGACTGATGGTCCTCGGTTTAAAGTGGGGGACTTGGTCTGGTTGTCCTCAAGAAATATTCCTATGAGAGTGGCATCTCCTAAATTTAAGCCTAGGTTCATTGGACCTTATAAGATCAAAGAGATTCTTAACCCTGTTTCTTTTCGTTTGCTTCTTCCAGGGACATTTAAGATCCATAACGTGTTCCACAAGTCCTTGTTGAAGAGGTTTGTTGAGCCAGTGGTTCCTACTACTGTGCCTCCTGACCCTGTTTTGGTTGAGGGCAATCTGGAGTATGTGGTTGAGAAAATATTGAATTCTCGTTTTTCTAGACGGAAACTCCAGTATTTGGTTAAGTGGAGAGGTTATGGTCAGGAAGACAATTCTTGGGTGTTTGCTTCGGACATCCATGCTAGGAGACTCATCCGTGCGTATCATAGAACTCATCCTGACCGACCTGGTTGCTCAAATAAGGGTTCGGTGACCCCTCCTCAAGAGTGGGGTACTATTGTGAATAGGCTGGAAATGAGTTCTGAGCAGAAGCTCCCTCTGGTGGTTACAAAAGGTACTGGACTGTCCAGTGAAGATTGTGAGGATTGGGAATCAGGTGTTACTGACTGGTCTTATATAAGGGAGTCACCTTCCCATCAGGGTTGCCGGTGATCAATTGTTCTGGTCTCAATCCTTGGTTCCTGTTTCCTTGGTAGCCTGCTGTGTCGTGTCTGAATCTCCTGCTAACAGATAAGACATTTTCTTCTTTTTGTTTTTGTGCTTGATTTTTGCATTTTGTCCTGCACTTCTGTGGGGGCCTTCAGGGTCCCCTCTGGGGGCTTTTGCCTCTCAGTTCAGTTCAGCCACTGATGTTTGTACATTTGCTTTTTCCAGTTTTTTCAGTGGCTGCTGTTTGGTTTTTGGTTTCACCAGAGAGCTAATTTAGGTGGTAGAGGTCGTGTGATCTCAGGTGTTTTTGAAATTAGTAGAGTTGGTGCTTTTCAGGGTTTTTTGGGATTGCAGTAAGTGCCCTTCCTATCCTTTTCTATTTAGTAAGTTTGGGCCCCAACGTTTGCTCATACTATTTTCTGTCTGTGTCAGTATTTCTTCTTGTCTAACCGCCATTACATGTTTGGGGGCTTTCTATGTTCTTTGGGGATCTGCTCCGGGGAAGATAGCTTTCCTCTTTCTATCTTTAGGTGTAGTTAGTTTCTCAGGCTGTGACGAGGCGTCTAGGACCAACGTAGGAACGCTCCACGGCTGCCTCTAGTTGTGGTGGTTAGTCAGGGTACTGCAATCTCATAGTTTCCAACTGCTCTGGTGTATTTCCTTTTTTGCCTGCTCTCCTCAGCTACCAAATCATAACAGGTCCCATATATAATGTTCCAGTGTACAATGGGCAAGCCCAGCACGATAATGTCATGCAGATTGTACAGAACCAAAAATTGCAGCACTCCTGGTGATCAGGTTCAACCCTCATTATCACCTGAGTAGAAAACTGGGGTTTATTCTCAGCCAAAGGGGTAGAATCGATCCCCAGTAGGGGAATAGACTTCTGTAGGGGTATCAAGGGAAACCCACAACGTTTAGCAAAATCATAATCCATCAGGTTAATAGCTGCTCCAGAATCAAAGAAAGCCTGAGCAGAAAATGAGGACAGAGAGCATATCAGAGTGACAGTTAATAAAAACTTAGTCTGAACACTACCCAAGATAACTGAGCGTGCAAAACGTCTTCCCCGCTTAGGGCAGACCGAAATATCATGAGAGGCATCACCACAGTAGAAACATAACCCATTGCGCTTTCGAAACTCATGACGCTGTGCCCCAGACACCACTCTATCACACTGCATGGGTTCAGAAGCTGGTTCACAAGGCAATACCATTCCACGCATACTTCTCCGCTCACGCAAACGTCTGTCAATTTGAATCGCTAATGACATAGAATCATTGAGACCAGAGGGGACAGGGAATCCCACCATAACATCCTTTACATTATCTGACAGACCCTTCCGGAAAAGGGCTGCCAAAGCGTCGTCATTCCATTTGGTCAGGACTGCCCACCTACGGAATCTCTGACAGTATAACTCAGCGTCATAAGGCCCCTGATTTAATGCCAACAAGGCTTTTTCAGCTTGATCAGTGACATTAGGCTCATCGTACAATAACCCCAAAGCCTGAAAAAATGCATCAACATCACTCAAAACAGGATCCCCAGGTGTCAGGGAAAAAGCCCAATCCTGAGGATCGCCACGCAGGAGAGAGATGATAATTTGAACCTGCTGCGCTGCGTTCCCTGAGGACTTAGATTTTAAGGCAAAAAACAATTTACAATTATTTTTGAAATTCTGAAACTTAGCTCGATCCCCTAAAAACAAATCTGGCATGGGAATCCTTGGTTCCACAACAGGCAACCCAGCAAGATAGGTAGCAATACTCCGAACCTCAGCGGCAAGCTGATCCACACGGCCAGACAACTGTGCAAACTCCATTGAGAGAAAAGATCCTCCCCAGCACCCAGAGATCCAGAGGGAAAAAAATGCAACAAACAGAAAAATATCTCTGACAACTCTGACAACCTTTTTTCTTTCACAATATTTTTTCCCTTCTGTGAGTACCATACAATTTTCAATTTTTAGGCCGGTGATACTGTTATGTTTCGGTAGCTGAGGAGTGCAGGTAAAAAAGGCAATACACCAGAGCAGTTGGAATCTATGAGATTGCAGTACCCTGACTAACCACCACAACTAGAGGCAGCCGTGGAGCGTTCCTACGTTGGTCCTAGACGCCTCGTCACAGCCTGAGAAACTAACTACACCTAAAGATAGAAATAGGAAAGCTATCTGCCCCGGAGCAGAACCCCAAAGATAATAGAAAGCCCCCAAACAAGTAATGGCGGTTAGACAAGATGAAATACTGACACAGAAAGAAAATAGTATGAGCAAACGCTGGGGCCCAAACTAACTAAATAGAAAAGGATAGGAAGGGTACTTACTGCAATCCCAGAAAACCCTGAAAAGCACCAACTCTACTAATTTCAAAAACACCTGAGATCACACGACCTCTTCCACCTAAATTAGTTCTCTGGTGTAACAAAATCAAAACAGCAGCCACTGAAAAAACTGGAAAAAGCAAAAGTACAAACATCAGTGGCTGAACTAAACAGAGAGGGCAAAAGCCCCCGGAGGGGACCCTGAAGGCCCCCACAGAAGTGCAGGACAAAATGCAAAAATATAGCACAAAAACAAAAAGAAGAAAATGTCTTATCTGTAAGCAGAAGATGCAGACACGACACAGCAGGCTACAAGGGAAACAGGAATGAAGGATTCAGACCAGAACAATTGATCACCGGCAACCCTGATGGGAAGGTGACTCCCTTATATAAGACCAGTCAGTAACACCTGATTTCCAGTCCTCACAATCTTCACTGGACAGACCAGCACCGCTTGTAACCACCAGAGGAAGCCTCTGCTCAGAACTCATCTCAAACCCATTCACAACACCTATCTATGATGCTCAAGTGTATGATGGGCCCCATATATAATTATTAAGTGTATAATGCTCCCCATATATTGCTCCAAACATTAAAAAAATGAAATACCTCTCCTCACTGGGCACTGCTCTACTCTGGACTCCTCAGCGTCACCATCTTCCAGATCTCTGCACTGTGACTGTTCAGGCAGAGGGCGCACAGACCTGAAGTCATTGCGCTCTCTGACCTGAAAGTCACTGTCAGGAAATGCGGAAGACGTCACAGCGGTAGAGCAAGGAGAGGTAAGTATTGCAAGTACTGGGGCCTTGAGCAAGCAGGGGGGCCCACTCATGGGAGACTGCACTGGCACAGGGCCCCACAAAGTACTCCGGTGTCTCTGACGGCGAGTGCGCCCCCCCATCTTCAGAGACATCGGAGTACTATGAGGGGCCCTGTGTCAGTGCCGACGACCACGAGTGGGCCCCCCCACCTGCTCAGGGCACCATCACTTGCCTGGGTGCGCCAGGTGCTGTCCCCGGCCCTGGGTAGGGGGGTACAGCCCAGTTAGGGAGGTGGAAAAGCTGGCATATGTTGAGGTGTAGGCTGGACGTTCAGCAGCTGCAAATGGAGGAATTGGAGAAGTCGGAGGAAGAGGAGGACAAAGCGAGCCATTTTGCTCTCAACCTATGTGTCATCAGGGGTAGGTGGTACAAAATCCTTTGAAACCAAGGTATGGTTCATTTTAATAAAGGTGAGATCACCTAGATTTTGGGTAGACAGCCTGGTCTTACTTTCTGTCAGGATTGATCCAGCAGCACTGAAGACTCTTTCTGATAGCACACTACCAGCAGGGCAAGCAAGCTCCTGTAAGGCATACTGTGCCAATTCAGGCCAGGTGTCCAGTTTACAGGCCCAGTAGTCAAAGGGGAATGAACTGTGAAGGAGAACATCGATAGGGAAGGAGAGGTAATTTTGAACCATAGTTGACAACTGCTGTCTTCTGTATGTTGCAATCGATTCAGTATTACCAGTCGTGTGAGCGTTACTCGAGAAATCAGACCACAACATGGTCATGAAACCCCTGTCTCCAAAGCCACTTTGGCTGTGTGCACCACGAACACCTCTTCCATTTGGCACAGTACAGCTCGGGGTAGAACCTGCACAGCTGCTGTGTGCTGGGAATGCCTCTAACAAAAGGTTTACCAGAGTAGCTAGTTTGTTAGCCAATATTAACTCTAGGTTCTCCTGTGGCATGATGTTCTGTAATCTGCCTTTATAGCATGGATCGAGGATGCTGGCCAACCAGTAGTCATCATCCTTCACAATTTTGGCAATGCTGGGGTCCCTTTTTAGGATCCGCAAGACATAATCACACATGTGGGCCATTGTTCCAGGTGTCAATGATGCACTGCAAGTGGTGGGTAGAGGAGCACTTTCTGCCAAATCCACATCCCTCCAGTCATGCACAAACCCTGTACCTAACCTTGGAAGCCAACATTTTCTCTTGCCCCTGAGAAGCAACCTCCTCCCCAAAATAATCATCCCCTCATTCTCCTTCTCTTTCTCTTCTTCCTCCACCTCGTCCAGAACAGTTCCCTGGGCAGACAATGGCTGACTGTCATCAAGGCTTCCCTCTCCTCTCTCTCTTCCTCCTCCGCTGCAGACGCCTGATCCTTATTGTGTGTCAAAGTTTGCATGAGCAGACGCATAAGTGGGATGCTCATGCTTATGATGGCATCGTCTGCGCTTACCAGCTGTGTGCATTCCTCAAAACACTGAAGGACTTTGCAGAGGTCTTTCAGCTTTGACCACTGCACACCCGACAACGCGATGTCTGCCCTCAAACTGCCTGTCCGTGTATCCTCCCACAAATGCATTACAGCCTGCCTCTGTTTGCACAGCCTCTCAACCATGTGCATGGTGGAATTCCACCTTGTTGCAACGTCTATGATTAGGCGGTGCTTGGGGAGGTTGAGCGATCGCTGCAGGCTCTGCATATGACTGAAGTCTATGGGCGAGCGACGGATGTGCGAGCACAGTCTTCGCACATTATGGAGCAGGGCTGGTAACTCCGGATAATTATTTATGAAGCACTGCACCACCAGGCTTAAGGTGTGAGCCAAGCAAGGTATGTGTCTGAGTTTTTCCAGGGCTATGGCCGCCACAAAATTATGGCCGTTATCACTGAATACTTTGCCTGGCTCACATGTAGACTTCCCAGCCATGACTCAGTTTCTCACTGCAAGTAGTCGGCCAGTACCACCGCGGTCTGTCTGTTGTCGCCCAAAGACATCATCTTTAAAACAGACTGCTGACGCTTACCACTAGCTGTTTGATAGTGGGACACCTCATGTGCAACACTGGCAGCTGCAGATGGAGTGCTCATGCCACTGCGCTCTGTCGATGAGCTTTTGCTTCTGGAGGAGGAAGAGGAGGGTCGAATGCCTACAGCCAACTGTTGCCTATACCGTGGGCTAGGCAGCACTGTTCCACCGCCGCTATCCCCTGTTGACCCTGCATCCACATTAACCCAGTGCGCAGTGATGGACATGTAACGGCCCTGGCCATGCCTACTGGCCCATGCATCTGTTGTGATGTGCACCTTTCCACTCACTGATTGTTTAAGTGCATAGACAATGCTGTCTTTCACATGCAGGTGGAGGGCAGGGATGGCTTTTCTAGAAAAGAAGTGCCGACTGGGTAGGTCATAATGTGGGACAGCGTAGGCCATGAGCTCTTGGAATGCTGCGCTTTCAACCAAACTGAAGGGCATCATCTCTAATGAGATCAGATTGGCAATGTAGGCGTTCAAAGCCAGTGAGGTTTTGTAGTCCGTCCACGTTTGCAAGTGCATGGTGTTTAAATGTCTAAGCGTGCAACAGTTTTCCAATCTTCAGAGATTTTTCCCTCGGCTAAAGGTCCTTCCCCACTTCTTTCAGATAACCTTTGCCTCATCAATAGGATTTTGGTCAAAAAAGTGCCACACTGCACTCTTCCTACTATGGTATAAATTTTCAGGGCTTGCACGCTGTGCTAATTTGACCATCTGGCCAAGCAGTCCTGCAACTCTTTTTGTTTTTTTATCTTGTTTTGGACTGATACGGGCCTGCCAGATTGCCGCAGCTGCGATGTTGATGCATGCTGCGGATCCTCCTCCTCTTCTGAGCTACTTGCCAGCGGCACCCTCATCCCCCAATGGATGCCAATCCGGGTCAACAACTGGGTCATCCATCAACTCCTCTTCAATTTCATCTGCACCTTCCTCCGTGTCACCGTGTAAGGTGGTATAGTATGCGGGGAAGGGGCACCTGAGTTTCATCAGGGTGAGAATCTGGCTCAGTAGACTGCAAGGACAATGCAGTGCTTTGGGTGAATATACCAGCAGAATCATAGAGCAGTGGCTGTGCATCAGTGCACTCCATGTCATATTCATCTTGGACTGGGGAATTCAGGATTTCACTTGATAACCCAGGCATGGTATGTGAAAAGAGCTCCAGGGAGTAATCTGAAGTGTGGCCTGTAGCATCCTTCACTTGTGGTGGGGGTGAAGGACAATAGGAAAGGTGTTGTTCCTGACCAGGAGCCTGCACTGACGACTCAGTGCTTGCATTTTTTTAAACTTAGGAAGAGGAGGCGATAGAGCTGGAGGCTGTTTCGGCAATGTAAGCCAAAACCTGTTCCTGATGCTCCAGCTTTAAAAGCGGTTTACCTACTCCCAGAAAAGGGAGCCTTCCAGGTCTTCTGGAGCCAGACAATGACGCAGGCTCAACACCTCCTGCCTTAGGTGCTATTGTGCTTTTGGCACTACCAGCAGATGCACCACCGCCACCATCAGTAACAGCTGCCCTCTCTGCCCACGTCCACAGCCTCTTCCACCATACTTCCTCATGTTTGGGAAAATGTACTAAAAATACCAGCAGATATATGGTACTGTATGAGGAGCATACAGCTGTATACGGTGTAGGGGAAAATTTCAATCTCCGTATTAATTTCCGTAGTCACACACAGACGTTCCTTCAGTATGGATTTGACCGTAATACAAATAGCAGATATACGGTACTGAATCAGAAGCGTACAGCTGTATACAGTGTAGGGGAAATTTTCTATCTCCATATACAATCATGGACAAAAGTTTTGAGACACAAATATTAATTTTTACAAAGTCTACTGCTTCACTTTTTCTAATGGCAATTTGCATATACTCCAGAATGTTATAAAGAGTGATCAGCTTAACAGCAATTACTTGCAAAGTCAATATTTGGCTAGAAAATGAACTTTATCCCACAAAACACATTTCAACATCATTGCAGCCCTGCCTTAAAAGGACCAGCTAATCTCTTTTCAGTGATTGCATAATTAACACAGGTGTGGGTGTTGATGAGGACATGGCTGGAGATCAATCTGTCATGATTAAGTAAGAATGACAAAACTGGACACTTTAAAAGGAGGCTGGTGCTTGGCATCATTGTTTCTCTTCTGTTAACCATGGTTATCTCTAAAGAAACACGTGCAGTCATCATTGCAATGCACAAAATTGGCCTAACAGGGAAGAGTATCGCAGCTTGAAAGATTGAACCTCAGTCAACAATCCATCGCATCATCAAGAACTTCAAGGAGAGAGGTTCCTGTTGTGAATGTGTTAGAAATGAATTCTGAGCAGAAGCTCCCTCTGGTGGTTACAAACAGTACTGAACTATTCAATGAAGATTGTGATTATTGGCAATCAGGTGTTACAGACTGGTCATATATAAGGGAGGTTCCCTCCCATCAGGGTTGCCGGTGATCAATTGTTCTTGTCTCAACTTTGATTCCTGGTTCACTTGGAAGCTTGCCGTGTCTTGCCTGCATCTTCTGCTAACAGATAATATATTTTCTGCTTTTATTTTTGTGCTTGTTTTTTGCATTTTGTCCTGCACTTCTGTGGAGGTCAGCCAGGTCCCCTCCGGTGGCTTGTGCTCCTCTCAGTTTATGTGAGCCACTGTTATTTGTTCATTTGCCTTTTCCAGTTTTTTCAGTGGCTGCTGCTTAGTTTTGTTACACAAGAGAACTAATTTAGGTGGTAGAGGTCGTGTGATCTCAGGTGTTTTTGCAATTAGTGAGTTGGTATGTTTTTAGGGTTTTTTGGATTGCAGTAAGTGTCCTTCCTTTCCTTTTCTTTCTAGGAAGATTGGGCCCCAACGTTTGCTCATACTATTTTCTGTCTGTGTCTGTATTTCCTCTTGTCTAACCGCCATTACATGTTTGGGGGCTTCCTATGTTCTTTGGGGATCTGCTCCGGGGCAGATAGTTTTCCTCTTTCTACCTTTAGGTGTAGTTAGCTTCTCAGGCTGTGACGCGGCGTCTAGGACCAACGTAGGTACGCTCCACCGCTGCCTTTAGTTGTGGTGGTTAGTCAGGGTACTGCAAGCCAGTAGATTCCAACCTCTCTGGTGTATTGCCTTTTTTGCCTGCTCTCCTCAGCTACCAAATCATAACAGGTTCCATTGTTGCCAAAAAGGCTCCAGGGCACCCAAGAAAGACCAGAAAGCGCCAGGACCGTCTCTTAAAAGTGTTTCAGCTGCGGGATCGGGCTACCAGCAGTGCAGAGCTTGCTCAGGAATGGCAGCAGGCAGGTGTGAGTGCATCTGCACGCACTGTGAGGCGGAGACTCTTGGAGCAAGGCCTGGTCTCAAGGAGGGCAGCAAAGAAGCCACTTCTCTCCAGAAAAAACATCATGGACAAACTGATATTCTGCAAAAGGTACAGGCAGTGGACTGCTGAGGACTGGGGTAAAGTTATTTTCTCTGATGAATCCCCTTTTCGATTGTTTGGGACATCAGGAAAATGCCTCATTCGGAGAAAACAAAGTGAGCGCTACCACCAGTCTTGTCTCATGCCAACTGTTAAGCATCCTGAAACCATTCATGTGAGGGGTTGCTTCTCAACCAAGGGAATCGGCTCTCTCACAGTCTTGCCTAAAAACACAGCCATGAATAAAGAATGGTACCAGAATGTTCTCCAAGAGCAACTTCTCCCAACCCTCCAAGAGCAGTTTGGCGATCAATAATGCCTTTTCCAGCATGATGGAGCACCTTGCCATAAAGCAAAGGTGATAACTAAATAGCTCAGGAAACAAACCATAGAGATTTTGGGTCCATGGCCTGGAAACTCCCCAGACCTTAATCCCATTGAGAACTTGTGGTCAATCATCAAGAGACGGGTGGACAAACAAAAACCTAAAAATTCTGACAAAATGAAAGCATTGATTGTGCAAGAATGGACTGCTAACAGTCAGGATTTGGTCCAGAAGTTGATTGAGAGCATGTCAGGGAGAATTGCAGAGGTCCTGAAGAAGAAGAGTCAACACTGCAAATATTGACTTGCTGCATTAACTCATTCTAACTGTCAATATACAGTAAGCTTTTGTTACTCATATGTTTGCAATTATATTTCTGTCTGTGATAAAAACATCTGTCAAACACACATAAAAACCAGAGGGCAGCAGATCATGTAAAAATATAATATTTGTGTCATTCTCAAAACTTTTGGCCATGACTGTATATGTCCGGAGTCACACACAGACGCTCTCTCAGTATGGATTTGACCGTAATACAAAGAGCAGATATATGGTACTGTATCACAATCATACAGCTGTATACGGTGTAGAGGAAAATTTAAATCTCCGTATATACTTCCAGAGTCACACACAGATAGTCAGCATGTATTTGTCCGTGATACCAGCTGGTACACGATAGTGTGAGATGAGCGTACAGCTCGATACGGTGTGGGAAAAAATGAACAGTCGGTAACTGTGCAGAAAAAAAGAATAATAGTATTAGTGCTATGTAAAAAGCATTCTGCACAGCAGTGTACCCACAGCAATACAGCTTTCACTCAGCCTAATAACCAGCGCTGCTGCACACAAGAAAATCCTCCCCTGTCACTGCACACTAACTGTACAGCACAATTGCTATCAGCCCAAGCACATAAGAACTTCTCTTTCCAGCCCTAACTCTCTCCCTACTGATAAACAACGTCAGCAACCTCTCCTTAATGTTAAGATCGGCAGAAGTAAAAGGCGGTCGGCGGTCAGTGCTTTTGTAGACACTATGACGCCCCCCAAAACAAGCCAATCACTGCAATGCCCTTTTCTAAGATGGTGGTGGACGCTGCCCATGTCATCTCGTTGCCCACAGTGTACGTCCTTGCTTATTGGCTGAAAAAAGGTGCCTGAAAGCATTCGGGGAAGTTCGACTTTGGCGCTCGTTTTGCCGACCGCATGGCCGACTGCATACTATGATCGGGTTTCGGCTAACGAAACCCGACTTTGGCGAAAGTCGGCGACTTTTGAATCTGACCGACCTGTTTCGCTCAACTCTAATTGACAGTTCTGCTTCATGTCACTTGTCTTATCTCTTGCATTATTTATGTGCTGTGTTGTGTATAAATGTGTTTCTTCCGATTTTTTAATTAGTCTATGCCTGATTAAGAGACCTGAGTAGTCTCAGAAGCTTGCAATTTGCTACCATCTTTTCAGTTAGTCTTTAAAAATTATCAACCACTGAGGACTCTCAATTCCAAATATTTTTAAATCATTCAAACAAGAATTAAAAAACTTTTGTCTGGCTAAAAAAAGTGTTTTCAAGCTGTGATTCTTGCCAAAGGGTTTTCTGCTAGGTACTAACCATGCAGGGTGCCCAAACTTTAGCATCAGCCCATTTTCCTTATTGTAATTTTTTTTAAATGTAAAAAAATTACAATATATTTTTTTCCCTAAAATACAAGGGAAATGTTCTTTAACATCTTTAACATTAGTTTTTTTTATAGATCATTTCATTTTCAATTTGCTTAACTGTTCACAATAACAGTAATTTTGACCAGGGGTGCCCAAACTTTTACATGCCACTGTAAATCAGAAGCTATGCGTGGCACGTGCTGCATATTAGAGGCTATGTGAGGCTCATGCTGTATATACTGAGGCTACGTGGGGTTCATACTGTATATTGAAGGCTATGTTGGGGCTCATATGGTATATTAGAGGCTACGTGGGGGCTCATACGGTTTATTGCAGGCTATCTGGGGGCTTATACTATATATAGGAGACTCTATGGGGGCTCGTACCGTATATAGGAGGCTATGTGGGAGCTCATACTTAATGTAGGATCTCATACTGAATGTAGCAGGCTATATTACGGCTCATATTTATATAGAGAGGCTATGAGAGGCTATGAAGGGCTCATACTGTATATATAAGCTGTGTTGGTTCTTATGCTAGATAGGAGGCTATGTGTGGGCTCAAAAGTACATAGAGGGGCTGTGTACAGGGTCATGCGGTATATAGGAGTATATCAGCATACTTACTTCTGGTTAATATTAAGTGAAACAATTAATACTAATTGACATATAATTAATATATTAATATTAATATTGAGAAGAATTGCAGTAATTTTAGCGTATTGCTTCAGCCCTCCATAACAATCACGGTCTCTGATGAGATCCCAAATTAATTGGCCCGCACTGTTTTGTAGGATTCAGTATGTATTTTGATAATCAGTATCTCATTAATAATATCAGGTCAGTTCAAATACTTGTATACTTAGCATTTCCAATCAGTCTAATATGCAACATAAATTGTGTTGTTATTATCTCGTTTGAATCCAAACATTGATTTTTCTATACAAATAATGTGTTAAAGCTACATAAAATATTCTTCAAAACAGGTTTTTCATGCAGTCACTGCTATTTTCATTTGTAATTAACGAGCATCATGCTTCTATACCCACTTGAAAAGACTTAACATCATATTGCATTTAATAAAAAAAGAGACATAAAAAAACTAATGAGGCACTTTTGATATGAAAGTCCACAACTCATGTACAATATTTTGAAGGTGGTACAAAATCTTATAAAGACATCCAATTAGTTAGGAATGCAAAACTGAAAGACTACTATTAACATGACTGCTATTTCAGAAATGAATCTGAGAACTTTTAAAATGAATAATTTATATTATCTTTTAAAAGTAATCTATGATTTAAACATTTTTTTAACATAAAACTTATATAATGAAGTGAGTTGAATGTTTTTTTTCCATTTAGAAAACAGTAAGATCTTTGTAAGGGTCAGGTGGAAATTGGGGAATGTGTGCACAATCTGCTTTTTAACCCCTTCACCCCCAAGGGTGGTTTGCACGTTAATGACCGGGCCAATTTTTACAATTCTGACCACTGTCTCTTTATGAGGTTATAACTCTGGAACGCTTCAACGGATCTTCGCGATTCTGAGATTGTTTTCTCGTGACATATTGTACTTCATGATAGTGGTAAAATTTCTTCCATATAACTTGCATTTATTTATGAAAAAAACGCAAATATGGCAAAAATTTTGAAAATTTTGCAATTTTCAAACTTTGAATTTTTATTCCCTTAAAACAGAGAAATATGTCACACAAAATAGTTAAGAAATAACATTTCCCACATGTCTACTTTACATCAGCACAATTTTGGAAACAAATTTTTTTTTTGTTAGGAAATTATAAGGGTTAAAAGTTGACCAGCGATTTCTCATTTTTACAACAAAATTTACAAAGCCATTTTTTTTCGGGACCACCTCATATTTGAAGTCACTTTGAGGGGTCTATATAGCAGAAAATACCCAAAAGTGACACCATTCTAAAAACTACACCCTTCAAGGTACTCAAAACCACATTCAAGAAGTTTATTAACCCTTCAGGTGCTTCACAGGAGCTGAAGCAACATGGAAGGAAAAAATTAACATTTTACTTTTTAGTCACAAAAATGATCTTTTACAAACATTTTTTTTATTTTTCACAAGGGAAAAAGGAGAAAAAGGACTGATAAAGTTGTTGTGCTATTTCTCCTGAGTACGCCGATACCCCATATGTGAGGGAAAACCACTGTTTGGGCCACACGGCAGAGCTCGGAATGGAAGGAGCGCAGTTTGACTTTTCCAAACCAAAATTGGCTGGAATTGAGAACGGACGCCATGTCGCGTTTGGAGAGGCCCCGATGTGCCTAAACAGTGGAAACCCCCCACATGTGACCCCATTTTCGAAACTAGACCCCCTAAGGAACTTATCTAGATGTGTGGTGAGTAGTTTGAACCCTCAAGTGCTTCACGCAAGTTTGTAATGTAGAGCCGTGAAGAAAAAAAATCATATTTTTTCCACAAGCATGATGTTTTAGTCCCCAAATTTTTATTTTCCCAAGGGTAAGAGGAGAAATTGAACCACAAAAGTTGTTGTACAACTTATCCTGAGTACGCTGATACCCCATATGTGGGGGGGAACCACTGTTTGGGCGCACGGCAGGGCTTGAAAGGGAAGGAGCGCCGTTTGACTTTTCCAAACCAAAATTGACTGGAATTGCGAACGGACGCCATGTCGCGTTTGGAGGGCCCCTGATGTGCCTAAACAGTGGAAACCCCCACATGTGACCCCATTTTGGAAACTAGACCGCCTAAGGAACTTATCTAGATGTGTGGTGAGCACTTTGAACCCTCAAGTGCTTCACGCAAGTTTGTAATGTAGAGCCGTGAAGAAAAAAAATCATATTTTTTCCACAAACATGATGTTTTAGTCCCCAAATTTTTATTTTCCCAAGGGTAAGAGAAGAAATTGGACCACAAAAGTTGTTGTCCAACATGTCCTGAGTACGCTGATACCCCATATGTGGGGGGAACCACTGTTTGGGCGCACGGCAGGGCTCGAAAGGGAAGGAGCGCCGTTTGACTTTTCCAAACCAAAATTGGCTGGAATTGCGAACGGACGCCATTCGCGTTTGGAGGGCCCCTGATGTGCCTAAACAGTGGAAACCCCCCACATTTGACCCCATTTTGGAAACTAGACCCCTAAGGAACTTATCTAGATGTGTGGTGAGCACTTTGAACCCTCAAGTGCTTCACGCAAGTTTGTAATGTAGAGCCGTGAAGTAAAAAAATCATATTTTTTCCACAAGCATGATGTTTTAGTCCCCAAATTTTTATTTTCCCAAGGGTTAGAGGAGAAATTGAACCACAAAAGTTGTTGTACAACTTATCCTGAGTACGCTGATACCCATATGTGGGGGGGAACCACTGTTTGGGCGCACGGCAGGGCTTGAAAGGGAAGGAGCGCCGTTTGACTTTTCCAAACCAAAATTGGTTGGAATTGCGAACGGACGCCATGTCGCGTTTGGAGGGCCCCTGATGTGCCTAAACAGTGGAAACCCCCACATGTGACCCCATTTTGGAAACTAGACCGCCTAAGGAACTTATCTAGATGTGTGGTGAGCACTTTGAACCCTCAAGTGCTTCACGCAAGTTTGTAATGTAGAGCCGTGAAGAAAAAAAATCATATTTTTTCCACAAACATGATGTTTTAGTCCCCAAATTTTTATTTTCCAAGGGTAAGAGAGAAATTCGACCACAAAAGTTGTTGTCCAACATGTCCTGAGTACGCTGATACCCAATATGTGGGGGGAACCACTGTTTGGGCGCACGGCAGGGCTCGAAAGGGAAGGAGCGCCGTTTGACTTTTCCAAACCAAAATTGGCTGGAATTGCGAACGGACGCCATTCGCGTTTGGAGGGCCCCTGATGTGCCTAAACAGTGGAAACCCCCCACATGTGACCCCATTTTGGAAACTAGACCCCCTAAGGAACTTATCTAGATGTGTGGTGAGCACTTTGAACCCTCAAGTGCTTCACGCAAGTTTGTAATGTAGAGCCGTGAAGAAAAAAATCATATTTTTTCCACAAACATGATGTTTTAGTCCCCAAATTTTTATTTTCCCAAGGGTAAGAGGAGAAATTGGACCACAAAAGTTGTTGTCCAACATGTCCTGAGTACGCTGATACCCATATGTGGGGGGGAACCACTGTTTGGGCGCACGGCAGGGCTCGAAAGGGAAGGAGCGCCGTTTGACTTTTCCAAACCAAAATTGGTTGGAATTGCGAACGGACGCCATGTCGCGTTTGGAGGGCCCCTGATGTGCCTAAACAGTGGAAACCCCCCACATGTGACCCCATTTTGGAAACTAGACCCCCTAAGGAACTTATCTAGATGTGTGGTGAGCACTTTGAACCCTCAAGTGCTTCACGCAAGTTTGTAATGTAGAGCCGTGAAGAAAAAAAATCATATTTTTTCCACAAGCATGATGTTTTAGTCCCCAATTTTTTATTTTCCCAAGGGTAAGAGGAGAAATTGGACACCAATAGTTGTTGTCCAACATGTCCTGAGTACGCTGATACCCCATATGTGGGGGGGAACCACTGTTTGGGCGCACGGCAGGGCTTGAAAGGGAAGGAGCGCCGTTTGACTTTTCCAAACCAAAATTGGCTGGAATTGCGAACGGACGCCATGTCGCGTTTGGAGGGCCCCTGATGTGCCTAAACAGTGGAAACCCCCCACATGTGACCCCATTTTGGAAACTAGACCCCTAAGGAACTTATCTAGATGTGTGGTGAGCACTTTGAACCCTCAAGTGCTTCACGCAAGTTTGTAATGTAGAGCCGTGAAGAAAAAAAATCATATTTTTTCCACAAGCATGATGTTTTAGTCCCCAATTTTTTATTTTCCCAGGGTAAGAGGAGAAATTGGACCACAAAAGTTGTTGTCCAACATGTCCTGAGTACGCTGATACCCCATATGTGGGGGGAAACCACTGTTTGGACGCACGGCAGGGCTTGAAAGGGAAGGAGCGCCGTTTGACTTTTCCAAACCAAAATTGGCTGGAATTGCGAACGGACGCCATGTCGCGTTTGGAGGGCCCCTGATGTGCCTAAACAGTGGAAACCCCCACATGTGACCCCATTTTGGAAACTAGACCCCCTAAGGAACTTATCTAGGTGTGTGGTGAGCACTTTGAACCCCCAAGTGTTTCACTAACGTTTATAATGCCCTGGCGTGAAAAAAAAAAAATATTTTTTTTTCCACAAAAGTGATGTTTTAGTCCCCAATTTTTTATTTTCCCAAGGGTAAGAGGAGAAATTGGACCCCAAAAGTGGTTGTCCAATTTGTCCTGAGTACGCTGATACCCCATATGTTGGGGGGATACACTGTTTGGGCACACGGCAGGGCTCGGAAGGGAAGCAGTGACGTTTTGGAATGCAGACTTTGATGGAATGGTCTGCGGGCGTCATGTTCCGTTAGCAGAGCCCCTGATGTGCCTAAACAGTGGAAACCCCCACATGTGACCCCATTTTGGAAACTAGACCCCCTAAGGAACTTATCTAGGTGTGTGGTGAGCACTTTGAACCCCCAAATGTTTCACTAAAGTTTATAATGCCCTGGCGTGAATAAAAAAAAAAAAAAATTTCCACAAATATGATGTTTTAGTCCCCAATTTTTTATTTTCCCAAGGGTAACAGGAGAACTTGGACCACAAAATTGTTGTCCAATTTGTCCTGAGTACGCTGATACCCCATATGTTGGGGGGAACCACTGTTTGGGCGCATGGCAGGGCGCAGAAGGGAAGCAGTGACGTTTTGGAATGCAGACTTTGATGGAATGGTCTGCGGGCGTCATGTTTCGTTAGCAGAGCCCCTCATGTGCCTAAACAGTGGAAACCCCCACAAGTGACCCCATTTTGGAAACTAGACCCCCTAAGGAACTTACCTAGGTGTGTGGTGAGCATTTTGAACGCCCAAGTGTTTCACTAAAGTTTATAATGCCCAGGTGTAAAAATAAAAAATCCTACTTTTATCCTCACAAAAATTATGTTTTAGTCCCCAATTTTTTATTTTCCCAAGGGTAAGAGGAGAAATTGGACACCAAAAATTGTTGTCCAATTTGTCGTGAGTACACTGGTGCCCCATATGTGGGAAAAAACTGTTTGGGCACAAGTCGGGGCTCAGAAGGGAAGTCGTGACGTTTTGGAATGCAGACTGATGGAATGGTCTGCGGGCGTCATGTTCCGTTTGCAGAGCTCCTGATGTGCCTAAACAGTAAAAAAAAACCCACAAGTGACATAATTTTGGAAAGTAGACTCCCAAGGAACTTTTCTAAATGTGCCCCCTTCTGGAACTAATCTTTCCTGTAAAGTAAATTAGTAGTGCATTGAGGTGTGGTACAATTTGAAACAATCCTTCATACACAGGCCAGGTTTTTCGGGGCAGGTGTCGCATTGGTAAGTGGTGTCCTTGCGTATTCCCCTTTTGTAACACACTCGGCACCTTTTTTGCGGCTTACCTTTGCTTCCAGTTGGCGGGACCACCCCCGGGAAATGCTGACCTGGTATGATACGAACACCTTCAGTTCCAGAAGTACTGGGGCCCGCTGTTTCCTGAGCGCCAAACATCAGGGCCTTAACCACTACCTCCTGGAACTGAAGGTACGTCGTATCGCTGTTGCATGCACATCGTGACAGCAGGAAAGCGTTGAGCATTGCCATTTTGACGATGTGCACGGACAGCTTCTTGTACCACACCTTGGCCTTTCTCAAAGCACTGTATGGTTGGAGGAGTTGATCAGAGAGATCAACACCCCCCATGTATTTATTGTACCCCAGTACACAGTCCGGTTTGCGGACCTGTGTAGAGGTACCCCTTACAGTGCTGAGGGCGCTGCCATCACCATGTATGGTGGTCAAGAGAAGGACATCCCTCTTGTCCTTGTACTTGACCACCAACAGGTGGTCGCTACATTGGGCTCTGCTCTCACCCTTTCTGAGCATCTGCCCAAGTAGCGTCTTCGGGAGGCCTCTCTGATTTTTGCGGACGGTACCGCAAGCTGCGGTACCTCGCGCAGAGAGGGATTTGTAGAGTGGGACGCTGGAATAAAAGTTATCGGTGTAAAGGTGATAACCTTTATCCAGCAGTGGGTGCACCAAATCCCACACAATTTTCCCACTCACTCCCAGGACAGGGGGACACTCAGGGGGTTCAATCCTGGTGTCCTTTCCTTCGTAAACTCTAAAGCTGTGCGTGTACCCTGAGGTACTCTCGCACAGCTTGTAGAGTTTAATTCCGTACCTTGCCCTCTTGCTGGGCAGGTACTGGCGGAATCTGAGCCGTCCCTTAAAATGAACCAAGGACTCATCCACGCAGATGTCCCTTTGGGGCACGTACACTTCAGCAAACTTTTTGCTGAAGTGTTCGATGAACGGCCGAACTTTGAACAGACGGTCAAAGTTGGGGTCATTTTGTGGGGGACACTGTGCATTATCATTATAATGCAGGAATTTGTGGATGGCCTCAAAACGCGTCCGAGCCATGACCATTCGGAACAGTGGAGTGTTGTATAAAATATCAACACTCCAATATTGCCGAAGTTCTGGCTTCTTCAGGATCCCCATATGGAGGACCAGGCCCCAAAACTGCAACATTTCACCTGCATCTACAGGAGACCAGTTGGAAAATGATGACACTGGGTTTTGCGCCAAAAATTGCCGAGCGTACAAATTAGTTTGCTCCACCACGAGGTTAATAAAATCCTCAGAGAAAAAGACTTTGAAAAAGTCTATTTCTCTGAGGCCCGTGGTGTCAAACTTGATTCCTGATTCTGCCACAAACTCAGGAATCAGTGGCTCATAATTTTCGGGGGGCGGGGTCCATATGGGGTCCGAAGAGGGGTGCGCTGGTTCATTTTCGGCGGTGGGCGCTGCCTCATCTTCTGTCCTGGGGCGTCTGCGTGGCGGTTCCGCAGGACCCGAGGAGGAAGATGAGGAAGAGGAGGAAGAAGAAGAAGAGGATGAAGAATCTGAAAAGTAAAGAAATGTGGGATCCTCTCCCTCGCTATCAGTGTCGGAGGCAAGGAAAGCGTATGCCTCTTCCACTGAATAGCGCTGTTGGGAAGAACGTGACGAGCGGGACATTTTTTTTGTGAATGTGGTGCTTTGTGTGAACTTTATTTATAACTGTGTGTGTGTGTGGGGGGGGGATAGTGGTTGGTGCAAACTATGCTGAAAGGAAAAAGCTAAAAGAAAAGAAAGAGAATAGGGAAAAAAATGCCTGTGAAAAAAAGTCTAAACCAGCAGGCACGAGCTCTGATAAGTGACCGGTGTCACTTATCAAAGTTCCGCGGCTGCCGGATGTGCGCACAGGAGTGGCGGAAAGGGAAGTGAAAAAAAAAAAAAAACGGCAGGAACGAGCTCTGATAAGTAACCGGTGTCACTTATCAAAGTTCCGCAGCTGCCCGATGTGCACACAGGAGTGGCGGAAAGGGAAGTGAAAAAAAAAAAAAAAACGGCAGGAACGAGCTCTGATAAGTGACCGGTGTCACTTATCAAAGTTCCGCGGCTGCCGGATGTGCGCACAGGAGTGGCGGAAAGGGAAGTGAAAAAAAAAAAAAAAAAACGGCAGGAACGAGCTCTGATAAGTGACCGGTGTCACTTATCAAAGTTCCGCGGCTGCCGGATGTGCGCACAGGAGTGGCGGAAAGGGAAGTGAAAAAAAAACAAAAAACGGCAGGAACGAGCTCTGATAAGTGACCAGTGTCACTTATCAAAGTTCCGCGGCTGCTAGATGTGCGCACGGGAGTGGCGGAAAGTGGAGTGAAAAAAAAAAAAACTGCAGGAACGAACTCTGATAAGTGACTGGTGTCACTTATCAAAGTTCCGTGGCTGCTGGATGTGCGCACAGGAGTGGCGGAAAGGGGAGTGAAAAAAAAAATGCAGGAACGAGCTCTGATAAGTGACTGGTGTCACTTATCAAAGTTCCGCGGCTGCTGGATGTGCGCACAGGAGTGGCGGAAAGGGGAGTGAAAAAAAAAAAAAAAAAAACGGCAGGAACGAGCTCTGATAAGTGACCGGTGTCACTTATCAAAGTTCCGCGGCTGCTAGATGTGCGCACGGGAGTGGCGGAAAGTGGGGTGAAAAAAAAAAAACTGCAGGAACGAGCTCTGATAAGTGACTGGTGTCACTTATCAAAGTTCCGCGGCTGCTGGATGTGCGCACAGGAGTGGCAGAAAGGGGAGTGAAAAAAAAAAAAAACTGCAGGAACGAGCTCTGATAAGTGACTGGTGTCACTTATCAAAGTTCCGCGGCTGCTGGAAGTGCGCACAGGAGTGGCGGAAAGGGGAGTGAAAAAAAAAAAAAAACGGCAGGAACGAGCTCTGATAAGTGACTGGTGTCACTTATCAAAGTTCCGCGGCTGCTAGATGTGCGCACGGGAGTGGCGGAAAGTGGTGTGAAAAAAAAAAAACTGCAGGAACGAGCTCTGATAAGTGACTGGTGTCACTTATCAAAGTTCCGCGGCTGCTAGATGTGTGCACGGGAGTGGCGGAAAGTGGGGTGAAAAAAAAAAAAAAACCTGCAGGAACGAGCTCTGATAAGTGACTGGTGTCACTTATCAAAGTTCCGCAGCTGCTGGAAGTGCGCACAGGAGTGGCGGAAAGGGGAGTGAAAAAAAAAAAAAAAACTGCAGGAACGAGCTCTGATAAGTGACTGGTGTCACTTATTAAAGTTCCGCGGCTGCTGGAAGTGCGCACGGAGGGGGGTGCAAAAGAAAAACGAGCACGAGTGTTGATCGGTGAACTGCGTAACCAATCAACGCTCGGCGGCTGCTAAATGTGTGCAAAGGGGGTAAAAAGAGGGGGAAAGGGAAGGGGGAGGGGGGAATGGGGGGATTGGGGTGGATCGGGCAGGGATCGGGGCTCAAAAACTCACGTTTGTAGTCTCTCTTCTTTCTTCTCTCTTCTTTCTTCAGCAGGAGTTGTAGTGTCACAGGCTACTGTGGCACCACAAGGCCCAGCACAGGAGGAGATCTGGCGTGTGACCGCACTGCAGGAATCCTCAGCAAGTGTGAGGACCCCTGCAGTGCGGTCAGACAGGTCAGATCCAGTTTGCAGACAGGTCACAGAGCGGTCACATCGCTGCTGTGACCTGTCATTGGTGGGATCGATGATCACATCGATCCCACCAATCAGAGGAGACCCTTGTTTTGCCGGTTGCTAGGCACCGGCCTAGTAATCGGAGCTCACTGCTCCGATTCCTAGGCAGGTCACCGGCAGGTCAGGAAGCAGGGCACAGAGCGGTCACACCGCTGCTGTGCCCTGTGATTGGCACGATCGTCGATGACATCGATCGCGCCAATCAGCAGCTGCAGGCCCTACTGGGCCTGGCCTAGGCTCCGGCCTAGGATCGGTGCTATTACTGCACCGATCCAGGCAGGTACAGGCAGGGCACAGCGCGGATACACCGCGGCTGTGCCCTGCAATCCAGGGGGGGTCTGCTCCTTTCTATGCCCAGGCCTAGGATCGAGTACATCGGTACTCGATTCTAGCCTGGGATCTCACTGTTTCAGCCCATCGGATTGGCTGAAACAGTGAGAAAGGCTGCGATTGGCTGTTCAGAATTGAACAGCCAATCACAGCGATCGGGAGTGAGGGTGGGCGGTGACAGACCCCGGGATGCCGGAGCCATCTCTCCTGAGGTAAGATGGCGTCGGAATTTTAATGCGATCATTGCTACTTAAGTCGCAATGTCGCATTAAAGGGCTGGACGTACTATCCCGTCCCCGGTCATACGGGCCCAGGTACCATGGACGGGATAGTACGTCCGATGGCAGTAAGGGGTTAAAGGCTGTTTGGATCCTGTAATTATAAGGGCCTAGAAATGAAATGACCCTCTGTTTCTTTCAGCTACAAGGGTGATTTCAGTTATCATCTTTCCCCTTTAAATTGTTCATTCTCTTTTTTGTCATCCTAGTCTTACAGAACATTATGTATCAATAATTTTTAAACATGTTAATATCATGTGACATTTGCTTGTTTACAAGGTAAACTATGGTTTTGAAAAAAATATAATCTTTGAACTTCCATTGATGTAAGTATCTTGTGTCCTTTCTATGCACATGTTTGCCTAATCTTTTTAACTTTTGCCTTGCAATATTATTAATACCCTCTTTGGCGGCCCCCCATGTTATAGCAAGTCAAACCTTCCAACTGCTGCACTCAGAAACCCCCTCTTATCTCATTAATATTCCCTGCATGCCTTCTGTCTCTTTCAATTGTGCCCTTTGGAATTCTAACTCAGTGTGTAATAAACTCCCCTTCATCCATGATTTCTTCCTTTCAAATTCTCTTAAACTTCTGGCTCTTACTGAAACCTGGGTCCAGCAATCAGACACCACCGCTGCTGCTGCTCTCTCACATGGTGGACTACACTTTTCTCATACCCCAAGATCGGAAAACAGAGGAGGTGGAGCCGTTGGTCTGCTCTTATCACCCAAATGTACTTTTCAGGCTATCCCTCAAGTACCCTCACTTGTTGTTAGGGTCTGCGGAACGCACCAAATATATGAGGTAGAGAGGTGCGTTCGCAGCCCGGGGTCCACCGTGCAGGCGGAACCTGCTGCTAGTAAAATGGCGCAAGACGCAAACTCTGTTATCCCGCAGAGTCGCCAAAATAAACACCGCAATGCGCTGTGGCAATATGTGCGAACTCTGTTATTTCAAAGAGCCGCTAGAAGGAGTGCCGCAGCGCTATATGGCGATGTGTGCGGACTCACTAAACACAACTGAGTCGCAAAATAAACACGATAGGGCGCTGTCTAGAGTTGAAAGCGAACCCTGTTACGTCACAGGGCCGCTGAGAAAAAGTTCTGTGTCCTGTCAGGCACCCAGGTACACAGTGAACAGCTAAGCGAACATAGAAGGTGATCATGCGCTAATGTCCTCGCGGGAGTCACCCGCAATCTATGGCGTCTGAACGCCAGGCCCTGAATACGGCAATCAAACTCCTCACCGGTTATGCCGGTAATCTAGGGCATCTAGGACACCGACCCTGACCAGCTAGCATACCAAACTCCTCACCGATTAAGTCGGTATTCTAGGGGCTTATTTAAGCCGGGCCCTAACCACACACACGCATGACCACACTGGCGCAAAGCATATAATGGTTGATATTAGCGCATGGAGGCCCAGCCATGCTACCCTTTTATAGTAACAGCTACAGGACCTGCCAGAAACAAGGACCAATGAAACTTGTTCCAGAACAACAGTAGTCACAGGGCCTTCCTGGCAGACCAATAGGAGCTGCTGCAGTACCTGAGCATGTGACCCCTGATCTCCAATGAGAGATCTCACTCTGGGCATGCTCAGAAGGGGAAAACAAGGACTTTGTCCTAAAGACGTCTGCTCGCCGCTAACCAGTATTGTTCATAATAGCAGAGCCTGGAGGAACAGCAGTAATCCTCTGCACACTGTTAGACTGGGCGAGACGCTGGGACCGACGTCTAAGCTGAGCAGGCTCCACTGCGGACGGAGATGAATGGGGGACCGCAGCGGGACTGGTTCGAGACTCCCCTTGTTCAGCAGCAGGAACTCGAACCCTAACATGGCCCCCCCTTCTTTGTACCTCGCTGCGCTCAAAGGCAGTGATGAACTGCAGAGCGTGAACAGGCTCCCAGGACCTATCCTCAGGCCCATAACCCCTCCAATCCACCAAATAAAATTTTTTGCCTCGTACCACCTTGCACCCAACAATGGCGTTCACCTCATGATCGTCGGTAGATGAACCCGACGTCCCGGCAGGTGACTCTGAAAACCGGGAAATAGCCACGGGTTTCAGGAGGGACACGTGAAAGTTGTCGGTGATACCAAGGCGAGGCGGAAGGGCTAGGCGGTAAACCACCGGGTTCACCTGCTCAAGAACTTTAAAGGGGCCCAAAAAGCGAGGTGCCAACTTGGTGGACTCTACACGTAGCCTGATGTTTCGGGCAGAAAGCCACACTAGGTCACCCGGAGCAAATGTAGGAGCGGTGCGCCGATGGGCATCGGCCGAAGACCTCATCCTCTCTTTGGAGGCCTGAATGGCATCCTGGGTGCGGTCCCAAATGTCCCGTGCCTCCACAGCCCAGTCTGCCACCCTGGAATCGGCGGAAGACACGGGCATGGGTACTGGTACCCGCGGATGCTGACCGTAGTTCAGGAGGAGTGGGGTCTGTCCGGTGGAGTCAGCCACAGCATTATTTAGAGCGAACTCAGCCCACGGTAGCAAGGATGCCCAGTCATCCTGCCTGGCAGAGACAAAATGTCGCAAGTATGTGACCAAGGTCTGGTTGGCCCTCTCTACCAACCCATTCGTCTCGGGATGGTATGCAGAGGAGAGATTCAACTCAATGCTGAGTAAACGACACAGCTCTCTCCAGAACCGAGACGCAAACTGGGGACCTCGATCACTGACAATTTTGTCTGGCATGCCGTGTAGGCGGAAAATATGCCTAATGAACAATGCTGCCAAGGCCCGTGCAGACGGTAACCGTGGTAATGGCACTAAGTGCACCATTTTGGAGAAATGGTCAGTTATCACCCAGATGATGGTGCAGCCCCGAGACTTAGGTAAGCCCACCACAAAATCCATCCCGACCATCTCCCAAGGCCTGTCTGCCACCGGTAAAGGGAAAAGTAGCCCAGCTGGCCATTGTCGAGGGGACTTATTCTTGGCGCAGGAGACGCACGCCTGAACATATTCCCTGACGTCACGGACCATATGTGGCCACCAGTATGTCCTCGCCAGCAACTCAGATGTCCTTTTTGCCCCAAAATGTCCACCCACCCTGGACAAATGTGCCCAAGAGAGTACCTCCGGTCGCAAATTGGTGGGCACAAAAGTCTTGCCCGAAGGCACAGACTCAAGCAAAACTGGGGCCACAGTTCTTAGACTCTCTGTGGGGACAATCAACCGAGGCTCCTCCTCCACCTCCTCAGAAGACACCACGGAGCGAGGAAGCACATCGGCCCGAATGTTCTTCTCACCGGAGAGGAAATGGAGGGTGAAATGAAACCGGGAGAAGAACAGGGACCATCTGGCCTGACGAGAATTTAGCCGCTGGGCGGTCTGTAAATAGACCAAATTTTTGTGGTCAGTGAAAACTTGAAAGGGAAAGCGAGCCCCCTCCAGGAGATGTCTCCACTCAGAAAAGGCCAACTTCATGGCTAGCAACTCCCTATCCCCAATGGAATAATTCCTCTCCGCTGGTGTGAATGTCTTGGAAAAGAAGAAACAAGGATGTTTCCGACCTTGAGCATCCTTTTGAAAAAGGACTGCTCCAGCACCAACGGACGAGGCATCGACCTCCAATAAAAAAGGCTTATCAACCTCGGGGCGATGTAAGATGGGAGAGCTAGCAAAATGGGACTTAATTGAAGTAAAGGCCTTGGAGATCTCCTCTGACCACAATTTGGGATTGGCTCCCTTCTTGGTGAGGGCTACCAAGGGAGCTACCAAAGTGGAGAAGTGGGGAATGAATTGGCGATAGTAATTAATGAACCCCATAAAGCGCTGCACCGCTTTAAGAGAATGGGGTTCTTGCCAATCCATCACAGCCTGTAGTTTGGCAGGATCCATAGCCAATCCCTGGGCGGAGATGATATAGCCCAGGAAAGGTAAAGACTCCTGCTCAAACATGCATTTCTCCCACTTTGCATAGAGGGAGTTTGCCCGTAACAGGTCGAAGGCTTTGCAGATATCCCTCCGGTGAGAGTCAATATCTGGAGAAAAGATGAGAATATCATCCAGATAGACTACTACAGAGGTGGAAAGCATATCCCGGAAGATATCATTGACAAAGTCTTGGAAAACGGCTGGGGCATTACAGAGCCCGAAGGGCATCACCAGGTATTCATAATGCCCATCCCTGGTATTAAAAGCCGTCTTCCATTCGTCCCCTTCACGGATGCGAATCAGGTTATAAGCACCACGCAGATCTAATTTAGTAAATACCCTTGCTCCCCGGAGCCTATCAAAGAGCTCAGAGATCAGAGGCAACGGGTACTTATTCTTAACGGTGATGGCGTTAAGACCTCTGTAATCTATACACAGACGTAATTCTCCACTCTTCTTCTGCACGAAGAAGAACCCCGCTCCTGCTGGTGACACCGACTTCCTAATGAACCCTCTTGCCAGATTCTCCTGAATATATTGAGACATAGCCTCTGTCTCAAGAAGAGAGAGGGGATAGACCCTTCCCCGAGAAGGTTCTGCTCCAGGCAAGAGGTCAATAGGACAGTCGTAGGGACGATGGGGCGGCAGAGTCTCCGCAGCCTTTTTAGAGAACACGTCTGCATATGACTGATAACACTTGGGAAGAGGAGAAAGATCTGCTGGTATCTCTGTAGTGGTAACCTGAATGCACTCCCTGACACATCTGTCCTTACATGACTCACTCCAACCCAGTATCCTACCGGAGGTCCACTCAATATGAGGGAGTGGGAACGGAGCCAGGGTACTCCCAGTAGGATTTCGTCTATCCCCTCGGGAAGGACGAGAAGGGAAATAATTTCCTGATGGGAAGGGGGTACACTCAAAGTAAGAGAGACAGTCTGATGTGTAATTGGCGAGGGCAATGTCAACCCATTCACTACCCGGACAGTCATTGGTTTGTCGAGCGCTACCAGATGTATTGCGTGGCGACGAGCAAAGGTGGATGACATGAAATTCCCCTCTGCTCCTGAGTCCACACAAAGCTCGACTTTAAGTGTGGAAGAGTCCACAGTGACTGTCCCTTTAAATGTCATCTTGGAGGAAAATGCCGCTGTCTCTAGTGAACCTCCTCCCAGGGCCACTAGACGCGATCGCTTCCCCGATCGCTGTGGACATTTGTTGGCATAGTGTCCTGTCTGCTGACATAGATTACAGACCACAGATACTCGGACGACTCGAGACTTAGGTCCTGCACGAGGAACCTCTGTGGCTTTTTGGGATTCGGACGCCAGATCGGGGGATTCGAGAGGTGTGGCAAAGGTGGGAGCCAACCGAATCCTCTGCCTACACTGGTCCCGCTCCAACCTCCGCTCGTGAAAACGGAGGTCGATGCGGGTAGATATGGAGATAAGCTTCTCCAGTGTGGCGGGAATCTCCCTGGTAGCCAAAGCGTCTTTAACATGATCAGCCAGTCCTCGCCAGTAGACTGGAATGAGTACTTTATCCGACCAGTCTAGCTCTGAGGCCAGAGTCCGAAACTGGACGGAAAACTGACTGACCAAAGACGAACCCTGTGCCAATGCCAGCAGTTGTAGCGCCGTATCGTGGGTGACCTGAGGTCCTAAAAAGACCTTTTTAAGAGCCTCCAGGAAACGAGGAGCACTCCGCACCACACGATCGTCGCGCTCCCACAGCGGCGTTGCCCACTCCAACGCTCTGCCCGAGAGTAGAGATAGTACAAAACCCACTTGTGCCCGATCCGTGGGGAAACGTGCAGCCAGAAGCTCGAGCTGTATAGAGCACTGACTCACGATTCCCCGACATTGCTTGCTGTCACCAGCAAACTTGTCAGGAAGCGGGAGGTGGGATAATGTAGGGTCAGAGGTGGCAGAGGACAAACTGGCTGCAGCCACGCTAGCAGCCTGAACAGCGACTGCGGTAACATCCACAGCTGAGGTTGTGCGCTCAAGAGCCGCCAACCTACCCTCCAGCTGCTGGATGTACTGCGGTAGACGCTGGTCATCCGCCATTTTACTAGCCAGACCCTGGCGCTAATATTATGTTAGGGTCTGCGGAACGCACCAAATATATGAGGTAGAGAGGTGCGTTCGCAGCCCGGGGTCCACCGTGCAGGCGGAACCTGTTGCTAGTAAAATGGCGCAAGACGCGAACTCTGTTATCCCGCAGAGTCGCCAAAATAAACACCGCAATGCGCTGTGGCAATATGTGCGAACTCTGTTATTTCACAGAGCCGCTAGAAGGAGTGCCGCAGCGCTATATGGCGATGTGTGCGGACTCACTAAACACAACTGAGTCGCAAAATAAACACGCTAGGGCGCTGTCTAGCATTGAAAGCGAACCCTGTTACGTAACAGGGCCACTGAGAAAAAGTTCTGTGTCCTGTCAGGCACCCAGGTACACAGTGAACAGCTAAGCGAACATAGAAGGTGATCATGCGCTAATGTCCTCGCGGGAGTCACCCGCAATCTATGGCGTCTGAACGCCAGGCCCTGAATACGGCAATCAAACTCCTCACCGGTTATGCCGGTAATCTAGGGCATCTAGGACACCGACCCTGACCAGCTAGCATACCAAACTCCTCACCGATTAAGTCGGTATTCTAGGGGCTTATTTCAGCCGGGCCCTAACCACACACACGCATGACCACACTGGCGCAAAGCATATAATGGTTGATATTAGCGCAAGGCGGCGCAGCCATGCTACCCTTTTATAGTAACAGCTACAGGACCTGCCAGAAACAAGGACCAATGAAACTTGTTCCAGAACAACAGTAGTCACAGGGCCTTCCTGGCAGACCAATAGGAGCTGCTGCAGTACCTGAGCATGTGACCCCTGATCTCCAATGAGAGATCTCACTCTGGGCATGCTCAGAAGGGGAAAACAAGGACTTTGTCCTAAAGACGTCTGCTCGCCGCTAACCAGTATTGTTCATAATAGCAGAGCCTGGAGGAACAGTAGTAATCCTCTGCACACTGTTAGACTGGGCGAGATGCTGGGACCGACGTCTAAGCTGAGCAGGCTCCACTGCGGATGGAGATGAATGGGGGACCGCAGCGGGACTGGTTCAAGACTCCCCTTGTGCAGGAACTCGAACCCTAACACTTGTCTTCCCTTCTTTTGAGGTCCATGCTGTCAGACTCTACATCCCCTTCTTCAAGCGAGTTGCAGTGGTGTATCGTCCTCCCGGCCCTAGTCATCATTTCCTGGATCAATTTGCTACCTGGCTTCCACATTTTCTTTCCTGTGACATCCCCACCCTCATCATGGGTGAATTCATCATCCCCACTGCTCTTCGCCTCTCCCTTTTATCTCTAACCTCCTCTTTTGGCCTCTTGCAGCATATTAACCCCTTCATGACCTTGCCATTTTTAGAAATTCCGACCAGTGTCCCTTTATGAGGTAATAACTCAGGAACGCTTCAACGGATCCTAGCCATTCTGAGATTGTTTTTTCGTGACATATTGGGCTTCATGCTAGTGGTAAATTTAGGTCGATAATTTTTGCATTTATTTGTGAAAAAAATGGAAATTTGGTGAAAATTTTGAAAATTTCGCAATTTTCAAATTTTTAATTTTTATTCTGTTAAACCAGAGAGTTATGTGACACAAAATAGTTAATAAATAACATTTCCCACTTGTCTTCTTTGCATCAACACAATTTTGAAAGCAAAATTTTTTTTTTTTAGGAAGTTATAAGGGTTAAAAGTTGACCAGCGATTTCTCATTTTTACAGCAAAATTTACAAAACCATTTTTTAGGGACCACCTCACATTTGAAGACACTTTGAGGGGTCTATATGGTAGAAAATGACACCATTATAAAAACTGCACCCCTCAAACTACTCAAAACTACATTCAAGAAGATTATTAACCCTTCAGGTGCTTCACAGGAACTAAAGCAACGTGGAAGGAAAAAATGGACATTTTAATTTTTCCAACAAAAATTTTATTTTAGCATCAATTTTTTTATTTTTGCATGAGCAACAGGATAAAATGGATCCTAAAATTTGTTGGGCAATTTCTCCTGAGTACACAGATACCTCATATGTGGTCATAAACCACTGTTTGGGCGCACGGCAGGGCTCAGAAGGGAAGGACTTTTTAAATGGAAAATTAGCTCCAATCATTAGCGGACACCATGACGCGTTTGGAGAGCCCCTGTGTGCCTAAACAATGAAAAAACCCCACATGTGACACCATTTTGGAAACTAGACCTCTTATGGAACTTATCTAGATGTGTTGTGAGCACTCTGAACCCCCAAGTGCTTCACAGAAGTTTATAACGCAGAGCAGTGAAATATAAAAAAATCATTTTTTTCCTCAAAATGATTTTTTAGCCCGCTATTTTTTATTTTCACAAGGGTAACAGAAGAAATTGGACCACAAAAGTTGTTGTGCAATTTGTCCTGAGTACACCAATACCCCATATGTGGGGGGGAACCACTGTTTTGGCGCATGGGAGAGCTCAGAAGGGAAGGAGCGCCATTTTGGAATGCAGACTTGATGGAATGTTCTGCGGGCGTCATGTTGCGTTTGCAGAGCCCCTGATGTGCCTAAACAGTAGAAACCCCCCACAAGTGACCCCATTTTGGAAACTAGACCCCCCAAGGAGCTTATCTAGATGTGTAGTGAGCACTTTGAACCCACAAGTGCTTCACATAAGTTTATAAACGCAGAGCATTGAAAATAAATCATTTTTGTTTCTCAAAAATGATTTTTTAGCCTATTTTTTTATTTTCCCAAGGGTAACAGGATAAATTGGACACCAAAAGTTGTTGTCCAGTTTTTCCTGAGTACGCTGGTGTCCCATATGAGGGGGAACCACTGTTTGGGTGCACAGCTGGGCTCAGAAGGGAAGGAGCGCCATTTGACTTTAATGGAAAATTAGCTCCAATCGTTAGCGGACACCATGTCGTGTTTGGAGAGCCCCTGTGTGCCTAAACTTTGGAGCTCCCCCACAAATGACCCCATTTTGGAAACAAGACCCCCTAAGGAACTTATTTAGATGCACAGTGAGCACTTTGAACCCCAGGTGCTATACAGAAGTTTATAACGCACAGCCTTGAAAATAAAAAATCATTTTTTTTCTCAAAAAATGATTTTTTAGCCCCCTTTTTTTATTTTTACAATGGTTACAGGAGAAATTGGACCCAAAAGTTGTTGTCCAGTTTGTCCTGAGTACGCTGGTACCCCATATGTGGGGAGTAACCACTGTTTGGGCAAACGTCAGAGCTCGGAAGGGATGTAGTGACGCTTTGAAATGCCGACTTGATGGAATGGTCTGCGGGCATCTTGTTACGTTTGCAGAGCCCCTGATGTGCCCAAACAGTAGAAACCAACCACAAGTGACCCCATTTTGTAAACTAGACCCCCCAAGGAACTTATCCAGATGTGTGGTGAGCACCTTGAACCCCCACATGCTTCACAGAAGTTTATAATGCAGAGCTGTAAAAACAAAAAATAATTTTTTTCCTCAAAAACTGATTTTTTTTAACCCACAATTTTTTATTTTCACAAGGGTAACAGGAGAAATTGGACCCCAAAAGTTGTTGTACAGTTTGTCCTGAGTACACTGGTACTCCATGTGTGGGAGAAAACTACTGTATGGGCACACGTCGGGGCTCGGAAGGGAAGTAGTGACGTTTTGAAATGCCGACTTGATGGAATGGTCTGCGGGCATCATGTTACGTTTGCAGAGCCCATGATGTGCCTAAACAGTAGAAACCCCCCCAAGTGACCCCATTTTGGAAACTAGATCCCCCAAGGAACTCCTCTAGATATGTGGTGAGCACTTTGAATCTCCAAGTTCTTCACAGAAGTTTATAACGCAGAGCTGTGAAAAGAAAAAATCATTTTTTTTCCACAAAAATAATTTTTTTAGTCCCCAATTTTTTTTTCCCAAGAGTAACAGGAGAAATTAGACTCCCACAGTTGTTGTGCAATTATTACTGAGTACACTGATACCCCATATGTGGGGGTAAACCACTGTTTGGGCACACGTCGGGCTCGGAATAAAGGGAGCACTGTTTCACTTTTAACAGCCAATCAGAGCGATCGTAGCCACGTAGGGGTTAAGCCAACCCCCTGTGGTGAAGCACAAAGGGTCTTGTGCCTGCGTGTTGGGTGACCTTTCAGTGACCCCGGTCACCCGACCCGCCGGAACGCAATCCTTTCATGACACATACGCTGTGTCACAGGTCATGAAGGGGTTAACTCCCCCACTCATGAAGACAGGAACTCCCTCGACTTGGTCTTCTCCCGGCTTTGCTCAGAGGATGATTTCACAAACTACCCTCTCCCGCTCTCTGACCACAACTTTCTTTCATTTTCTATCAAGAACTGCCATCCCGCTCAGGTCACCCTGACTTTCCACACATATAGAAACATACAAGCCATTAACACCCAGAAACTTATGAAGAACTTGCAGTCATCATTGGCCCCTATCTCCTCCCTCTCATGTCCAGATTCTGCACTGAAGCATTACAAAAAACCGTGCAAAGTGCCCTGGAAGAAATTGCACCTCCTATACATAGAACAATACGACACAGATGGCGACAACCTTGGCACATGCTGCAAACACGTTTCCTGCATCAGTGCTCCAGGTGCATCGAACGTCTGTGGAGAAAATCTAAGCTACCCGAAGATTTCATCCATTACAAGTTTATGCTTAAAACATACAACTCTGCCCTTCACCTCTCAAACAAACCTATTTCAACACCCTCATCACCTCACTATCCAATAACCCTAAAGGTCTCTTTGACACTTTTCATTCCCTACTCAACCCAAAAGTGCAGGCCCCAACCACGGATCTCCATGCTGAAGATCTGGGCCAATTATTTCAAAGAAAAAATTGACCACATCCGACAGGAAATTATCTCCCAATCCCCTCTTACCATGCACTGTCCTCCTGCCCACTGCATCTATCTCACTCTCTGATTTTGATCCAGTCACAGAAGAAGTAATCAGACTCCTTGCATCTTCTCGCCCTACAACTTGCATCAGTGACCTCATTTCATCACATCTCCTCCAGTCCCTTTCCCCTGCTGTCACCATTGACTTAACTAAAATATTTAACCTCTCGCTTTCTTCTGGTATCTTTCCTTCCTCATTTAAGCATGCCATCATACATCCATTACTTAAAAAAACATCCCTCGACCAAAACAGTGCCACTAACTATAGACCTGTCTCTAATCTTCCCTTCATCTCTAAACTCCTGGAACGCCTGGTCCACACTCGTCTTATTCACTACCTCTCAGATAACTATCTTCTCGACCCTCTTCAATCTATTTTCCGCTCTTTACAATCTACTGAAACGCCCTCACTAAAGTCTCTAATGATCTACTAACTGCTAAATCTAATGGTCACTACTCCATGCTAATTCTCTTGGTTCTCTCCGCAGCATTCAATACTGTGGACCATCAGCTCCTCCTCACTATGCTCCGTTCCATTTGCCTCAAGGACACCGTTCTCTTCTGGTTCTCCTCCTATCCCTCTCACCATTCCTTCACTGTATCTTTTGCTGGTTCCTCATCCTCTCATCTTCCCTTACTTTTGGGGTTCCTCAAGATCAGTCCTAGGCCCTCTCCTCTTCTCTTTGTATACCGCCCCTATTGGACAATCAGTTTATTTGGTTTCCAGTACCATCTCTATGCTGATGACACCCAATTAAACACTTCTTTTCCCGATATCGCGCCTGCCTTTTTAGAAAAGACCAGTGATTGTCTTTCCGCTGTCTTCAACATCATGTCATCCCTCTATCTCAAACTGAACCTGTCAAAATGGAACTCCTCTTGTTTCCTCCCTCTACTAACCTACCTTTGCCTGACATTGCCATCTCCGTGTGTGGTTCCAGTATTACTCCCCAGCAACATGCCCACTGTCTTCGGGTCATACTTGTTTCCAAGCTTTCATTCACCCCCACATCCAAACACTGACTCGCTCTTGTTATCTCCACTTCAAAAACATCTCTAGAATTCGACGTTTTCTTACTTTCGACTCTGCAAAAACTCTTACTGTTTCTCTTATTTATTCTTGTCTGGACTATTATAACTCTGTACTAATCGGTCTCCCTCTTACCAAACTCCCCTCTCCAATCTGTCTTGAATGCTGCCTCCAGGATCATATTCCTCACCAATCGTTATACCGATGTCTCTACCTTGTGCCAATCATTACACTGGTTACCTATCCACCACAGAATCCAGTACAAACTTATTACCTTCACTCACAAAACACTTCATGGCTCATCACCACCCTTCATCTCCTCCCTTGTCTCAGCCTACCATCCTACCTGTGCCCTCTGTTCTGCTAATGACCTGAGGTTAGCATCCTCAATAATCAGAACCTCCCACTTCCGTCTCCAAGACTTCACGTGCTGTGCCAATTCTTTGGAATGCACTACCCAGGTTAGTACGATTAATCCCCAATCCCCAGTTTTAAGCATGCCCTAAAAACACATTTGTTCAGACTGGCCTACCGCCTCAACGCATTAACCCATATTTTTTTTACCATAATCAGGTATTATGTTCTCACCAGCTTTATGCATTTAATAGCCCTCTGTTTCTGTACTGTTACATACTTTGTCTGTTAACTGGTTCATGCAGAATTACATGAACACCCAATTCGAACACTATGGCTGGTCCGAACAATGAAAGCAATTGTTACCATCTATCTTTCCTGTCTTCCCTTTTTCCTCATAGATTGTAAGCTTGTGAGCAGGGCCCTCATTACTCTTGGTATCTACTTTGATCTGTGTTTATTGTTATGCTGTAATGTCTATTGTCTGTACAAGTCCCCTCTATAATGTAAAGCGCTGCGGAATGTGTCGGCGCTATAGAAATAAAATTATTATTATTATTATTCACAACCTTTGTCATACCCATATGTCATAGAAAGAAAGGAGTTCCCAACCTTTGACGTATAGGCATGTCCTTGTCATTATGCGACGACTGTGCTTGAAGGCATGAAAGTGCTGTTTCTGACAGCAGAGCTCCAGGACTCATCATCACAGCTGGTTTTGTCGCCCCACAGCAGCTGCAATTGTTGTGATTGTTCTGTACAGCCAAATCTGAACAGCCAATAAGAGCAATTTGAGTATTTTTGTAAATAAAATTGTCTAAAAAACTAAAGTCTATATGTGATCGATGTTATAACAACACTGATCATAGGCTGGTGCTTGGAGACTGCAGCAGCTTCTGCACTGTTTGAAGCAATCATACAATGACATCCAATCGCATCAATCAGTGAGCGGTGATGCGGTCTAAACTCTCTGTGACTTCTCTGCCTCATTCCAGCTTGGAGACTGTGACAACACAGTATGCATTTTTAATTAAGCCAGATGTATTTTTCTTCAGTGGGTCAGTTGACAAAGGCCATTGTTCATATGAGCCTGAACAGCCTACATTTGCCTCTAACAGCCATGGTCGGAATCGCGATCCACCCGCAGCAGTTAGCCTGTTAAATGCTAATGTCAAACTTTGACAGGGGCATTTAACTCGGGCTTACAACAAAAGTGCTGGCAATCCCACCCATCGGTAACCCTGTCACTTGATCGTGGGTTACCGATGGGTTGGCATGACAACCAGAGGTCTCCAGCAGACCTCTATGGTTATCATAGCCGGATTGCTATGAGCACCGCCTGGTGGTTGGTGCTCATAGCAAGTGAGTATTTCTGTTACACACAGGCAATCTAATCATCGCCTGTATGTAGAAGAGGTGATCAGACAACTGCAGCTTCTAGTCTCCCATGGAGATTATTGAAGCATGCAAAAAGATTAAAAAAAATTAAAATATTTTAAAAATTTTAAAAATATAAACGTTCAAATCACCTTACTTTCACCCCATTCAAATTAAACAATTAAAAAAATCAAATATACACATACTAGGTGTCATTGTGTTAAGAATCGCCCAAGTTATCAATATAAAAAATAATTAACCCGATCGCTGAATGGCGTAGCGAGAAAAAATTACATTTTTTTCGTCACAACTACATTGCAATAAAAAGAAATAACGGGTGATGAAAAGATCGTATCTACACCAAAATGGTATCACTAAAAATGTCAGCTTGGTGAGCAAAAAATAAGCCCTCAACAATTCCCAGATCATGGAATTTGGAGACGCTACAGGTCTCAGAAAATGACTTACCGTATATACTCACTTATAAGCCGAGATTTTCAGCCCATTTTTTAAGGCTGAAAGTCCCCCTCTCGGCTTATACGTTAGTCATATATGCCAGGGGGTCGGTGGGGGAGGGGGAGCGAGGGTGTCAGATCATGCTCACTCCCCTAGCGCATCTCTGCAGTCCCCCTGCTTTTCCCACGATCTCAGGCTCCTTCCTTCAGTGGTCACGTGGTACCGCTCATGAAAGTCATGAATATGTGCATATTCATGACTTTCATGAGCGGTACCACGTGACCGCTGAAGGAAGGAATAGCTTCCGGAGACAGCGGGAGAAGCAGGGGGCAGCAGAGGCGCTCCAGGAGGGGGTAAGTATATGCGAAATTCACCTGTCCCCAGTCCAA
>JARQOD010000006.1:230858418-230917975 GCA_033576555.1 Oophaga sylvatica | reverse complement strand
TCCAAGCTGAATCTAGACCCTCACCACCAGATGTTAACTCATGGGATTGGAGGTGATCCTGATGAGACTCAGATACCTTAGGTGCATGTGGATTGTACTGTGCTATCAGTGCAGGAAGAGGAGTATGGTGATTCTCAGGGCAAGTAATGGGAGAACAGAGAGGATGATGAATAGGTTGTAGATCCCACTTGGTGTGAACTCAGAATTCACCCAGAAATATCAACTGTTAACCTTTTCAATGGTGAGAATTAACCCCAACTTAAAAATCCAAAAGCTTTCAGTATTAATCAGGCTCCCATATCGATCAGAAGCATTGTCTGGTATAAAATCTATAACAGTTAGTTTAAGAGATTCCAAATTTTTATGGTGCGTGGGCCTAGCACCTGCACCGGGCGACAGCATCGCATGTGCATGTTTCATAGACCATGTCACAGTGCATTCTCAATCACCAGCATAGTGGGGGATGAGTTTAGGGACCCCAACTAGCGTCATTATCTGTTAATACTCCAGTGACGTCTAACAGGGTATAGCTCCGAGTGCTCTTTCTTTGTATCGCTCTGTGGAGCAACCGAGCAGGTACTTTGCACTCTTCCCACACGGAGTGACCTTAAACTCCTAGTGTGTTCGGTGCTTGCATGCAACATCGCTCTGCCATTGTCTCTAGCTGTGGATCTTCCATCACAACACTGTGGGACCCAGGGTTGCGATCGCACCTTCTCTTAATTCATATTAGGTGCGATCCTCAAACCCTAAAAGCATCTTAGCACCAGGGTCTGGCTAGTAATGGTGGACGAGCAGCGTTTATAGCGGTACATTTAGCAGCTGAAGGGTAGGTTGTCCGCTCTTGAGCGCGCGACTACGGCAGTGAATGTTACCGCAGTAGCTGTTCTTGCAGCCACTGAAGCTGCATCTCGAGTATCCCCTGCCATCCCTGTTCCATCTCTCTCACATTTCTCTCTGTCCAATAAGTTCTCGGTTGACATCAAAGTCTGTAGGGGATTCGTGAACCAGCGTGCTATCCATTTGGAGCTGCTGGTGTCATGTTTTCCATCTGAATGGGCCAAGGTGGGGTTTGTGATCTCTTTGCTAACGGACAGCGCGCTGGAGTGTGTTACGCCGCTGTGTGAGTACAATGACCAGGTGATGCAGAGCATCTCACATTTTTTGAGCGCTCTGAAACAGGTCTTTTTAGGACCTTGTGTTATCCATGACATTGCTCTTCAACTTTTGGCCGTAACCTAAGGCTCCTTCATGGTCAGCCAGTTCGTCATCAGATTTTGGACTTTAGCTACCGAGTTGGAATGGCCGGATAAAGTCCTCATCCCAGTTTTCTGAAGGGGACTTGCTGACCATGTAAAAGATGCTCTGACCACTAGGGCGATTCCGGCCACACTGGAGGAGTTAATATCTATATCTACCCGCATCGACCTTCGGCACTCAGAGCAAAGGTCGGAGCAAGGCCAGTGTAGGCAGAGGCTTTGGCTGGCTACAGATTTTGTCAAGCCTCTGGAATCTCCAGCTCTGTCTAACGAGCCAATGGAGGCCATTGAGGTTTTTCGAGCAGAACCTAATTCTCGTTCCACTCACACACCTCCAACCTGCCATGTCTTTAGGCAACCAGGCCATTATGCCAATAAGTGTCCCCAGCGGAAGGGAAAACGACCGTGTCTAGTGGCTAACAGAGGAGGCCCCCTAGACACGGTAGCATTTTACTCCAAATTAACCTTTAAGGTGACACTTGCCTATGGCTCGACCTCGCACTCATTTGAAGTTTGTGTGGACTCAGGGGCTGAGAGTAACTTTATGTCCTTTTGCTTCTACCTACTACACACAATACCTCTAGTCATGCTCATCAAGCCAATCACCATTTGAGTGGTAGATGGGTCCACACTGCCTTCTCAGATCACACTTCAGACCATTCCTCTTTCCTTGCTATATCCCCAAAACATCGGGAGATAATTTCTTTGCTGGTCATTCCTGAGGGTATTGGTGAGGTATTGTTAGGGATACTTTGGCTGCGTCATCATTCTCCTCACAATGACTGGTCTATGGGGAGCATATTAGGATGGAGTTGGTCATGTGTGGGATGGTGTCTGGGGTCCAAGATTCCGGTCGGTTCTTCTGAGGTCACCACAGATCTAACCTCACTCCCTAAGCATTACTGGAATTACGCGGACGTGTTCTCCAAAAAATCAGCGGAGACCCTTCCGCCTCATCGCCCCTATGACTGTCCTATAGATCTCTTGCCGGGTTCTGAGCCTCCCCGCAGACATGTCTATCCTCTATCACTAACAGAGACTGAGGCTATGTCCCAATATATCAAGGAGAATTTGGAGGGTGGGTTTTTCTTTCTTCAGAAGAACAACGGGGAACTGCGTCCATGTATTGACTACAGGGGGTTAAATGCTATTACCATCAAGAACAGATACCCTCTGCCACTCATCTCGTAGCTCTTCGACAGGTTGTGAAGGGCTAGGGTATTTACTAAGCTAGATCTGCGACTACCTCTTGAAGCTCATCAAGAGAATGCCAAGAGTGTGCAAAGCAGTCATCAAAGCAAAAAGTGGCTACTTTGAAGAACCTAGAATATAAGACATAATTTCAGTTGTTACATACTTTTTTGTTAAGTATATAATTCCACGTGTTAATTCATAGTTTTGATGCCTTCAGTGTGAATATACAATTTTCATAGTCATGAAAATACAGAAAAATCTTTAAATGAGAAGGTGTGTCCAAACTTTTGGTCTGTACTGTACCTATAAAGAGAAAAACCAGACAAACTGAAAATTTTGCAGTGGTCTGCTAATTTTTGCCAGAGCTTTATATATGTACTTATTATAGTTAGATAGAAGAAAAGCCGTCAATTCATGTATTCATTAAAATTATAGCATTCATTAAAATCACAGCATGACAGGTCAGAATAGAAAAGATGGAATAGGTATATACACATAGAATACACAGATATATAGATGTCAGTGACACACACATATATTTGAATATATGTTAGATAGATGATAGATAGATAGATAGATAGATAGATAGATAGATAGATAGATAGATAGATAGATAGATAGAAGAAAAGGAGGCAATTCAGCAGCCGAGTAGTGTAAAATCACAGCAGTAGCCGACAGGATACATTACACATTACAGGATACAGTAAATACAAAACGAATAGGTAAATATACAGAGGTCTATGACAAATACAATTAGTACAGTGTTTGTGCAGCTTACTGTACATGTATTTAATTATTAAAAGATTATATTTATGAAAAAAATAGCAGCAAATTTTTGTAACTAGCAGAGGGAAAGGTTACGGGTGAGGGCCGATGTTTAAAGCCTGGGAAGGCTTGCATTGGTGACGGCCGGCCTTCATAACCCGCTGCGGCACTGAGAATAAATAATTAAAATAAAATCCTGCATGGGTTCCCCTGTATTTTTGATAACCAGCCAGGCAAAACTCACTTCCGGTGGCTGCAACCCTAAGCTCTCAGCTTTCGCAAGGCTGGTTAATAAGAATAGAGGGGTCACCACGCCATCACTTTTAATTGTTTAAATAAATAATTTAAAAAATGGCATGATGCCCCCCCCATCTTTCACAACCAGCCTTGCTAAAGCAGACAGCTGGGGGCTGGTATTCTCAGACTGGTTAGGGGTCATGGATATTCCCCCCACGTAAAAATTGCAGTCTGCAGCCACCCAGAAAAGATACATCTATTAGATGTGCCAATTCTGGCACTTTGCCTGGCTCTTCACACTTTTCCTCTAGCGGTGCCAAGTGGGATTCATATTTGTGGGGTTGTTCTTATATTGTATATTTTGATGAATTATGATCTACGCATTTGCACTTTTTTCACATATTTAACTGCTTAAATTTCTATTATAGGCCACATCATACTGATTTTCACTTATTTTTGAGGTTTTTAAACACATCTTTAATGGCAATGACATCTTTTCAAGTGATTATGTATATTTTATTAATGTAGAATAGATATTTGCTATGTGGTAACTGCAAATTGCTCTAATATAGATCTTGCTATTTTAACATATAGATCTAGTTATAGTTTAAAATATAAACTCAAAAAAAGCCTATTTGTCAACATGTGTATTTGCTCAAGACAATTTATAAACACCAAATGTCCTGTATATAGTATAACACGACACAAAAAGAGCAAAATAATGCAAATATATTTTATTTATTTATCAAAAATTGATCTTACACATATTAATAGTTCAGCATTAATTTAGCATATTAAAGATTCAGCAATAGTATCTAATATACAAAAAGTGCAGGATAAAAAGGGACGAAACAGGCTTCCTAATAATTAAATGTGCTGCAAGGTAAAGACTCTATAAGTATCAACATACTGGTATAGGCACCTCTAGAGCCATGGGCTCCATGAACGAATGAGCGTCCATGATGGGTTAACTGGTGATTAGCACAACAAGATGCAAACTATAAATGGTAGATAGCACAGGGTTTTAGCAAAATGTCCATGCCGAGTCAATCCCAAGTGTGATTTAAGCTTAGCTCATTAATCACTATATGACCGGGACACAGGAACAAGGTTACCCAAAAACATGTGTCTAACCACAACTCAATATGACCATAGAAACATGTGAACACTGGTGAGTCACTACCTGGATCCTAGCAGCTTTGTACCGGGTGATAAGGGACGGAGGCTCTTATCACCCTGTACTAAGCTGCTAGGATCCAGGTAGTGACTCACCAGTGTTCACATGTTTCTATGGTCATATTGAGTTGTGGTTAGACACATGTTTTTGGGTAACCTTGTTCCTGTGTCCCGGTCATATAGTGATTAATGAGCTAAGCTTAAATCACACTTGGGATTGACTCGGCATGGATATTTTGCTAAAACCCTGTGCTATCTACCATTTATAGTTTGCATCTTGTTGTGCTAATCACCAGTTAACCCATCATGGACGCTCATTCGTTCATGGAGCCCATGGCTCTAGAGGTGCCTATACCAGTATGTTGATACTTATAGAGTCTTTACCTTGCAGCACATTTAATTATTAGGAAGCCTGTTTCGTCCCTTTTTATCCTGCACTTTTTGTATATTAGATACTATTGCTGAATCTTTAATATGCTAAATTAATGCTGAACTATTAATATGTGTAAGATCAATTTTTGATAAATAAATAAAATATATTTGCATTATTTTGCTCTTTTTGTGTCGTGTTATACTATATACAGGACATTTGGTGTTTAAAATATGCTGCCCTGTCATTGAGCCCTTAGACTAACTTATTTATATATATGTACCGTATATACTCATGTATAAGCCGACCCGTGCATAAGCCGACCCCTAATTTTGCCACAAAAAACTTGGAAAACTTATTGACTCTTGTATAAGCCGGGTGTATAAGTTGCCGTCCTGCTCTGTGCTCCTCCATCCAGCTCTGTGTGCCCCCATTCTCCTCTGTGCTCCCTCCTCCTGCTCCATTATCCTGTCCTGCTCCGTGCTTTCCATCCTCCCCCGTCCTGCTCCGCGCTCCCCATTCAGCTCTGCACTCCCCCATTCTCCTCTGTGCCCACCCCTGTCCTGCTCCGTGCTCTCCGTCCTCCCCTCGTCTGCTCCGTGCTCTCCGTCCTCCCCCCGTTCTGCTCCGTGCTCTCTGTCCTCCCCCGTTCTGCTCCGTGCTCTCCGTCCTCCCCCCGTTCTGCTCCGTGCTCTCCGTCCTCCCCCCGTTTTGCTCCGTGCTCCTTGTCCTCCTCCATGCTCCCCCTATCCTCCTCCATCATACTCACCCTCCCTGTGCCATCGCTGAACGTCCCGGCCTGCAATCCTGCGTTCTCCCCAGCTTCCTGCAGCTCTCCAGCGTTGAGCGGTGACGTAATACCGCTCATTAAGGCCATGAATATGGAGGCCACACCCATGGGAGTGGCATCGCATCCATATTACATGACCTTAATGAGCGGGTATTACGTCACCGCTCAGCGCTGGAGAGCTGCAGGAAGCTGGGGAGAACGCAGGATTGCAGGGACATTCAGCGATGGCACGGGGAGGGTGAGTATGATGTCCCAGCCACCGGCTCCTGCCGCCGCATCCCCTCCCCCGCTGGTTTCTGCCATATGACTCTGGTATAAGCCGAGGGGGCATTTTCAGCACAAACAAAGGTGCTGAAAATCTCGGCTTATACATGAGTATATACGGTAATTAAGTCACAGACAATTTGGTATGATTCATAAATTTTAGGGTGTGCTTTTTACTACATCATGCATTTGGCGGTGAGAGCACATACCACTCATGTGCTGTAACACTGCAGTGAGACAACACTCTATATTTGTTGTGCGTCGCCCTGATGATGTGCTCGGTCAGGTGACAGGAGCATGTGACTGGATGACGTGTGCACTGAGCGCCGTGCTCTCTGAGACATTGCATCATGGCTGCTATGCGCCACTACACATGCGGCCAATTAGATCATCGTGGTAACGGTATATAATATGACTTGGACAGGCGCTACTCTACCTCTCGACGAAGCTGCAGAGGCAGTGAAACGCGCATGGAGGTGTCTGTTCCTGGTGGCATACTGCATACTTCTCACTATGGCTACAGGTATATAAAATCCATAGGCTGTAATATGGGCACAATAATCTACTAGATATTTTCAAACTATGTAAGGATTTAGGTTAGTGCACTTGTTTATAAGATATTTGACTGTTTTTAACAGCGTCCATTTTTACTAATAGGCAAGATTGCCATATATTATTATGATATTAGTGGACTTGCTAGTAATATATTTTTGACTATCTTTAACACCGCTTTTATATGCTAATAGACAAGATACTGACATATACAGTCATGGCCAAAAGTTTTGAGAATGAAACAAATATTATATTTTCACATGATCTGCTGCCCTCTGGTTTTTATGTGTGTTTGACAGATGTTTTTATCACAGACAGAAATATAATAATTGCAAACATATGAGTAACAAAAGCTTATATTGACAGTTAGAATGAGTTAATGCAGCAAGTCAATATTTGCAGTGTTGACCCTTCTTCTTCAGGACCTCTGCAATTCTCCCTGGCATGCTCTCAATCATCTTCTGGACCAAATCCTGACTGATAGCAGTCCATTCTTGCACAATCAATGCTTTCATTTTGTCAAAATTTTTAGGTTTTTGTTTGTCCACCCGTCTCTTGATGATTGACCACAAGTTCTCAATGGGATTAAGATCTGGGGAGTTTCCAGGCCATGGACCCAAAATCTCTATGTTTTGTTCCTTGAGACATTTAGTTATCACCTTTGCTTTATGGCAAGGTGCTCCATCATGCTGGAAAAGGCATTGTTGATCGCCAAACTGCTCTTGGAGGGTTGGGAGAAGTAGCTCTTGGAGGACATTCTGGTACTATTCTTTATTCATGGCTGTGTTTTAAGGCAAGACTGTGAGAGAGCCGATTTCCTTGGCTGAGAAGCAACCCCACACATGAATGGTTTCAGGATGCTTAACAGTTGGCATAAGACAAGACTGGTGGTTGCGCTCACCTTGTCTTCTCCGAATGAGGCGTTTTCCTGATGTCCCAAACTATCGAAAAGGGGATTCATCAGAGAAAATAACTTTACCCCAGTCCTCAGCAGTCCACTGCCTGTACCTTTTGCAGAATATCAGTCTGTCCATGATGTTTTTTCCTGGAGAGAAGTGGCTTCTTTGCTGCTCTCCTTGAGACCAGGCCTTGCTCCAACAGTCTCCGCCTTACAGTGCGTGCAGATGCACTCACACCTGCCTGCTGCCATTCCTGAGCAAGCTCTGCACTGCTGGTAGCCTGATGCCGCAGCTGAAACACTTTAAAGAGACGGTCCTGGCGCTTCCTGGTCTTTCTTGGGCACCCTGAAGCCTTTTTGGCAACAATGGAACCTCTCTCCTTGAAGTTCTTGATGATGCGATAGATTGTTGACTGAGGTGCAATCTTTCTAGCTGCGATGCTCTTCCCTGTTAGGCCATTTTTGTGCATTGCAATGATGACTGCACGTGTTTCTTTAGAGATAACCATGGTTAACAGAAGAGAAACAATGATGCCAAGCACCAGCCTCCTTTTAAAGTGTCCAGTGGTGTCATTCTTACTTAATCATGACAGATTGATCTCCAGCCATGTCCTCATCAACACCCACACCTGTATTAATGGAGCAATCACTGAAAAGAGGTTAGCTGGTCCTTTTAAGGCAGGGCTGCAATGATGTTGAAATGTGTTTTGTGGGATAAAGTTCATTTTCTAGCCAAATATTGACTTTGCAAGTAATTGCTGTTAAGCTGATCACTCTTTATAACATTCTGGAGTATATGCAAATTGCCATTAGAAAAAGTGAAGCAGTAGACTTTGTAAAAATTAATATTTGTGTCATTCTCAAAACTTTTGGCAATGACTGTAGTACTATTCAATCTCTACCATAGCAATACTTATTTGGAGTGGACATTTTGATTGCTTTATTCAGAATTTATTGGGTTTATTATTAGTATATACATCATTATTTTTTCATTTCAAAATATACCCCATAATTTACTGATTAACCATTTATGTCCTGATATTTGAGGGAGTTTTGCATGTGCTGTTTTAGTCTTTCAGTAATTATGTCCCATGTATTCCATGTTTATGTCCCATGTAGTCCATGTTTTAATGATGATTTGTAATTGTTTCATTAGATATATTGAATAAAATTGGTATTATTTATGAAAAATGTTTTTTTTTTGATCATTGCACTTTCTTGTTTTTTGCAATTTTTGGTATTCTCATATTCATGATATAAAGGGATGATTGTATATTTTTATGAGGAACTTTTTTGTCTCTAAGGTATGGTATCTTACTTTTTTATTTTTGTTTTATTACAGAAGAATGAGGGATTTGGTGGAATTAGATGTTAGGTGAGTATAACTGTGTTTGTTACTTTTAAATAAAATGGAAAACTGTGTTTAGTCTTATTTCTAATGAAGGACTTGATTCTGGCTGTGTATTTATTTACCATACAACTATAGGATTAGTAATGGATATGTGTCTTATAGAAGCTTCTACTTTACTAACCTATGGGCTTGATGTCATCTGTCAATGCAAAGGTGAAATCAACCCCACAAATATGAACCCCATTTGCCACTGCTACAGGGCTAATAGATGTGCTTTTTCTGGGCAGCTGTGGGCTGCTTTTTTTAGGCAGAGGGGCCTATATGCATTGCCCCTTGCCAGCCTGAGAATACCATCCCCCAGCTGTGAGATTTAGCATGGCTGCTAGTAAAAATGGGGGGACTCCACACCGTTTGTTAAAATTATTTATTTAAATAATTAAAAAACAGCGCGGGGACCCATCTATTCTTGATAACCAACCTTGCTGAAGCTGACAGCTGAGGGTTGCAGCCCTCAGCAGTGAGTTTTGCCTGGCTGGTTATCAAAAATACAGGGGAACCCACGCAGGTTTTTTTTAATTATTTATTTACAGTGCAGAAGCAGCAGATTAATACTCCCATCCGATGCTCCTGCTCCCACTGTTTTTAGAGGCAACAGGCGTTGGATAATGGGAGCTGTAGTTCTATCAGCTGACACCTGTGACCGGAGGTAAACTTTATACCTCCGATCACAGCTGAGAGCTCATGCTGTGTTTTGACAGCATGGGAACCGTGGCTTTCTGACCGGCAGGGATTATGTCACCGCCGATCAGAAGCGCTATGCTGGTGTTTCCACACTGTCACATAGCACGTGAAACACCTGCTTTTGTGCTGTGTATGTTCTGCTATATTTGGTGATTAAATTGGAGAATATTGCATATTCGGTGACCGTGAGTCAAAACCAAATATTGAAATATGCGCTCTTCTCTACTTACAGGGCTCTTCCACATGCTATTCTCCATCCATGCAGCAGTTTTTCCATCCATTTCAACATTTTCACTTCACCTCCAGATCTCCTTCTAGGGTATGCTGGCAAAAAAAATGCTCGGATTTCACATTGACTCCCATTACACTCCTTACTTGAAACGAGCATCTGAGCATTAGGAATTGATTGGTTCGAGTAATGAGCATCCAAGCATTTTAGGGCTCTACCATCTCTTGTAATAAGTCAATATATTCTTCACTCGCATGTTCATGGTTACATGAATTAAATTATAATAGAAATATTAATAAATATCACAGTATTAACCTCTCTTTAATAAAAAATAATAATAAAACCCAAATGAAAAAAGCACAAGAATACACATAAAAATCTCATCTTTCCCACAAAACATAATAAATTGTAGTATCAAGTACATCCAGTTAACATGAATACTCAACATAACGTAAGCTTTGTCATGTTGCTTTATATTCTCAATGTATTTGTTTAAACTGTCTGAGAATGAAGAAGATATTTTAAAAATCCAACAATGTACTTCTTGAAGATTTGTGGGGAGGAATCTAGTGATAATTTTTCATAACACTAGGTTCCTCCAACTTAACTTCACATTAATGTATGATAAGTGATTCATATTAACTACTCCCCTCCCTTATCAGCAGCATGTTTAACAATCTGTAATAGCAACACCAGGTAGCATGATATTAACAGAGGCTAAAGCACTAAATAGCGCAGAAATGTTCCAAAAAATGGAAAAACCAAAAGCTCCATATAAGATATGAAAAGGAGGAGAAAAAGTAGCACATATATAAAATGAAAAATTTAATTAGTATCATATCAAGAGTTATAACAATCTTAATAAAGTGCAATTAAAGACATTAGAAGACACAAAAATGGGAGAACGGACTGAGGGAAAGACCCAATGTCCCCTGCCAGCTGAACATAATAATGTCCAGGCAAAGAGTTGTTTCCCATACAAAGTCAAAAATACACCACACAATGTAAATTGCCCCAGACTATATGAGTAAGATGGGGCAATGCTTCCCTCAGTCCGTCCTCCCTTTTTGTATCTTGTACTGTCTTTAATTGCACTTTATTAAGATTGTTATGACTTTTGATATGATACTAATAAAATTTTGCATTTTATACATTTGCCCCTTTTTATGTTTAACAATCTGGTTGTTATTTTGAAGTGATTTCAGAGCTTGGCGTTTCTGTGGGCTCAGATCATTGCTCCCAGATAGATGAATAGGGTGAGAATATTACCACAACTTATTTTAAAAAAGTAGATGTGAAGAGTTATTTGGAATTTTCTAGAGGACACTACCCAAAGTGGATAAAAAAATATACCATATGGCCTATGATAGCACATTTGAAAGAACTGTACACATTACTTGGATTTTAACAAAAACTGCACATATCCTATTGAAAAGATTTGAGGATGAAAAATATGGAGAAATTCAGAATGATACATATAAATGGAGAAAAGAATTGAAACAAATTGCTTACACAAAAGAAAAAAAATAAACAAAAAGGAGGTAAATCAAATAATCAAAATACAACTAAGTTCAGCTTCATCTCTAGTTTTAATCAATCCTACAAAAATATAAGGAATAGTTTCATGAAGTACTGGCCAACAGTCAAAAACAATCCAATTTTATCAGACTTATTACCCATTAAACCAAATATTATTTTCAGAAGAAATATGCATCTTAAAAACCACATTGCATGAAGTAGGATTAGAGCCACTGGATTCCTTAAAAAGAAACAGATTGGCCTCTTCTCTTCAATTGAATTAAGTGGGTCCTTCCATTGTGGAGGATTCAAATGCCAATGTTGTCATTTGATGAAACATAGGTGTAAAGCATTTGAATCTACAGTCACGGGGAAAAGCTTTGATATTACCCAGTTTTTAAACTGGAATACTTGTTATGTGGTTTATTTATTAAAGTACAACTGTAGCTTTCAATATGTGGGAGATCTATCCAACCCAGCAAAATCATATGAATAAACACAGATACAATATCCACAATGGAGAAATTATCCAGTCTTTTCAAACAATATTTAACAGAACATCAAAAAGATGCCAGCAATATAATGTTAGCAATATTAGAACATATTGTATACCAAAGAATACTCCCAATCGGCTTCATAAACTAATCAAAAGGAAGTCTTATGGATTTTTAAACTATCTACTTTAGTACTAGATGGTTTAAACAAATAAATTGACAATACAAGGCAACAGGACAAAACCTAAACGATGTTGTCTTCTGGTGTTAACCTTTTGTTAATTATATATATATATATATATATATATATATATATATATATATTTTTTTTTTTTTTTTTTTGTCTGTTTTTGGAAGGGGGTTTGTTTGTGTGTTTTTTGCATGTTTTTTTTGTTTTGCTTGTTACTGTGATTTTTGTGTTACTGTGATATTTATTCTTATTTCTGTCATAACTTAATTTATCTAACCAATAATATATGAGTGAGGATAATTTTGACGCATTGCATTTCACCTGTATCTGATTGAGCATGTTTACATTGACCTATATAAAGGTCATAGGTGACATCCTTTTATTATATGCCTGATGAAAGAGTTGGACTAACTTTGTAATGAGTAGCTGATGCTTTGCTAAAGTTTATTTTACCATATCTTCTCAGGATCCTATACGTGCTTGGCAGCACTCCCCAGAACCGATATTTATTTTTTTCTGTGCAAATCTTTGGTCTTCAGTTCGAGCACTCATGAGAAAAGGAACCAGCGGTCACAGCTGAATCTTTTTTGTGGAATTTACCCTGAGTACACAAGGTGTTGTGCCTGCCTTGCACAACCAGACTTGGTGAGTGATACACTTTTCACCTACAGAAATGTAGTTTTGTTGATCCACACATGGAGCGTTTTTCTCTCTATCTCTCTTCAAATACTCAAACTCAAAAAAAGACACACATTACAAAATTGCTGTAGCATTTGGTCCCTATATCTGTAGCTTGTTTTTTTCAATTGTTCATCATGCTTTGTACCATACTCATACTTTTACTCCTTTCCATGGCACCTTAGTCACTGACCTAAGGGCCATTAATTTGCCAAATAGTTGACTTCTAAGTATTGAACCATTTTTTCTCAATGTTATTTTCAAATTCATTTAAACCTCAGAAATTAAGTTTTCGCTCACTTAACAAAATGTTACAAAATGCTTTGGTTTTAGATGGAGCCATAGTTCAATAACGTTTTAAAGAGGGCCAAACTAATAGGAGATCTTAATATGGTGCTAACACAAAGGGCCTTTATGCAAATGTGCATTACAAAGTGTGAATATCTGACAATACTGCAATGCAAGGTTGCCTAAGTTCTCTTTAGTTCATCACCCCACTGCTATAATCCATTTGGCTGCCCTTGTTTAGACAGCTGTTGAACTAAGGCCTCTTCTATAATCAATGTTTTATATATTTAAACTGTGTATTAAAGTAGGTGAGTAGAATTGCTATGAATATTTGATATGATATTTTGTATTTTTTGCTTGTATGGTAAACACTTGTCAAAAGTAAGGCAATATGGATTTACTGTACATCTGTATATTCAATATTTTCAAATTTCACCACTGTGCCTTCTGTCCATTTAAACACCTGAGACAGGTTGACAGGAAGTGCAAATAGAATGACATCATACTACCAAAAAATTTGGGATGAATTCAGCCGTGTCTTAGGTACACCACTTTTAATCAATTGATTTTGTGAAAAACATGTCTCATAAGAACAAGAATACATTTATTTCTTCATCAAAAGAAGATTAGCAAATAGTTTTTGAAAAATGCAAAAAAAATAAAACAAAAATATGTAGGTAAAAGTTTTCTCAAAATAGGCATAGCAATGTGTAAGAATTTGATAATAAGAATTTATAAATTAGAGAGAAATTATCAACCTTACTTGCTTTTAATTTTATTTTTGACATTTGCATTATGTAATATTATTTTTACATTAACACTCTTAAATTTGTCACATAAAAAATAAAATTGAAATGCGTGCCTAAGAACTTTGATTTGCCTTGATCATAACACCCTACTTACATACACTTTTAATATGCAGTTCTCCTGTGGCTCATAACGTTTTTTTGGTCTGTTAGATTTACAAGATTCAAAGGACAACAGAGAAAAAAGACTGGTAAAATAATTAATGCTAATCCAGGATTCATACAGCTTACTAAAGTAATGCTAGCATAGGTTAATGTTGCGTTTGAAGCATAACGCTAAGCTTAACAGACTTCAGTAATAATGACATGTAAATTTTATGCTAACTAGGTGTAAGCATGTGACACAAAAATCTCTTAAGCTCAACACATTACCTTAAATAAGTCACTTATAGCTGGATTTCAGAGCAAAATGGAAATTAAGTATTATAGAGATGACTAAATATTTTGTGATAATAACATTTTTAAAACACTGACAGTAGTTCCAAATTATGTATATTTGGCTTGAATAACAAATATGCCTTTTAGAGTTAAAAATATAGTACAAAATATTCTTAAATGTGAAAAAGATATTCATAGAAATGGTCAATGTTAGTTACAAACACAGCTTGCATATGCTAAAGCCAAAATAAAATATTTACCCCTTCATGTGCCCTATTATGCAACGACATCATGACTGTCACAAGTCTAACAATAGCTTCTGTGTCTGCCATGTACAGCAACCAATTCAACTTGCGTTTTTTGCCTCAACATGAAGGAAAGATGAGGTATATGAGTGTTATGTGACTGGAGGCAGTTCAGAATAATATTAGTGGCAGGAATGCCACTCTGGAGCTACTACGTCATCAATCCAAATGGATTTTTAACTTGAGTAGTCAGGCCCCACATGGTGTAAATAAGGATCTTCTTATTACGGCATTCTATAAGCAATCTTGAAATAGGGAATCTCTATATTTTTCAACATATTTTGTACAGGAACCTTTGTACTGTTACTTGGGATCAGTTCTATATGACTTTGTTTTTCTATGTACAGTACAGACCAAAAGTTTGGACACACCTTCTCATTCAAAGATTTTTCTGCATTTTCATGACTATGATAATTGTAAATTCACACTGAAGGCATCAAAACTATGAATTAACACATGTGGAATTATACATTACACTTTACAGAAAAGTGTGAAACAACTGAAAATTTGTCTTATATTCTAGGTTCTTCAAAGTATTATTATTATTATTATTGTTTATTTCTATAGCACCATTGATTCCATGGTGCTGTACATGAGAAGGGGTTACATACAAATTACAGGTATCACTTACAGTAAACAAACTAACAATGACAGACTGATACAGAGGGGAGAGGACCCTGCCATTTCGGGCTTACATTCTACAGGATTGTGAGGCAGGAGACAGTAGGTCGGGGGGTTGCAGCAGTTCCGGTGTTGGTTGAGGCAATATCTCCGGTAGTGGTGAGGAGGTAGCAGGGTCATTGCAGGCTGTAGGCTTTCCTGAAGAGGTGGGTTTTCAGGTTCCGTCTGAAGGATCCGAATGTGTTCGATAGTCGGACGTGTTGGGGCAAAGAATTCCAGAGGATGGGGGATATTCGGGAGAAGTCTTGGAGGCGGTTGGGTGAGGAGCGAATAAGTGTGGAGGAGAGAAGGATGTCTTGGGAGGATCGGAGATTACGTGAGGGAAGATATCGGGAGATTAGTTCAGAGATATAAGGAGGAGACAGATTATAGATGGCCTTGTAGGTCAGTATTAGTAATTTGAACTGGATACGCTGAGGGAATGGGAGCCAGTGAAGAGATTTGCAGAGGGGAGAAGCGGAGTAGTAGCGAGGAGAGAGATGAATTAGTCGTGCAGCAGAGTTTAAGGATGGACTGGAGAGGTGCGAGGGTGTTAGCAGGGAGGCCAGATAAAAGGGTGTTGCAGTAGTCGAGGCAGGAGATGATGAGGGCATGCACAATCATTTTAGTAGATTGAGGGTTGAGGAAAGGACGGATTCTTGAAATATTTTTGAGCTGAAGGCGACAGGAGGTAGAAAGAGCTTGGATGTGCGGTTTGAAGGACAGGGCAGAGTCAAGGGTTACTCCGAGGCAGCGGACTTCTGGTACGGGGGAAAGCGTGATGTCGCTAATTGTGATAGATAGGTCAGGTAAGGAAGATCTGTGGGATGGGGGAAAGATTATGAGTTCAGATTTGTCCACATTGAGTTTGAGGAAGCGGGAGGAGAAGAAGGAGGATATGGCTGATAGACACTCCGGGATTCTGGATAGCAGAGAGGTGATGTCTGGGCCAGAGAGGTAGATCTGAGTGTCATCAGCGTAAAGGTGGTACTGGAATCCGTGGGACTTTATGAGTTGCCCCAGGCCAAGTGTATAGATTGAGAAGAGTAGGGGTCCTAGAACAGATCCTTGAGGGACTCCAACAGAGAGAGGGTGGGACGAGGAGGTAGTGTGTGAGTGGGAGACGCTGAATGTGCGGTTGGAAAGGTATGAGGAGATCCATGATAGGGCGAGGTCTTTGACGCCAAAGGAGGAAAGAATCTGTAGTAGAAGGCAGTGGTCAACTGTGTCAAAAGCAGAGGACAGGTCAAGAAGCAGGAGTATAGAGTATTGTCTGTTCGCTTTGGCTGTGAGTAGGTCAATAGTAATTTTGGTCAGGGCTGTCTCAGTGGAGTGATGGGGGCGGAAACCAGATTGTAGAGTGTCAAAGAGCAAGTTAGAAGAGAAGTGGTAGGAAAGCTCAGCGTGGACATGCAGCTCCAGGAGTTTGGAAGCGAATGGGAGCAGCGATATTGGGCGATAGCTGGACATAGCGGTTGGGTCGAGGGTTGGCTTTTTAAGAATAGGCGTGATTGTGGCATGCTTGAAAGCAGAATGGAAGGTACCGGAAGTTAGTGATAGGTTGAAGAGGTGGGTTAGGGATGGAATAATAGTGGTGGTGAGGTTGGGGAGGAGGTGGGTTGGGATGGGGTCAAGTGCACAGGTTGTGAGGTGCGATTTGGAGAGAAGACAATTAAGCTCCCCTTCAGTTATGTTGGAGAGGGAGGTTATGGGGTTGGGGCATTGGTCTGGTATTCAAAGTGGTTGAGGTGGTTGAACAATGAAGACTTGCCTTGCTTGGTCGATCTTATTTTTGAAGTGTGTGGCAAAGTCCTCAGCAGAGATGAGGGATGTAGGAGGGGGCAGTGGTGGGCGGAGGAGGGAGTTAAAAGTTATGAATAACTGTTTGGGGTTGTAGGATAGGGAAGATATGAGGGTTGTGAAATAGGCCTGTTTAGCAGAGGTGAGGGCAGATTTGAAAGAGAGTGTTGCTTGTTTGAATGCAGTGAAGTCGTCTTGCGAATTTGTTTTTTTCCAACGCCGCTCTGTAATCCTGGACACTTGCCGGAGCTTTTTAGTGGTGTTATTGTGCCAAGGTTGTCTGTTGGTACGTCGCACTCTGCCATGAACGAGAGGGGCGACCGTGTCAATAGCCTATGTGAGAGTGGCATTGTAGAAAGCAGTGGCACTGTCTGTATCGTGGAGTGAGGATATTGATGCCAGTGAAAGAATAGAGTCAGAGAGTGTGTGGATGTCTAGGTGTGCAAGGTGTCTGCGGGGGTACACGTGTTGCTGGACATGGGTGACAGGAGAGGAGGACAGGGATGAGAAAGTGAGTAGATGGTGGTCGGATAGAGGGAGAGGGGAGGTGGTGAAGTTAGATAGAGAGCAGAGTCGGGTGAAGACCAAGTCTAATGTAGGACCATCCGTGTAGGTGGCTGAGGAGGACCACTGAGTAAGTCCAAAGGATGAAGTAAGGGACAGAAGTTTGGAGGCTGCTGACTGAAGGGTATCAGTGGGGATGTTGAAGTCACCCATGATGATGGTGGGGATGTCAGTGGAGAGAAAGTGAAGAAGCCAGGTAGTGAATTGGTCGATGAAGGCAGTGGTCGGGCCTGGAGGTCGGTATATGACGGCCACTTGGAGGTTGGAGGGAGAGTAGATGCGGACAGAGTGGACTTCAAAGGAAGGGAGGATTAGGGAGGGAAGAGGTGGCATTGGGTTAAAGTTGCAGTTAGAGGAAAGGAGAACACCCACTCCTCCACCATGTCTGTTTCCAGGGCGAGGAGTGTGGGTGAATTGGAGGCCACCGTAACACAGCGCAGCAGGGGAGGCGGTGTCAGAGGGTGTCAGCCATGTTTCTGTGAGGGCGAGGAAAGCAAGATTGCGAGAGAGAAAGAGGTCATGAATCACATGAAGCTTATTGCAGATGGAGCGGGCAGTCCAGAGTGCTCCAGAGAGAGGGAGCAGGGGGGTGGGTGTCAATGGCACAGGTTTTACGTTGGAAAGATTGCGGTAGTTCCTATTAGATAGGGAGCGGTAGGAAGGAGTACTAATGGTGGGTATGAACTGTGGAGGTCCAGGATTGGGAGATATGTCACCAGCAGTGAGGAGGAGCAGAGAAAGGGAGAGCAGGTGGGAGAAGGAGAGAGGGAAGCTTGTTTTGTGTTTTATTAGGACAGATTTGAGGTTGAGGAGCAGGTCAGCAGAGGAGGACAGGTGGGGAGGAAGGAGGGAAGGCGAGATGATTATTTGATTAGAGGGTGCTGGGGTTTGGGGATAGCGAAGGAGAAAGAGGATTAACGAAGCAAAACACTGTGAAGGCATATGTAAACATGGTGAAAGAGTGAGATGGGTAAATAGAAAAGCCAGGTACAAGTAATTGGAAGTGCTTACTCAGCAGACATACCCAAAAGAGACATAGTGTGGGGTCCTGACTCCTGCCGTGACTAACTGCCGTTGAAATAACTGCAGCTTCACTGTACTTTTGCTGCAGTGGTACTTCTGCTGCAGGGAGATGACGCGTGCCAGACCCCACACGCATGCCCCCCTTAGGCTGCTACTGAATATATAGGACTGAGTAGAGGATCAGGTGGGAGGAGTTGTGGTAGCTGCTTTGGGATAAATTAGCAGCTGCCCAGCACACCAGGGGAGGATACACAATCAAAGGCACAGGGCCTGGCTGCATCCATATGCTGGTAACACCTTGCACCTGATAGCATCTCTACTGGCTCCAGCATGGCTATACAGCAGTAAAGGGTATGCCACACTAAACAACATCGCTAACGGGATCGCTAAAAAACGTCACTATTTAGCGATCCCGTTAGCGATGTTGTTGTGTGCGGCATCTGCCAGCGACGAGCTTCCTGCTGTGATCTCGCTCGTCGCTGGAATCGTTCGGGACCCTATTTTATCGTCGGCGCTCCCGCTGGGTAAGTATATATCGCTGAGTGTGGCACCTTTTTTAGCGATTTAGCGGTACTTTTGTACCGCTAAAGTCGTTAAGGAGATCGCTAACCGCGATAGCGTCCTAACGACATCACTAAATAAAGCCGCTACTAGCGATATTAAAACGATCCCCCTAGCGATCGCAATTAGTATGCGTCTTTATCGTGATCGCTAGCGGGATAGTTTAGTGTGGCAGTACCTTAAGTATTGAATACAATGCAACAGATTAATTTAGCAAACATTCAGCAGGCACATTTAAAGGGTAAGGTTGCACAGTAGTAAAAGTCAGATCCCAGCAAGCAGAGGTTGTAGAGATTGTACCATTTAAAAGGGAAAGGTTGCACAGTAGTAAAAGTCAGATCCCAGCAAGCAGAGGTTGTAGAGATTGTACCATTTAAAAGGGAAAGGTTGCACAGTAGTAAAAGTCAGATCCCAGCAAGCAGAGGTTGTAGAGATTGTACCATTTAAAAGGGAAAGGTTGCACAGTAGTAAAAGTCAGATCCCAGCAAGCAGAGGTTGTAGAGATTGTACCATTTAAAAGGGAAAGATTGCACAGTAGTAAAAGTCAGATCCAAGCAAGCAGAGTTTGTAGAGATTGTACCATTTAAAAGGGAAAGGTTGCACAGTAGTAAAAGTCAGTGTAAGGTTCTGTGTACATGTTCCTGAAACTCAGTTTGTTCGTCAGCCATGTTCCCGCCCTGATTCTCTCCTTTTGCTTCTTAAGCAGCCACAGCTGAGCAATCAGTGCTTCAGAATCTAGCCTGCAGTGAACCTGTGACCTGACTCCTAAAGCCTTGGACCTTGTACTCCAGCTATTCCTACTGAGGAACTCTGAAGCACTTGTGGACTCTGGAACCCTGCTCTTTGAAAGACCCACGTTTGCATGGACTTACGGTAACAGAGAAGAAGATCCTGAACCTGTTGTGGAGAGTGATTGCTGAGCTTAGATTACTCTGGCCTGCTGTGTCTCCTGCTTCTGTGTCTGCAAACTGTGTGACTATTTTTGCCAACTTGTATGAAGTAATACAAGACTTTCTATATCAAACCTGTGTCTCATGTATTTTCATCGCACCCAAGCACAAGACGCTATATGAACTGTACTACATACATTACAAGATTCTGAAGCCAAAACGTTAGTGTCTGCTGGGTCTGGAAAGGCTGTGTCTGCTGTAACTGTGGATATCGGATGTCCGGTTGTACTTTCTGTGATGACAGTGGTTGTGACTTCTCACAACCATTCCAGGTGAGCAATTCCCTTAAGTTTTTTTTTTAAGCAGTGTTACCACAGGTAAACACTATTGTTTTTTTTTTTTTCTTTTCTCTTTTTTGTCTGCTGTAACTGTGGATATCAGATGTCCGGGTGAACTTTCTGTGATGATAGTGGTTGTGACTTCTCACAACCATTCCAGGTGAGCAGTTCCCTCAATTTTTTTTTTCTCTCTGCAGTGTTACCACAGGTAAACACTATTGTTTTTTTTTTTTCTTCCTCTCCTCTTCTTCCAGTACTCCTGTCTTAAAAGATCTGGAAAATGGAGGCCCGCATAAAGGAACTTTGCGGAGTGACTGATAATATCCTTGCAGATTTGCAGAATATAAAGACCCGTTTTTCAAGCCTACAGGACCTCACTAATCACAATTTGCAAGTGTTTGGACAGACTGCCCAGGATTTGCGAGCCAGGATTGAGGTTCTAGAAGAGCGAGTCCAGGCTCCTGCCGTAGCCCCGAGTTCTGGGATTCCCAAGTTGCCCCCTTTTCGTTTTGGCGGTGAACATGAGAAATTCAGGGGATTTATTAATCAATGCAATCTTTTTTTTTCTGCACATGCTTCACAATTTCCCACTGAACGATCTAAGGTGCTTATGCTTACTATAATCATGTTGCTTACCAACAAGGATTTGATGTGGGCAAACCCTCTGATTGAGACTGAGGATGATTGTTTGAATCACCTTGATGCTTTTATTTCAGCCATGGGGCAGGTGTTTGATGACCCCAATCGAGGTGCAACAGCTGAAGCAGCCATGTTAGCTTTGCGCCAAGGTAAGCACTCGGTAGCTGAATATGCCTTGGATTTCAGGAGATGGGCCCTTGATACCACCTGGGACAGTTCTGCCAAAAAATCTATTTTTCGAAAAGGGTTATCTCCACTGATTAAGGATGAACTTGCTCGTGCCGACCCTCCCACTGCGTTAGGTGACTTTATTAACTACTGCATCCGTATTGATACTCGTCTGACTGAACGCAGGCAAGAGAGATGGTTCGAAAGCAATCGCACTAACCTTTTCCTACCTTCCTCTCCAGCTAAGGAACCTTTGAGTAGGATTACACGGGAACCTGAACCTGAACCCATGCAGGTAGACTCTTTACAACGACGGGTTAGTGATGCACGCAAGGAACATCGTTTTAAGGAGAATCTATGTTTCTATTGTGGTAAGTCAGGGCACATCATTATAAACTGCCCCAGCCGTTCTCGTAAGACTACTGCAGCACTCATTCATTGTGAGTGTTACGAGAGGGGATCTGTCAGGTCCGAGCCTCAGGCTCCAGAGAGATCTGCAGCAACAGATCTTGATTTCTCGGACTTAAACTCCGTTACCTCTGAGGACGTTGACTGTGTAAACGCTGCCATTTTTCAAGTTTCCTCAGCGGTGTCCCAGCTGAGTTGTAAGAAAAACAATTCTCATTGCTTTCTTTCCATCAAACTCTGGGTTGACTCAGCTTGGGTGTCTAGCTCTGCTATGATCGACTCAGGGGCAAGTGGAAATTTTATGGATGTCTCCTTTGCTCTGAAACAGGGGATACGTTCAGTGAAGAAGGCTACTCCAGTACAGATGGAAACTGTGGATGGCTCCCTGCTGACCTCTGGACCAGTGGATCAGGAAACAGAGCCTTTGAGGGTTCTTATGGGTAAAGATCATCAAGAGAAACTGTCCTTTATGCTTATCTCTTCTCCCCACTTTCCCATTATTCTAGGGCTACCATGGCTGCAGGCTCAGAATCCTACCATTAACTGGGAGACCAAGGAATTACACTTTCCAGAGAAACAGATGAGTCCAAAAGTTTCAGCTTGCTCTGTTCCTAAAGGAACCATGTCAGTCCCTGAACTACCAGCTGTATACCAGGACTATGTGGATTTATGTGACAAGAAGAACGCTGACCAGCTTCCTCCTCACCGTCCATATGATTGTCCAATTGAATTATTGCCTGGAGCAGAGATACCTTTTGGTAAGATCTACCCCCTGGCGGGGCCCGAGCTAAAGGCTTTAAAGGATTACATAGACGAAAATCTAGCCAAGGGCTTCATACGCCCCTCTTCATCTCCTGCAGGTGCACCCATCTTCTTTGTAAAGAAGAAAGATGGATCTCTGAGACCATGCGTAGACTATAGGGATCTCAATAAGGTTACTATTAGAAACCGTTATCCATTGCCTTTAATCCCTAAGTTATTGGAGAGAGTGCGACATGCCAAAATTTTCTCTAAACTAGATCTTCGTGGGACCTATAACTTAGTCCGTATTAGACCTGGGGATGAATGGAAGACTGCATTCAGGTCACGCTATGGACATTTTGAATATCTAGTTATGCCTTTTGGTCTGAGTACCGCCCAGCCACTTTCCAACACTTGGTGAATGACATCTTCAGGGATCTCCTAGATACATTCGTGGTAATTTATTTGGATGATATTCTAATTTTTTCTAACTCCACAGAGGAACATCATGGACATGTGAGAATGGTCTTGGAACGTCTAAGACAAAATCATCTTTACATCAAACTTGAAAAGTGTGAATTCCATAGGACCGAAATTCAATTTCTGGGGTATGTACTGTCTACACAAGGAATTAGTATGGATGGAAGCAAAACCCAAGCCATCAAGGATTGGCCAAGTCCTAGAAATGTGAAGGAGGTACAGCGCTTCATCGGGTTTGCCAACTTCTATAGACGTTTCATTAGAAATTTCTCTGAGGTAGTGTCACCTATCACCCAACTTACCCGGAAAGAGTCTAGGTTCTCCTGGACTCCCCAAGCCCAGGAAGCATTTTCCCGTCTAAAAGATAAATTTACCACTGCACCTATCCTAGTACATCCCAACCCCGAGCTTGCCTTCATAATAGAGGTGGATGCTTCAGACTGTGCCGTTGGAGCTATACTCTCTCAGAGAACAGGTGAGAAGAATGTCTTGCATCCCTGTGCCTTCTTTTCCCAGCAGTTGTCTTCGGCTGAAAGGAACTACGATGTGGGCAATAGAGAGTTGTTGGCCATTATTGCCGCCTTCAAAGAATGGAGACACCTTCTTCAGGGAGCTGCACAGCAAATAGTCGTCCTGACAGACCATCGTAACCTTGAGTTTATCAGGTCGGCTAAGTGCCTGACTCCTCGCCAGGCTCGCTGGAATCTTTTCTTAAACCAATTTAATTTTATCATTTCTTATAGACCAGGATCGCGCAATGGAAAGGCTGATGCACTCTCTAGGATTTACTCAGCAGAGACACGTCCAATTACTCCTCCTAAGACTATTCTTCCTGACTCTAGATTCCTAGGAGTAATTCATAATCAAGACCTACTTAAGGACATCAAGGAAGCATACCATGCGGATTCCTTTTTGGCACAACCCCCAAGGGACGTAAGTCTTGTCTTTAAGAATGGTGTGTGGATTCAGGGACAACGCCTGTATATTCCTGAAACAGTCAGATTGAGAGTATTGCAACTCATTCACGATTCCAAGATAGCTGAGCATAGAGGAATTCTAAAGACACAGGAATTTCTCTCTCGTTTCTTTTGGTGGCCCACTTGCAGGAAGGATGTTTTAAACTATGTCACTTCATGTGAAGTCTGTGCAAGATGCAAAACACCTCGCTCCTCACCAACTGGTCTGTTACAGCCTCTTCCCACCCCGTCCCGCCCGTGGGGATCCATTTCTATGGACTTCATTGTGGAGTTACCAACCTCTCAAGGGAAGAACACCATTCTAGTGGTGGTTGATCGTCTAACAAAGGCAGCTCATTTTATCCCTTGTGTTGGCTTACCCACTGCAAAACAGACATCAGATTTGATGATTAAAGATGTGTTTCGCTTACATGGAGTACCGGATGAGGTTATTTCGGATCGAGGGGTGCAATTCACTTCTAGGTTTTGGCAAAATTTCTGTGCAGCATTGGACATTAAAGTAAACCTTTCTTCTGCTTTTCATCCCCAGACTAATGGCAGACCGAACGAACCAATCAAACCCTGGAGCAGTATCTCCGCTGCTTTATCTGCCACCTACAGGATGATTGGGTGGATCTACTTCCATTAGCTGAGTTCTCGTATAACAACTCTCAGAGTGCCTCCACTAAGCAGTCTCCTTTTTACTCTAATCTAGGTTATCATCCTAACATTCTACCACGATTTCCCATAGAAACGCCTTTACCAGCAGTGGCTGAAAGAATCACGTCTTTACAGAAGAATATGGATCTTCTAAAGGAGAATCTGGAATCGGCTCAGGAAAGGTACAAGAAAGCAGCAGATAAATTTCGTAAACCTGCACCAGCTTTCAAGGTAGGAGACTTGGTCTGGCTGTCAACCAGAAATCTTAAGTTAAGGATTCCATCGTCTAAGTTGGGACATAAGTACATTGGACCCTATAAAATCAGTAAAATTATAAGTGCCGTTGCTTGTCGTCTTCAACTGCCCAGAACTATGAGAATTCACCCTGTCTTTCATGTATCCCTACTAAAGGCTGCGACACCCAATACGTTTCCTGGACGTTCTTCTCCTTGCCCTGACCCTTTGCTAGTCGATGGTCAGGAAGAATTTGTGGTGGAAAGGATTTTAGATTCCAGGTTGTATAGAAATCAGTTACAATATCTGATTAAATGGCAGGGCTACCCAGTGGAGGATAACTCATGGGAACCAGTCAATAACGTTAATGCTCCTCGCTTGCTCAGTCAGTTTCATCAGAGGTACCCACACAAGCCTGGCCTGAGGTCATCCGGAGGTTGTCCCTAAGGGGGGAGTAATGTAAGGTTCTGTGTACATGTTCCTGAAACTCAGTTTGTTCGTCAGCCATTTTACTTTCTGTCTTGCTGCAGCTATCTTGCCCTCAGTCAAAATGGAGTTTCCAGCTTGCATGTTCCCGCCCTGATTCTCTCCTTTTGTTTCTTAAGCAGCCACAGCTGAGCAATCAGTGCTTCAGAATCTAGCCTGCAGTGAACCTGTGACCTGACTCCTAAAGCCTTGGACCTTGTACTCCAGCTATTCCTACTGAGGAACTCTGAAGCACTTGTGGACTCTGGAACCCTGCTCTTTGAAAGACCCACGTTTGCATGGACTTACGGTAACAGAGAAGAAGATCCTGAACCTGTTGTGGAGAGTGATTGCTGAGCTTAGATTACTCTGGCCTGCTGTGTCTCCTGCTTCTGTGTCTGCAAACTGTGTGACTATTTTTGCCAACTTGTATGAAGTAATACAAGACTTTCTATATCAAACCTGTGTCTCATGTATTTTCATCGCACCCAAGCACAAGACGCTATATGAACTGTACTACATACATTACAGTCAGATCCCAGCAAGCAGAGGTTGTAGAGATTGTACCATTTAAAAGGGAAAGGTTGCACAGTAGTAAATGTCAGATCCCAGCAAGCAGAGGTTGTAGAGATTGTACCATTTAAAAGGGAAAGGTTGCACAGTAGTAAAAGTCAGATCCCAGCAAGCAGAGGTTGTAGAGATTGTACCATTTAAAAGGGAAAGGTTGCACAGTAGTAAAAGTCAGATCCCAGCAAGCAGAGGTTGTAGAGATTGTACCATTTAAAAGGGAAAGGTTGCACAGTAGTAAAAGTCAGATCCCAGCAAGCAGAGGTTGTAGAGATTGTACCATTTAAAAGGGAAAAGTTGCACAGTAGTAAAAGTCAGATCCCAGCAAGCAGAGGTTGTAGAGATTGTACCATTTAAAAGGGAAAGGTTGCACAGTAGTAAAAGTAGCCACCTTTTGCTTTGATTACTGCTTTGCTCGCAGAAAAGGTGAACGGCTGGACTCTACATGCCTAATTCCCACCGTGAAGCATGAAGGAGGAAGTGTGATGGTGTGGGGGTGCTTTGCTGGTGACACTGTTGGGGATTTATTCAAAATTGAAGCGGTGAGCGGTCCAGCTCACCCCAAACCATCTCGATTGGGTTCAGGTCTGGTGACTGTGGAGGCCAGGTCATCTGGCGTAGCACCCTAACACTCTCCTGCTTGGTCAAATAGCCCTTACACAGTCTGGAGGTGTGTTTGGGGTCATTGTCCTGTTGAAAAATAAATGATGGTCCAACTAAACGCAAACCGGATGAAATAGCATGCCGCTGCAAGATGCTGTGGTAGCCATGCTGGTTCACTATGCCTTCAATTTTGAATAAATTCCCAACAGTGTCACCAACAAAGCACCCCCACATCATCACACCACTTCCTCCATGCTTCACGGTTGGAACCAAGCATGTAGAGTCCATCCGTTCACCTTTTCTGCGTGCAAAGCAGTAATCAAAGCAAAAGGTGGCTACTTTGAAGAACCTAGAATATAAGACATATTTTCAGTTGTTTCACACTTTTTTGTAAAGTGTAATATATAATTCCACATGTGTTAATTCATAGTTTTGATGCCTTCAGTGTGATTCTACAATTTTCATAGCCATGAAACTACAGAAAAATCTTTGAATGAGAAGGTGTGTCCAAACTTTTGATCTGTACTGTATATTTATTTTTCCTTATGTTTGTCCCATCAAACACTTATTGAATTGGCTGGTTGGAACACATATCCACATGTGTATAACAGAAATGATTTCTTCAAGGTTTTCCCCTAGATTCAGCAGAGCGTCTCATTAGTGGTCACCCTATATTGCTTATAATATTTTTTGCACAACTGTAGTTATGTTTTATGTCATTTTCTGTTTCCTAATCCGCATAAATCTTTATCATGTCAATTCATATTTTTTCACATATTGATGGCACAATTAAACAGTCTCAATATGTTGACTGATTACTTTTCACAGTTTACTGGCACAATTTTATCCTTTTTGTTCACAAATTATAAGCACAATTATATATATTATTATTATTATTATTATACATTTACATAGCGCCATTTATTCCATGGCGCTTAACATATGAAAAGGGAAAAATATAGAGAGGTACAATAAACATGTGCTGGACAAGGGACACACAAGTACAGAAGGAGAGAGGACCCTGCCGGCGAGGGCTCACAGTCTGCAGGGATGGGTGAAAATACAATAGGAAAGCTTAGAGCTGGTCGTGCGATGGTTCAGTACACTGAGGATCATTGCAGGTTGTAGGCTTGTCGGAACAGGTGGGTCTTCAGGTTTTTCTTGAAGGTCTCCGTTGTTGGTGAAAGTCTGATGTTTTGCGGCAGGGAGCTCCAGAGTATGGGGGAAGCCCGGGAGAAGTCTTGTATGCGATTGTGGGAAGAAGAGATGAGGGGGAAGTCGAGAAGGAGATCTTGAGAGGATCGATGGTTGCGTGTAGGTAGGTAGTGGGAGACCATGTCACAGATGTATGGAGGAGAAAGGTTGTGGATGGCTTTGTATGTCATGGTTAAGGTTTTGAACTGGAGCCTCTGGACAATAGTAAGCCAGTGAAGGGCCTGGCATAGGGGGGAGGCTTGGGAATAGCGGGGAGACAGGTGGATTAGTCGTGCAGCAGAGTGTATGATGGACTGGAGTGGTGCCAGAGTGCTAGAGGGGAGGCCAGACAGTAGGAGGTTGCAGTAGTCGAGGCGGGAGATGATAAGGGCGTGCACTAGTGTTTTTGTGGTTTCATGGTTGAGGAATGAGCGGATCCGGGAAATATTTTTGAGTTTGAGGTGGCAGGAGGTGGCGAGGGCTTGGATATGTGGCTTGAAAGAGAGGGCAGAGTCGAGGATCACTCCGAGGCACTGAGCATGTGGGATTGGGGAAAGCGAGCAGCCATTGACATTGATGGATAGGTCTGGTGGAGGGGTAGAATGAGGTGGGGGAAAGATGATGAATTCTGTTTTGTCCATGTTCAGTTTGAGAAAGCGAGCAGAAAAGAAGGCTGAGATAGCAGACAGACACTGTGGGATTTTGGTCAGTAGGGAGGTGAGGTCAGGTCCAGATAGGTAGATCTGCGTGTCATCGGCGTAGAGGTGATACTGCAAGCCGTTGGATTCTATGAGCTGTCCAGGCCGAAGGTGTAGATGGAGAAGAGTAGGGGTCCTAGGACTGAGCCTTGAGGAACACCGACAGACAGGGGGCGAGGTGAGGAGGTGGTGTGTGAGAGGGAGGCACTAAATGTTCAGTCTGTTAGGTATGATGAGATCCAGGATAGGGCCAAGTCTGTGATGCCAAGAGATGAGAGAATCTGTAGCAGAAGGAAATGGTCCACGGTGTCAAAGGCAGAAGACAGGTCCAGGAGAAAGAGGACAGAGTAGTGTCGCTTGCTCTTGGCGGTTAGCAGGTAGTTAGTGACTTTAGTTAGGGCAGTTTCAGTTAAGTGATGCAGTCGAAAGCCTGATTGTAACCGGTCAAAGAGGGAACAGGAGGAAAGGTGGGAGGACAGTTCAAGATATACATGCTGTTCCAGTAGTTTTGAGGCGTTGGGGAGAAGAGATATCGGGCGATAGCTAGATGCAGAGGATGGGTCGAGGGAGGGCTTTTTGAGGATCGGTGTGATTGAAGCATGTTTGAAGGATGAAAGAAAGACACCATTTGTAAGTGAAAGGTTGAAGAGGTGTGTGAGAGTAGGGATGAAGACTGTGGCAAAGTTAGGGATGAGGTGGGACGGGAGTGGGTCAAGCGCGCAAGTGGTGAGGCGTGATCTTGACAGGAGAGTGGAGAGCTGATATTCTGTCATGGTGGTGAAGCTGGTTTTGGAAGAACAGGGCTGAGTGGCTAAGAGGGGCATTGGGGGCTGCGGGCCAAAGCCTTCTCTGATAGTATCAATCTTTTGCTTAAAGAAGGAGGCAAAGTCTTCAGCAGAAATGAGAGGAGAGGGAGGAGGTGCTGTGGGATGGAGTAGAGAATTGAAAGTGTTGAAGAGATGTTTAGGGTTGTGAGACAGGGAGGATATGAGAGAAGTAAGTTTGTTTTGCGGCAGAGAGCGTGGACTTGAAGCTGGCAAGGGACTGCTTGTATGCGTTGAAGTGCTCAGTAGAATGGGTTCTCTTCCATCTCCATTCGGTAGCCCTGGAAGCCCGTCTCAGTTCTTTGGTCAGGCCGGTCAGCCAGGGCTGCCTGTTGATTGTATGAGTTTTGCTCTGCGTGAGGGGGGCGGAAGAATCAAGTGTGGCTTTTATTGTGGTGTTATAAAATGTGGCAGCTGCATCTGTGTCATGAAGTGAGGCTATGTCTGTGACAGGGAGGAGGGACTCAGAGAGCGATAGTAAATTGAGGTGTTTGAGATTTCTGCGAGGGTGGGTGAGTTTGTGGAGTGGGGGATGCGTACTAACAGAGGAGAGGGAAGAGAATGTCAGTAGGTTGTGGTCAGATAGGGGGAGTGGGGAGTTAGTGAGATTAGTGAGGGAACAGAGACGGGTTAAGATAAGGTCCAGCGTGTGACCGCCTTTGTGAGTGGCCGCAGAGGACCATTGAGTGAGGCCGAGGGAAGCTATGAGCGAAAGAAGTTTAGAGGTAGCCGGGGTGGAAGTGTCAATGGGGATGTTGAAATCGCCCATGATGATGGTGGGGATGTCAGCAGAGAGGAAATGGAGTAGCCAGGTGGTGAAGTGGTCGAGAAAGGTGGAGATGGCTAGTTCCGGGGGGCGGTAGATGACAGCCAGTTGGAGGTTGGAGGGGGAATAGATGCGGAGTGCACTTCGAACGAGGGAATAGCAGCGGAGGTTGGAATTTGAATAGGGGTAAAGGAGCAGGTATCAGACAGGAGTAAGCCAACTCCTCCACCACGTTTGCTGCTGGGGCGAGGGGTGTGAGAAAGATGAAATCCGCCATAGGAAAGCGCAACTGGAGAGGCTGTGTCAGAGGGAGTGAGCCAGGTTTCAGTGATGGCAAGGAAGGAGAGTTTGTTGGTGATAAAGAGGTCGTGGATAAATGACAGTTTATTGCAGACGGAGCGTGCGTTCCATAGTGCTCCGGGTAGGGGGACCGGGGAGGGGTGTGTGGATGGATAGGTATGAGGTTGACATGGTTGCAAAAACGTGTGGAAGATCGTGGCAGGGTGTTAGAAATGAGTGTGGGGATGTGTTGAGGAGGGCCAGGATTTGGGGATCCATCGCCAGCGATGAGCAGTAGCAGACAGAGCGTTAGAAGGTGAGAGCAGGATAAGGCATGGTGTGGCCGTGTGTGTCTTGGTAAAAAGGATTGTATGTGGAGGAACAGTTCTGAGGGAAAGGTGAGATGGCTGGGGAGAATGGAGGGGGAAATGAATAATTCCTTACTAGGTGGGGGGATTACAGGGATAGGAAGAAAGAAAGGAGGATGGGGTGAAAGTGAAAAGAAACTGAAACATAGTGGTTTTAAATTATGTTACCTTGCAGCCAAATTCCAGTCAAATTCTAGTCTAATTCACAGTAGTGTAATTAGAAATCTGTAATTTGAAATATGGGATTTGAAATATGTGGAGCAGACAGGGGTCTGGAGCAGACCCATTGCACTGAATATATCTGCAGCTAATGGAAATCTGGTGTGATTGGAAAGTGGGCTGAGACTGCTTAGGCCAAATGAACAGAGTTAAGGAAAGGTCATAAAAGGGGGGAGGGGTTACACAGACCACTCAGATGTGTGGTGAAGATAAGAATGGAGTACAATTATGTACACAGGAAGATGGGTGAGCAAATCATACCATTAACCCCTTCAAGACCCAGCCTATTTTGACCTTAAAGACCTTGCCATTTTTTGCAATTCTGACCAGTGTCCCTTTATGAGGTAATAACTCAGGAACGCTTCAACGGATCCTAGCGATTCTGAGACTGTTTTTTCGTGACATATTGGGCTTCATGTTAGTGGTAAATTTAAGTCGATAATTTTTGCGTTTATTTGTGAAAAAAATGGAAATTTGGCGAAAATTTTGAAAATTTTGTAATTTTCAAATTTTTAATTTTTATTCTGTTAAACTAGAGAGTTATGTGACACAAAATAGTTAATAAATAACATTTCCCACATGTCTACTTTACATCAGCACAATTTTGGGAACAACATTTTTTTTTGTTAGGAAGTTATAAGGGTTAAAAGTTGACCAGCGATTTCTCATTTTTACAGCAAAATTTACAAAACCATTTTTTTAGGGACCACCTCACATTTGAAGTCACTTTGAGGGGTCTATATGGCAGAAAATACCCAAAAGTGACACCTTTATAAAAACTGCACCCCTCAAGCTACTCAAAACTACATTCAAGAAGATTATTAACCCTTCAGGTGCTTCACAGGAACTAAAGCAACGTGTAAGGAAAAAATGGACATTTTAATTTTTTCCAACAAAAATTTTCTTTTAGCATCAATTTTTTCATTTTTACATGGGCATCAGGATAAAATGGATCCTAAAATTTGTTGGGCAATTTCTCCTGAGTACACAGATACCTCATATGTGGTCATAAACCACTGTGTGGGCGCACGGCAGGGCTCAGAAGGGAAGGAGCGCCATTTGACTTTTTGAATGGAAAATATGCTGGAATATTTAGCGGTTGCCATGTCACATTTGGAGAGTCCCTGTGTGCCTAAACATTGGAGCTCCCCCACAAGTGACCCCATTTTGGAAACTAGACCCCCTAAGGAACTTATCTAGATGCATAGTGATCATTTTGAACCCCCAGGTGCTTCACAAATTGATCTGTAAAAAAAAGAAAGTACTTTTTTTTCACAAAAATTTTCTTTTAGCCTCAGTTTTTTCATTTTCACATGGGCAACAGTATAAATTGGATCCTAAAATTTGTTGGGCAATTTCTCCTGAGTACACAGATACCTCATATGTGGTCATAAACCACTGTTTGGGCGCATGGCAGGGCTCAGAAGGGAAGCAGCGCCATTTGACTTTTTGAATGGAAAATATGCTGGAATATTTAGCGGTTGCCATGTCGCATTTGGAGAGTCCCTGTGTGCCTAAACATTGGAGCTCCCCCACAAGTGACCCCATTTTGGAAACTAGACCCCCTAAGGAACTTATCTAGATGCATAGTGATCATTTTGAACCCCCAGGTGCTTCACAAATTGATCTGTAAAAAAAAGAAAGTACTTTTTTTTTCACAAAAATTTTCTTTTAGCCTCAGTTTTTTCATTTTCACATGGGCAACAGTATAAATTGGATCCTAAAATTTGTTGGGCAATTTCTCCTGAGTACACAGATACCTCATATGTGGTCATAAACCACTGTTTGGGCGCATGGCAGGGCTCAGAAGGGAAGCAGCGCCATTTGACTTTTTGAATGGAAAATATGCTGGAATATTTAGCGGTTGCCATGTCGCATTTGGAGAGTCCCTGTGTGCCTAAACATTGGAGCTCCCCCACAAGTGACCCCATTTTGGAAACTAGACCCCCTAAGGAACTTATCTAGATGCATAGTGAGCACTTTGAACCCCCAGGTGCTTCACAAATTGATCCGTAAAAAAAAGAAAGTACTTTTTTTTCACAAAAATTTTCTTTTAGCCTCAGTTTTTTTCATTTTCACATGGGCAACAGTATAAATTGGATCCTAAAATTTGTTGGGCAATTTCTCCTGAGTACACAGATACCTCATATGTGGTCATAAACCACTGTTTGGGCGCACGGCAGGGCTCAGAAGGGAAGGAGCGCCATTTGACTTTTTGAATGGAAAATATGCTGGAATATTTAGCGGTTGCCATGTCGCATTTGGAGAGTCCCTGTGTGCCTAAACATTGGAGCTCCCCCACAAGTGACCCAATTTTGGAAACTAGACCCCCTAAGGAACTTATCTAGATGCATAGTGAGCACTTTGAACCCCAGGTGCTTCACAAATTGATACGTAAAAAAAAGAAAGTACTTTTTTTTCACAAAAATTTTCTTTTAGCCTCAGTTTTTTTCATTTTCACATGGGCAACAGTATAAATTGGATTCTAAAATTTGTTGGGCAATTTCTCCTGAGTACACAGATACCTCATTTGTGATCATAAACCACTGTTTGGGCGCACGGCAGGGCTCAGAAGGGAAGGAGCGCCATTTGACTTTTTGAATAGAAAATATGCTGGAATATTTAGCGGTTGCCATGTCGCATTTGGAGAGTTCCTGTGTGCCTAAACATTGGAGCTCCCCCACAAGTGACCCCATTTTGGAAACTAGACGCCCTAAGGAACTTATCTAGATGCATAGTGAGCACTTTGAACCCCCCAGGTGCTTTACAGAAGTTTATAACGCAGAGCCGTGAAAATAAAATATCATTTTTTTTTCTCAAAAAATGATTTTTTAGCCCACTATTTTTTATTTTCACAATGGTTACAGGAGAAATTGGACCCCGAAAGTTGTTGTCCAGTTTGTCCTGAGTACGCTAGTACCCCATATGTGGGGGGAACCACTGTTTGGGCACACGTCAGGGCTCGGAAGGGATGTAGTGACGCTTTGAAATGCCAACTTGATGGAATGGTCTGCGGGCATCTTGTTACGTTTGCAGAGCCCCTGATGTGCCTAAACAGTAGAAACTCCCCACAAGTGACCCCATTTTGGAAACTAGACACCGCAAAGAACTTATCTAGATGTGTGGTGAGCACTTTGAACCCCCAAGGGCTACACAGAAGTTTATAACGCCCGGGCATGAAAATAAAAAAATCATATTTTTTCCACAATCAGGATCTTTTAGTCCCCAATTTTTTTATTTTCGCAAGGGTAACATGAGAAATTAGACCCCAAAAGTTGTTGTCCAATTTGTCCTGAGTATGCTGATATCCCATATGTGGGAGAAAACTACTGTATGGGCACACGTCGGGGCTCGGATGGGAAGTAGTGACCTTTTGAAATGCCCACTTGATGGAATGGTCTTCGGGCGTCATGTTACGTTTGCAGAGTCACTGATGTGCCTAAACAGTAGAAACTCCCCACAAGTGACCCCATTTTGGAAACTAGATCCCCCAAGGAACTCCTCTAGATGTGTGGTGAGCACTTTGAATCTCCAAGTCCTTCACAGAAGTTTATAACGCAGAGCCGTGAAAATATAAAATTATTTTTTTTCCACAAAAATAATTTTTAGTCCCCAATTTTTTTCCCCAATGTTAACAGGAGAAATTAGAACCCCCAAAGTTGTTGTGCAATTTTTCCCGAGTACGCTGATACCTCATATGTGGGGATAAACCACTGTTTGGGCATACGTCGGGGCTTGGAATAAAGGGAGCACTGTTTGACTTTTTGAACGCAAAATTTGCAGGAATCAATGGTGGCGCCATGTCGCGTATGGAGACCCCCTGATGTGCCTAAATAGTGGAAACCCCTCAATTCTAACTCCAACCCTAACCCCAACACACCCCTAACGCCTACACACACCTAACCCTAATACAAACCCTAATCATAACCCTAACCCCAACACACCCCTAATCCCAACTCTAACCATAAACCTAACTACAAGCCTAACCCTAATTCCAACCCTAACCCAAATTCCAACCCTAACCGTAATTCTAACCTTAGCCCTAATGCTAACCCTAACCCTAGTTCTAACCCTAAGGCTGGGTTCATATTGCGTTTTACCAGCCTGTTCAACACGTAGCGTTGACCGGCTGGTAACGGTATAGCATAACGCGATCGCGTTATGCTATACCCGCTAGCGCAGATGAATCAGCAGATAATCACCTGCGGATCAGCAGCAAAATCAGTCGCGGATCAGCAGCGAAATCCGCCGCGGATCAGCAGCGAAATCCGCCGCGGATCAGCAGCGAAATCCGCCGCGGATCAGCAGCGAAATCCGCCGCGGATCAGCAGCGAAATCAGCCGCGGATCCGCAGCGAAATCCGCCGCGGATCAGCAGCGAAATCAGTCGCGGATCCACAGCTAAATCAGTCACGGATCCGCAGCGAAATCAGTCGCGGATGCGCAGCGAAATCCGCCGCGGATCAGCAGCGAAATCAGTCGCAGATCAGCAGCGAAATCAGTCGCGGATCCGCAGCGAAATCAGTCGCGGATCCGCAGCGAAATCAGTCGCGGATCCGCAGCGAAATCAGTCGCGGATCCGCAGCGAAATCAGTCGCGGATCCGCAGCGAAATCAGTCGCGGATCCGCAGCGAAATCAGTTGCGGATCCGCAGCGAATTCCGCCGCCGATCAGCAGCGAAATCCGCCGCCTATCAGCAGCGAAATCCGCTGCGGATCAGCAGCGAAATCCGCCGCGGATCAGCAGCGAAATCCGCTGCGGATCAGCAGCGAAATCCGCCGCGGATCAGCAGCGAAATCCGCCGCGGATCAGCAGCGAAATCCGCCGCGGATCAGCAGCGAAATCCGCAGCGGATCAGCAGCGAAATCAGTCGCGGATCAGCAGCGAAATCAGTCGCGGATCCGCAGCGAAATCAGTCGCGGATCCGCAGCGAAATCAGTCGCGGATCCGCAGCGAAATCAGTCGCGGATCCGCAGCGAAATCCGCCGCCGATCAGCAGCGAAATCCGCTGCGGATCAGCAGCGAAATCCGCCGCGGATCAGCAGCGAAATCCGCCGCGGATCAGCAGCGAAATCCGCCGCGGATCAGCAGCGAAATCCGCCGCCGATCAGCAGCGAAATCCGCCGCCTATCAGCAGCGAAATCCGCTGCGGATCATCAGCGAAATCCGCCGCGGATCAGCAGCGATATCCGCCACGGATCCGCAGCAAAATCAGCTGCGGATCAGCAGCAAAATCCGCTAGGAAAAAAAAAAAAAATTCTTTATTTTTTTTTATTTGTCCCTACCTATGATAAAGGGGGGGTTCATTTACTTTTTTTTATTTTGATCACTGTGACAGTTTATCACAGTGATCAAAATAAATTTTTGAACACTGGGGGGCGCACTGCGCATGCGCCGGCCGGCGGGCGCACTGCGCATGCGCCCGCCATTTTCCAATATGGCGGCGCCCATGAAGAGGCCCGGGCGGACGCCGGGCCCGATCGTGGGACATCGGTGGATCGGGAGAGGTGAGTAGGGGGGTCGGAAGGCTGGGGGGGGGATAGGAAGTGGGGGCAGTGGACCAAAAGAGGAGGGGAGCTGTAAGTGACGGCGGTGACCGATCGCTGCCATCTTTCGGTGGCGGCGGCCGATCACCGCCGTGACTCGGTGTGGGGGGGTCAGGGCTCGGTCTCCAGCCATGGCCGATGCTATTGCAGCATCGGCCATGGCTGGATTGTAATATTTCACCAATTAAATTGGTGAAATATTACACATTGCTCTGATTGGCTGTTTCACTTTTAACAGCCAATCAGAGCGATCGTGGCCACGGGGGGGTTAAGCCAACCCCCCTGTGGTGAAGCACAAAGGGTCCTGTAACTGCGGGTCGGGTGACCTTTCAGTGACCCCGGTCTCCCGGCCCGCAGGGACGAGATCCTTTCATGACGCCACATAGGCGTCATGGGTCGGATTGGCACAGGTTTTCATGACGCCTACGTGGCGTCATGGGTCGGGAAGGGGTTAAACAAAGCAATACACATGGTGCATTCAGGAACATTGAAAAGCTGGGGAAGGTTTTCATACCATTAAACAAAGCAATACACATGGTGCATTCAGGAACATTGAAAAGCTGGGGAAGGTTTTCATACCATTAAAAAAAGCATTACACATGGTGCATTCAGGAACATTGAAAAGCTGGGGAAGGTTTTCATACCATTAAACAAAGCAATACACATGGTGCATTCAGGAACATTGAAAAGCTGGGGAAGGTTTTCATACCATTAAACAAAGCAATACACATGGTTCATTCAGGAACATTGAAAAGCTGGGGAAGGTTTTCATACCATTAAACAAAGCAATACACATGGTGCATTCAGGAAGATTGAAAAGCTGGGAAAGGTTTTCATACCATTAAACAAAGCAATACACATGGTTCATTCAGGAACATTGAAAAGCTGGGGAAGGTTTTCATACCATTAAATAAAGCAATACACATGGTGCATTCAGGAACATTGAAAAGCTGGGGAAGGTTTTCATACCATTAAACAAAGCAATACACATGGTGCATTCAGGAACATTGAAAAGCTGGGGAAGGTTTTCATACCATTAAACAAAGCAATACACATGGTGCATTCAGGAACATTGAAAAGCTGGGGAAGGTTTTCATACCATTAAACAAAGCAATACACATGGTGCATTCAGGAACATTGAAAAGCTGGGGAAGGTTTTCATACCATTAAACAAAGCAATACACATGGTGCATTCAGGAACATTAAAAAGCTGGGGAAGTGTTGTGAATGGACTTGAAATGAGTTCTTAGCAGAGGCTCCCTCTGGTGGTTACAAGCGGTACTGGACTGTCCAGTGAAGATTGTGAGGAGTGGGAATCAGGTGTTACTGACTGGTCTTATATAAGGGAGTCGCCTTCCCATCAGGGTTGCAGGTGATCAATTGTTCTGGTCTCAATCCTTGAGTCCTGTTTCCTTTGTAGCCTGCTGTGTCGTGTCTGCATCTCCTGCTAACAGATAAGACATTTTCTTCTTTTTGTTTTTGTGCTTGATTTTTGCATTTTGTCCTGCACTTCTGTGGGGGCCTTCAAGGTCCCCTCCGGGGGCTTTTGCCCTCTCAGTTTAGTTCAGCCACTGATGTTTGTACTTTTGCTTTTTCCAGTTTTTTCAGTGGCTGCTGTTTTGATTTTGTTACACCAGAGAACTAATTTAGGTGGTAGAGGTCGTTTGATCTCAGGTGATTTTGAAATTAGTAGAGTTGGTGCTTTTCAGGGTTTTTTGGGATTGCAGTAAGTGCCCTTCCTGTCCTTTTCTATTTAGGTAGTTTGGGCCCCAACGTTTGCTCATACTATTTTCTGTCTGTGTCAGTATTTCATCTTGTCTGGCCGCCATTACATGTTTGGGGGCTTTCTATGTTCTTTGGGGATCTGCTCTGGGGCAGATAGCTTTCCTCTTTCTATCTTTAGGTGTAGTTAGTTTCTCAGGCTGTGACGAGGCGTCTAGGACCAACGTAGGAACGCTCCACGGCTGCCTCTAGTTGTGGTGGTTAGTCAGGGTACTGCAATCTCATAGATTCCAACTTCTCTGGTGTATTGCCTTTTTTACCTGCACTCCTCAGCTACCGAAACATAACAGTATCACCGGCCTAAAAATTGAAAATTGTATGGTACTCACAGAAGGGAAAAAATATTGTGAAAGAATAAAGGTTGTCAGAGTTGTCAGAGATATTTTTCTGTTTGTTGCATTTTTTTTTTCCCTCTATATCTCTGGGTGCTGGAGAGGATTTTTTTTTCTCTCAATGGAGTTTGCACAGTTGTCTGGCCGTGTGGATCAGCTTGCCACTGAGGTTCGGAGTATTGCTGCCTATCTTGCTAGGTTGCCTGTTGTGGAACCTAGGATTCCCATGCCAGATTTGTTTTTAGGGGATCGAGCTAAGTTTCAGAATTTCAAAAATAATTGTAAATAGTTTTTTGCCTTAAAATCTAAGTCCTCAGGGAATGCAGCGCAGCAGGTTCAAATTGTCATCTCTCTCCTGCGCGGCGATCCTCAGGATTGGGCTTTTTCCCTGACACCTGGGGATCCTGTTTTGAGTGATGTTGATGCATTTTTTCAGGCTTTGGGGTTATTGTACGATAAGCCTAATGTCACTGATCAAGCTGAAAAAGCCTTGTTGGCATTAAATCAGGGTCTTGATGACGCTGAGTTATACTGTCGGAGATTCCGTAGGTGGGCAGTCCTGACCAAGTGGAATGACGACGCTTTGGCGGCCCTTTTTCGGAAGGGTCTGTCAGATAATGTAAAGGATGTTATGGTGGGATTCTCTGTCCCCTCTGGTCTCAATGATTCTATGTCATTAGCGATTCAAATTGACAGACATTTGTGTGAGCGGAGAAGTATGCGTGGAATGGTGTTGCCTTGTGAACCTGCTTCTGAACCCATGTAGTGTGATAGAGTGGTGTCTGGGGCACAGCGTCATGAGTTTCGAAAGCGCAATGGGTTATGTTTCTACTGTGGTGATGCCTCTCATGCTATTTCAGTCTGCCCTAAGCGGGGAAGACGTTTTGCACGCTCAGTTGTCTTGGGTAGTGTTCAGACTAAGTTTTTATTAACTGTCACTCTGATATGCTCTCTGTCCTCATTTTCTGCTCAGGCTTTCGTTGATTCTGGAGCAGCTATTAACCTGATGGATTATGATTTTGCTAAACGTTGTGGGTTTCCCTTGATACCCCTACAGAAGTCTATTCCCTTACTGGGGATCGATTCTACCCCTTTGGCTGAGAATAAACCTCAGTTCTCTACGCAGGTGATAATGAGGGTTGAACCTGATCGTCAGGAGTGCTGTAAATTTTTGGTTCTGTATAATCTGCATGATATTATCGTACTGGGCTTCCCTTGGTTGCAGTCTCATAATCCTGTTTTGGATTGGAAATCTGTGTCTGTAACCAGTTGGGGCTGCCAATGTGTTAATACCAACACTCCTGTTTTTTCTGCCTCTCCTCAGGCTCAGGATGTTCCTGACTTTTTGATTGATTTTTCTGATGTGTTTAGCGAAAGTAAATCTGCATCCTTGCCTCCCCATAGGAGCTATGACTGCGCTATTGAATTAGTGCCTGGTAGTAAATTCCCTAAAGGTCGCCTTTTTAACTTGTCTGTACCTGAACATGACGCTATGCGGTCTTATATCAAGGAATCATTGGAGAAGGGTCATATCAGACCATCCTCTTCACCCTTAGGTGCCGGTTTTTTCTTTGTGGCCAAAAAGGATGGTTCATTAAGGCCGTGTATTGATTATCGTCTTTTGAACAACATTACTGTAAAATATCAGTACCCATTACCTTTGATTTCTGACCTGTTTTCCAGGGTGAAAAACGCTACTTGGTTTACCAAGCTTGACCTCAGGGGGGCATATAACCTTATTCGCATTAAGCACGGGGATGAATGGAAGACAGCATTCAATACCCTGAGGGGCATTTTCAGTACCTTGTGATGCCCTTTGGGCTCACTAATGCTCCTTCTGTCTTCCAGTCCTTCATGAATGACATTTTCAGGGATTTTGTGGATAAATTTCTGATTGTTTATTTGGATGATATCTTGATTTTTTCTAATGACTGGGACTCTCATGTGAAACATGTTCGAACTGTATTCCAGATTTTGAGAGAGAATGCTCTGTATGTGAAGGGATCAAAGTGTCTTTTTGGCGTACAGAGGATCTCATTTCTGGGATTCATTTTGTCCCCATCTGTTATTGAAATGGACCCGGTCAAGGTTCAGGCCATCTGTGATTGGGTCCAACCTACTTCATTAAAGGCTCTTCAAAGATTTTTGGGTTTTGCCAATTTTTATCGTAAATTTATTGGTAATTTCTCGGTTATTGTTAAACCATTGACTGATTTGACCAGAAAGGGTTCTGATGTGGTGAATTGGCCTCCTGAGGCAGTCTCTGCATTTCAGGAACTTAAGCAGAGATTCACTTCTGCTCCTGTTCTTCGGCAGCCTGATGTTTCTCTGCCATTTCAGGTGGAGGTTGATGCCTCTGAAATTGGGGCAGGTGCCGTTTTGTCCCAAAAAGATCCAGAGACCTCTAAAAGTAACCTTGTGCCTTTTTCTCTCGAAAATTTTCTCCTACTGAACGTAATTATGACATGGGTAATCGGGAGTTACTGGCCATGAAGTGGGCTTTTGAAGAGTGGAGACATTGGCTGGAGGGAGCCAAACATCAGGTGGTGGTCCTTACGGACCATAAGAATCTGGTTTATTTGGAATCTGCCAAGCGACTCAATCTTAGACAGGCCAGGTGGGCCTTGTTTTTCACATGTTTTAATTTTGTGGTTTCCTTTCTTCCTGGCACTAAGAATGTTAAGGCGGATGCCCTCTCGAGGAGTTTCCTTGCGGACTCTCCTGAGTTATCTGATCCTTCTGTTATTTGAAAGAGGGTGTAGTTCTTTCCGCCATCTCACCCAATTTGAGACTTGCTCTGGAGGGGTGTCAGGAGGATAGGCCGAGCGCTGCCCTGTTGGAAAATTGTTTGTCCCAGACCAGTGGAAAAAGAGTGTGATGTCTGAGATTCATTGTTCCGCGTTGGCTGGGCATCCCGGAATTTTTGGTACCAGAGACTTGGTTAGTCGGTCCTTTTGGTGGCCTACCTTGTCTCGTGATGTCAGGGAATTTGTGCAGTCCTGCGGGACTTGCTCTCGCTCCAAGCCTTGCTCTCGCTCTAGTGGTTTGTTGATGCCATTGCCTGTGCCCAAGAGACCATGGACCCATATCTCTATGGATTTCATTTCCGACCTCCCTGTTTCTCAGAGAATGACCATCATCTGGGTGATTTGTGATAGGTTTTCCAAGATGATACATCTTGTGCCATTGCCTAAGTTGCCTTCCTCCTCTGAATTGGTGCCTTTGTTCCTTCAGCACGTGGTTGTTACACGGCGTCCTGAGAACATTGTGTCTGTACAGAGGAATCCAGTTTGTTTCCAGATTTTGGGAGGACCTTTTGTTCTAAAATTGGTAGTTGGGGTGGGCTTGCTTTGGGGGGCTCATAGGCAAAAAAAAGCCCTGACCCGCCGCCCAACACGCACGCCCAGATGTTACAGCATAGGGGAGGGATTTCAAGAACCCCTTTCCCCCTAGATAAAAAACACCCCGGGCGGAGACTTGCATTAACGGACATGCGGCCCCTCTTTTTAGATCGCGCATGCCTTTTCCCCCTTGTGGGACGCTCCTTCGCAGAAGGGGAAAAAAACAAGGCCAGTTTTAGCGCTGGGGTGTTTCCCAAATGTGTTCAATGACATATCCGGATCCCCGCGCTTCACTGGGGACGAGGCATTGGGCGGAGGGGTTTTTCCCTCCTCCAAAGTGTGTTTTTCCTGATTTGGAAACACACCCTTTATTTTTTTTTCTGCACTGTTACTGGCTTTCATTTTTTCCCCACACCGAATAGGTTACCCCCTCACACACACCTGTTAGGGTTGGGGAACGCCCCAATGATAAAGATGTGGAGGTGCGTTCGCCCCTGGGGAAAATGCGGGGCCCGGCCCTGCTGTAGTAAAATGGGCAAAAACGAACCTGTTATCCCCAGAGTCCCCAAAATAAATGCCGTAACCGCTTGGGGCAAAAAAGGCAACCTTTAATCCACAACCCGCAAAGGGGTGCCGCACACATATGGCGATGGTGCGAATCACTTAACAAAAACTGATCACAAAATAAACACGCTAGGGCGTGTCTAGCGTTGAAAGCAACCCCTGTTTTCCACAGAGCCGCTGAGACAAACTTCTGTGTCCTGCAGGCACCCGTTACCAGTGAACAGTAAGCGAACATAAGGATCATGCCTAAGTCCTCGTGGGACATCAGCAATCTAGGCGTCTGAACGCCGGGGCCCTGAATTGGGACAAAACCCTCACCGATTATCCGGAAATCTAGGGCACAGGACCCCCGACCCTGACCAGCAGCATCCCAAAACTCCTCAACCGTTAATGGGTATTCTGGGGGCTTATTTCACCCGGGGCCCCTAACCACACACCCCAAAGACCACATGGCGCTAAGCTATAACGTTTATATTAGCGCTGGCGGCCCCAGCCATGCCACCTTTTATAGCAACAGCTACAGGCCCTCCAAAACGGGGGCCCAATGAGAAACTTTTTCCAAAACACATGTAGTTTCAGGCCCTTCCTGGGGAAAAAAGGGACTGTGCAGTCCCTGAACATGTGACCCCTGATCTCCAATGAGAGATCTTACCCGGGTATGCTCAAAAGGGGGAAAGCAGGACTTGTCCCGAAGTGTCTGCTCCTCATCTTAATAGCAGATCCAGGAGAGGCGCACAAGTCTCTGCAAGTACTAAAAAGGGCAAGACGCTGGGACCGAGTCCTGCTAGCGGGTTTCCACTGGGGCCAGAGATGAATGGGGGACCACAGGGGAGGTTGAGATTCCCCTTGTCAGCAGCGGGAACCGAACCCTAACTTACCCCCATCAAGCCCCCTTTTTTGGCCCCTCGCTGCGTTAAAAAGGCAGCGATTGCGCGGAGCTAACATGCTCGGAAGCCCCCAGGCCCTATCCTCGGGGCCTAACCCCTCCAATTCACCAAAAAAATTTTTTTTCCCTCGACCACCTTGCACCCAACAATGGCTTTCCCCTCAGGGTCGTCGGTAGATAAAACCCGGGGGTCCCGGCAGATGACTTGGAAAACCGGGAAAGGGCCACGGGTTTCATGGGGGCACTTTATGTTTTGGTAGCTGGGAGGACAGGAAAAACGCGGGGCACCCGAAAACCTGAGATGGGTAACGATGGGTTGCAGATTCCTAAACAAACACAAAACGAGGGTACCGTGGAACGATTCTGGTGATCCTAGACGCCTTCACAGCGAGAGATAACTACACCCAAAGGGAGAAAGTGAAGCTAACTGCCCCCCAGCAGATCCCCAAAGAAAATAGGAAGCCCCAAACATAAAGACAGTTTTTACAAAAGAAAAAACAAACATGGGGAAAAATAGATGAGCAAACTCTGGGGCCACAAAACTGACTAAAAAATAAAGAAAAAAAAGGAGCAACGCAGCGCCATGCCGCAAACACAAATCGAAAAAATTGAAAAACATGAAAAAAGAATTGCATACTGCCTTTGAAATATGAAAAATTGAGAAGTCTTTGCGATAAGATGGCCAAATTATGTGAGCCCGAAGCCCCGCAAGGCTCTTTCTATATCAGGTCCAAAATAATGCCAATCCCCACTTAAAAAGTCTGGGTGATGGGGGCTAGAATTTCCCCTCTTAAAACAAAATCACATCTTTTTGGGGGGGGTAATGAACTGGGAATTAAAAAGCCTGTGACCAAAGGTGGATGCCAGGTAGAAGGTAAATAATACTATCAAAAAACTACCCGGCACATCCAAACTGGATCCCTGTGAACAGGGGCTAAAACCCAGAGTCCCAACTCTATACAACAAAAAAAAAGGTAGCACACTTACGCCCTAGCCTGAAACACAAATACAAAATATGAAAAACATGAAAAAAGAATTTATCACTGCCCTTTAAAAAAAAGAAAAAAATTTGGGAAATCTTGCGCATAAGAAGGGGGCCCAAAATTTGTGAGCCTGATAGCCACTTTAAAGGGTTTCTGATAAGGGCCTAACTATGCCCTCCTCACTTAAAAGTCTGCCTGCATGGGAACATTTGAATCCTCTCTTAAGACAAAAAACACATCTTTGTGGAGGGGGAATAACCCGGTGTAATTTAAAAGCCCGTGACCCAAAAGGTGGAGTGTAGGTAAAAGTAAAAATACATATCAAAAAAAAAGGCACATCCAAACATGGATCCCGTGTAACAGGGGTAAACCTTAAAATCACCAACTCATATACATCAAGAAAAAAAAGGGACACACTCAGCGCCCTAGCCTGCAAACACGAAATACAAAAAATAAAAAAAATGAAAAAAAATTGGATCACTGCCTTAAAAATATGAAAAATTGAAATCTTAGGCATAAGATGGCCCAAAATAGTGAGCCTGATAAGCCCCTCAAGGCTCTTCTCGTAATCAGGGCCCAACAACCCCTCATTAGAAAAGCGTCTGCATGGGGAAAATAATCCTCTCTTAAGACTAAAACTAATCTTTGTGGGGGTAATGAACCCGGTGTAATTAAAAAGCCCGTGACCCCAGGTGGATGTAGGTAGAAGGGAAAGATACATATAAAAAAATGAGGGGACATCCAAACATGGATCCCGTGTGAACAGGTGAAACCTGAGTCACCAACTCATTACATCAAGAAAAAAGGTAGCACACTCAGCGCCCTAGCCGCAAAAACGAAATACAAAATATAAAAAAAATGAAAAATGAATTGTCACGCCTTTGAAATATGAAAAATTGAGAAGTTTAGCCCATAAAAGGCCAAAATTTTGTGGCCTAAGCCACGTCAAGGCTCTTCTGTATATCGGTCCCAACTAATGCCAAACCTCATTAGAAAATTGTCGCATGGGAACATATGATCCTCTTAAGACTAAAATTTCCTTTGTGAGGGGGAAGAACCGGGTAAATTAAAAAAACCTTGACCAACAGGGAGTGCTCAGGGAGAGGGAAATGATACATTTCAAAAACTGACCGGCACATCCAAACAGGATCCCTGTGAACAGGTGCAAAACCTAGAGTCACCAAATCTATACATACAAAAAAAAAAAGGTACCAAAGAGCGCCATAGCCGCAAACACGAAATACGAAAATAGAAAAACATGAAAAATGAAATGCCACTGCCCCAAAAATGAAAAAAATTGAGAAGTCTTAGGCCTAAGATGGCCAAAATTTTGTGAGCCATAGCCCTTTAAGGCTCTTCTCGTAATCGGTCCTAAATAGCCAATCCCATTAGAAAAGTCTGTCTGCATGGGGAAAATATGAATCCCTTTAAAACTAAAAAATTTCTCTTTGTGGAGGGGTAATAACCTGGGGTAATTAAAAGCCTGTGACCAAAGGGGTGCTCAGGTGAAGGTAAATGAATCATATCAAAAAAAGACCGTCACATCCAAACATGGATCCCGTGGAACAGTTGCTAAACCTAGAGTCCCAACTCATATCATTCAAGAAAAAAAAAGGAGCACCTCACGCCATAGCCTCAAACACGAAATACGAAAATATGAAAAACATGAAAAAGATTGATCATGCCTTAGAATTAAAAATTTGAAAAAGTTTTAAAGCGCAAAAGAGGGCCCAAAATTTTGGCTGATACCCACTCAAGCTCTTCTCGAATCGGGCCCTAACAAAATCCAATTTCACTTAGAAAAAGTCTGTCTGCTGGGAACATATGAATCCTCTCTTAAGACTAAAATCTATTTTTTTGTGGGGGGGTAATGAACCTGGTTAATTAAACCCTTCATGACCCCCCCTATTTTGCCCTTAATGACCTTGCCATTTTTTGCAATTTACCAGTGTCCCTTTATGGGGTAATAACTCGGGAACGTTAAACGATCCAGCGATCTGAATTTTTTTTTTGTACATATTGGGCTTCAGTTTCTGGAAAATTTTTGGTCATAATTTTTGCGTTTATTTGTGAAAAAAAAGGAAAATTTTTTCAAAATTTTTAAAATTTTGTAAAATTTTCAAATTTTTAATTTTTTTTTTGTTAAAAACCCGAGTTTTTTGGGCCCAAAAAATTAAAAATAACTTCCCTTTCTACTTTTAAAAAGCACAATTTTGGGAACAAAAAATTTTTTTTTTTTGGGAAATTTAAGGTTAAAATTACCAGGGATTTTCATTTTTTTCAGCAAAAATTTACAAAACCTTTTTTTTTAGGACCACCCCACATTGAAATCACTTTGAGGGGTCTAATGGGAGAAATTACCCAAAAATGACCCTTTTAAAAAAAAAGCACCCCCAAGCACTCAAAAATGGGGAATAGGGAAAAAATGGATCCTAAAATTTGTTGGCAATTTCTCCGAGACACAGATCCTCATATGTGGTCTAAACCACTGTTTTGGGCACACGGCAGGGCCAGAAGGGAAGGACCCATTTGACTTTTTTGAATGGAAATATGCTGGATATTAGGGTTGCCATGTCACATTTGGAGATCCCTTTTGGGTGCCTAAAATTGGAGCCCCCCACAAGTGCCCCCTTTTTGGAAAAACTGACCCACAAGGGAACTTATCTAGATGCTATGGGCCTTTGAACCCCATGTTTAAACAAATTGACCCTTTAAAAAAAAAAGAAAGTATTTTTTTTCACAAAAAATTTTTTTAGCCTCATTTTTTTTTCATTTCAAAAAGGCAAACAGTTAAATTGGATCCTAAAATTTTTTGGGGCAATTTCTCCTGAGTACCGATACCTCATATGTGGTCAAAAACCACTGTTTGGGCGCATGGCAGGGCCAAAAGGGGAAGGAGCCCTTTTGATTTTGAATAAAATATGCGGGAAATTTATTTAGCGGTTGCCATTGCATTTGGGGAAGTTCCTGTGTCCCTAAAATTTGGGACCCCCCCACAAGTACCCCAAATTTTGGAAATAGAAAACCCCCCAAGGAATTATCTAGATGCATAGTGAGCACTTTTAACCCCCAGGTGCTTCACAGAAGTTTTAACGAGACCGTGAAAAAAAAAAAAAAAAAAATCTTTTTTTTTCTCAAAAAAAGATTTTTTGCCCATATTTTTTTTTTCACAATAGTACAGGAGAAATTGGAACCCCCAAAAATTGTTGTCCAGTTTGCCTGATACCTAGTACCCTATGTGGGGGGGAAACCCCTGTTTTTGGGAAACGTCAGGGGTCGGAAGGGATGATGACGCTTTGAAAACCGATTTTATGGAATGGTCTGCGGGCATCTTGTTACGTTTGCAAGCCCCTATGTGCGTAAACATGAAAGAAAAACCCCCCAAAAATGACCCCCCTTTTTTGGAAACTAGCCCCCCAAAAAGTTATCTGGTGTGGGGGCCTTTGAACCCCCCAAAGGGGTAACCCGAATTTATAAACCCCCCGGGGAAGAAAATAAAAAATCATATTTTTTCCACAAAAGGGTCTTTTGTCCCCCTTTTTTTATTTTCCCCAAAGGGTAAAATGAGAAATTTAGACCCCCAAAAATTTTTGTCCAATTTTTCCCGAGTATGTGATTCCCCTATTGGGAGAAAACACTGTATGGGCACAGCGGGCCGGGGGGAATTTTGAGTTTTGAAATGCCCACTTTTGGGGGAATGGTCTTTGGGGGGTCATGTTCGTTTGCAGGTCCTGTGTGCTAAATGAAACTCCCCAAAAGTGACCCATTTTGGAAACTAGACCCCCAAAAAACTCCTTAATGTTTTGATAAGCACTTGAACCCCCAAGTCCTTCACAGAAGTTTTAATGCGGCCGTGAAAATATAAAATCTTTTTTTTTCCACAAAAAAAATTTTTTTTTAGCCCCCAATTTTTTTTCCCAATTTTAAAAAAGGGAAATTAGAACCCCCAAAGTGTTGTGAATTTTTTCCCTGAGTACGTAACACCATATGGGGGGAAAAACCACTTTTTTGGGATACTGGGGGCTGGGAATAAAGGGAGCACTTTTTTGACTTTTTAAACGAAAAATTTGAGGAATCATGGTGGCGTATGTCGCTTATGAGCCCCCCTATGTGTTTAAAGGAAACCCCTCAAATTTTAACCCAACCTTTAACCCCAACACACCCCAACCCCAACCCCAAACCCCCCAAAAACCCCTAACCCTAATAAAAAAAAACCCCCAACCCTAACCCTAAACCCCAACACACCCCTAAAACCCAATCCCAACTCTAACCATAAAACCCAAAACCCCAAACCAACCCTAATTCCAACCCTAACCCTAATTCCAACCCCAACCCAAAATTTCCCAACCCCAACCCAATTTTTACCTTAACCTTTTGCTAACCCTAACCCCTAGTTCTAATCCTAAAGGGGGGTTCATTTGCTTTTTTCCCGCCCCTTCAAAAGCTTGACCGCTGGTAACGGTAAGCAAACGGAATCGCGTTTTTCTTACCCGTAGCGAGTGAATCAGCGATGATTCATCTTTTCTAGCGTGCGGACCCCCAAAGCTGCCCCGCCCGTGTCCGAGGCTCCCCTCACTGAATGACGGGACGTCGTTTAAAGGCATGCGTTGGATGCGCACACAAATTTGGGGGGGAAAGGAGCATTAACGGACTGCTTACACCGCATTATACCCCGGGGAAACGCAGTCCATCTAACGGATGCCATAATGCAATTGAACCCCCCAACCCTAACCCGAGGGGCCCCCTGAAACCTTGCGGATTCACTTGTGGATTTTTTTAAACCGAGGTAAAATTTGACCTGGTTTTACCTGCGAATTTGCATGGTTTGTTGGGGTTTTTTTCCTCGGTTTTACCCTAAAAGGGGAATAGGTTAGAACGCTGCAATCCAAACCCAAAGATTTGACATGGGGCGTTAAACCACAGAAAAACCCGCATGGCACAGCGTTTTTTTTAACCATTTATTTGCATGTACTGTAAGGTTTCTGGATCTGCTGTGGACCCGCAGCGCCTAATCCGCGGGACTGAACCCCAAACCCGCTGCGGACCCGCAGAAAAATTCCGGGATCAAGCAAAATCCCTCGGACCCCCAGCAAATCCCCGCGGATCCCCACAAAATCCCCGTGATCCCTAGCAAAATCTGTGGGGTCCCCCAGCAAAATCCGCCAGATCCCCAAAAAATCCCCCGAATCCCCAGAAAAATCCGCCGGGGCCCGCAGCAAATACCCCCGCGGACCGCAGCAAAATCAGCCGGGGATCCGACAAAATCAGCCGCAGATCCAGCAACATCCCCGCAGATACGCAGAAAAATCAGCCCGGGATCCCAGAAAATCCGCAAGAAAAAAAAAAAATCTTATTTTAATTATTTGTCCCTCCCCATGACAGGGGGGGTTCTTTACTTTTTTTTTTTTTGATCCCCGGGGAAAATTTTTATCACAGTGATCAAAAACTTTTTTGTAAAATGGAGGGCGCATGGCATGCCCCGGGCCGGCGGGCGCCTGCGCATGCCCCCGGCCTTTTTTTCCAAGATGGCGGCCCCAGAAGAACCCCGGGCAGCCCCCCGGGACGGACCCCAGGGCATCGGGGGATCAGGGGGGTGAGTAGGGGGGCCAAAAGGTGGGGGGGGGATCGGTATGTGGGGCAGGGATCGCAGGAGCGGGGAGCAACAGTGAGGGCGGGACCGATCGCTGCCAAATTTGGGTGGCGGCGGCCGATCCTGCCGGACTTGGTGTGGGGGGTCGGGGCCCGGTGCCCAGCCATCCGATGCATTGCAGCTGGCCAGGGGCTGGATTGTAATATTTCACCAGTTTCATTGGTAAATATTACAAATCGCTTGTTTGGCTGTTTCACTTTTAAAACAGCCAATCAGGCGATGGGCACGGGGGGGTTAAGCCAACCCCCCGTGGTGATGCACAAGGTCCTGTCTGCGGGTGGGTTCCCTTTCAGTGACCCCGGTCACTCGGCCCGCGGAACAGTTTTAGCATGACCCCGACGCCGGCGTCGGGGTCGGGGGGGGGCACATTTTCATGACCCGAGTGGGCGTCTGGGGCGGGCAGGGGTTAAGGGAAAAATCAACAGACAGAAAAAAATAAATCTCTGACAACCGACAACTTTTTTCTTTCCACACTTTTTTTTTCCCCCTTCTGTGTTTTCCATAAATTTTCGTTGGGGCCGGTATACTGTTATTTTTTTGGGTAGCTGAGGGAACGGGAACAACGCGGGGCAGCCGAACACCTAGATGTTGGGAAAATAAATGGGTTGCAGATTCCTAAACTAATGACACAAAAAGGGGTACCCCCGTGGAGCTTTCCGATGTTGATCCTAACGCCTGTCACAGCCTGAGGATAATACACCTAAAGGCAAAAAGATAAAATATCTCCCCCCTGACAACCCCCAAAGAAAAAGGAACCCCCCAAAACATATAATGGCATTTTAAAAAGATAAAAATCAAAAAAGGGCAAAAATAGATGAGAAAAACCGCGGGGCCAAAAGCGACAAATGGGATAGGACAGGAGAGTTTACTTTCTGCAACCCCCAAAAAAACCCCACAAAAACCCAAAAAATTCTGGTTACAAAAATACTGAGATCCACGAGCCCCCCCAACCCCAAACAGATCCAGTGTGAACAAAAACCAAGCCGGACCGCTGAAAAAACAAAAAAAATAACAAAAAACAGGCCGCAAAAAAACTTGGGGAAACTCGGGCCCCCGGGGGGGGACCCGGCGGGCCCCCACAAAAGTGCAGAAAGCAAATTCCAAAAAACAACACCCAAAAAAAAGCAAAAAAAATTTTTTCTGAAAGAGGAGATGCGGGGGGGGCTCCCGCAAACTTTCCCAAAAACCGGGAAACCCCAAAAATTAGAAAAGAACAATTTTCCCCGGAAACCCCTCATGGGGGGGGAAAACCCCCCTTATAAACAGACATCCGGTTTTCCCGGTTTTCCACCCCCTCCAAAAGGTTTTAGTACGTCTGAAACCCCCCCAAAGGGAGCCCGCCCAAAAAACCCTCTCAAAACCCCTAACAGGACCCGTGAAAGGTGTCGGGGACCAAGGGAGGCGGAAGGGGGTAGGCGGGGAAAAACCCCCCGGGTTTTCCCCCCCCCAAAACTTTAAAAAGGGGGGCCCCAAAAAAAAAGGTGCCCCAAATTTGGGGGGCCCCAAAACTACCCCCATTTTTGGGCAGAAAGCCACAAATAGGTCCCCAAAGCAAATGTGGGCAGGGCGCCCATGGGCATCGGCCCAAAAACCTCTCCTCTCTTTTGGGGGCCGAAAGGCATCCCGGGGCGGCCCCCCAAAAAAACCCCTGCCTCCACAGCCCCTCTGCCCCCCCGGGGAAACGGCGGAAAAAACCCTTTGGGGACAAAATCTGTGTCGAAGGGGACGTTTCAAAGGGGAAAAGAAAAATCTACTCCCCATCCCCAGGCCCAAATGCAACCCCCCCCCATTGGGAAAATTTTATACCTTTTAAATGTTCGGGTTTTAGATTGGGGAAACCCCAAACTTTCCTCCCCGTTGGCAAAAGGGGAAACCCCAAACCCTTCCTTTCCCCGGCCTTATTTTTCCCCGTGTGCCACAAATATCTCGGGCTAATTCTTGGGAAGGGGTGCACATTTCCCTGACACACACTGGGGGGAACCCGGGAACCGGAAAAAGTCAGGGCTGAGACAACTTTCTTACCCCCCCCAAGAACAGGGGTCCCAAATTCCTCAGGTTTTTTTTTTCCCCCTTTTAATTTTCCGTCTCCCCCCTCCCCTCATCCTCTGGAATAGCACATCATTCCCCCCCCCCTGAACACGGGGGGGAAATGGGAGCATTCCTGAAAATATTGTTTTGGGATAAGCTCCCCAATGCAGCAAGCTGATTTAAAGGGGTAAAAGACCAAACTGATCAGTGGCTCTTCCCCAAAGAACCCTAACCAGGGCTGCTTTTGCGATAATGGGGGTCACTTTGGTGATTTAAAGCTCGGCAATGGTAACCCTTTCATGCAGGCCCAATTTAATTTTGGGTTTTCAATTTTTAAAAAAAACCCCGACTTCCAACCTACTTTCCCCAAAAGGGGCCCCCGGCCGCCCATTTTTAAAAGTTCTCAAAGGCCCTTTTCCCCTCGGGTTTCTGCCATGGTTTTTAAATTTTTTTTTTTTACCAAAATTTTTTTTACCGCCCCCACCCCGGGGGAAATTTTTTCCTTTTATAGTTGGGGGGGATTTTTGCAAATGTCCTTTTTAGAAATAACAGTTTGAAACCAAAAATTTTTGGGGGCCCCCTTCTCATTCAAAGATTTTTTGTATTTTTTACATAAAAAATTTTAGAATCACACTGAAAATCAAAAATATGAATTTTAAAAATGGGAAAATTTTTTAAAATTACACTTTTAAAAAAAGGGGAAAAACCCAAAAAAAATTTTTTTTATTTCATTTTTTCAAAAATACCACCTTTTGCTTTTATTACTGGTTTCCCAAAAAAGGGGAACGGGGGGGGCCTACAGCCGGGGGTTTCCCCCCGTGAAGCATGGAGGGGGTGGTGGGGGTTTGGGGGGGTTTTGGGGGGACACTTGGGGGGGTTATTTAAAATTGAAATGGCGGGTCCCCGCCCCCTAAACCTTTTCGATTGGGGTTCCCGGGGTTTGGGGACTTTTGGGGGCCCGGTCATTGGGGGGCCCCATCACTCTCCCTTTTGGTCAAAAACCCTTTTCACACCTGGGGGGTTTTGGGGGGATTGTCCCGAGGGAAAAAAAAAGATGGTCCAAATAAAAAAAACCCAAAAAAAAAATGGAAAAAGCAAGCCTGGTAAGGGTTTTTTTCCGTTTGGGAATTTTCCCTTTAAACTCAGTTTTTCCCTCGGGCCCTTTGGGGGGTTTTTTGGTTTCTGCCCTTTGCCCCATTAATAGGAAATTTTTTCCCGTTTTTTTTTTTCCCGCCCCGGTTTTCCCCCCTTTTTCTTTTTAAAACCCCCCCTGAAAATCAGTGCCCGAAAAAAACCCCATCAGTTGTGACCCGACTCCCGGGGAAACCCCCTTGGGGCTTTACTCCAGCTTTTCCCCCTGAGGAAAGGAACACTTTTGACTCTGGAAACCTGTTTTGGGGAATTTCCCGGTTTTTTAAAGGGAAACGGTACAAAAGGGAAAAGATCCCCGAACCTGCTTTGGAATTTTTTAGGGGTTGAATTACTCTGGCCCTATGTCTCCTGTCCGTTCCGCAAACTGTGTGAACTTTTAGCAGCTTTATGAAATAATACAAGTATTTCTTTTTCAACCTATGTTCCGTTTTTCCTCGCCCCCCAAGCACAAACCTATAGGAACTGTACCTTAAATGACAAGATTCAGGACCCAAATGTTTAGTGTTGCGGGGGTTGGGAAAGCCGGTTGCTGTGATGGGATATAATGCCCCATTTAATACTTATTTGATGACAGGGGTTTTGTGTTTTCCACAATCTTCCAGGTGAGCGCTTCCCAAAAATTTTACTTTTGGGGGTTTTCCCACGGGTAAACACAATTGTTTTTTTTTTTTTTTTTTCCTTTCCTCTTCCTTCCGCACTTCTGCCTTAAAAGTTTTGGAAGATGGAGGCCCGCAAAAAGGGGAAAACTTTGCGGAGTGACTGTACAACCTTTCAGATGTACAGGTTTTTAAAAACCCTTTGCAAGCCACAGGACCCCACTAATCATAATTTGCAAGTGTTTGGAAAACTCCCGGGAAATTGCGAGCCGGGATGAGGCTCAGAAAAAGAGCCCAGGCCCCTGCCAAAACCCAAATTTGGATCCCAAATTCCCCTTTTTTTCTTTTTGGGGCGGTGAACGTAGAAATTCGGGGGATTTTTAATCAATGCAATTTATTTTTCTCGCACATGCTTCACAATTTCCCCTGAACGATCCAAAATGCTACTAAATCTGTTGCTTTCCAATAAGGCTTTTTTTATGTGGGCAAACCCTCTGATTTAGACTGAGAGATTGTTTGAATCACCTTGATGCTTTTATTTCGCCATGGGGCAGGTTTTGTGACCCCAATCGAGGGGAACAGCTAAGCAGCCATGTTAACTTTGCCCAAGGGAAGCATTCAAGCCCAAATGCCCTGGAATTCAGGAGATGGGCTCTTTATACCACTTGGGACACTTCCGCTAAAAAACTATTTTTTCGAAAGGGTTGTCCCCCATGATTAAGGATAACTTGCTCGTGCGACCCTCCCACTGCTTAGGACTTTTTTAAACATTGTATCCGTATATTCTGTCGACGAAAACCCGACAAAAAAGATGGTTCGAAAAAATCGCATAACCCTTTTTCTACCTCCCCCCTCAGCTAAAAGGGAAACCTTTTAGAGGATCACAAAGGGAACCAAACCGAACCCCTCAGGTGGACTCTTTACAAAAACGGGGTTAGTGATGCACACAAGAACATCGTATAAAGGAAAATCTATGTTTTTTACGTGGTAATCAGGCACTTCATTATAAACTCCCCCCCCTTCTCGTAAGATACGCACAGTCTTCACTGTGGTTTGCAGAGGAGCCTGTCATGTCCAGCCCCGGGGCTCCAGAGAGATCGCTGCAAGAGATCTTGTTCTGGGGATTAATCCTGTTGGGTTTCGGGACGTGAGGGTATAAACGCTGCTTTTTTTAAAGTTTCCTCCCCGGGTGTCCCAGCTGAGTTGTAAAAAAAACAATTCTATTGTTTCCCTTTTCCCATAAAAACTCTGGGTTGATCATCGGGGTGTCTAGCCGCTATATCGACTCAGGAGCAAGTGGAAAATTTTTTGGATATCTCCTTTGCTCAAACAGGGGATACGTTCAGGGGGAAAAAGGTCTCCAGTACAAGAGACTGGGATGCTCTCTACTGACTTTGGACCAGTGGATCAAGAAAAAAAAGGGCCTTTTAGGGTCCTTAGGGAAAGACTCAGGGAAAAAAGTTTTTATGTTATTCTTCTCCCCCCTTTCCCATTATTCTAGGGCTAAAAATGGTGCAGGCGCAGAATCCTACGATTAATGGAGACCCAAGGGAATTTCATTTCCGGAGAAACAGATGATCGGAGTTTCAGCTTTCTCTTTTCCTAAAGGAACCATGTCATCCCCGAACTACCGCGTAACCAGGACTGTGGATTTATGTGACAAAAAGAACGTGATCAGTTCCTCCCCCGTCCATATGATTTTCCCTTGAATTTTTTTGCCTGGAGCCGAGAACCTTTTGGTAAAATCTACCCCCTAGCGGGGCCCGAGCTAAAAGCTTTGAAGGATTATATGACGAAAATTTAGCCAAAGGGGTTCTACGCCCTTTCATCTCCCCCAGGGGCCCCATCTTCTTTGGAAAAAAAAGATGATCTCGGACCCCGCATAGACATAGGGAAAACTCAATAAGGTTATATTAAAACCGTTATCCATTCCCTTTAACCCCTGGGGTTGTTGGAGAGAGTGCGGCATGAAAAAATTTTTCTTAAATGGATCTCCGGGGGCCTATAATTGGTCCGTATTAGACCTGGGGAGAATGGAGACTGCTTTCAGGTACTTATGACACTTTTGAAATATTATTTGCCTTTTTGGGCTGAGACCGCCCCAGCCCCTTTCCAACCTTTTTGAATGATACTCAGGGACCTCCAAAAAGCATTTGTGGTGATTTTTCGGATTGGATTTCTAATTTTTTAACTCCACAGAGGAACATCATGGCATGTGAGAATGGGCTTTGAACGCCTAAACAAACCATCTTACATTAAACTTGAAAAGTGTGAATTCCAAAGGACCCCAAATTCAATTTCTGGGGAGTACTAAACCCCAAGGATTGTATGGATGGAACAAGACCCCGTCATCAAGGATTGGCCCAAATTTCCCAGAATATGAAGGGGGTGCAGCCTTCTCGGGGTTTTCCAACTTTTATAGACTTTCATTAAGAAAATTTTTTGAGGGAGTGTCACCTACACCCCAACTTACCCCGGGAAAAATCAGGGTTCTCCGGACCCCAAACCGGAAGCATTTTCCTGTTTAAAGGAAAATTTACCACCGCACCTATCTTTGTACACCCCAACCCCCGTGGGTTTCAGCACAGAGATTTGGTTGGCTGTCAACCAGAAAAACTTTTAAATTAAAAATTCCATCATCTAAATTTGGGAAAAAAGTAATTGGACCTTATAAGATCAGTAAGTTATAAGTGTGTTGCTTTCCTTTTTCAAATTTCCCCCAAAATTGGAAACCCCCCTGTCTTTTGTATCCCACAAAAAGGCGCAACACCCAAAACTTTCCCGGGGTTCTTTCCTTGCCCGACCCAGTGCGGGCGATGGCGGGAAAATTATGGTGGAAAGGGTTCTAGATTTTTCCCGGGTTGTACAGAAATCGTTCATATTTGAAAATGGCAGGGGTACCCCGTGGAGGACAACTCATGGGAACCCGTAAAAATTTTAAATGCCCCGCATGCCCGCCATTTCATCAAGGTCCCGGGGCAACCGGGCTGAGGTCATCCGGAGGGGTTTTCCCCAAAGGGGGAGTAATGTAAGGTTTTTTTTTCTCTGTTGACTGTTTCCCTTGAAACTCAGTTTTCCTCGGCCATTTTGCTTTCTGTCTTTCTGCAGCTCTTGCCCTCAGTTTTTTAGGAGTTTACAGTTTTCATGTCCCCCCTGATTCTTCCTCTGCTTCTTAACAGCCTCAGCTGAACAATCAGTGCTCCGAATCAAACCCAGTCAGTCTGTGACTGACCCGGAAAAACCCTTGGGCTTGTCTCAGCTTTCCCTACTGAGGAACCCTTTAAAACTTTTGGCTCTGGAAACCTGTGTTTGATGAATCCCGTTTGCAGAGGAATTACGGTCAAGGGAAAAGGGTCCGAACCTGCTTTGGAGATTTTTTTGTAGTGCTTTAAGTTACTCTGGCCTGCTGTGTCCTGTCTCGTTCCTGCAAACTGTGTGAACTTTTCAGCAGTTGTTGAAGTAAACAATCATTTCATTTCAACCTATGTCCCCTGTTTTTCCCCTCGCCCCCAAGCAAAGACGCTATGGGAACTGTAACTTACATGAAAAAGGCCCTGAAAGATGCGTGGTAGCCATGCAGGTTCAGTACCCTTTAAATTTAGAATAAATCCCCAACAGGTCACCAGCAAAGCACCCCCCATCATCACATACTTCCCCCATGTTTTCCGGGGGGGAGCCAGATTTAAACCCAAACCTTCACCTTTTCTGCTGAAAGCGGGAAAACAAAGCAAAAGGTGGCTACTTTGAAGAACCAAAATAAAGCATATTTCAGTTGTTTCACATTTTTTTTGAAAAGGTAATTATAATTCCCTTTTTTAATTTTCTATTTTTTGATCCTTCAGTGTGATTCTAAAATTTTAAATAGTCTAAAAATACAGAAAAATTTAAATAAAAATTGTGTCCAAATTTTTGGGGTCTGTACTGTATGTGGCCTCACCACCAGAATTTGAAATGGGGGACAGGAACTGTTTTAGAATAATGGCTGTAAAGACATGGAAAACCTTTAATGACTTGAAAATTTTTCCACGTAAATTCAAGATCTTCACACTGCGATGTTCAAAATTTGGGGGTAATTGGTTTTGAAAAATTTTCAAACAAATATTAGAAAAGGGACGGAAAAAATGGTACCCCAAAAAAAGAAGTGAGGTGGATCACTATTCTATAATATCATGGTACCCAAAAGGGTTGAATGTCCATTAGTTTTGTTCCTTTTTATATCTTTTATAAGACCCCGTATTTTAAAACCCTTTTTTACCACATGATTATTTATTTTCTTTAATAATTTTATTTAATTATTTTGGTTTTATGTTGCTTACCTTTCTCTTCTGTTTTCTTTATTATTCGCCACATGGGAAATTTTGAGTGGCTGTCCTCCGTTGAGAAATGTCCGAAGAAACTGCCTTATATGATTTTTATGTTTATTTTCATATTCATTTTTTTAAATTTTTTTTATTTTTTATTATTTATCATTTATTTGAATTTCATTTTTTATTTTTATTTTTATTTATTTTTTCATTTATTTTATTTTTTAACTATTATTTTTTTTTTATCTATTTTTTTTTTATTAAATTTGGTGCATTTTTTTATAAATATTTTGTAATTTTTCTTTGTATTGATAGGGATCTGTAACCCTTCTTTTCTTATTCCAAAACCCTTTTTAAAACTAGAGTTAAAAATAACCCTTTTAAGAAAATCACTTCTCTATTTCACTAAGTCCTTATTTTTGACTGAACCCCAATATACACGACATGTCCAAAGGTCGCCAAAAGACATATTTTGAACTTTTGAATAATATACCCTAAGTTTTGGGGGGAAATAAGGGGTATAGGTAAATGAAAAATGAAGTATGTAATCAATCTTTTAAGAATAAAGATAAACACTTTGGTGACAGCTGGGGGCCCATAAAAAGGAACACCTGATGATTGGGGAAACCCTTAGTTAGATAACCCATTGGTCAAATTTGACGACCTATGAATACTGACAAAATGTATTTACTGTAAAAAATGATTTGCTAATATTTTTTGGAAAACACCTTTTACCTAATGCATGTATACACCCAGCCCAGTAGGGTATAAAAGCTGGTGGAGAGTGATTAAAGCTAGGGGCCAGGGCACGGTTTAAAGGGCCCGCCCCAATAAATAGTTTTCTACATTATATGTTTAAAAATTTATATCCTTGCACGCGTTTATGAATACGTTCTATTTAATGTTTTATTATGCTTTTTTTCCCATCCTTTTTTGTTAAAAATTTACACTTAACCTTTTAAACCCGCTCTTTTTCTTTTTTTTTTTCTCGCATAAAAATCATTTGAATTCCTTTTGTGCTCCTACTGTCACACATCCAGTTTTCCCCGGCCCCTCCCCATTCAACTCCAATTTAACACTTTCATTCCCCGGGGTGGGGGTGTTTCTAAGCACTTTCCCGTATTTCACCAATTCCTTATCTCTACCTGTTCACTCTCCCCTTTGGGGCCTGGGGATCCTGGGTGCGGTCCAAATTCCCGGCCCCCACAGCCCAGTCTGCCCCCTGGAAACGGGGAAACGGGGATGGGCACGGTCCCGCGGGTGCTGACCGAGTTTTAGGGGGAAAGGGTTGCCAGTGGAGTCAGCCACAGCATTATTTTGAGCGAACTCAGCCCCGGTAGAAGGATGCCCAGTCAAACCGCCCCGGCAGAACAAAATTCAAAAATATGTGACCAAGGTTGGTTGGGCCCCCTCTACCAACCCATTCGTCTCGGATGGTATGCAGAGGGAAATTCAATCAAGTGAGTAAATGCACAGCTCTCTCCAAACCGAGACCCCAAAATGGGACCTCAATCCTGCAATTTGTCTAGCGTACCATGTGGCAAAATATGCCTAAGAATAAGCTGCCAAGGGCCCGGCAGACGGGGAACCCGGGGAACGGCACTAAGTGCAACCCTTTTGGAGAAAGGGGCGGTTTTCACCCAGATGATGAAACAGCCCCGGTTGGGTAACCCCACAAAATCCATCCCGACCTCTCCCAAGGGCCCTTTTGCCACCGGGAATGGAAAAGAACCCGTGGCGTTGCGAGGGGACTTTTCTTGGCGCAGAACGCACGCCCGAACATTCCCCCACGTCACGGGCCATCTG
>JARQOD010000006.1:230826675-230858318 GCA_033576555.1 Oophaga sylvatica | reverse complement strand
AAAAACTCTGCACGACCAAGTTGAGCACATATGACAGACATGGTATGTGAGTGAGGTTGCCAAGGCCCAGAGCTGACACCAGATTTCGGCCATTGTCACACACTACCAAGCCTGCCTGTAGATTCTCTTCCAAAAACCACACGTCGCTCTCCTGCTTTATGGCATTACAGAGCTCCTGCGCTGTGTGGCTAAGATTCCCATGGAAATTAATTTCAGGATGGCCTGTTGACATTTGGAACACGGCTGTGCTCATATCGGTCGCAACAGGTAAACGTTCACGGGTCCATGTGGAGGTAGACCGTGACGGCTCCTGCAGCGATGATTCTGAGGAACTGGAATAGGAGGAGGAATCAATGTGTACAGACTTGATTCCTGCAATCCTTGGAGTTGGCAGAACACGTACAGCGCCACTCGCAAGATCAGTACCCGGCTGCACAACATTGACCCAATGGGCAGTGAGGGAAAGGTATTGTCCCTGGCCATGGGTGTTAGAACCCTCTTGTTAGGTTTTGTTTCAGTTTGCTGGTCACATGACCTTTTTTCCCTATTTAGTCTGGCTCCGCCCTTCTGGCTTTGCTTGACTTCATTGTATTATCTACTGTTAAGCTAGCCGGGTGCTTAGGTGCCTTAATCTGTCAGTTTTGCTTGATGTTAGGATCACAAAGTATTTATTTTTCTGTTTAATTATCCATGCTACAATTTATGTTAGGAGGTGTCCACCTTTTCTCACAGTCCCTAGATCTTGTAGGGATTACTCCCTCGCAACTATAGGTCTTCGTTCACACTAGATGAGGACTTTAGCGGGTCTGGTCGCAGGATCAGGTTCCCCGTTACATCGTAGGGATTCAGCTTAGTTGTATTGTAGGGACAGAATTCCCTTCTTTCCTTACTGGTTGTAGCAGATCATAACAATGGGTACTGGTCCACGCATCGGTGGTCAGGTGGACCTTGCTACTGAGGGCTTTTAGTAGCGCATGTTTAATTTTTCCCTCAACATGCTTTTGCAGACCAGGGACGGCTTGCCTGCTGAAATGAAATCGGCTTGGCACATTGTATTGTGGGATTGACAATGATATTCAGTTACGGAAACTGTCTGTCTCCACCAGCCTGAATCACAGCATTTCAAGGGACAGGAGTTTTGCAATGCCAGCATTCAGAGCCTGTGCTCGTGCATGGTTTGCGGAGTATGGCCGTCTTTTATCCCATGCCTGTGCTACCGATGGCTGTTTTGTGGCCTGGGAGTGTGAGGATGACAGGTAACTTGCTGCTGTGTGTGGAATAACAGTTTGTCTCTGGACAACAGTGGCCGAGGTTCTTCCATGGCGATCCTGTGAGGAAGCATAACCAGCTGTGTGTGAGCTCGATGAAGAGGCTTCAACACAACCTGAAGATGTAGGTGCTGCTGTAGGTTGGCCTACATCTCTAGTGTGTCTTTGTAACTCAACTACGTGCTTTGTCCGCACATGTTTCCACATATTTGTGGTATTGAGGTGACTGACACTTTTAGCTATTTTTAATTTTTAATTACACAGCTTGCATTTCACATAGCAAATATCATGTGCAAGTGTGTGAAAAAAGGACCACGCAGTGCAAGTCCTGGGAGCGCACGTTTTGACTTTTGGAAGACAACTGCTCCGAACAGGTGCCAAACTGGAGGCTACAGGCAACCGAGTCTGCAGCCTAACTCTCCCTCCTGTTTGTACCGTTGGGGCAATGTCTTCCTCTATCTTCCTTCTATCACTAACCATTTCTCTAGGCCTCTCCCAGCTTTAAACCAAAGTACTGGTTCTCACCCACAAAGCTCTCCACAGTGCAGCACCCCTCCTACATCTCCTCCCTCATTTCTATCTATCGGCCTAACCGACTGCTGCGCTCTGCAAACGACTTTCGACTAACCTCTGCACTAATACGTACCTCCCACTCCCGACTCCAAGACTTCTCCTGCTCTACGCCAATCCTCTGGAATGCTGTACCCCAAGAAATTAGGACTATCCACAATTTGCATGGTTTCAGGCGCTCCCTCAAAACACATTTGTTCAGAGCGGCCTATCACATTCACTAATCAAAGTCATTCTATGTATTCTGTGTAAGTGTGTGTGTGTCTCTAGCCCATTCACTATCTCCATCCCTCAGTCCCTTAAGATGGCTGGAACATCATTGTAAATGCACCATTGTATATAAACACCTATACTTTGTATCTCCCCCATCTCATTGTACATTGTAAGCTGTCACGAGCAGGGGCGACTTATTTAGCTTAAATTATTGTATTGTTAACGTTGTTACTTATGACTTGTGTTCTGAAACGGCTAAACTGTAAAGCGCTGCGGAATATGATGGCGCTATATAAATAAATATTATTATTATTCCTCTGAGCTGCTCCCACCACCTTCCTGTTCCTCATGCCATGTTGGGTCTTGGACCTCATCATCTCCACTACCCTCTTCCAACACCTGCTGTTGGGTGGTCTGGCCAGCACCATGCTCAACAGAAACTGGCACCTGGGTCTCATCATCATCAGATGCGTTCTGCGGTGTGCTGACCATCGGCACTGTCTCACCCGCCTCTTCAGATTCAGAGAGACACAGCTGTTGCGCATCACTGCATACTCCCTCTTCACATTACAGAATGCTGCTTGGCTGGGCCCCTGTTTGCAAGCCAATAGATTCTGAGAACAGAAGCAGACACTCAGCTGGCTCCTGTACAGAACTCTCTGACTGCCTGGGCAATTTGCCAGGCGGTGAAGAGACAGATGGTTGCCCAACAGTGCTGTGGTCCTGAGAGGAGGTGGAAGCAATTGAAGTCGATGCATTGGCTGACATCCAAACAACAACGGCTTCAATTTGTTCTTCCCGCAGCAGGGGGGTACTCCGAGCTCCTACAAAAGTGCGCATAAAGGAACGCTCACGGGGAAAACTGGTGGATGCTGTGTCACTGGGGGCCGCAGCAGCCACAGAATCCCCACGTCCTCTCCCTGAAGAAACTCCACGACCACGTGCCTTACTCCCTGCCTTCTTCATCTTGGTAGATTCATAAAGAAACTCTGAAAAGTTATAAGGTCTAAGTGTGGTTATTCCGCAGAGACTGCAGTGAACACTGCACACAACTGTTCACTACCCAATGCGTCTCAGCAGGAAGGCAGTCTGTGCGTCAAAACAAAGGCACAAGCATACATCCATGTACCCTGTTTATAAAGCTATATAAAAAAAATTATGTAGTAGTGACGCACACTTTATTGAGGTACATTATTACATCGCCATTCACCATCTGTGGCTATGCAGTCTCATCTATATATACCTTATCTATCTGTTGTCATGCTTCCAAGTCGACAGTCAGCCATAAATAGCAATTTTCACTATGCACTATGCACTTTTGAAAGGTTATGTTTGTTAATAAAAATGATTATTGCCACATATTATGAGTATTACATGATGGAAATTGTATAATTTTGTATAAAATATTTAGTGACATTATTCAGCAAATGGAACATTTTAGTAATATCACAGATAACTTGTAATGCTGATGATGTTTTGAAGTCAGACATTCATTGTCTATACAATAAAAATGGTGTACATACTGTTACTTATCCATCATTAATGGATTCAGATATGTACTTGTATGCTTTTATGTACAACCGTATAGCAGATTCCTTAACTAATTTATTTTGTGGTTTGCATTGCTGTTCAACATGTTAATGTATGTGTTTATGTTTGTCAATTCTTTATTTATCTAGATATTAGTTTAAATGAAATCATCATCTTATGGTAGTAAAGGTTATCTTTCTCTTGTTTGAAGTATAGACATTTAAAATTGACAGGTAACAAGGAAATTACTTGATCTAGTATTTAAACATCCTCCTTGACCCTGGGCTCCAACACCGCCAGTTGTTGCTCGGAAGTGCTGTTAGCACAGTCAACACTTGCTCCTGTGTTACTGGGGTTCAGTAACGTCAGCTGGTCCTCGGTTGTGCCATTGGCTCTTTTCCTTCTGCTGCCCCTCCGGGTTCCAGCACAGTCAGCTGGTCCTCGTTACTTGCATTGGCTCTTGTACCTTCTGCTACTCGTCCGGGTTCCAGTACCGTCAACTGGTTCTCCGCAGTGCCTTTGGCCTAGGTGCCTCCATCTCGGTATCTGAGTTCCAGCAACGTCTGCTGGTCCTTGGTAGTGCTTTGGAGCACAGGTACCTCCTGCTTAGTAACCGTGTCCCAGTAACGTCAGCTGGTCCTCGGTTGTGCCATTGGCTCTTTTCCTTCTGCTGACCCTCCGGGTTCCAGTACCGTCAACTGGTTCTCCGCAGTGCCTTTGGCCTAGGTGCCTCCATCTCAGTATCCGAGTTCCAGCAACGTATGCTGGTCCTTGGTAGTGCTTTGGAGCACAGGTACCTCCTGCTTAGTAACCGTGTCCCAGTAACATCAGCTGGTACAAGATTGTGCTACAAATACAAGATACGGAACAAGAGACACAAGAACAATAAGCAGAAGATCTAAAAGCAGAAGAACATGAAGTATAAGACCAAAATGAAGAGCAAAATATATGCTCTAAATTCTAAGCAGAAGAAGACTAAGCAGTGTATGGGGGTGAGTCCGTTCCTCCTCGTGGTGCCCCTGGAAAATGCCTGCTGCTGCAGGCTAAAACTGAACACGGACAAATACTGTTGTAATTTAAATCTTTTGTGACAGCAAGAACGGAAGGATGAAAAATTCATACTTTGACAGATTACAAGTACAGGATTCTCTGTCACAAATAAGAATATGATGAAGAAGATGAAGCAGAATATGAATAAGAATAATAGTTTAATAAGAAGAATATGAGTAATGTTAACAAAGATGAATAGCAAGAAGTTTAAGAAGAAGATAAAGAAGGTGAAGATGAAGAATAATTTGATGAAAAAGATGATGCTGCAGAAGATTATGAAGGAGAAAGTGTGTGAAAAGTTAAAAAGGTGAAGATGAAGAGCATGGAAGTTGTGTAATATACATATTTGCCTAAATATAAAAAACGTTAACATTGTCAATTTCTTCGTCAATCCGAACATCTTTAAAAAAAAAAATATTTATGCTATTCCATTTGATTGGGTTAAACATCTATGCCTTTAATGTCTCCTCAACCTTCCCCAATACATTCTACATTACTCTTTCTTGTTTTCCTTCATGTACAATTAACCAACAAGGCAAGAATGGGTTTTTTTTAATTTCGATATTTTGTTCCCATAGACTTACATGGGACTTCCGGTATCGGTATCGGGTATCGCCGATATTTTAGTGATATCGGCGATACCATTCCGATTCCGATACTTTAGGATATCGGAAAGTATCGCTCAACTCTAGTCTTCACTGAATATATACTGTATTTTGTCCGTTAATTGAGAATTTTGAGAATGAACGATCAGTCCAGGAGGAGAAAGAAGCTGAATTGTCTGATAAGATGTATTCCAAAGTTTCTTATTTTCACAAATGCTATAGAATTATGAAATAAAAATTAAAATGAGTTACTCTATAATAAATAGCAACAATAGGTAAAAACAAAGCAAATTACCATTATATACTTGTTTAATTTTGTTATTGTTTTATTCTATTTGAAAGGACTTTTAAAAATTGTTTTGAAAAATGTTAGAATTTGAGATTTTGTTTTTAGTTTTGTTTCATTTCAACTGGGATCAAACTTTCTGGTCATGAGGAGGTAGTGTGCTTTGCTGCCAAACTATATGTTTTTCCAGAACTTATGGTAAGCTGAGTGATTCTCAGACAAAAGATAAAAAACTGCTACATGGCCAAAAGAGTCATCTTTGTATTGTGCTATTAAATGGTTTGTGAATATAAGGTAATTTAAGTTAAAATAAAGAAAATTATAGATATAGCAAACTTTCAAGCATGCCTGTCATTTCAGGTGAATTTTAAAATGATGTTTTGTCCATGAGTAGTAGTGCCATTCATGTCAATTATAAATCTTATATATAACTTTTTATACCAATGTTTCCATATCTAATTTTCAGTCTCACCTCCACCCCTCAGTTAGTGGTAAGAGACAAGTCCCTCATCCACATTATAGAGAAAGAGAGAAAATCCCACTTCCTTACCGGACCTCTCCCTAGAACATCCCCAGAAGAAGCAGTTTAGCACTAATTCCTGCACTGGGCTTAGCTAAAACACTTATTTAGAGAGTAACAGCATTTCTGAATGTCTTTGTCATTCTTTTCTCTCAGCACAGGTGCTTCCTTTTCCCCCATCCTCTTCACCCTTCATCTAAATTAAATTCTCTGGTGCATTTTGACCGCTCGGTGAGCTGGGTCCCACTTATCCCTGAGCTGTATTTCAGAACAAATAAAGAGTTTAGGAGGTAAAATTGGAGAAGTAGTAGATAAGTGTATATAGAAGTATAATTATCTGATAAATTATATTGTAATTATATAATTTCTTGCACAATTGAGTAATGCAAACTTGGTTGAAACAGCAGTGAACATTTATCATTTGCTTTAAGGGTATGTGCACTTTTGGGGGACTTTTTTGACTGAAAGGTCTTTTGGGTTATCCTTTTAGTCATTTTTGTAGCATCTTTGCCACCTGTGTCTTTTTTTATTTTTAAAGATAAAAAAGTCGTGGATTTGGTCAAGTCTCTTCTTTTAGCTTCTTCACAGCTTTCGAACCCTGAAGTAGTTAAAATAAGTTACAAAAACTGAACATTTGGGTGGCAAGTAATATCTTTTTTGCTATGCATATGTTAATTCTTTCTTACGTGTTTATAGCACTTTCACAGTGTGTGCACATACTCTTAAAATGTTCAAATCATGATACAGAAAGTTTTAACTTTGCATTTCACACCTCACAAGCTACTGAAAATGTCAAATTATAGTGTGCTAAATCATGGCATGGAAAAAGTTAAATGTCAAGATAAAGTTTGTTACTTGATACCTGTGTATCATATTCTGAATAAGTATTTAAGTAAATTATATTAAAAAAGAAAAAATGTCAATTTAATTCAGAATATTTCAAAACAGAAAAAAATTTAAGATAATGTAAACCACTTGGTCGACACAACAGCAAATACCCATTTGTATATGTAGAGAATATAATCATTATAATCAGCCTCTTCTTTCATCCTTACTTTCTTTCAAGATTTTTTTGCTAACAGTTTTGGACTTTAAAAATGCTAACTCCTCTGTGAGCCTGAATCCATTAGGATGTAGAAAGTAAACTTTCATTTAATTTCAAAGAGTTTTGTACTTAATGGTTCTTTCTCCTTCCTTGACAAATCAATGCATGTTCTATTTTAATTTATTTGTAAGATAAACTTTTAAGTACATATTCATTTTCATTTTTTTCAGGTGACTTTTCTTTTTTGTTTTGTAGAATTCATTGCTGTTTTTTGAGACAAATTATTAAAACTAGTGCACTCAGGTTGATGAACTGAACAAAATTAAAGATTCTCTTATTTTCTTGTCCTTTACCTATTTGTGACTTTGTAGAACAAGAAATCATATAATTCCTTTAAAATATGACATATCAGTTTTCATCTGCACAAAAAATGAATTTATACAGGGACTTCAGCAAGTTAGCGGAGTATAATTCTGGAAAAAAAATTACAGCATTTCTAACCATAAAACATATGGATATGGAAAACCAAGACAAAAATGTGCAAGAAAAAGTAAGTACAGTTAATTTAAAATAGGCACAAATTGAAAAATGAAGGCTGCACAAATTAAAAACACACTAAGAGAACCATTTTTAAATCAAAAAGGGCACAAGGGTCGCTAAAGGCTCTAAAATGCCTAAAACAACAAACAAAGCAGGTGCTTACTCTCCGTGGTTCCAGTGCCACCTTCCAGTTAATGCTCAGGTCTCTGTGCTTTGGTTGCAGCTAGGATCTCATCGACAGCATGCATCATTGCTGTAAATAATCACTGATGTCAGTAGTTGTACAGAGGTAGATAGTATGAGCTGCTGATCTCAATGATTGGCAGCAGCAGTGATGCTGTCACGAGTGTGTCACACCAACCTGGGAGATCTGGGGGTGGAAGATAACTGCATATTGTGAATCGCAGATCTTCCATTTAGCCTGTGTGTTTGGATCCCATATTAAATGAATTTGGTTTCCTTTGGCGCTGAAGAGGTTAATGGCCCTTTCTATGCTTGTCAAAAATATGCAGCTCAATTTCAGCTATTCTGATCTGGTCATCAACTCTTCCTATAAAACCAGGACAGACCCTCTTTGCCTCTGTTTCCTTGCTGTTTGGAATAGGAGTGCTGAATAGGAGTTTATTATTGCTATTGGAGATTTGTCTCCCTTTTCTGTGTGCTTAAGCTAAGTGTGGAGAGAAGTTGTTGTAGAGGTATTTTGTTGTACGTGTGTGTTATTTCCTGGTTCTTGTTCCCATTTAGCTTATTCCTCCCTTTCCCTATCCTCCTTTGTATTGTTGGTTGATGCTTGTGTATGATAGAGAGCTTTTGTTATCCCTGTTTTGTCATGTGTGGCTTGTTCATATTACGTTTCTGTCCCAGGCTCCATGGCATGGGGGAGAGGACAGACCAGGGGTTTACAGAACCATATTAAGGTCAGAGATTCGGGCCTCTTTACATTCAAGAGTACCCCCGGGACAAGGATAGTTAGGGACCCAGTTCCAGGAATAGTTTGAGGACTCACTCCCCTACCTAAGACCGTCACAGTGTGACAGATGTAAACAATTGATGTGTCGTCATCATTGCAACTAAAACATCAAAACCTAAGCACCCTTGGGGAACTGGAACTGGAACCAAGAGGGGTGAGGACCTGCTCCTTCATTTCAGATATTTTAGAGCATTTCTGACCCACTTTACTACAAGTTTAAAACCCCATTAATGTTTACATTTATGACTAAAACTTAATCCTAATTTTTATTATTTTATTTTAGTTATTATCACCTATCATCTTTGATGAGGTAATCCAGTTTTCACATTTGAGTATACGTAAGTGTAGAATGTGAAATTATACTTTTTATTAATATTTCTGTGTTAGACATTCTGCTCATGTATCCTTCTTATTGCATTGCAGTAGTCTGTAAAATAAAAAGTACAGTGGGGAAAATAAGTGTTTCATACACTTCCAATTTTGCAAGTTTTCCCACCTATAAAGAATGGAGAGGTCTCTAATTTTTATTGTAGGTACACTGTGAGAGACAGAATCTAAAAATTAAAATCAGAACATCACATTAAATTGTATTTTATTGCATTTTATTACATGAATAATTATTTCATCATCTACAACCAGCAATAATTCTGTTAGTTTTTCATTAAGAAGTACTCCTGTTCTGCACTCATTGTTTAAAAGTCACTTGACTACGCAATCAATCACACTCCAACCTCTCCACCATGGCCAAGACCAAAGACCTGTCTGTCTAAGGACACCAGGGACTAAAATCGTAGACCTGCACAAGGCTGGGATGGGCTACAGGACAATAGGTCAGCAGCTTTGTGAGAAGGCAGCAATTGATGGCACAATTATAAGAAAATGTAAGAAACAAAGATGACTGTCAATCTTCCACTGTCTGGGGCTCTATGCAAGGTCTGACCTCGTGAGATAAGAATGATTCTGAGTAAGGTCAGGAATCAGCCCAGAGTTAAATGAAAGGACTTGTTCAATGACCTGAAGAGAGTTGGGACAACAGTCTCAAACATTACCTTTAGTAACACACTATGCTGTCATGGATTAAAATCCTGCAGAGCACTCAAGGTCCCCCTACTCATGCCAGCACATGTCCAGGCCCCTTTGAAGTTCATCAATGGCCATCTTGATGATCCAGAGGAGGCATGGGAGAAAGTCATGTGGTCATATGAGACCAAATTAGACCTTTTTGGCATCAACTATACTCGCCGTGTTTGGAGGAAGAAGGATGAGTACAACCCTAAGAACACTGTCCAAACAGTGAAGTATGGTGTGGGAAACATCATACTTTGGGGATGCTTTTCTGCAAAGGGGACAGGATGACTGCACCATATTAAAGGAAGGATGGATGAGCTCATGTATCTCTAAATTTTTGCCCACGACCTCACTCCCTCACAAAGCGCATTGAAGATGAGTCGTGGCTGGATCTTCCAGCATGACTATGACCTGAAACACACAGTCAGGGCATCTAAAGGGTGACTCTGTAAGAACCATTTCAAGGTCCTGGAGTCGCCTAGCCAGCCTCCAGGACAAAACCCTATAGAAAATTTTTAAAGAGAGCTTAAATTCAATGTTGCCCAGCAACTGCCCTGAAACCTAAGACCTGAAAGATCTGGAAAAGATGTATATGCAGGAGTTGTTTTTTTCTATTGTATCAAATACTTATTTCATGCAATAAAATTCAAATCAATTATGTAAAAATCATACAATGTGATTTTCTGTATTTTTTAAGATTCTTTATCTCACAGTTGAAATGTACCTACAATAAATATTAGAGACCTTTCCATTCTTGGTAGGTGAAAAAGCTTTCAAAATTGGCAGTGTATCAAATACGTATTGTTTCAATGTAAGTCTCAGATTAATACTGTGAAATGTATCTGTGGAGGAGCTGAATAAAACTAAATGATGTTAGTCATGTGACCTGCACACATGTCATTTGATGCCTCATACTCAGTTAATACTGTCCAGATGCAGAACTTAGGCTGGATTTTCACACAGGACTCACACTTCTAAAAGCCATGGCAATCTGTGTATTGAGCGATCTAGTATAGATAACTCAATGTGAATCATTTACTTTGGGCTGACTGTATAAATATGCATTCAAATGACTGCCGATTTGTAAAATTTTACCGGTCTGTGGTTATATCGTGCCAGCTGTTCATGTTTACTGTTACTGTTGCTGTTGCTTTATTCTATCTAATTTCAAAATTCTCCATACATTATGCTTCCATTTTATACACTAAATTCTTGCTACAACTTTGCAGCTATTCCTTTGTAGCTGCTCCTGTAAATCTGCACATGTGCTATTATTGTTGAGCTGGTAAATTTATACTTAGTTTGTTGTCTTATTTTTTTTACTTCATGTTAATTGAATGTTTTGTTTCAATCATTAATTCTATCTTTACTGGGCTTATTTACATATACAGTACAGACCAAAAGTTTGGACACACCTTCCCATTCAAATATTTTCTGTATTTTCATGACTATGAAAATTGTACATTCACACTGAAGGCATTAAAACTATGAAATAACACATGTGGAATTATATACTTAACAAAAAAGTGTGAAACAACTGAAAATATGTCTTATATTCTAGGTTCTCCTAAGCATCTCTAGGAGCTCCTTCAAGACTGTTGGAAGACCATTTCCGGTGACTACCTCTTGAAGCTCATCAAGAGAATGCCAAGAGTATGCAAAGCAGTAATCAAAGCAAAAGGTGGCTACTTTGAATAACCTAGAATAAAAGACATATTTTCAGTTGTTTCACACTTTTTTGCTAAGTATATAATTCCACATGTGTTAATTCATTTTTTTAATCCTTCATTGTGAATGTACAATTTTCATAGTCATGAAAATACAGAAAAATCTTTGAATGAGAAGGTGTGTCCAAACTTTTGGTCTGTACTGTATATGTATATTATATACGTTGATATGCATATACAGTTCTGGTAAAAATTAAGAGACCCTTTTCAAATGTTCAGTTTGTCTGATTTTTCTCTTTATAGTTATATTTTTGAGTAAAATGTAAATTGTTCTTTTAGTCTATAAGCTTCTGACAACATGTCTCTGAATTTACAAGCAATAAATTGTGTATTCTTTTTTCTGACAAAGAAAAATGGTCAAAATTAAAAAAACAGTGCTTTCAGACCTCAAATAATGCAAAGGAAGAGTTCTGAAATCAATATTTTGTGGAATAACCATGATTTTTAAAAACTGCTTTTGTGTGTCTTGGCATGCTTGCCGTCAGTCTTTCATACTGCTTCTGGTGCAAACATTTAAGCAGTTCTTCTTTGTTTGATGACTTGTGGCTATCCATCATCCTCTTATTTATATTCCAAAGGTTTTCAAAGAGGTTCAGGTCTGGAGAATGGGCTACCCATGACAGGGTTTTGATGTGGTGGTCTCTTAAAGGGAATATGTCACCCTAAATTGGCGGGATATTTAAATGAAGGCAGTCAGGTCAGATGGGCGGTGTTTTGGGTACTTGCCTTAACATGTTGTTCGCCGCTGTCTCCATTATTTCTGGGAATTGTAGTCGTTGCCCTCCATATAACGCACCTGCGCATTGCAATCTTGAATTGCGCACGCACAGTATGCTTTGCCCGCAGATTGTAATGCGCAGACGCGTTATATGGAGGACAACGACTACAATTCCCAGAAATAATGGAGACAGCGGCGAATAACATGTTAAGGCAAGTACCCAAAACACCGCACATCTGACCTGACTGCCATCATTTAAATATCCCACCAATTTAGGGTGACAGATTCCCTTTAAATTATGCCAGAGCTGTATATGGATATATCTGTTTACTGTGTGTATTTTACAGCACAATTATATATTCAATGCTCCTTTCTATCCACCAAGTGACTACATGATAAAGAACCACGAGAGGTCAAAATGTTCTTTATTTTTTCACCCAAGTCCCTATATCCCAAACTATTGCTTTTATATTTATTTAGCAAAAAATCACTTTCAACTTCCAAACGTTAGAGAGTGGGGTGAATTATTCTATCAACTATATTTTGTCTTTGGACATTCTGTATAAATGGAACTTTACATTCTATTTCTATCTACAATATCATCTTATCATTATGTCTCTAAGTCACTGTGTAACTACACTACTCAAAAAAATAAAGGGAACACTAACACAACACAATTAAACTCCAAGTCAATCACACTTCTGTGAAATCTACCTCTCCAGTAACAAAGCAACACCAATTATGAATCAATTTCTCCTGCTGTTGTGCAAATGGAACAGACAACAGGTACAAATGATCGGCAATTAGCAAGACACCCCCTATAAAGGAGTGTTTCAGCAAGTGGTGACCACAGACCATTTTTCTATTCTCATATTTTTTGGCTGTTTTGGTCACTTTTGCATTTTATCATTGCTCTCGCCCCTAGAGGTACTGTACAGTAGCATGAAATGTTGTTTACAACCAACAGAAGTTGCACAGGTAGTGCAGCTCATCCATGATGGCACATCAATGCGAGCTGTGGCAATAAGGGTAGCTGAGTCTGTCAGCACAGTGTCCAGAGCATGGAGCAGATATCAGTAGAGAGGCCAGTATACCAGGAGACGTGGAAGGGGCTGTAGGAGGGCAACAACTCAGCACCAGGACCGCTACCTCCTACTTTGTGCAAGGAGGAAAAGGAGGAGCAGTGCCAGAGTTCTGCAAAATGACCTCCACCAGGCCACTAACATCCATGTGTCTGCTCAATTTGTCAGAAACAGAAACAGACTCCATGATGGTGGTATGAGCGCCCGACTTCTACAAGTGGGTGTTGTGCTTACAGCCCAACACCATGCAGGGCATTGGCATTTGTTAGAGAACACCAAGATTGGCAGATTTGACATTGGCACCCTGTTCTTTGTTCTCTTCATGGATGAGAGCAGGTTCACACTGAGCATATTTGACAGACATGACAGTCTGGAGATGCTGTGGACAAAGTTCTGCTGCCTGCAACATCCTCCAGCATGACAGGTTTGGCAGTGTGTCAGTAATGGTGTAGGTAAGCATTTTTTTGTAAGGCAGCACAGCCTCCATGTGCTAGCCAGAGGTTCCCTGACTGCCATTAGGTTCCGGGATAAGATTCTCAAACCCGTAGTGAGACCATATGCAAGTGGAGTGGGACATTGGTTCCTTCTGATGCATGACAATGCTAGGCTTCATGTGGCTAAAGTGTGTCAGCAGTTCCTGCATGATGAAAGCAATGATGCTATGAACTGGCTTGCCTGTTCCCCAGACACCTGAATCCAATTAAGCACATCTGGGACATCATGTCTTTTCCATCCACTAATGCAAAATTGCACAGCAGACTGTCCAGGAGTTGACTGATGCTTTAATCCAGGTCTGGGAAGAGATCCCTCAGAAGAACATCTGCCGCCTCATCAGGAGTTTTGCCCAGGCATTATAGGGAGGTCATACACATAGTAACATAGTAACATAGTTATTAACGTTGACGGAAGACTTTAAGTCCATCTAGTTCAACCCATATCCTATCCTAAACTGCCCTAACATGTTGATCCAGAGGAAGGCAAAAAACCCCAAGTGACAAACAGTAAGCTTCACATTGGGGAAAAAAATTCTCTCCCGACTCCACATACGGCAATCAGACTAGCTCCCTGGATCAACGCAATATCTTAGAAACTAGTGAATATAGCCTGTAATATTATGCTTTTCAAGAAAAACATCCAGTCCCATCCTAAATTTTAGTAGGGAATCATTCATTACAACATTATACGGCAGAGAGTTCTGTGGAGGCCACACACACTGCTGAGCATCATTTCCTTGTCTTGAGGCATTTCCACTGAAGTTGGATCAGCCTGTAATTTGATTTTCCACTCTGATTTTAAGTATCATTCCAAATCTAGCCCTCCATGGGATATTAATTTTGATTAACATTGATCATTTTTATGTTTTATTGTTCCCACTGCATTCCACTATGTAATGAATAAAGAATGGAACAGGAATATTTAGTTCAATGATACCTAGGATGTGGGATTTTAGTGTTCACTTTATTTTTTTGAGCAGTGTATATGACTATCATTGCTCTTTTTGTGTTTCCATCCCTTTGGGTGTCGTGTTTGTTTCAATTTCCAGTTAACTTTATTAACAGTATATAAAGTGGAAGAAGTACAGCATTCCATACTAGTTAAGTGCACGGACAGGGTCCAAATCAAAATATAATACAAGAGGAAACCGACAATCTGTTTAGATGCAAGTTAATGAATGAAGTAGATAATGTGTGTATGAGAAAAATGTCAATGTGATCACAGCTTTCCCCATGATGAATGCACGATGCATCACCATATTGGTTGAATTTTAGAACACACTGTGAATTTGATTAAATAACCAGACTGAATATGCTCTTTGCGTATGTCTGATGAAGTTCACAGAGAACAAATTGTCATTTTTCTTGTACACAAATTATCTACTTTATTCAATAAATTCCATCTAAACAGATTGCAAGAGTTTTCTTGTATTTTATCAACAGTATGACACAATCAACTAGAGACATGCGACCTTGTGAATACATAGCAAAGTAATTGTGATGCCCTCGATAAGCACCATCACTCTGTTTAGTCCTATTCAGGTTTCCTATGATTGTGTCATTGGACCCAGCACACATATGTGATAGAGGTAATCATAAAGGTTTGCAATTTTAAGTTTCCATTTTTGGCCTGGTCCTCTATTGCAGCAAGACTTCACTTCTCACATCCACAGCCCAACATTTTCAGAGTGCCTTGGTTGCTTCCTAAGTCTTGTGCAGCCATGGCATAATATGGCTAGGTCTTATATATTGTCATTATATAGCATGGCTCAGGAAGAAATAGGGGCACTCAGAGTGAAGTCTGGCAGCAAAAGACGGCCAAACCAGAAGTTGGATCTGGGGACCACAAATCTTTTTTTGGTTATCTCTAGATACTATGTCATATAATGTTACTTCTGACTGAATTATAGTGAAAGTGGCACAACTGATGCCATGTGTTAGGGCTCGAGTTTCCGCTGCTGCACAAGAGGAGTTTCGAACCAGTCCCGCTGCGGTCCCCCATCCATCTCTGGCCGCAGTGGAGCCTGCTCAGCAAAGACATAAAGACAAAATGACTAAGTATGGAATGGACAAGGCAACTGTTAGGTGGATTCATAACTGGCTTAGTGATCGGACCCAAAGAGTGGTTGTAAATGGCTGCACATCCAGTTGGAAGAATGTCTCAAGTGGGGTACCACAAGGCTCTGTTTTGGGCCCTGTATTGTTCAACATCTTTATCAATGATTTAGATGAAGGAATTGAGGGTAAACTGATCAAATTTGCTGATGACACAAAGCTAGGAGGGGTAGCTAATACTAGAGAAGAGAGAGAGAGGATTCAAAAAGATATACATAAACTGGAGCAGTGGGCAGCAACTAACAGAATGGATTTTAACAGGGAAAAATGCAAAGTACTACATCTGGGCAATAAAAATGAAAAAAGCATATACAAAATGGGAGGAATAGGGCTAAGTAACAGCACATGTGAAAAAGACTTGGGTATACTAATTGATCACAGACTTAACATGAGTCAACAGTGTGATGCAGCAGCAAAAAAGGCAAATGCAATTCTAGGATGTATCAACAGAAGCATACAGTCTAGATCACGTGAGGTCATTATTGCCCTCTACTCCTCTTTGGTCAGACCTCATCTGGAATACTGTGTCCAGTTTTGGGCACCACATTTTAAAAAAGACATCAACAAACTGGAGCAAGTTCAGAGAAGAGCCACCAGAATGGTGACCGGTCTGCAAACCATGTCCTATGAGGAACGGTTGCAGGAATTGGGAATGTTTAGCTTGCAAAAAAGAAGACTGAGAGGAGACTTAATAGCTGTCTACAAATATCTTAAGGGCTGTCACATTGTAGAAGGATCATCTTTATTCTCATTTGCGCAAGGAAAGACTAGAAGCAATGGGATGAAACTGAATGGGAGGAGACACAGATTAGATATTAGAAAAAACTTTTTGACAGTTAGGGTGATCAATGAGTGGAACAGGCTGCCACAAGAGGTGGTGAGTTCTCCTTCAATGGAAGTCTTCAAACAGAGGCTGGATAGACATCTGTCTGGGATGATTTAGAGAATCCTGCTTTGAGCAGGGGGTTGGACCAGATGACCAGGAGGTCCCTTCCAACTCTACCATTCTATGATTCTATGATTCTATGACATCGGTCCCAGCATCTCGCCCAGTTTAAGACTGTGCAGAGGCTTGTTGTGGTCTTTCCTGGTTCCTCTATTATAACCAGTGCTGGAGCAGGCAGTTCAGGAACTAAGTCCCTGCTTTCTCCATCTGAGCATGCCCAGGGCAAAATCTCCCATTGGAGATCAGGGGTCACATGCTCAGTTACAGCAGCGACTCCCATTGGTCCGCCAGGAAGGTCCTGAAACTACATGTGTTCTGGAATGGTTTCGCATTGGTCCTTTTCTGGTAGGTCCTGCAGTTGCTACTATAAAAGGGTGGCACGGCTGGGCCGCCATGCGCTAGTATCATTTACATTACGTGCTTTGGACCAGTGTGATCATGTATGCATGTGGTTAGGTCTGGCTGAAATAAGCCCCTAGAATACCGGCACCTCCGGTGAGGAGATTGTATGCACGTGTTCAAGGCTCGGCTGAAAACGCCATTCAAATACCGGCTACTTCGGTGAGAAGATTATTGCTTGTGTTCTGACTGTATGATCATGGACTGCTATCCGCACAGCAGTTAACCATGTACCTGGACCCAGTAGGGTTACTCAGCGACTTTGTGACGCAACAGGGTTCGCTTTATAACGCTAGTCAGCGCCCTAGTGTTTTACTTTGCGGCTCACTGAAGCTAAGTGAGTTTGCACTTACCGCCATATAGCGCTGTGGCATTCCCGCTAGCGGCTCTGTGGATTAACAGAATTCGCACTTACTACCACAGCACGCTACGGCATTTATTTTAGCGACTCTGCGGGATATCAGAGTTCGCTACTCACGCCATCTTACTAACAGCAGGCTCTGCCTGCACGGTGGCCTCCAGGCTGCGAACGCAACTCTCCTTAATATCTATTAGGTGCGTTCCGCAAGCCCTTAACACCGTGTTTCGTCATATTTAATCTTTCAATTACATAAGATTGACCCATGTACTATCAAAATTTGCATTTTGGGCATTAAATGAAAAAAGGAACAGTGGGAATGATATAAGGTAAAAAAAATTGCCACTTTGACCTAATAACAAGTACATGTTATCTTCAATTCTGCATGCCCATGATGAGTTTTTGGTGAGTTTTTGACACAGCATATATAAGCTGCATCAAAAATGCAGGGTTTAACAGTTCCACAAAAGAGGATGGGATTAACAAAAATTTCATACCCACTGTGCTTCGTTTTTACTCAGTGTAAATTGACCCGCGATGCCTGTTTTAAATCTTTAATATGTCAATTTCTCTTGTGGATATCCTGAGTTTTATGTTCAGATTTTCCTCTTAGATTTGCATTAAATATGGAAATTCTGCAGGTAAATAATGCGCATGCATTTTTAGCAGTTTCTGTAGCTGAAAGAAATCAAATGTGCATGTAATTTGCACATGACTGTATCAATAAAAATTCTTAGGAAGTATCAACAATCAAAAGAAAGCAGCTTTGCTTAAACCCTTAGTGACTGAGCAAATTTTGACCTTAATGACCAGACCAATTTTTACAATTCTAACCAGTGTCACTTTATGAGGTTATAACTCTGGAACGCTTCAATGGACTCCACTGATTCTGAGACTGTGTTTTCGTGACATATTGTACTTCATGTTAGTGGTAAAATTTTGTCGGTATGACTTACGTTTATTTATGAAAAAAGCTGAAATTTAGCGAAAATTTTGCAATTTTCAACCTTTTAATTTTTGTGCCCTTAAGTCAGAGAGTCATGTCACACAAAATCGTTAATAAATTATATTTCCCACATGTCAACTTTATATCAGCACAATTTTGGAAACATAATTTTTTTTTAGGGTGCTATAAGTAGAGATGAGCGAATATTTCAATATTCTGTTTGTCTCAAGATCTCCAAATTAGAAATATTTACCAATTTAATCATCAATTTAATCGCTGAATATAGTCGAACATAACACATAAAAGCCGATGTTTCCCACGTTGTTTGACAGCGTGGGATACACCGGCGTAGTGCTTCTGATCGGTGGTGAAATCATCCCCGCCGGTCAGAGAGCCGCAGATCCCATGCTGTCAAAAGACAGCATGAGTGCTCAGCTGTAATCTGAGGTATAAAGTTTACCTATGGTCACTGGTGTCAGTGGAGCTGAGGAATAAGTACCCTTAACTGCCACCATTAAAAGGCATATCGGTGGTCGTTAAAGGGTTAATGCATGACATATCAACAAGTGGCAAAAAAATCCAGTATCTAAAACGAGATAAAAATCACCGTATATGAGGTAAGAGGTAACAAAAAATATTAGGCTAATCACTGAATTGGGCACCCAATATTCAAATAAATCATATAAAATAAAACTTTTAATAGTAATATTTAGAAAATATTTTTTATAAGCGTATAGATAAAAACAATTATGACTCACAAGGACACATAAGAAGATATTTTGACTGCAAACAACTTGGAAAGGAGGGGGATAAACAATTACCCTATTATTAATCTGCTTTCTCACTACCTACCTGTGGAGGTTGGTACCCAAAACCTGCGCAGTGGAGTGTCCTCTCGTCGGTGACTATCCCTCTATTTTCCCTAAGCAAACCCTAAATGATATATATTTATAGGGTGCAAAAGAGTCAGCGGTAAGGTACCATATGTTTATATTCATGTCAACGTAGTACCCTATTTCTGATATTTCATATGGAACGTGCACTATATCAGAACAGTGAGCCCCTTATATTGAGGCAAATGATTTGAGAGAAATATTGATATATACAGAGGTAGTAAATCTCATAGGGGTTATATAATAATTTAGAGATTATATAAATGCACATATCTCTTTGTACTCAGTTCTACACAGTACTCTACTATTAACACAACACCTGGTACATAAATTGTATCAAAAAGAGTGATAAACCTAACAATAAGGGTACAGACAAAATAAACTCAAAATTCAGATATACTGAAGGACATAAAGTGTAAGGGAAAATACAAAGGATATGATATACAGTATATTCCCAGGTTTAGATATAACAAAATAACATCAATAAAGTCCTAACAGAGAGATTATGTAAGTATATGCAAATATAATCTAAAACGAGATAACAACGCATGCAAAAAAAGTGCACTCAAAATGCAATGTAACCTAATTAACTTTAAAGGGGTATCCTGACTAAAAAAATGTTTCTAAGCACTAACAGACAGGTGATTGCAACTGGTGTTGTTAATTTTTTTTATTATATATTACATTTATAGCCCTTACACTGTTGGTCTCCACAATGCAGCCAAGAATTTTACATGGAGCATTTATGGTGATGTGTGGAGTACCAATGATTTATATTACAGAATCATAAGCATTCCCGAACCAAAGGCATCATATTCTTTTCTAATAGTAATGTCTCTAATAAAATATAGCATATGCCCCTTCTTTTCCTTGTACACTATGTTCCAAAGTATTATGCAAATAATATTTTTCTCTGATTTTCCTAAGTGGTCGGTGCAAATGACAGTCACTCTAATAAAAGTCATCACCCGTTAGAGTATACATCAAATTTTATTGAATAAACCTCCCAATGATAACAGTATAATCTCCAAAATGAAAAAAAAAACTCAAAATGCACTGTTCCAAATTATTAGGCACAGTAGAATTTCTGAACATTTGATCTGTTTTAAAGAACTGAAAATGCTCACTTGTGGAATTTGCAGCATTAGGAGGTCACATTCACTGACCAAAAAAGCTACTTAACTCCAAAACATCCTAACAGGCCAAGTTACATGTTAACATAGGAACCCTTCTTTGATATCACCTTCACAATTCTTGCATCCATTGAACTTGTGAGTTTTTGGAGAGTTTCTGCTTGTATTTCTTTGCATGAAGTCAGAATAGCCTTCCAGAGTTGCGGTTTTGATGTGAACTGCCTCCCACCCTCATAGATCTTTTGCTTGATGATACTCCAAAGGTTCTCTATAGGGTTGAGGTCAGGGGAGTTTATCTCCTTATATGCCCATAGCAGCCTTGTCAAGAATGAAGATGATTTTGCTCTTGAAGACACGTTTCTGCTTTTTATACCATGGAAGAAAGTTGTCAGTCAGAAACGCTATATACTTTGCAGAGGTCATTTTCACACCTTCAGGAACCTTAAAGGGCCCTACCAGCTGTTTCCCCATGATTCTGGCCCAAATCATGACTCCTCCACCTCCTTGCTAAAGTAGCAGCCTTGTTGGGACTTGGTGGCCATCCACCAACCATCCACTACTCCATCCATCTGGACAATCCAGGGTTGCTCAACACTCATCAGTTAACAAGACTGTTTGAAAATTAGTCTTCATGTATGTCTGGGCCCACTGCAACTGTTTCTGCTTGTGAGCACTGTTTAGGTGTGGCCGAATAGTAGGTTTATGCACCACAGCAAGCCTTAGAAGGATCCTACATCTTGAGGTTTGAGGAACTCCAGAGGCACCAGCAGCTTCAACTATCTGTTTGCTGGTTTGTAATGGCTTTGTAGCAGCTGCTCTCTTAATCCGATGAACTTGCCTGCCAGAGACCTTCCTCATTCTGTCTTTATCAGCACAAACACGTCTGTGCTCAGAATCAGCCACAAATCTCTTAACAGTACGATGATCAAGCTTACGGGAAATATCTAATGTTTTCATCACTTGACCAAGGCATTGCACTATTTGATGCTTCTCAGCAGCAGAGAGATCCTTTTTCTTTCCCATATTACTTGAAAACTCTGGCCTGCTTAATAGTGTGGAACATCCAGTTTTCCTTTTATTGGGCTCACATGCCAAACTAATTATCACAGGTATCTGAGATTGATTTCAGATATCCAAAGATCCCTGAGACACAATACCATCAATGGGTTTCATTTACAAAAAAAAACAAAAAACGCTATGACACTTAAAACCGATTTGCATAATAATTTGGAACATAGTGTATAAAGGGATGAGCGAGTAGTGAAATACTCAACTTCCTGTACTCTTTATGAGTAGCTCCTAATACTCGGGTATTCGTAACGAGTAGCGAGTCAAATGTAACTCTATGGGAAATGCGAGTAATGGGCAGAGAATGTGTGTGGGCAGAGAATGTGTGCAGGGGTCTGTGGGGCTGTGTGTGTGCACGGGGCTGTGCCAGGCTCTGCTGGCTCAGACTCTGCCGGACCTGTGCTGGGGCTGTGCCGGGCTCTACCGGTGCTGTGCGGGGCTGTGCCGGCCTCTGCCGGGGCTGTGTGGGGCTCTTCCGGGCTCAGGCTCTGCTGGCTGTGCGGGCATCGTCCAATGGGACTACTTGTCCCATCCAGCTATGACTGCTACAGTGACAGCATTAGCGGATGATGGGAAAGTAGTATTCCCATCATCCGGCTAATGTGGTGAATGTAAAAAAAAAAGACATACAGAACATACAACATAATACAGTACATACACATAACATACATAACATAGAGTACATACTCACAGCACACAACTAATTCCCAGATGCCCTCGTCTCCTGCAAATAATATTAAAATAATAAACCAAACTATACTCACCTTTCCGATGCAGTCACTTTTTAAAAGCGAGTGTCCCACAACGGACACAGCAGAGCCCGGCACAGCCCCACACACACACACACCTTCACAGACCCCCGCACACATTCTCTGCACACACATAGTCATAGCCTATGACTCATAGGCTATGACTATGATGCTGCGCAGCCAGCCAATCACAGTAATGCCACAACAAAGAAGGCCGTGGCTTTAATGTGATTGGCTAACACATATTGCAAGGCGAGTAGTGAAATTTACTCTCTAGGATTTGAGTACCGTGAGTACCGCATTACTCGCCGAGTACCGAATCCTAGCGAGTATACTCGCTCATCCCTACTCATATAGTAATATATATCACTATTACAATTATATATCACTTCAAGAGCATAAAAAGATGAAACTTGAACCAATCATAAAAAATGTCTGATCAATGCTGGGTCCACCTACTAAAGCACAATCAAAGGTATGCTGTGCATCTATGTATCCAAGCTTTTGTCAAACCTTCTACTACTGTGCTTCTGATGTAATATCATACCAAATTTTTTTTCTAAGACCGGTTATTGATATAAATAAAGCCTATACACATTTTAATAAGGTGTTCCTAATGAAAGGAGCACATCTTTTAATTCACCTCTCCTTGTGCCAAATCAGGCCTCAAATAAACTTGTAAGGAGATAGGATCCAGCTTGGCTCTAATTAAAACTTGCCTGGGAAAAATGGTGGATGAGTGTGCAAAGCCAAGGAGGGAGACAACCCCCATTCACAATGCAAATGGAACAGCACACCTATTTTATTCAATGGATATGCAGCTGTTCTTATATGATGCTGTGTTTTTATGTTTCTCTTAATTTAGAAGTTCTTTCTAGTTCTTACTAGTGTGCGAGGGTGCAATTAACATAAATTGAGAAAATATGAATGTGACAAATCATGGCTGTGTTTTGCTTTTCTCCATCTTCCCTTTATCTTATTGTGTTCGGAGGCACTATTAAGAAAAGTATATGGTAACCCCTAATTTCATTGTCATGTAATATTGTTTAGATTACTTATTTATTGTTTTCAAGGTAGATTGGCTTTTCTGAATTTAAATGATTAATTTATTTATCTCCCCTCGAAAAGATTTGTAGGCTTTTCATTCAGAAATGCCCTGATTCTGACATTTAAGCCATGTTCATATGTCCAATAGTTAATGTTTTTTGGACTTGTTTTGGGATGAGAACTGAAATAAAAGATCCAGTACATGATCTATTAATGTGAATGTGGTCAATTTGTCCTAATATATCTGCTGGGAATTAGCTGCAATCCATTTTTTAACTGGCTCCAGAAACATTACCTGCACAATGGATAGCAATTGGATCCATTCCTTTTTTCATTGAAGTCCATGTGAACAGATTGTAACGCATGGTCATGTTATTTTTGGAATTGCACATGCCTAGAACACCACAGATGTTCAGAGACACAAAAACAAATCCATTGCAAGCCGAAAAAAATGTATGCATATCAGAAACAAAAATGTACATCAGTTAATTGTTCTTTTTGGAAAGGATCCAGTTTCTGGTTCTTTCTAAGACTGGATCCATTAAAAAGAGATGAATAATGGACGTGTAAACAGATCCATTCTGTCAGGTCATCGAGTCTCAAAATTCTGGCTTGATTTGTGGTTTAAGAAAAGGCAAAAATCAAAAACAACCAGGTATAGAAGACTGATGACAGATTTATTATGTGGTCTAAATAGCTTTCACATCTCATTATATAGTTTACAAAAGCCTCACAAAATTTGAGGAAACATTTGGGGCCTTACTTTTTAAGACTGACGTTTCTTACCTTAGTAATAATAAAAGGCATGCAGGAGTATGATTCACCTAATTTATGAAGAAGCAAACCTTAGTGTATTAGGCATGTCTTATCACTGCCGTTCACCTCCATTCGCCCTGTGAGAAAAGCTACTTCATTCAGGGACTGGAATACATTCTGGCAGAACTTTCAATAATAAAGTGTTGTAACTTTTAAATTGTTAGTCAGGTGGGTTTGCCATGTCCTGCCCATCCTAAACCACTTTAATGGATTTTACAAGGACCAGTGTAAAAATATCAAATATTGCAGAGTTTGGCACAAGTTTGAGTTAAGGAAAAGTTTTGTGTCTTTTCAACATGTTTTTACACTTGACATCTTACCATAACAGTTCGATGAATTGAGATTGTTTTCCTAAATGAAGAAGAGGTGTAAAAAAATGCCATCATGTGTCAAATCTGTCACAGAGTGGATTTATTAGGTAAGCTAGATGGACACGTACATAGGTAAATATGGAACTGATAGATGTATAAATAAAATTATATATAGACACAATGTAAATAATGTTGGTAATAGTGATGAGCAAAAGTGCTTGAATATCATGATATCTGAGCACGCTCGGGTGTCATCCGAGTATCTCGGGAATGCTCGAGTAATATGTTTGAGTCCCTGCAGATGAATGATTTGCACCTGTAGGACAGGCACAACATATGAGGGGATTGCCTAATGAACAGACAATCCCCGCATGTGTTGCCGCTATCTAAAAGCCAAGAGAAATGCAGCCGCAGGGACACGATCATATTAATCTAGCATTCCCAAGATATTTGGCTAACTCCCGAGCATGCTCGGATAACACGATATCTGAGCGTGTTCCCTCATCACTAATTAATATCCTTCTAAACTAATCAGCATCTAGTGAAAATAGCAAAAGAAAGAGCAGGTGCTTTCATAGAGGCGATCTTGTGAAGATCGGTCTTTGGGAAAATAATTACAATTTATGATTTTTCTCATTAGCATATAAAAGAGTTTACATTTCTTTGCTGAAAGAGTCCTTAATTTTCAGCCATATGCTTTGTTAACATAAAAGAACTCTTATACACAAATTTTCTTACTTGCTTTTATCACAGTATTTTCAGATGTGTTGTATATAATACTATGCCCTTACCTTTAGATACCAATATAATGGCATGTATTATTACATGGTAGGTCTAATAGTTGTGTTGATGAGTGCTTGGCTTTATAAGAATAATATGACTAATGAAAAATGATTTATTCTTCTTACATTTCAACTTTGTTGCATTCACTTATGTATGTTGAAAAATTATTTTGATGGACCCATATGCTGCATTGTACACAGATGGGCGACAGAATTAGATTTTCCCCAAAGGAATTTCACTTTTGTTCTGAATATTGACTTTACATGTTTTTGACAAAGTCTATTTTTTCCCTTTTTTTTCCTTGAGACCTGAACTGCAGTTTGTTTCTAGTTTTGTTTGTTTTGTTTCTTGTTTCCAGTGAATTACCACAGTCTGTTACAGTTGTCACTTAGCACAGTGAGATATGTTCAAAATCCACATAAACTGGAAAATTCATAACTTGGCTGGACTGAAAGAACTCTTGAGTTATGGCTGCAAAATGACTCTCAGCAGAGGGATAAATATGATATGTTTCTCTGCTAAAGATTTTTTTAAAAAGGTAATATACGATGGTTTCTATACCAATGCAATATATTACAGCTTTATCTATAAAATATTCTGAATAGTCTTTGTAGAAAGACAGACCCCAAAATAAAATATTCTTTATTAAAATGTTAGAAAGGAATGTCACTCAGTTGCCATAACCCAATCTCTGACAATATGATAAAAACAGTTAAATTATTTCATTTCTGAAAGAAAAACAAAATTATTATTATATATAGATATATATATCTATATATATATCTATATATATAGATATATATATATCTATATATAAGAAAAAAAATAATTTTTTGGCATAGCCGCTTTGAAGAAAACCATGAAGTCCAGCCTGTGGTTGCAGTTCGCACGGAAAACGGTTTGGGATAAATCCTTACATGTAAAGGAAATAGTATTGTTTCTCCAGTGATCAGTCCAATGGTAGGGTAAAATATAGCTTTTATTTATCCATTAAAAAAGTTCCATGTTTCTTCAATAACAATTTTGCATGTAGTCAAACCCTTTTGGACGACATGTTTCGACACTACATGTGTCTTCTTCCAGGTCCAAGCGAGGACCTGGATATCAAGTGACTTCATTCATATCAAGATGGATATCAAGTGACTTCATTGTCAATATTTTGTAGGTTGTATGGACATGGTATGCTAGAAAGATGAGATATGATGGAGAATAGTACATATAAAGTGAAATCATGTTTCTTACCCAAGAAAATATTAGGTGACATTAAGCTGGCACACAATGTATGGATATAGAGGTGTGCATCAAGGAATATTATCTGAAATATCAGATGAGAATATGATATGTAGTCTTACTGAGAGCATGTAACAAATGAAGCCATAGGGTGTGGAAAAAATGAAAACAACTGTGAATTTTTAATAGGCTACTCCTCAGATACATGATAAAACTGTCTAATATGTGTCTACTAATAATGAGAAACCCATGAGTAATATAAACTAGAGATGATTATATGGGGGTACATGATAACGTGATCTCACTATATCTATAAATACAGTAATAAAACAAGCACAATTAATGCAATTAAAATTGACTTGTAATATAACAATTTAATATATTAATTTATTGATTTTCAGAGGATTAAGTTTCAGTCAAATTTCCTTAAATTCTCAATTTCAGGTGAAATTGAACATTTTGATATTCGTTTCACAGATCGCAAAAGAAAAACTTGCACCTCAAGTGATGGCCACCCTATAATGCCCTGCAGCTATGACATCCTACGGATTATCATAACCTGTACAATGTTGACCATTACCTGGGGCCATCTGAAATTCCCCGTTCCCAGTGGAGCACAGTTTGTATGGTTGAGTCAAATTTCACAATTCAGAGTCACTGGTTAAATCTCTATTTTGTTGAATAAAAAGCTCTTATGGTCAGCAGTGTCATCTCTCTTTCACATGGAGATTATAAGCTCTTATGGTCAGCAAGGTTCTCTCTCTTTATCTTCTCCCTGACTTACATTTTCTGAGCAACTATAAGCTTTCCAGAAGTGTTATTTTAATACATTTCTTCAACACAAATCAAATTTTATGTAAAATTCTGCAGAGTTGGAGAATATGAAATTTTCAAAAGATCTGTTCATCTCTAAAACATGGTCTTTATCCAACAACACTACACTTATGACTTTTGATAATAATGATAACCATTCACTTTTAAAGAACTTATAAATCCAAAGCAACTTCCTTCTTTTAAAAAAAGTTCCAATTTATTGGGAGTGTGTTTGGGAATCCAATCAATCTAGCAGGTGGAAGGGGAAGAGATGGTTAAGCTTCCAAAATTACTATGTTCTCTAATACAGAGTATTGATATTCTTTTTTTAAGAAACCATTTTTCAAATTTGAAACACATTTATGGAGTCTATTGTGAAGAGTTTGCATTTTTCTGCTTTTAATTGTAAATGATATTTAATATGGAATATATCTCCAGTAGTATTAGATGTTAGGGTTTTATGTTTGTTTTTATCATTTTAACCCCTTCACGACCTGTTGAGATTAAATAGAAATGTAGATGAACATGTGCATTTTCCACTCCTTTCAGCAGAGATGAAAAAATCCTGTTCTAGCAGTAGATTGGTAACTCAGTTGACTGACCTCGAGCAATCCTGAAGTTATTAACTATCTCTTAGATGTGATTACTTACTGACACACTTCTTTAAATGTATATAATCCCTAAATCTGATTTCTCATATATGACTTTCATGGTCTAGTGAGGCTGTGGAGTTTGGGACATTGTGGTCCTCACACTAACCATGAAAGTTGAATGTGTGACACCAGACTTAGGTTAAATTGAATTTAACAATTACTGTGTGTGTGGCTTGTACCTTGTAAAAAACATATTATGATATACTCTGCACATTATTATTCATTTTAATTTAAAAAAGTATAACATTATTACACTTTATCATATATGGAATAGTGTTTATATCTGTTTCGGGCAAGCTTTCAATGTCACCTTGTGATTCAACGACAACATATTTTATCTGATTGATACTATTAATTTAGTTGTCAAATTTAACACATTTTCTTTAGTCAGATTTTTTTAACTATTTTAATTATACTTGCCATTTCAATGACATTACGTCATCAGTACAGTTGAAATTAAACATATTTAAAATAGTTAGCAAATACCTTTTTTATATGGTAGGGTTCGATTTCCCGCTGTTGCACAAGGGGAGTCTCGAACCCGTCCCGCTGCGGTCTCCCATTCATCTCCAGCCGCAGTGGAGCCCGCTCAGCAGAGACGTCGGTCCAGGCGTCTTGCCCACTCCTCTACTGTGCAGTGACTTGCTGCTGCCTTTCCTGGATCTGCTATTATAGCCAGTGCTGGAGCAGTCGTCTTTGAGACAAATTTCTGCGTTTTCCCATCTGAGCATGCCCAGAGTGAGATCTCTCATTGGAGATCAGGGGTCACATGTTCAGGTGCTGCAGCGGCTCCTATTGGTCAGCCAGGAAGGTCATGTAGCTACGTTTGTTTGTAACAGCTTCTCATTGGTCCTTGTTCCTGGAAGGTCCTGTAGCTGTTGCGATAAAAGGGTAGCATGGCTGGGCCGCCATGCGCTAATATCAATCATTGTATGCTATGCGCCAGTGTTGTCATGTGTATGTGTGGATAGGGACCCGGCTGAAATAAGCCACTAGAATACCGACTTAATCGGTGAGGAGTTTGGTATGGTAGCTGGTCAGGGTCAGTGTCCTAGATGCCCTAGATTACCGGCATAACCGGTGAGGAGTTTGATTGCCGTATTCAGGGCCTGGCGTTCAGACGCCATAGATTGCGGGTGACTCCCACGAGGACATTAGCGCATGATCACGCTTTATGTGCGCTTAGCACTTAACTGTGTATCTGGGAGCCTTACAGGACACAGTGCATTTTCTCAGCGGCCCTGTGACGTAACAGGGTTCGCTTTCAAAGCTAGTCAGCGCCCTAGCGTGTTTTCTTTGCCACTCAGTTGTGTCTAGTGAGTGCGCACACATCACCATATAGCGTTGCGGCTCCTCTTCTAGAGGCTCTGTGGAGTAACAGAGTTCGCACTCATTGCCACAGCGCATTACGGCGTTTATGTTGGCAGCTCTGCGGGATAACAGAGTTTGCTTCTTGCGCCTTTTTGCCAGCAGCGGGCTTCGCCTGCACGGTGGACCCCGGGCTGCGAACGCACTTATTATTTATATTATTTTGGCGTTCCGCCAGCCTTAACATAATATTAGCGCCAGGGTCTGGCTGGTAAAATGGCGGACGACCAGCGTCTGCAGCGGTATATCCAGCTGCTGGAGGGTAGGTTGGCGACTCTAGAGCGCACAACCTCAGCGGTGGATGTTACCGCAGTCGCGGTTCAGGCTGCTAGTGTGGCCGCCGCCAGTTTGTCCTCTGCTACCCCTGCTCTGACTTTTTCCCGCCTCACACTTCCAGACAAGTTTACTGGTGACAGTAAACAATGTCGGGGTTTCGTCATTCAGTGCTCCATACATCTAGAGGTTCTGGCTGCACGTTATCCCACAGAGCGGGCGAAAGTGGGTTTTATCATATCACTTTTGTCGAGCAGGGCGTTGGAGTGGGCAACGCCGTTATGGGAGCGCGATGATCGTGTGGTGCAGAGTGCTCCTCTCTTCTTGGACACTCTTTAAAAGGTCTTTTTAGGACCTCGTGTCACCCACGATACGGCTCTTCAATTGTTGGCTATCACTCAGGGTTCATCCATGGTCAGCCAGTTTGCCGTCCAATTTCGGACTCTGGTCTCTGAGCTGGATTTGCCAGATAAAGTCCTTATACCCGTGTACTGGAGGGGACTGGCAGACCATGTGAAGGACGCCTTGTCCACCAGGGAGATTCCTGCCACACTGGAGGAGCTCATTACCATATCTACCCGCATCGACCTTCGTTTTAACGAGCAGAGGTTGGAGCGGGCCCAGTGTAGGCAGAGGTTCCGGCTGGCGCCCACCTTCGCCAGACCTCTGGAATCTTCCATTCAGGCGTCCGATTCCCCTGAGGCCATGGAGATTTCTCGAGTGAGACCTAAGTCTCGGGCTGCTCGAGTATCTGTGACCTGTAATGCCTGCCAACAAATAGGGCATTATGCTAACAAATGTCCACGGCGGTCGGGAAACGACCGCGTCTAGTAACCATTGGAGGGGGTTCACTAGACACAGCAGTACACGCCTCAAAGTTGTCCTTTAGGGGGACAATCAATTTTGGCTCATCCACTTTAACAGTCACGCTTTGTGTGGATTCTGGAGCCGAAGGAAATTTCATGTCTTCTACCTTCGCTCTCCGCCAATCTATACTTCTGGTGATGCTCGCCAAACCCGTGACTGTTCGAGTAGTGAATGGGTCGACACTGCCTTCACCAATCACACATCAGACCATCCCTTTCACGTTGTCAATGTCACCTTCCCATCAAGAGATTATCTCACTTTTAGTCATTCCCGAGGGAATAGACGAGATCTTGTTAGGGATGCCCTGGCTCCATTTCCATTCTCCACACATTGAGTGGAACTCTGGGAGGATATTGGGTTGGGGTGAGTCATGTAAAGGCAGATGTATGAGGGAATGCATTCAGGTGGCCACTACAGAGTTGCCCGCAGATCTTACTTCTCTTCCTAATTACTATTGGTCATATGCAGATGTATTCTCCAAAAAGGCTGCAGAAGTCCTTCCACCTCACCGTCCCTATGACTGTCCTGTTGACCTCTTGCCTGGAGCAGAACCTCCTCGGGGACGGGTCTATCCCCTTTCTCTCCCGGAGACGGAGGCTATGTCCCAATATATCCAGGAGAATTGGCAAGAGGATTTTATTAGGAATTCAGTGTCACCTGCAGGGGCGGGGTTCTTCTTCGTGCAGAAGAAGAACGGGAGTTACGTCCATGCATCGATTACAGGGGTCTTAATGCCATCACCGTTAAGAATAAATACCGTTGCCTCTAATTTCTGAGTATTTGATAGGCTACGGGGGGCAAGGTATTTACGAAGTTAGATCTGCGGGGTGCTTATAACCTGTACGCATCCGTGAGGGGGACGAATGGAAGACGGCTTTTAATACCAGGGACGGGCACTATGAATATTGGTGATGCCCTTCGGGCTTTTGTAATGGCCCCAGCCGTCTTCCAAGACTTTGTTAATGACATCTTCGGGATATGCTCTCCACCTCAGTCGTAGTCTATTTGGATGATATTCTTTTTCTTTTCCCAGATTTTTGACTCCCCGGAGAGATGTTTGCAGAGTCTTCGACCTCCTCGGGGAAATTCCCTCTACGCAAAGTTGGAGAAATGTGTGTTTGAGCAGGAGTCCTTACCTTTTCTGGGCTATATCATCTCCGCCCCCGGGATTGGTATGGTCCCGCCAAAA
>JARQOD010000006.1:230756091-230826575 GCA_033576555.1 Oophaga sylvatica | reverse complement strand
AAGGACTTGTGGAACACGTTATGGATCTTAAATGTCCCTGTAAGAAGCAAACGAAAAGAAACAGGATTAAGAAACTCCATGATCTTATAAGGTCCAATGAACCTAGGCTTAAATTTAGGAGATGCCACTCTCATAGGAATATTTTTTGAGGACAACCAGACCAAGTCCCCCACTTTAAACCGAGGACCATCAGTCCTATGCCGGTTAGCAAACCGCTGGGCCCTCTCCTGAGAGAGGGACAACCTCTCCACTACCTGGTCCCAAATCTGTTGCATACGCTCCACAACAGAGTCAACACCTGGACAGACAGAAGCCTCCGTCTGTCCTGAAGAAAATCGAGGGTGAAACCCAGAATTACAGAAAAATGGAGACATCAAAGTGGCAGAGCTAGCCCTATTATTAAGAGCAAACTCAGCCAAAGGCAAAAAAGAGACCCAGTCATCCTGATCAGCAGACACAAAGCATCTTAGATAAGTCTCCAATGTCTGGTTTGTTCTCTCAGTTTGACCATTGGTCTGAGGATGAAACGCCGAGGAGAAAGACAATTGAACACCAAGTTTAGAACAAAAGGTCCTCCAAAATCTGGAAACAAACTGGACTCCTCTGTCAGACACAATGTTCTCAGGAATGCCGTGTAAACGAACCACGTGCTGAAGGAACAAAGGCACCAATTCAGAGGAGGAAGGCAACTTAGGTAATGGCACAAGATGTATCATCTTGGAAAACCTATCACAAATCACCCAGATGACGGTCATTCTCTGAGAAACAGGGAGGTCGGAAATGAAATCCATAGAGATATGGGTCCATGGTCTCTTGGGCACAGGCAATGGCATCAACAAACCACTAGAGCGAGAGCAAGGCTTGGAGCGAGAGCAAGTCCCGCAGGACTGCACAAATTCCCAGACATCACGAGACAAGGTAGGCCACCAAAAGGACCGACTAACCAAGTCTCTGGTACCAAAAATTCCGGGATGCCCAGCCAACGCGGAACAATGAATCTCAGACATCACACTCTTTTTCCACTGGTCCGGGACAAACAATTTTCCAACAGGGCAGCGCTCGGGCCTATCCTTCTGACACCCCTCCAGAGCAAGTCTCAAATTGGGTGAGATGGCGGAAAGAACTATACCCTCTTTCAAAATAACAGAAGGATCAGATAACTCAGGAGAGTCCGCAAGGAAACTCCTCGAGAGGGCATCCGCCTTAACATTCTTAGTGCCAGGAAGAAAGGAAACCACAAAATTAAAACGTGTGAAAAACAAGGCCCACCTGGCCTGTCTAGGATTGAGTCGCTTGGCAGATTCCAGATAAACCAGATTCTTATGGTCGGTAAGGACCACCACCTGATGTTTGGCTCCCTCCAGCCAATGTCTCCACTCTTCAAAAGCCCACTTCATGGCCAGTAACTCCCGATTACCCACGTCATAATTACGTTCAGTAGGAGAAAATTTTCGAGAGAAAAAGGCACAAGGGTTACTTTTAGAGGTCTCTGGATCTTTTTGGGACAAAACGGCACCTGCCCCAATTTCAGAGGCATCAACCTCCACCTGAAATGGCAGAGAAACATCAGGCTGCCGTAGAACAGGAGCAGAAGTGAATCTCTGCTTAAGTTCCTGAAATGCAGAGACTGCCTCAGGAGGCCAATTCACCACATCAGAACCCTTTTTGGTCAAATAAGTTAATGGTTTAACAATAACCGAGAAATTACCAATAAATTTACGATAAAAATTGGCAAAACCCAAAAATCTTTGAAGAGCCCTTAATGAAGTAGGTTGGACCCAATCACAGATGGCCTGAACCTTGACCGGGTCCATTTCAATAACAGATGGGGACAAAATGAATCCCAGAAATGAGATCCTCTGTTCGCCAAAAAGACACTTTGATCCCTTCACATACAGAGCATTCTCTCTCAAAATCTGGAATACAGTTCGAACATGTTTCACATGAGAGTCCCAGTCATTAGAAAAAATCAAGATATCATCCAAATAAACAATCAGAAATGTATCCACAAAATCCCTGAAAATGTCATTCATGAAGGACTGGAAGACAGAAGGAGCATTAGTGAGCCCAAAGGGCATCACAAGGTACTCAAAATGCCCCTCAGGGGTATTGAATGCCGTCTTCCATTCATCCCCGTGCTTAATGCGAATAAGGTTATATGCCCCCCTGAGGTCAAGCTTGATAAACCAAGTAGCGTTTTTCACCCTGGAAAACAGGTCAGAAATCAAAGGTAACGGGTATTGATATTTTACAGTAATATTGTTCAAAAGACGATAATCAATACACGGCCTTAATGAACCATCCTTTTTGGCCACAAAGAAAAAACCGGCACCTAAGGGTGAAGAGGATGGTCTGATATGACCCTTCTCCAATGATTCCTTGATATAAGACCGCATAGCGTCATGTTCAGGTACAGACAAGTTAAAAAGGCGACCTTTAGGGAATTTACTACCAGGCACTAATTCAATAGCGCAGTCATAGCTCCTATGGGGAGGCAAGGATGCAGATTTACTTTCGCTAAACACATCAGAAAAATCAATCAAAAAGTCAGGAACATCCTGAGCCTGGGGGAGGCAGAAAAAAACAGGAGTGTTGGTATTAACACATTGGCAGCCCCAACTGGTTACAGACATAGATTTCCAATCCAAAACAGGATTATGAGACTGCAACCAAGGGAAGCCCAGTACGATAATATCATGCAGATTATACAGAACCAAAAATTTACAGCACTCCTGATGATCAGGTTCAACCCTCACTATCACCTGAGTAGAGAACTGAGGTTTATTCTCAGCCAAAGGGGTAGAATCGATCCCCAGTAGGGGAATAGACTTCTGTAGGGGTATCAAGGGAAACCCACAACGTTTAGCAAAATCATAATCCATCAGGTTAATAGCTGCTCCAGAATCAACGAAAGCCTGAGCAGAAAATGAGGACAGAGAGCATATCAGAGTGACAGTTAATAAAAACTTAGTCTGAACACTACCCAAGACAACTGAGCGTGCAAAACGTCTTCCCCGCTTAGGGCAGACTGAAATAGCATGAGAGGCATCACCACAGTAGAAACATAACCCATTGCGCTTTCGAAACTCATGACGCTGTGCCCCAGACACCACTCTATCACACTGCATGGGTTCAGAAGCAGGTTCACAAGGCAACACTATTCCACGCATACTTCTCCGCTCACGCAAACGTCTGTCAATTTGAATCGCTAATGACATAGAATCATTGAGACCAGAGGGGACAGAGAATCCCACCATGACATCCTTTGCATTATCTGACAGACCCTTCCGAAAAAGGGCCGCCAAAGCGTCGTCATTCCACTTGTTCAGGACTTCCCACCTACGGAATCTCTGACAGTAATAACTCAGCGTCATCAAGCCCCTGATTTAATGCCAACAAGGCTTTTTCAGCTTGATCAGTGACATTAGGCTCATCGTACAATAACCCCAAAGCCTGAAAAAATGCATCAACATCACTCAAAACAGGATCCCCAGGTGTCAGGGAAAAAGCCCAATCCTGAGGATCGCCGCGCAGGAGAGAGATGACAATTTGAACCTGCTGCGCTGCGTTCCCTGACGACTTAGATTTTAAGGCAAAAAACAATTTACAATTATTTTTGAAATTCTGAAACTTAGCTCGATCCCCTAAAAACAAATCTGCATGGGAATCCTAGGTTCCACAACAGGCAACCTAGCAAGATAGGTAGCAATACTCCGAACCTCAGTGGCAAGCTGATCCACACGGCCAGACAACTGTGCAAACTCCATTGAGAGAAAAAAAAATCCTCCCCAGCACCCAGAGATACAGAGGGAAAAAAAAAATGCAACAAACAGAAAAATATCTCTGACAACTCTGACAACCTTTATTCTTTCACAATATTTTTTCCCTTCTGTGAGTACCATACAATTTTCAATTTTTGGGCCGGTGATACTGTTATGTTTCGGTAGCTGAGGAGTGCAGGTAAAAAAGGCAATACACCAGAGCAGTTGGAATCTATGAGATTGCAGTACCCTGACTAACCACCACAACTAGAGGCAGCCGTGGAGCGTTCCTACGTTGGTCCTAGACGCCTCGTCACAGCCTGAGAAACTAACTACACCTAAAGATAGAAAGAGGAAAGCTATCTGCCCCGGAGCAGATCCCCAAAGAACATAGAAAGCCCCCAAACATGTAATGACGGTTAGACAAGAAGAAATACTGACACAGACAGAAAATAGTATGAGCAAACGTTGGGGCCCAAACTACCTAAATAGAAAAGGATAGGAAGGGCACTTACTGCAATCCCAAAAAACCCTGAAAAGCACCAACTCTACTAATTTCAAAATCACCTGAGATCACACGACCTCTACCACCTAAATTAGTTCTCTGGTGTAACAAAATCAAAACAGCAGCCACTGAAAAAACTGGAAAAAGCAAAAGTACAAACATCAGTGGCTGAACTAAACTGAGAGGGCAAAAGCCCCCGGAGGGGACCCTGAAGGCCCCCACAGAAGTGCAGGACAAAATGCAAAAATCAAGCACAAAAACAAAAAGAAGAAAATGTCTTATCTGTTAGCAGGAGATGCAGACACGACACAGCAGGCTACAAAGGAAACAGGACTCAAGGATTGAGACCAGAACAATTGATCACCGGCAACCCTGATGGGAAGGCGACTCCCTTATATAAGACCAGTCAGTAACACCTGATTCCCACTCCTCACAATCTTCACTGAACAGTCCAGTACCGCTTGTAACCACCAGAGGGAGCCTCTGCTCAGAACTCATTTCAAGTCCATTCACAACAGGAATGTTTAAAGGTTTTTTTTTTACTGTTTACTGTAAAGTCAAAACATGCACTAAGTTTACTATGCCTCTAAACAATTATGGACTGCCCATATGATGATGTAATGTGTTTGAAAGCTTCTAATGGAATTTTTGGCAACATCTGAGTTAATTGGAGACACACTCATGGATGCATTTTTATGCACACCTGAAACACTGCTTCTTTGTGTAGCATCATGGGAAAGTCTCAAGAAAACAGGTAAGATGTCAGGAAGATAGTTATGGACACAAGTCTGGCTCATCTTTGGGTACAATTTCAAGATACCGGAAGGTGCCTTGTTCATCTATACAAACAATTATATGCAACTACAAACAAGATGGGAATATCCAGCCATCATATCGCTCAGGAAGGAGACGGGTTCTGTGTCTTGGGGATGAACGTGCTTTGGTCCGACATGTGCATATCAACCAAGGACAAAAGCCAAACACTTTGTAAAGATGATGGCGCAAGCTGCTCAGATTGTGTCAATATACACAGTAAAATGAGTACAGTATCATCATGGACTGGAAAGCCACTCTGCCAGGAAGAAGCCATTATTCCAAAAGAAGCATAAAATAGTCAGATTAATGTTTGCAAATACACACAGGAACACAGACCTTAATTTTTGGAGAGATGTCCTGTGGTCTGATGATAGTAAAATTGAAATTTTGGGGCATAATGACCATCACAACATTTGGAAGAAAAATGGAGAAGATTGGAAGCCTAAGAACACCATTCCAACTGTGATATATGGGGTGGCAGCATCACATTGTGGGGTTGTTTTGCTGAAGGAGGGACAGAGGCACTTCACAAATTACAGTGAATGAAATAATTATTTAATCCCTTGCTGATTTTGTAAGTTTGCCTCCTGACGAAGACATGAGCAGTCTATAATTTTAAGGGTTGGTTAATTTTAACATTGAGAGATAAAATATCAAAAATAAAATCCAGAAAATCACATTGTATAAATTGCATAAATTTATTTGCATTTTGCAGTGAAAAATAAGTATTTGATCCCTCAGGCAAACAAAACTTAATACTTGGTTGCAAAGCCCTTGTTGGCAAGCACAGCAGTCAGACGTTTTTTGTAGTTGATGATGAGGTTTGTGCACATGTCAGGAGGAATTTTGGTCCACTCCTCTTTGCAGATCAACTCTAAATCATTAAGATTTTGAGGCTGTAGCTTGGCAACTCGGTGCTTCAACTCCCTCCATAAGTTTTCTATGTGACTGATGTCTGGAGACTGGCTAGGCCACACCATGATCTTAATGTGCTTCTTTTAACCCCTTCATGACCCAGCCTATTTTGACCTTAAAGACCTGGCCATTTTTTGCAATTCTGACCAGTGTCCATTTATGAGTTAATAACTTAGGAACGCTTCAACAAATCCTAGTGACTCTGAGATTGTTTTTTCGTGACATATTGGGCTTAATGTTAGTGGTAAATTTAGGTCGATCATTTTTCATTTTTGCGTTTATTTGTGAAAAAAATGGAAATTAGGCAAAAATTTTGAAAATTTCGCAATTTTCAAATTTAGAATTTTTATTATGTGAAACCAGAGAATTATGTGACACAAAGTAGTTAATAAATAACATTTCCCACATATCTACTTTACATCAGCACAATTTTGGAAGCAAATTTTTTTTGTTAGGAAGTTATAAGGGTTAAAAGTTGACCAGCGATTTCTCATTTTTACAACAAAATTTACAAAGCCATTTTTTTTACGGACCACCTCACATTTGAAGTCACTTTGAGGGGTCTATATGGCAGAAAATACCCAAAAGTGACACCATTATAAAAACTGCACCGCTCAAGCTACTCAAAACTACATTCAAGAAGATTATTAACCCTTCAGGTGCTTCACAGGAACTAAAGCAATGTGGAAGGAAAAAATGGACATTTTATTTTTTCCAACAAAAATTTTCTTTTAGCATCAATTTTTTCATTTTTACATGGGCAACAGGATAAAATGGATCCTAAAATTTGTTGGGCAATTTCTCCTGAGTACACAGATACCTCATATGTGGTCATAAACCATTGTTTGGGAGCACAGCAGGGCTCAGAAGGCAAGGAGCGCCATTTGACTTTTTGAATGGAAAATATGCTGGAATATTTAGCGGTTGCCATGTCGCATTTGGAGAGTCTCTGCGTGCCTAAACATTGGAGCTCCCCCTCAAGTGACCCCATTTTGGAAACTAGACCCCCAAGGAACTTATCTAGATGCTTAGTGAGAACTTTGAACCCCCAGGTGCTTCACAAATTGATCCTAAAAAAAAGAATACTTTTTTTTCACAAAAAAATTTCTGAACCACTGTTCGGGCACACGTTTGGGCTCGGAAGGGAAGTAGTGACGTTTCAAAATGCCGACTTGATGGAATGGTCTGCGGGCGTCATGTTACGTTTGCAGAGATCCTGATATGCCTAAACTGTGGAAACCCCCCAATGACTCCATTTTGGAAACTAGACCACCCAAGGAACTTATCTAAATGTGTAGTGAGCACTTTGAACCCCCAAGTGCTTCACAAATTTATAACCCAGAGCCATGAAAATAAAAAATCATTTTTTTTCCTCAAAAAATGATTTTTTTAGCCCACGATTTTTTATTGACTTTTTCAAACCAAAATTGGCTGGAATTGAGATTGGACTCCATGTCGTGTTTGGAGAGCCTCTGATGCGCCTAAACAGTGGAAACCCCTCACAAGTGACACCATTTTGGAAACTAGACCCCCTATAGAACTTATCTAGATCTGTTGTGAGCACTTTGAACCCCCAAGTGTTTCACAAAAGTTTGTAATGCCTGGGTGTGAAAAAAAAAACTATTTTCTACAAAAATGATTTTTTAGTCCCAAATTTTTGAATTTTCCCAAGGAAATTGGACCCCAAAAGTTGTCCAATTTGTCCTGAGTACGCTGATACCCCATATGTGGGGGGAAAACAGTTTGGGCGCACGGCAGGGCTTGGAAAGGAAGTAATAACGTTTGGAATGCAGACATTGATCGGGGTCATGTTCGGTTTGCAGTACCCAAGATGAGCCTAAACAGTGGAAAACCCCAACAAGTGACCCCATTTTGGAAACTAGACCCCCCTAAGGATCTTATCTAGATCTTTGGTGAGCACTTTGAACCCCCAAGTTCTTCACACAAGTTTATAATGCCCTGGCATGAAAATAAAAAATCCTATTTTTTTCCCACAAAAATTATCTTTAAGTCACCAATTTTTTATTTTTCCAAGGGTAACAGGAGAAATTGGACCACAAAAGTTGTTGAACAATTTGTCCTGAGTACGCTGATACCCCATATGTGGGGGGAACCACTGTTTGGGCGAACAGCAGAGATCAAAATGGAAGGAGCACTATTTGACTTTTTCCAACCAAAATTGGCTGGAATTGAGATTGGACGCCAGGTTGCATTTGGAGAGCCCCAGATGAGCCTAAACAGTGGAAACCCCCCACAAGTGACCCCATTTTGGAAACTAGACCCCCTCTATGGAACTTATCTAGATCTGTGGTGAGCACTTTGAACCCCCAAGTTCTTCACACAAGTTTATAATGCCCTGGCATGAAAATTAAAAAATCCTATTTTTTCACACCAAAAATTATCTTTAAGTCACCATTTTTTTATTTTTCCAAGGGTAACAGGAGAAATTGGACCACAAATGTTGTTGAACAATTTGTCCTGAGTACGCTGATACCCCATATGTGGGGGGAAACACTGTTTGGGCGAACAGCAGAGATCGAAATGGAAGGTGCACTATTTGACTTTTTCCAACCAAAATTGGCTGGAATTGAGATTGGACGCCATGTTGCATTTGGAGAGCCCGTGATGTGCCTAAACAGTGGAAACCCCCCACAAGTGACCCCATTTTGGAAACTAGACCCCCTAAGGGACTCATCTAAATCTGTGGTGAGAAATTTGAACCCCCAAGTGCTACACACAAATTTATAACGTAGAGCAATACAATTAAAAAATCATATTTTTTCCACAAAAATGATCTTTTCACCCCAATTTTTATTTTCCCAAGGGTAACAAAACTCCAAAAGTAATTATACAATTTGTCCTGAGTATGCTGATACCCCATATGTGGGGGTAAACCACTGTTTGGGTGCATGGCAGAGCTTGGAAGGGAAGGAGCACCGTTTGACTTTGGACGCCATGTCGTGTTTGGAGAGCTCCTGATCTGCCTAAACAGTGGAAACCCACCACAAGTGACACCACTTTGGAAACTAGACCCCCTATAGAACTTATCTAGATCTGTTGTGAGCACTTTGAACCCCCAAATGTTTCACAAAATTTTATAATGCCTGGGTGTGAAAAAAAAAAACAATTTTTCACAAAAATGATTTTTTAGTCCCAAATTTTTTATTTTTCCCAAGGAAATTGGACCCCAAAAGTTGTTGTCCAATTTTTCCTGAGTACGCTGAAACCCCATATGTGGGGGAGAAACTGATTGAGCGCACAGCAGGGCTTGGAAAGGAAAAAATAAAGTTTTGGAATGCAGACATTGATGAGGGTCATGTTCCATTTGCAGTGCCCCAGATGAGCCTAAACAGTGGAAACCCCCCACAAATAACCCCATTTTGGAAACTAGACCCCTAAGGAACTTTGGCTGGACGCCATGTCGTGTTTGGAGAGCTCCTGATCTGCTTAAACAGTGAAACCCCCCACAAATGACACCATTTTGGAAACTAGACCCCTCAAGGATTTTTTCTAGATGTGTGGTGAGAACCTTGAACCCCCAGGTGTTTCACTAAAGTTTATAATGCCCGAGCATGAAAATAAAAAAAATTATATTTTTTCCACAAACATGATCTTTTAGTCTCCAACTTTTTATTTTTCCAAGGGTAAGAGGAGAAATTGGACCCCAAAAGTTGTTGTCCAATTTGTCCTGAGTATGCTGATACCCAATATGTGGGAGAAAACTACTGTATGGTCACACATCGGGGCTCGGAAGGGAAGTTGTGACGTTTTGTATTGCAGACTTTTAAGGAATGGTCTGCGGTCGTCATGTCGAATTTGGAGAGCCCCTGATGTGCCTAAACAGTGAAAACCCCCCACAAGTGACCCCATTTTGGAAAATAGACCCCACAAGGTACTTATCTAGATGTGTGGTGAGCACTGTGAAGTTGTTGTTCAATTTGTCCTGAGTACGCTGATACCCAATATGTGGGGGTAAACTACTGTTTGGGCGCATGGCAGAGCTCAGAAGTGAAGGAGCACAGTTTGACTTTTTCAAAGCAGAATTGGCTGGAATTGAGATCAGATGCCATGTCACATTTGGAGAGCCCCTGATGTGCCTAAACAGTGGAAACCTCCCAATTCTAACTCCAACTCTAACCCCAACACACCCCTAACTCTAGTCCCAACCCTAACCATAACCCTAACCACAAACCTAACCCTAACACACCACTAACCGTAATCCCAACCCTAATCCTAACTTTAGCCTCAACCCTAACTTTAGCCGCAACCCTAACCCTAACCCTAATGGGAAAATGGAAATAAAAACAATATTTTAATTTTATTATTTTTCCCTAGCTAAGTGGGTGATTAAGAGGGGTTTGATTTACTATTTATAGAGGGTTTTTATGATTGGCAGCTGTCACGCTAAAAGACGCTTTTTATTGCAAAAAATAGTTTTTAGCATGACCACATTTTGAGAGCTATAATTTTTGCATATTTTGGCCCACAGAGTCAAGTGAGGTCTCATTTTTTACGGTACGAGTTGATGTTTTTACTGGTACCATTTTTGAGCATGAGACATTTTTTGATCGCTTTTTATTTAGATTTTTGGGAGGTTAGAATGAACAAAAATCAGCAATTCATGAATTTCTTTTGGGGGGGCGTTTATACCGTTCCGCATGTGGTAAAATTGATAAAGCAGTTTTATTCTTCGGGTCAGTACGATTACGGAGATACCTCATTTATATAATTTTTTTATGTTTTGGCGCTTTTATACAATAAAAACAATTTTATAATTTTTGCATCGCTTTATTCTGCGAGCTATAACTTTTTTATTTTTTCGTTGATGATGCTGTATGATGGCTCTTTTTTTGCGGGACAAGATGTTGTTTTCAGCGGTACCATGCTTATTTATGTCGGTCTTTTTGATTGCATGTTATTCCACTTTTTGTTCGGCGGCATGATGATAAAGCATTGATTTTTTGCCTTTTTTTTTTTTTTTTAAGGGGTTCATTAAAGGGGTTAACTAGTGTGACAGTTTTATAGGGGGGGTTGTTATGGACGCGGCAATACGAAATATGTGTACTTTTATTGTATTGTTTTTTTTTTATTTACAGGAAGAAATGAATTTATTGTGAATATTTTTTTTTTCTTTATTTTGGATTTTTTTTTACACTTCTGATTTTCATTTTTTTAACTTTTTTACTTTGTCCCAGGATGGGACATCACTGTACTTTATTAGACCGCTGGTCTCACAGAGTGCACAGCACTCTGTGAGACCAGCGATCTCACAGGCAGTGCTGCAGGAGTCCTCAGCGCCTGCTCTCAGCAGGCACTGAGGAAGCCGCCTCCCTGCAGGACCCGGCAGCAATCTTGGATCCGGGGTCCTGCAGGAAGGAAGGCCTCAGAACAGCGCGATCATATCGCGCTGTTCTGAGGGCCTCAGGTGAGCGCGCAAGGAGCCCCCTCCCTGCGAGATGCTCCCTGTGCCCCCAATACACCGCGATCATGTTTGCTCACGGTGTGCCAGGGGTTAATGTTCCGGGAGCGGTCCGTGACCGCTCCTGGCACATAGTGCCGGGTGTCAGCTGTGATAATCAGCTGACACCCGGCCGTGATCAGCTGTGCTCCCCTGGGAGCGCAGCTGATCACCTTGGATGTACTTTCCCGTCCATGGGAATTAAGTCCCAGGTCACATGGATGAGATAGTACGTCCGATGACAGAAAGGAGTTAATACATGTTGTTGCATTACGTAGTGTACTGTATATGTCTCTGCATTGTTATGTAGCTCCTTGCTTTTAACATATGTGTTATTTATTCATTTGTATGTAATTTTTAAAGAATAAAGTTGTTTTTTGCTACAATATACTCTTTTTTCTGAGCTTTTGTTTTCAGGACTGTGCTGTGTGCCCACCATGTGGGCAGCACGGTGGCTCAGTGGTTAGCACTGCAGCCTTGAAGCGCTGGGGTCCTGGGTTTCCTGTCCCACCAAGGAAAACATCTGTAAGGAGCTTGAATGTTCTCCAAGTGTTTGCGAGGGTTTCTTCCCGGTACTCCATTTTCCTCCCACACTCCAAAAGACATACTGATAGGGAATTTATATTGTGATGATAAGGTATGTAAAGCACTGTGGAATAAGATAGTGCTATATAAGCAATGCATAATAAATAAATAATAAATTACTATGACTTGTGGTAGGTTGACTCACTCAGCTGCTTTCAGAGGTAGACACAGGAACACTTCTTGGTTCAAACACCTGCTGATTTATTAAAGCAAAGCATAAACCTTGACAGGATTTAACAAAACAAATGGCATTTCAGGCATCACGGCAAAACAAAGATAATGTATTTCAGAGTCCATAAGCATGGGATTTCCCCGTTCAGGATATACTAAATCTTCAGCTCCCATTTGAGCTACCGTCTGGAGACTTCCGTGTCTTCAAACACACAAAGCAAAAAAGACCATGTAACTGGACATTTAACTTCCCAACCACACCCTTGGTGAGTAGGTGTCTTGCCCATCTCTTACACCTACTCACAAAAATCCCAAACCCTTATTAATGACTGGTTAATTCCCTCAGCACATAGCATACCAGAGAGAAATTTATGGGTTTCAAACCATGGAAGATAGCAATTTTCGTGACACATATCTCACCTCACATACAGCACCAGTGACCCTGCCACAAAATATAGATTAAAAAAGTAGAGAAAAATGTTTTACAAAACAAACATAAAATCCAAATTGCACCACATTTATCCCATTAAAAGTAAATAGCCAAAAATTTTGTTATCACCACATCTACAAAAGTCTGATCTATCAAAATATTAAACCACTCTGTTATCACTGTAAACAGAATGAAATTAAAATCACTAAAATTGTGAGTTTTTGGTTGCCATAGTGCCACATAAAATACAGTAAGAAGCTAGCAAAGTATCATATTTATCCCAGTATAGTATCAGTAAAAACATTGTCTCTCCCAGCAAAAAGCACATCCTCATTCAGCTCCATCGCATAAAAAAATGAAAAAGTTACATGTTTCTAAAAATGGCGACACAATCAAAACAATTTATTTTTACAAATTTCTGTTATTTTTTTCACCACTATAATATTTTAAAAAATGAGAAGCTTGGTATTGCCGTATTCGTACTGAACCATCATAGTGATAGGTCATTTTTACTACACAATAGATGGCGTAAAATAATTCCCAATAAACAATGTCAGAATTATGAGTTTGTTTAAATATTACCGCACTTGGAATTTGTTTTCTTTGCTCCAGTACATTATGTGAAAACATTAATAGTTTTATTCAAAAATACAACTTGTTCCATAAAAAAACAAGAAATCATATGTCTACATGAACTAAAAATGTAAAAAGCTTTGGCTGTTCGAAGAAGGTGAGTAAAAAATGAAAAGCGGAAAAATGGAAATTGTCCATTTCAGGAAGGGGATAAAAACATCACTGATAGCATGTCAAGGTGTGCAAGTGAAAGTTTTTCATGTTTTTTTCTGTGTTTCTGGTGCTCATGCTCAATGCTGATAATGTAAAAATATTAAAAAAAAGTTCTGTTTCCAGTTTTTCATCATTTTTCATCATTTGCATAACATTAAGATGTCTATTATTCCTCCTATGATTTCCATATTTCCACAATTTTTCCTTCTTTATGTTTTTCAATTTTGAATAAAACATATAGTATATTTACTACATATACAATGCATTTTAAAATATACACACCCTTGTTAAAATGCCAGATTTTCGACCAGTAAACTAATAATACAGAGGAGAATAATTTCAGAACTTTTTCTGCCTTTACTCTCAAGCCTATAATAATGTAGTTGCATAAGTGTTAACACCTTCTTATAATTTGGGATGTAGTTGTGTTCAAAATTATCCACTAACAAACTTTTGTTAAATAAAGTGATTCTGATTAACTCCATATAAAGTTTTGCTGTACAGTAATAGTAGCATTTTCTTGACATTTTCTTAGCTTCATTTCACACCAAAATCCATGTTCCGTAAACAGCTTGTTAGGGTTCGAGTTCCCGCTGCTGCACAAGGGGAGTCTCAAACCAGTCCCGCTGCGGTCCCCCATTCGTCTCTGGCCGCAGTGGAGCCTACTCAGCAGAGACGTCGGTCCAGCGTCTTGCCCGTTCCAGTACTGTGCAGAGACTCACTGCTGCCTCTCCTGGATCTGAAATTATAGCCAGTGCTGGAGCAGACGTCTTTGTGACGAAGTCCTGCGTTTCCCCTTCTGAGCATGCCCAGGGTAAGATCTCTTATTGGAGATCAGGGGTCACATGTTCAGGTACTGCAGCAGCTCCTATTGGTCCGCCAGGAAGGTCCTGAAACTGCATGTGTTTTGGAACAGTTTCTCATTGGTCCTTGTTTCTGGCAGGTACTGTAGCTGTTGCTATAAAAGGGTGGCATGACTGGGCCGCCATGCGCTAATATCAATCAGCATATGCTTTGCGCCAGTGTGGTCATGCGTGTGTGTGGTTAGGGCCCGGCTGAAATAAGCCCCTAGAATACCGACTTAATCGGTGTGGAGCTTGGTATGCTAGCTGGTCAGGGTCGGTGTCCTAGATGCCCTAGATTACCGGCATAACCGGTGAGGAGTTTGATTGCCGTATTCAGGGCCTGGCGTTCAGACGCCATAGATTGCGGGTGTCTCCGCGAGGACATTAGCGCATGATCACGTTCTATGTTTGCTTAGCAGTCAACTGTGTACCTGGGTGCCTGACAGGACACAGAAGTTTGTCTCAGCGGCTCTGGACGTAACAGGGTTCGCTTTCAACGCTAGACAGCGCCCTAGCGTGTTTATTTTGCGACTCAATGGTGTTAAGTGAGTTCGCACACATCACCATATAGCGCTGCGGCACTCCTTCTAGCGGCTCTGTGGATTAACAGAGTTCGCACATATTGCCACAGCGCGTTACGGCGTTTATTTTGGCGACTCTGCGGGATAACAGAGTTCGCTTCTTGCGCCATTTTACTAGCAGCAGGCTCCGCCTGCACGATGGACCCCGGGCTGCGAACGCACCTCTTTACATCATATATTTGGTGCGTTCCGCAGACCCTAACACAGCTTTCAACATAGCATTGTTATCAGTCAGAAGCATGCAAAAATTTTTTCATTGCATTAGATACACTATGGTTCACTGTGAAGATTGTCATCAAGAAGTGGCTTAAATTTGGCATATTAATGAAATTGTCTAGAACTGGATATCCCTCAAACATTGATGAAAAGACCAGTTGAAAATTGGTCAGGTAAGCAGCCAATAGGCCTATAGCAACACTAATGGAGGTGTAGGAATTTCTGACAAGTGCTGGTTATGTACTGCGCATGTTAACAATCACCCATGATTTTCATATGTCTGGTCTATGCTGTAGAGTGACAATATATAAGATTTTTCAATAAAAAAAGTATCCAAGTCCAGCTATGCTTACCAAAACCTACATTGTTAGGCAAAAGCATGTGGGAACACATGTTATAGAGTGATGAGACCAAGGTTCAACTTTTTGGCCTCAGTTCTAACAGGCATGATTGATGCAAAGTCAACAGTGTGTATCACCAAAAGAATACCATACCTTAATTGAATTGGAGCTTTCGGCAATGTGAATGAGTAATAAAAATTTAAAATATCAGTCAATTTTGCATCAAATCCTTCAGTTCTCTGCTTAAAACCTGAAGATGAAGAAGAATTTCCATTTTCAGCATGACAGCAACTATAATCCCTTCACCCCTGGGAAATTTTTTATTTTTCGTTTTCATTTTTTTTTACTCCCTTTGTTCTAAGAGCCATAGCTTTTCTATCTTTCCAGCCATATTTCCACATGAGGTCTTGTATTTTGCTGGACGAGTTGTACTTTTTAATGACAGCATTCATTTTGCCACATAGTGTCCTTGAAAATGGAAAATCAATTCCAAGTGCTGTGAAATTGTGAAAACATTTTTTTATTTACTATGTTTGCTATATGGTAAAACTGATCTGGAAATATGATTCCCCAGGTAAGTATGAGAATGTAGATACCAATCATGTATGTTTTTTGGGGGTATTTGTATTGCAAAGTGGAAAAAAAAATCAGAAATTTGTCAAAAATTTGTTTTTTTTGCTTTTGTCGCCATTTTCATAGACCTCTAATGTTCTCAATTTTCAGCTTTTGGGGCTGGTAAAGGGTTTTATTTTTTGTGCCTTGAGCTCACATTTTTAATGATGCCATTTTTGGTAAATGCAATGTTTTGATCGCCTCTTATTGCATTTCATTTCAATATTGTGGCAACCAAAAAAATGTAAGTCTGTTGTTCTGATGCCATTTACCTATGCAATTAATTTATTTAATATTTTGATCGATTGGAAGTTTATGAAATGGCGATACCAAATATGTGCATTTTTTAATAATTTTTTACATTTTTGTTACTTTTCATTGTATTTATTAGTTCCCTTAGGAGACTTGAAGCTGCAATTGTCTGATCATGTGTTCTGCTATACAAGGCAGATGTATATGTACTGTATAGCAGAAATCACGATCTCCTATGAATGCATATCAGCCCGCATCAAAGGCAGGGAAACGGCCGTGAAAGGACTAAGCATACCTCCTCACCAACAAAAGAATGGCATTGCTAAAAGAAAATCAAGGTTTTTAAATGGCTCATCCAAAGCCAAGATCTGAATCCAATTGAACATCTGCTGGTTGTAGTGAGGAGGGCTGTTTACAGTAGATGCCACCAGGACCTGACAGACCTGGAGTGCTACATCAAGGAATAGGAGACAAAAGCTGCTAATTTAAAATATGCCATGCTGGTAGATTCCTAACCAAAATACTGAATGCTGTCAGAAATTCAAAGATTGTTTTAGCATAGTATTACTTAAAGATGTTCATATTTCTGCAACCACATTAAGTTCTTTATTTTTCTTTTTCCAAAAGATTACTCAATTTTTCAATCAAATTTTACAAATTAAAAGTGAAAATAAAGGTTGAAAAAATTCTGAAATTATACTACTTTGGTCTCATTTTTTTACTTGACAAAAACCTGCATTTTAACTTTTTTATGTCCTCTGTGTGTATATTTGTGTATATATGAATTCTACAATATAAAAATTATCATCATTTAAAAAACTAAGTTTGGTTCTGAAGGAAGTTGAGCTAACTAAACGAGGAATTTTAAGGCTAAGTTCAGGAGTATAGCTTGGAGAGTCTACCCTGATAAAAGTATAAAACATAACCTTTAACCCCTTCACCCCAAGGGTGGTTTGCACGTTAATGACCGGGCCAATTTTTACAATTCTGACCACTGTCTCTTTATGAGGTTATAACTCTGGAACGCTTCAACGGATCTTCGCGATTCTGAGATGGTTTTCTCGTGACATATTGTACTTCACGCTAGAAGTAAAATTTCTTCGATATAACTTGCGTTTATTTTTGAAAAAAACGCAAATATGGCGAAAATTTTTAAAATTTTGCAATTTTCAAACTTTGAATTTTTATTCCCTTAAAACAGAGAAATATATCACACAAAATAGTTAAGAAATAACATTTCCCACATGTCTACTTTATATCAGCACAATTTTGGAACCAAATTTTTTTTTTGTTAGGAAGTTATAAGGGTTAAAAGTTGACCAGCGATTTCTCATTTTTACAACAAAATTTACAAAGCCATTTTTTTTAGGGACCACCTCACATTTGAAGTCACTTTGAGGGGTCTATATGGCAGAAAATACCCAAAAGTGACACCATTCTAAAAACTGCACCCCTCAAGGTACTCAAAACCACATTAAAGAAGTTATTAACCCTTCAGGTGCTTCACAGTAACTAAACAACGTGGAAGGAAAAAATGAATATTTACTTTTTAGCCACAAAAATGATCTTTTACAAACTTTTTTTTTATTTTCACAAGGGTAAAAGGAGAAAATGGACAGATAAGGTTGTTATGCAATTTCTCCTGAGTACGCCAATACCTCATATGTGGGGGAAAACCACTGATTGGGCACACGGCAGAGCTCGTAAGGGAAGGAGCGATGTTTGACTTTTTCAAACTAAAATTGGCTGGAATTGAGATTGGACGCCATGTCGTGTTTGGAGAGCCCCTGATGCGCCTAAACAGTGGAAACCCCCACAAGTGACACCATTTTGGAAACTAGACCCCCTAAGGTACTTATCTAGATCTGTTGTGAGCACTTTGAACCCTCAAGTGTTTCACAAAAGTTTATAAAGCCTGGGTGTGAAAAAAAAAAAAAAATCAATTTTCCACAAAAATGATTTTTTAGTCCCAAATTTTTGAATTTTCCCAAGGAAATTGGACCCCAAAAGTTGTTGTCCAATTTGTCCTGAGTACGCTGATACCCCATATGTGGGGGGGGGAACTGTTTGGGTGCACGGCAGGGCTTGGAAAGGAAGTAGTAACGTTTTGGAATGCAGACGTTAATGGGGGTCATGTTCCGTTTGCAGTGCCCCAGATGAGCCTAAACAGTGGAAACCCCCCACAAGTGACCCCATTTTGGAAACTAGACCCCTAAGGAACTTATCTAGATCTTTGGTGAGCACTTTGAACCCCCAAGTGCTTCACACAAGTTTATAATGCCCAGGCATGAAAATAAAAAATCCTATTTTTTTCCCACAAAAATTATCTTTTAGTCACTAATTTTTTCTTTTCCCAAGGGTAACAGGAGAAATTGGACCACATAAGTTGTTGTACAATTTGTCGTGAGTACGCTGATACCCCATATGTGGGGGGGAACCACTGTTTGGGCGCACGGCAGAGCTCGGAATGGAAGGAGCACCATTTGACTTTTTCCAACCAAAATTGGCTGGAATTGAGTTTGGATGCCATGTTGCATTTGGAGAGCCCCTGATGTGCCTAAACAGTGGAAACCCCCCACAAATGACCCCATTTGGGAAACTAGACCCCCTAAGGAACTTATCTAGATTTTGATGAGCAATTTGAACCCCCAAGTGCTTCACACAAGTTTATAACGTAGAGCCGTAAAATTTAAAAATCATATTTTTTCCACAAAAATGATCTTTTCACCCCAATTTTTATTTTTCCAAGGGTAACAAGACTCCAAAAGTTATTGTGCAATTTGTCCTGAGTGCGCTGATACCCCATATGTGGGGGTAAACCACTGTTTGGGTGCATGGCAGAGTTTGGAAGGGAAGGAGCGCCGTCTGACTTTTTCAACGCAGAATTGGCTAGACGCCATGTCGTGTTTGGAGAGCTCCTGATCTGCCTAAACAGTAGAAACCCCCATAAATGACACCATTTTGGAAACTAGACCCCTCAAGGAACTTTCTAGATGTGTGGTGAGAACTTTGAACCCCCAGGTGTTTCACTAAAGTTTATAACGTACAGCCGTAAAATAAAAAATTTTTTTTTTTTTTTACAAAAATGATTTTTTCGCCCCCAATATTTTATTTTCACAAGGGTAAAGAAGAAATTGGACGCAAAAGTTGTTGTCCAATTTGTCCTGAGTACACTGATACCCAATATGTGGGCGAAAACTACTGTATGGGCACACGTCGGGTCTCGGAAGGGAAGTAGTGACGTTTTGGATTGCAGACTTTGATGGAATGGTCTGGGGGCGTCATGTCACATTTGGAGAGCCCCTGATGCACCTAAACAGTGGAAACCCCCCACAAGTGACCCCATTTTGGCAAATAGACCCCACAAGGAACTTATCTAGATGTGTGGTGAGCACTTTGAACCCCGAAGTGCTTCACAGAAGTTTATAACGCACAGCCGTAAAAATAAAAAATCTTTTTTTTTTACAAAAATGATTTTTTGCCCCCAATATTTTATTTTCACAAGGGTAACAGGAGAAATTGGACCCCAAAAGTTGTTGTCCAATTTGTCCTGAGTACGCTGATACCCAATATGTGGGAGAAAACTACTGTATGGGCGCACGTCAGGGCTCGGAAGGGAAGTAGTGACGTTTTGGATTGCAGACTTTGATGGAATGGTCTAGGTGCGTCATGTCGCATTTGGAGAGCCCCTGATGCGCCTAAACAGTGGAAACCCCCCACAAGTGACCCCATTTTGGAAAATAGACCCCACAAGGAACTTATCTAGATGTGTGGTGAGCACTTTGAACCCCGAAGTGCTTCACAGAAGTTTATAACGCACAGCCGTAAAAATAAAAAATCTTTTTTTTTTTGCAAAAATGAATTTTTCGCCCAAATATTTTATTTTTACAAGGGTAACAGAGAGAAATTGGACCCAAAAGTTGTTGCCCAATTTGTCCTGAGTACGCTGATACCCAATATGTGGGAGAAACTACTGTATGGGTACACGTTGGGGCTCAGAAGGGAAGTAGGACGTTTTGGATTGCAGACTTTGATGGAATGGTCTGGGGGCGTCATGTCGCATTTGGAGAGCCCCTGATGCGCCTAAACAGTGGAAATCCCCAACAAGTGACCCCATTTTGGAAAATAGACCCCACAAGGAAATTATCTAGGTGTGTGGTGAGCGCTATGAAGCCCCAAGTGCTTCACAGAAGTTTATAATGTACAGCCGTAAAAACAAAAAAATATTTTTTTTGTACAAAAATGATATTTTCGCCCCAGTTTTTTATTTTCCCAAGGGTAACAGAAGAAATAGGACAAATTGCACAATAACTCTTGGGGTCCAGAGTACGCTGATACCCCATATGTGGGGATAAACTACTGTTTGGACGCATGGCAGAGCTGAGAAGTGAAGGAGCACCGTTTGACTTTTTCAACGCAGAATTGGCTGGAATTGAGATCAGACGCCATGTCACATTTGGAGAGCCCCTGATGTGCCTAAACAGCGGAAACCCCCAATTCTAACTCCAACCCTAACCCCAACACACCCCTAACCCTAGTCCCAACCCTAACCACAAACCTAACCCTAACACACCCCTAATCCCAACCCTAACCCTAATCCTAACTTTAGCGCCAACCCTAACCCTAACTTTAGCGGCAACCCTAACCCTAACCCTAATGGGAAAATGGAAATAAATACTTTTTTTTTATTTTATTATTTTTCCCTTACTAAGGGGGTGATAAAGGGGGGTTTGATTTACTATTTATAGCGGGTTTTTATGACTGGCAGCTGTCACGCTAAAAGACCTTTTTTATTGCAAAAATAGTTTTTGCATCATCACATTTTGAGAGCTATAATTTTTGCATATTTTGGCCCACAGAATCATGTGAGGTCTTATTTTTTGCGGGACGAGTTGACGTTTTTATTGGTACCATTTTTGAGCATGTGACATTTTTTGATCGCTTTTTATTTCGATTTTTGGGAGGTTAGAATGAACAAAATCAGCAATTCATGAATTTCTTTTGGGGGAGGCGTTTATACCGTTCCGCGTGTGGTAAAATTGATAAAGCAGTTTTATTCTTCGGGTCAGTATGATTATGGCGATACCTCATTTATATCATTTTTCATGTTTTGCCACTTTTATAGAATAAAAACAATTTTATATAAAAAATAATTATTTTTGCATCGCTTTATTCTGCAAGCTATAACTTTTTTATTTTTTCGCTGATGATGCTGTATGATGGCTCGTTTCTTGCGGGACAAGATGACGTTTACAGCAGTACCATGTTTTTTATATCGGTCTTTTTGATCGCGTGTTATTCCACTTTTTGTTCGGCGGTATGATGATAAAGCATTGATTTTTTAAAGCATTGATTTTTTGCATTGTTTTTTTTTTTTTTTTTAAGGGGTTCACTAAAGGGGTTAACTAGTGGGACAATTTTATAGGGGGGGTCGTTACGGACGCGGCGATACCAAATATGTGTACTTTTATTGCTTTGTTTTTTTTTATTTACAGGAAGAAGTGAATTTATTGGGGAATATATATATATTTTTTTTATTTATTTTGGATTTTTTTTTAAAACATGTTTATTTTTATTTTTTTAACTTTTTTACTTTGTCCCAGGGTGGGACATCACTGTATTTTATCAGATCGCTGGTGTGACAGTGTGCACAGCACTCTGTCACACCAGCGATCGCTCAGGCAGTGCAGCAGGCTTCTCAGTGCCTGCTCTCGGCAGGCACTGAGGTAGCCGCCTCCCTCCAGGACCCCGGCGCCATCTTGGATCCGGGTCCTGGGAGGGAGGAAGCCCTCAGAACAGCGCGATCACATCGCGCTGCTCTGAGGGTCTCAGGGGGGCGCGCAGGGAGCCCCCACCCTGCGCGATCCTCCCCTGTGCCCCCAGTACACCGCGATCATGTTTGATCGCGGTGTGCAAGGGGTTAATGTGCCGGGAGCGGTCCGTGACCGCTCCTGACACACAGTCATGGGTGTCAGCTGTGATAATCAGCTGACACCCGGCCGCGATCGACTGCGCTCCCCTCGGGAGCGCGTCCGATCGCACGAGACGTACTATCCCGTCCATGGTCATACGGGCCCAGGTACCATGGACGGGATAGTACGTCCGATGGAAGTAAGGGGTTAATGATTCAATATTAAAAAGTTTTCAACTTTGGACACAGCATAAGAAAATGTGACACGCAATTACAATTTACACATACATAAAGTGCTAGTGCTCAACCAGTGTTCATTATAAAATGGTTTGGTCTCATCCATCTGTAGGGTTCTGTTCATAAAAGTATCTCATACAAAAGTAACAATGAATATATGTGTAGGGGGAGGTTTTTCTCTTCCTCGCTGTTGTGTCCCTTCATTGCTCCTGTCCTCAGAATGACAGTCCCCAATTGTAATATGCTACTGATTCCCCACCATATATGTACAACATATTATTCTCCCAGGGAGTAACTTGTACATATATGGTGGGGAATCAGTAGCTGCTTACACTTGGGGACTGTCCTTGTGAGGACAGGAGCAATGTAGGGGCATGACAACGAGTAAAAGAAATACCTCCCCCCTGCTATGAGCAGAACTCTACAGATGGGTGAGACCAAACCATTTTTAAATGAGCACTGGTTGAGCACTAGCACTTTATGTATGTGTATATTGTAATTGTGTGTCACATTTTCTTATGTTGTGTCCAGAGTTGAAAAACTTTTAATATTGAATCATTAAATGTTATGTTTTATACTTTTGTCAAAGGAGACTCTCCAAGCTATACTCCTTACTAGTCCTGAGGGTATTCAATAGTGAAGTTTGAAGCAAAATCACTGTAGCTAATTTGAAGGCTAAGTTCACAATAGGCGTTTTTTTCTGCGATTTTTAATGGTAATTTTCAGCTGTGTTTTACAGTACCAGCAAAGCCTTTGATATTTCAGAAATCTCATGCACACACATTGTTTTTTATGTCATCAGTATTTTGTGCTTTGCATGTTTTTTCGGACATAGAGCATGTCACTTCTTTCAGAGATTTTTCAGTCTTTTTTCAACGTTTTTTCACCCATTGACTTGAATGGGTGATGAAATAAAACATTGAAGAAATGCACCAAAAACGTAGGCATCAAGTTTTGCTGCATATTTTGTGCCAAAAACTTATTTTATGGAATAAGATTTTTTTTAACACTAAGCTTTATCAGCATGCCCAAGAGACAAATCTAGCATGCCAAAAATGTCTTCAGCATACAACCATTCCATCCAATCACCAAAATCAACAATAATGACTAAGTGGGTAATCTAAGGCCACTGAGCTGGGTGTTTGGCTGCAATGGTTGTCTGCTGTAGATGTGACATCACCTCAGTAGCCATGCTAACAAAGAAAAAAGGATAAAAAGGATTAGAATCACGGGATCTGTGGTTGGTGAGTAATCGTGTTTCTTTAATACAGGGCAAGTCTAATAAAAATTCAAATTTAAAAGTGAAAAGCCATTTAGTTCAAGATATAATCCAAACACATCTCTATCAATTCTTTAAGACATTTATCAGTTTGTAATTATGTATATCAGTATTAAATGCAGAAATCTCAAGGGTCCATAGTAAAAAACCCCATAAAAGTTAAAATATTGTATACAATTGGGGATTTAAAAAAATGTCCATTCACTGCACAAAAATATACAAGTTTCAACATGTAATTTAACAAGGACCGACATCCCTGATATAAATAGGTACTAAGTCCCCATGAGGGATGAAGTAACAATGAACAAAAGGGGATGGGCAACTCCCATAATAAATTTATTCTATGAAGAGATTTGGAGTATAGCACATCATAAACTGTATAAATAAGGATTGAGATCAATTTATATAAAATATTACAAAATCTTACTAATCATGCAAAAACACAGAAAAGCAAGTACAGAGCATAATAAATAATAATAATTTTATTTCTATAGCGCCAACATATTCCTTAGCACTTTACATTATAGAGGGGACTTGAACAGACAATAGACATTACAGCATAACAATAAACACAGATCAAAGTAGATACCAAGAGGAATGAGGGCCCTGCTCGCAAGCTTACAATCTATGAGGAAAAAGGGGAGACACAAAAGGTAGATGGTAACAATTGCTTTCATTGTTCGGACCAGCCATAGTGTAAGAATCGGGTGTTCCTGTAACGCTGCATGAACCAGTTAACAGCTAAAGTATGTAACAGTACAGACACAGAGGGCTATTAAATGCATAAAGCGGGAGAGAACATAATAAGAGGTACCTGATTATAGTAGAAAATTTTTTTCAGATGGGTAAATGGTGATAAAAAGGGATAAACAACACCATAGAAAGGTTATTAGTATCACTATACAAAATGGCTTGAGGCTCAAAAATTCAGATGATTGTGTGTCATGTTGTGCAGACCAAAAATTGCTTTGTTGTATCCTAGGAGAGGGATAACATGTATGCCCATCAGAAGTGTGTTAACAAGGTTGCCAAGTGGCATGAACATAATGTCTCATAGTATGCCCACAGTCCTAGTCCACATTGCAAAAAGATTTTTTATGTTAGACACACAGTAAGGGGAAAGTGCAAATGCCCATTATGGAGTAAAGTGTTAAGAATAGTTCTTACCCATGTGGGAGAAGATATGGTGCATGCTGTAATCCTTGGGCGCTAAAGATTACAGTGTGCACCACTTCTTGTCCCACATAGGTAAGCACTATTCATTTACCCATCTATTATATTCTGTACTTGCTTTTCTACGTTTTTGCATGACAATTAAAATATGGTAATTTTTTTATATAAATTACATAGTTATTAAGGTTGAAGGAAGACTTTAAGTCCATCTAGTTCAACCCATATCCTATCCTAACCTGCCCTAACATGTTGATCCAGAGGAAGGCAAAAAAAAACCCAAGTGGCAAACAGTAAGCTTCACATTGGGGAAAAAAATTCCTTCCCGACTCCACATACGGCAATCAGACTAGCTCCCTGGATCAACGCTGTATCTAGGAAACTAGTGAATATAGCCTGTAATATTATAATTTTCAAGAAAGGCATCCAGTCCCTTCTTAAATTTTAGTAAGGAATCACTCATTACAACATTAGACGGCAGAGAGTTCCATAGTCTCACTGCTCTTACAGTAAAGAATCTGCGTCTGTGATTATGGCTAAATTTTCTTTCCTCCAGACTTAGAGGATGCCCCCTTGTCCCCGTCACAGGTCTAAGAGTAAAAAGATCATTAGAAAGGTCTTTGTACTGTCCCCTCATATATTTATACATTGTAATAAGATCACCCCTAAGCCTTCGTTTTTCCAAACTAAATAACCCCAAGTGTAATAACCTGTCTTGGTATTGCAGACCCCCCAGTTCTCTAATAACCTTGGTCGCTCTTCTCTGCACCCGCTCCAGTTCAGCTATGTCTTTCTTATACACCGGAGACCATAACTGCACACAGTATTCTAAGTGTGGTCGCACCAGTGACTTGTATAGAGGTAAAATTATGTTCTCCTCATGAGCATCTATGCCTCTTTTAATGCATTCCATTATTTTATTTGCCTTGGCAGCAGCTGCCTGACATTGGCCACTAAATGTGAGTTTGTCGCCCACCCATACACCCAGGTCTTTTTCAGTGACAGTTTTGCCCAGTGTTTTACAATTAAGCACATAATTATACATCTTGTTTGCTTTACCCAAGTGCATGACCTTACATTTATCCCCATTAAAGCTCATTTGCCATTTATCAGCCCAAGCTTCTAGTTTACATAAATCCTCCTGTAATATAAAATTATCCTCCTCTGTATTTATTACCCTGCAGAGATTAGTGTCATCTGCAAATATTGAAATACTACTCTGTATGCCCCCTACAAGGTCATTAATAAATATGTTAAAGAGAAGAGGCCCCAATACTGACCCCTGTGGTACCCCACTGCTAACCGTGACCCAGTCCGAGTGTGCTCCATTAATAACCACCCTTTGTTTTTTATCCATCAGCCAGTTCTTAACCCACTTACACATATTTTCCCCTATCCCCATTGTTCTCATTTTATGTATCAACCTTTTGTGTGGCACTGTATCAGAAGCTTTTGAGAAGTCCATGAACACCACGTCCACTGCATTCCCTTGGTCCAGTCCTGAACTTACCCCTTCATAAAAGCTTATCAGATTAGTCTGACAAGAATGGTCCCTCGTAAACCCATGCTGATACTGTGTCATGAGGTTATTCAGCCTCAGATACTCCAATATAGTATCCCTTAAAAAACCCTCCAGGATTTTACCCACAGTAGATGTTAAGCTCACTGGCCTATAATTTCCAGGTTCAGTTTTTGCGCCCTTTTTGAATATTGGCACCACATTTGCTATACGCCAGTCCTGTGGTACAGACCCCGTTATTATGGAATCTTTAAAGATTAAAAATAATGGTCTATCTATGACTGTACTTAATTCCTGCAGTACTCGGGGTTTATCCCATCTGGGCTCGGGGATTTGTCAACTTTAGTGATTTTTAGACGCCGCCGTACTTCCTGCTGTGTTAAGCCGGTGACATTTAATGGAGAATTTTTTTTTATCACTGATCATGTTATCTGTCATGGGATTTTCTTTTGTAAATACAGTTGAAAAAAAGTCATTCAGCATATTGGCTTTTTCCTCATCCTTATCCACCATTTCACCCAGACTATTTTTAAGGGGACCAACACTATCATTTTTTAGTTTCTTGCTATTTATGTAGTTAAAGAATATTTTGGGATTATTTTTACTTTCTCTGGCAATGAGTCTCTCTGCCTCAATCTTTGCTGTCTTGATTTGCTTTTTACAGAATTTATTCAGTCTTCTGTATTTATTTAATGCCTCATCACTACCTACTTGCTTTAATTCCCTAAACACTTTCTTTTTGTCCCTTATTGCGCCCCTTACAGCTCTATTTAGCCATAGTGGTTTCCTCCTAATTCTAGCATGTTTATTCCCATAGGGTATATACTGTGCACAGGTCCTATTCAGGATGCTAATAAACATCTCCCATTTTCTTTGTGTATTTTTATGTCTCAGGATATCGTCCCAGTTTATTGCACCAAGATCATCTCTCATCCGTTGGAAATTTGCCTTCCTGAAGTTTAGTGTCCTTTTAACCCCTCGACTACACATCTTATTAAAGTATACATGAAAGCTTATTATTTTGTGATCACTATTACCCAAGTTACCCCCAACCCTTATATTTGCTATGCGTTCTGGCCTGTTGGTTAATATTAGGTCTAGCAGTGCCCCCCCTCTTGTTGGGTCCTTAACTATTTGTGAAAGGCAATTGTCTCTCAAAGTTGCCTAAAACTTATTACCTTTGCTGGAACTACAGGTTTCTGTTCCCCAATGTATTTCAGGGTAGTTGAAGTACCCCATAATAATGACTTCTCCTTTAGTTGCTGCTTCATCTATTTGCTTCACGAGGATATTCTCTGTTGCTTCCATTATTTTAGGAGACTTAAACAAACCCCTATCAGTAATTTAATATTTTCCCCCCTCCCCTAATCTCCACTCACAGAGACTCTACATCTTTATTAGATTCACAGATATCACGCAGGATGGGTTATAAGGATGATTTTACATATAAACACACACCCCCACCTCGCTTATTTTTACGGTCATTTCTAAACAGACTATAGCCCTGTAAATTAACCGCCCAGTCGTGGCTCTCATCCAGCCAAGTCTCAGATATCCCCATCATGTCATAATTATGTTCCAACAGAATTAATTCTAATTCCGCCATTTTGTTGGTGAGGCTTCTAGCATTAGTATACATGCACTTTATGTATCTCTCTGAACCTCTATTCTTTCATAAATTATTAACTGTTCTAACCCCACCCCCATGCCACCCCCATCCCCAATTTCATTATTTGTGCCCAGGTCTCTATCTGCACTGCCTTCCCCTCCTATAAAATGAATACCCTCCCCCCAGTCCCTAGTTTAAAGACTCCACCAGCCTTCTAGCCATTTTCTCCCCTAGCACAGCTGCACCCTCCCCATTGAGGTGCAGCCCGTCCCTAGCATAGAACCTGTAGCCAACTGAGAAGTCAGTCCATTTCTCCAGGAACCCAAACCCCTCCTTCCTACACCAATTCTTGAGCCACTTATTAACCTCCCTAATCTCCCGTTGCCTCTCTGGTGTGGCACGTGGTACAGGCAGTATTTCAGAAAATACCACGTTGGAGGTCCTTGCTTTAAGCTTGCAGCCTAATTCCCTGAAATTGTCTTTAAGGACCTTCCACCTACCTCTAACTTTGTCATTTGTGCCAATGTGCACCATGACCGCTGGGTCTCCACCAGCCCCTCCCAGTAATCTGTCAACCCGATCAGCGATGTGCCGGACTCGAGCGCCAGGTAGGCAGCACACTGTTCGACGATCCCTGTCTTTGTGACAGATTGCCCTATCTGTTCCCCTAATAATTGAGTCCCCCACTACCAGCACCTGTCTGGCCTGCCCTGCTCTCCTAATTCCCCCCTTACTGGAGCAGACATCCCTCCGGCTTTCAGAGGACGTGCCTGGCTGCAGCAGTGCTACCCCTGTACTGACAACCCCCTCATCTGCCAACTTTGCAAACTTATTGGGATGTGCCAGATCAGGACTAGCCTCCCTGGCGCTCTTCCCTCTACCCCGCTTTCTAACTGTCACCCAGCTTCCTACTTCAGTGTCCTGCAGCTCCAACCTAGCATCCCCCCCTCATCTATCCCATTGAGCGTCTGCTCAGTGAGCAGAAGACTCCTTTCCATATTGTCTATGGATCTCAGTGTTGCCAGCTGCACATTTAGATCCAGGATTTGGGCTTCCAAATGCACAACGTGCTCACATCTCGCACAGCAGTATGCACCCTCGACCGGCTGTTCAAGGACTGCATACATGTGGCAAGATGTACACTGGATGGCATTGGCAATAGTGGAGCACATTTCTAATGGGGATTTCACCAGACAGCAAGGATAAGTAAAAATAAATAAAAAGTATTAATAAAATATAACAGCAATTCAGTAATTCCTCCCTTTTAACTCCCTGAATCCAAAGTCACTGAATCTCAAGTCACACTTACCACCGTTCACACTCGCTGAAGCAGAAGATTTAAAGAGATTTTTTTTTTCTTTTTCTCGTTCAACAGCAAATTGATCTCAATCCTTATTTACACAGTTTATGGAGCGCTATACTCCAAATCTCTGTGTAGGATTCAACTTTCAACATGTAAAATGATATAGTAATATGTCCATAAAATGTTACATGGCATTGTATTAAAAAAATAAATTATCATACAGTGTTTCAAGAATAGTAGCACTATTGTCATTACTAACAGGGCAATACATGCAAACTAAAGCTCTCACATTTGAAACGTATTTACTGCATGTACATGATTCTTTCTATAGTTATCTTATAGGTGATTGAAGGAACTTGTGTGGCATGTGGAGGAGACATAATGTTGCACTTTTCTTTCTTTTCTGAATCACAATTTTTACAGCAAAGTGTGTCTCCAGGAACAAATTTATTGTCCTGCCTTAACTATATTTTAGCATCTAGGACACAACTATAGCTTCACTAATCTACTTTCAAATGTATTAAATGCAATGTATCAAATAAATGCACAAAAGTAACAAAAATAAATATGTTTATGTACTGTATTGATACTTTTTTAGGATTTTTATTAGTATGTAGTACAATGTTTTGCTAATATGCTGTTTCTGGATTCTTTGAAATTATATGCCAATATTTAATATCATTAAATGTCATACATCATTATAAAACTCTTATCTATGTAAAACAATAAAGTTACATTGCAGAAAATATTTTGAAAGTTAGAACTTCATTCAGTGTTTGTTTAGATTCTTCAAATCTTTTATCCTGCATTAGTCACAAATATTTTTCCTGTTCCCTGCAAATAGACAATGCAATGCAAGCAAATAAAAATTATTTTCAGCTATTCTTACCTTTTGCATACAAATTTTTGTACCTTTAGGAGAATGAAACTTCACTCTAATACAATTTTGAACTCAGTACACAGATGGTGTTTATTTCTTGAAACAAGAATTTTGAAAAGTCTACTTCAAAGTGACCTACTGCATCTGTTCTCAGTATTCTAAGACTACTAATACTGTTTACTTATTCTGTATAGATTTAAACATCTTAATACCAATATTCACATATTAAAAACTCATTGTATTTAGTGGGAAAATACATTTTCATTAAGTTGCAGGTTATTACTATATACATTGTATATTAACCTTGTAAAATATAGATTTTTTTAAAGTTTTAAATATTTTTAAAAATCTATTCTAATAATCCAGCATATCAACCATGACCATATTGCACCCTCTTGCCACATTTTCTTTTCCAGATGTGAAACCATGCATACCTACTTTACAATGTTCTGGATAGGATATTCAAGATGCCAACAATCTTGAGCTCCTCCAAAATCAGGCAACGGAATCACAGAGTTCAGAAGCGTTGCATACTTTATTAAAGGCTATCAAACTACGCGTTTCATGGACGTCCTGTTCACTTCCTCAGGTACATAGCCAATGCGGAATTGTTGGCATCTTGAATATCCTATCCAGAATTTCTTGAAGATCCGTCGCGGGTCCGGTGCCATCTGCAGCTCTCCTATCCTACTTGCTATATGTGTTGTGCATACTCACAACGTGTAAAGGTGAGAATTTTACCTTACAGTAAACTAATTGTTAATTTGGTAACTGCGCTATTGCGCCCCTGTCTCTATCATTACTAGTACTTTACAATGTAGCATTTGGATTATGTTGTGTTTTTATTGAAGGGAGGTGAAAATCTTAAAAATGGATAGGATTTTGCAACTTTTTTAATAGTCAAATTTAACAACTACACGAACCAGAACAATATTGTGGGATAAGTCCACAAACTATTTTCTATGCATGTCTCTGTGTGGCAAGGGGGGGATAATGTAAAACAACAAATTAACAAACAAAGCAAAGGTTTTAGCAGTCATGTTTAACAACTGTACATGACACAACAATATCGCTGTTGGCTGTTGCTGCAAATCGCTTACCATGCATGTAACTAACAAATAATGTAGCACTCCAGCTTTAGGGGGAGGGTTTGGCGAAAGAGCACAATAGTGTTTTAAAAAAATGTAAGTAGAAATTTGAAAACATACATATTTACATTGTGTATACCTGTTTCACTATTCCGATTTGGCAACCATATACCCCATAAATATATTGTGGACTTTTGCTGGATTTGAGCACTTCAACAGTACAAGTGTGTTTTAGCCCACCTCTTTAAATTGTCAAATAAGACACATACACATGGCACCAATATTATGGGCAGGCTGAATTAGACTGTACCAATTATGTGAACCTTGTCTCAGTTGTGTTAATCCCTTAATACAGATGACTAAATCTTTTGATATTTACATTTGCAGACTTCACAACATTTTCTCAAAAAAATGTGTTAACTGCAAATAAATTTTCATGAATTTCAATGCTGAAAAGCTTGCAATTGCTCATAAATTCATATGGGGAGAGGAGAAAGAGAGAACCTTGCTGACCAAAAGAGCTTACACTGGTGAGAATAAGACAAGCCCAATGACTATAATACCATACAATTTATAGAAATGAGAGAGAGGACACCATTGTCCATAAGAGCTTGCAATCTACAGGAGAGAGAAAACTTGCTGAACATAAGAACTTACACTTTTCTGAAGAGAGCGATAAAGAGGACACTGTTGACCATAAGAACCAACACTGTGCAGAAAATATAGACAAACCCAGTGACTCTGGAGAATGAAAATGAATCTGTGGAACAAATTGTGCTCTACTGGGAACTACTGATGTCTGATGTCCTAGTTATTGACTATCACTATACAAGGTAGGATAATCCATAAGATGTCATAGCTGCAGAGCATTATGTGGCATCCCATGCAGCAATACAAAATTATGTTTGCCTTTTCTCTGATGGTTTAACAGTGTGACAAATAGTACTGAGAAAAATGTTAATTGAATCTCAAAATGTTTGAATTCACAAATTTTATTAAATTCGACTTGAACTTGTTCCTCCATAAATCGTTCCTCTCATGCGTATTCATTGGTTTTCCAGTGCTGGTTAATTGTAGCTGGCAACAAATTTTTAATAAACTTAAATGTCTTACTTGTGTCCAAAATGTATGCTAAGCTAAAATGTGGCACTGGCAGCATATATCGTACCATAAGAGAAAAAACTACCCATACCATGGCAAAAAATTAGTGAGTGGCAAGCAGTAAAGCCATCTCCTCTGCTGGCAGCAACTGTCACAGAAGTAGTGGTGTAAAACAGAGGTCACACATGGCCTCCTTTACTTTTAGCAAACGTATCAGTAAGGAGACTGTAGATGGCACAAAAGAAAAATCTAGGTCACAGTGCTCATCTCAGTTACAGCAGAATGATGTAGCCTTAGACAGTTGCACTGGTAATTTGAACCCGCATTTTGCACAGTCCACCACCTTTGTTGCAGTAACATTGAAGGATGTTCATGACAGACTTTCCATTCCATCACTGACACTTGTTTCTGTTTTAATGGCGGTATTGCACAAGAACAACTTTGTACAGTGCAGGAAGGTGTTAGCCTTGGGGACATAAAATACATTTGACATCCAGCTGAATGATAATCTGTGGCAAAATCTTCTAGGTCTGTGGTTAGCTCTGGAATAGGTGATAGCGCACATGCAGGAGGCTCAACATTGACTGAAAGGTCTTGTTAGGCAGCGGTGGGATCTGAACCTGGATCCAAGGAGTCTGTGGTCTCCCATCCAGACACAGCCGAGGCAGATGCTGCTCAGTTTCACCGTCGATCCCAACGCCTAGCCAATACCCGAGAGGCACAACTAGTTACTCGGGTATTTCTTCATAGTAGCCTTAAACCTAGGTTATGGAACAAGAAAAGGCTGTTTTAAGCCTAAGTCCAGAAATACCTGCACTGAGCATGTCCGTGACGTGGCAAGCCATGATTGGGGCTTGAGGTCTTCTGATCCTCTGAGCTGGCATCGCATGATTGGTGACGGATGACGTCATCGGTGATGCGATTGACGAGATGGCTGGGGGCAGAGCTTAGCCCTTATATAGCTTGTCTGTCCACGGCGCGGTCAGATCATACTAAAATAGGCAGTGCTCATGTGTGGACGTACCAGAATCTGTACTCCACGTGCTCTCTAGCTTTGCTCTGCGGGACCTTGTCAGAGTACGCTCGGCTTATTAGCTCAGGTCCTTCAGGCAGGTTCAGCTTATGCCAGGCAGGTAGCCAATGTCGCAGTCTTGCTAGAATATAGGGTAGCTATACACCCTGAGCAGACTGTGGGGCGCGTAACCTAGGCATCGTCTGCCAAGCTGAACAGAGAGTGGCTCAGTCCGGTCTCACACCGGCTGGCAGCACGCGGGCATCGCCACCAGCTGAACATTGAAGTTGCTTAGTCCGGTCGTGCCCCAGTTGGCAATACTCGGGTATTGCCATCAGCTGAATAGCGAAGTTGCTCAGTCCTGTCGCACACTGGCTGACAGCATGTACGCCTGGCATGAGTTCCATGCACTACCTAATATCTGGCAAGTAGCTTCTGTGCTGTTAACAGGGCTAGTCTACGCCAGTCGTCAGCACTTCTCCCGTGAAGTTATTGGAGATAGTGCAAATGCTATATCTTGCTCAATGTGAAGTTCACAGGCAAGATCCTTATATTTAGCTGTCAGTTATTACCCTCCTAATCAGAGGGTGTTCGGCAGCAGTGAACATAAACTGCATCGCGGACCGCGGGTTCGGTTGCAATCCATTACATAATAATGTTGTTGCAACCGAGCTCATAACAGGTCTGTTTGTGATGATAGTCATACATGTTGACACTTCATTTATGGGAATTCTTTTACACATATTGCTGCACATTGCTACTATACAATTCTTTAGCATGCTGAAGATTTTGTTCTGAAAGAGGCAAATAGACTTTAGATGGCTCACCACTGGAACAAAAATCAACATGATAATTTGGGAAAAGCAAGGAGGCTAACTATGAGAGGAAGCCTTAAGTTGCCACCACCCTTCTTGGCAAACTTTTTGTAAGCCAGAACATAGTGTAGCCCTTAGCCAATGTTATTATTACCATTTTCATTGTCATACACCACTGTTGCTTGTCAAAGTCGGAGTATTCCTCCTCCTTTTTCGTTGCACCTGAAATTATCTATCCCTGAATGTGCATCAATAAAACAAGTGCGCGCTCCCAGTCATTTCCTCATTTGGCAACTAAACCTCTGAAAATTGGAGCTGCATCTATTTCCAGGGCCAAGCAGTGGTATTTGACTTCTAGCAAACCTTTTCCAGATCTTGCTCAACAGACATGCATCCATCTTAAATAGACAAAGAGTACAGCATTGATTCCATAGAGTGGCCTCACTTTTCGTTAATGCTAGGTAAAGTTCTACCAAAGTGATTTACCAGCTTGAAAGCCTGAGTGAGAAAAGCAATACAGCAGATGAGCAGTTGATGTAAATCAAGTGACAAATTGCATGTTGGTTTTCTCCCTGTGTACTATTTATTTATTTATTTTACTCATTTATATAGCGCCATTAATTCCACAGCACATTACAGACATTATTGGCACTGACTCCGATGGGGCTCACAATCTAAATTCCTTATCAGTATGTCTTTGGATTGTGGGAGGAAACCAGAGTACCAAGAGGAAACCCACACAAACACGGGAAGAACATACAAACAGATCTTGTCCTTTGTGGGATGGGTTGGAACTATAACAGGGAACTGTCATAAGCAATAATGCCTGGGTCATTCTGGCTGCCTAAGAGGCAAAATATCTCCTTCTCCTTGCACACACCACATCTTGAACTTAATAGTGCATAATGTATTTTACAAAAATACCCATTTGTGAAGGGTGTTGGCTATGGGCAGAAAAGTATCAGTTTATTTCAACTATTTGTATGTGGCATAGCACATTTTCCTGTCTTTGCAGATGTTAAAGCGACTGCATGATTGAATATATCATTCAGCAGCTCAACTGAAGAATACAAGAGAGAATGGAGGAAGAACAGCAACTATCACATGTTCTTTGCTTCCCTATGCCTGATACGGACCCTAAAGGTCAATGCTACATGTTGCAGGTGGAGCATGAGAAGAAACAAGTGGATGTGGAGGATGAAGAAAAAAATGAAGATGTAATGGCAATGACAATCAATCATCACAGCAGGCTGACCAGCATTGCCCTTTGTGTGTTTGAATGATCTTGGGATAACAGACTTATTGCTACCATGAAATAAAGGGATGACTTCCAAAAGGGAGTTCAGATTGTCTTGTTACTTGCTTTGGAAAGTGTTCGCCAAGGGTTTGGATGTCGACCACACCACTGACTAGCATATCACTGTACAATCTCTATTTGTGCCATAGTTACAATAAACATCTGAGTCAGCAACAGCAACAATATTTTGACTTGATGGACCAGATTTGTTATCTGATATTACACAAACTTGAAGCACTACAACAAACAGAGACACACTGACTGAACATCCAGATTCAATCGTACCTAGAATATGCATTTTCCCAGGACTTTTGGGTAAGCAGATTTTATCAGTGGCAAGAATGGATCAAGTTTTTGCTAAGGGCATATTTCATGAGCAGCTTCTAGTGTAATGTGAAAAAGGGCATTCAATACAGCCATTGCTTTTTCACAGCGAAGCAGACCCGTAAATCTGACACAAGTATGGAAAACATACATTCAAAAAGAAATAGGCTTGAATCAGAGTGGACTTTATTCAGCCACCGTTGTTCCATTGATTAAACTGGCCATACCATAAGCCTTCCTGACTGCTCATTGTCTGTCTTCTACCACATACAGTAGTTCTTCTACCACGAGTGCTTAACAAGCATACTCTCCCTGTTCATCATGTCTCAGTACTCTCAGTACTATGTTGTAGTACTGCTGTTGCTGCCTGACATCTACTAGCATGTACAGTCCTAATTCTTTACATCTTCTGTCAGTGCAACTGTCTTTTCAAAGCTACGCAAGCCACAGATACTAGTTGCTGACCAAATTAATTTTATAATATTAGACTGTACTTTGGATGCAAAACTTAAAATGTGCTCTACTAAGGATACGCAAACTTCAAGCAGCTCACAAAAAAGAGAAAGGCTTTGTGACAACAGGCAATTGCTTCTTAACTTTTAATATAGCTAGCTTATTCCAGTATCCTTAAAAAAACATAATTTTCAGATGGCTTGATAAAAAGCTTTTAGAATTGTTTACTCTAATTTTGTAAAGTGCCTGGAATCAACCAGTGTATCAATTAGTGCAACTACTCAAGGCATTATATAAGTATCAAACTTTGACACAGATTTCAGCATTCTAAAGTCATTGCAAAAGCGTAAGCCATCAGACTTTGAAATTAAGATTTTAAGACTAGACCACTTACTTTTCAACTCCTTGATAACTCTAAATTTTATTATCATTTGCACCTCCGCTGCAATAACTTTCCACCTAACCTTGAGTACCCTGTAAGACTTTTGAATAACTCTTAAGCACTTACAATAGTACAACAGTGTCAGTTTATTTAGTTATAACTATAAAATACTTCAACAGATCCCACTGATTCTGTGAATATTCTCTCGTGACATATTGTACTTCATGAAAGTGGAAAAATTAGTTTGATTTGTCTTGCATTAAATTGTAAAAATATCCAAAATTTGGTGAAAATTTAAAAAATTTAGCAATTTTCAAACTTTTAGATTTTATGCCCTTAACCCCTTCCCGACCCATGACGTCTACGTAGGCGTCATGAAAACCAGTGGTATCCCGACCCATGACGCCAACGTAGGCGTCATGCTATAAATCATGTTCCTGTGGGTCGGGTGACCGGGGTCACTGAAAGGTCACCCGACCCGCAGTAACAGGACCCTTTGTGCATCACCACAGTGGGGGTGGCTTAACCCCCACGTGGCTACGATCACTCTGATTGGCTGTTAAAAGTGAAACAGCCAATCAGACTGATTTGTAATATTTCACCAATGAAATTTGGTGAAATATTACAATTCAGCCATGGCCAATGCTGCAATAGCATCTGCCATGGCTGGACACCGAGTTCCCACCCTCCCCACACCGAGTGACGGTGGTGATCGGCCGTTACTATCTGCTGCCCTGCGCTCCGGTCCGCTCCCCCGCCTTCCGATCACCCCCTCAGCTGTTCTCACCACCCCCGGTCTTCTGGTGCCCATGGATCCGTCCCGGCATCCGTCCGGGACTCTTCATGGGCGCCGCCATCTTGGAAATTGGCGGGCGCATGTGCATTGCGCCTTCCATAGTTCATAAATTTATTTTGACCACTGTGATAAACTCTCACAGTGATCAAAATAAAAAAAAAGTAAATAAACGCCCCCTTTATCACTCCCATAGGTAGGGACAAAAAATAAAATAACATTTTTTTTTCTATTAGGGTTAGAATTACAGTTAGGGTTAGGTTAGGGTTATCCTTAGGGTTAGGGTTAGCATTAGGGTAAGGCTGTATTTATATCGCATTATGGCAGTCCGTTAGATGGACTGCGTTACACCATGGTATAACGCGGTGTAACGCAGTCCATTTACGCTGCTCTTCATCCCCATTTGCGGGTGTATCGCAACGCATTCCGTAAAACGGCGTTCGCGTTGTGACATCATTCAGTGACGGAGCCTCGGACGCGGCCTGCAGCATCTGGGCTCCGTCACCTCTAGCGCAGATGAATCATCTGCTGATTCTTCTGCGCTAGCGGGTAGAGCATAATGCGATCGCGTTATGCTATACTGTTACCAGCCCGTCAACGCTATGTGTTGAGCGGGCTAGTAAAACATAATGTGAACCTAGCCTTAGGGTTAGGTTAGGGTTAGGACTAGGGTTAGGGTTAGCATTAGGGTTAGGCTGGATTCATATCGCATTATGACAGTTCGTTAGACGGACTGCGTTACACCACGGTATAGCGAGGTGTAACGCAGTCCGTTAATGCTGCCATTCACCCCATTTGAGGGCAGCATGCGTTCGCAATGTGCCGTCATTCAGTTACGGAGCCTCTGATGCTGGCTGCAGCGTATGGGCTCTGTCACCGCTAGCGCAGATGAATCATCTGCGATCACATTATGCTATACCGTTACCAGCCCGTCAACTCTATGTGTTGAACGGGCTGGTAAAACGTAATGTGAACCTAGATTTTAGCATTAGGGTAAGAATTAGAGTTAGGGTTAGAATTAGGGTTACGGTTAGAATTAGGGATAGGGTTGGAATTATGGTTAGGGTTGGAATTAGGGTTAGGGTTAGGGTTGGGGTTGGGATTAGGGTTAGGCTTGTGGTTAGGGTTATGGTTAGGGTTGGGATTATGATTAGGGGTGTGTTGGGGTTAGGGTTGTGGTTAGGGTGTGTTGGGGTTTATTGTTGGAGTTAGAATTGAGGGGTTTCCACTATTTAGGCACATCAGGGGGTCTCCAAACGCGACATGGCGCCTCCATTGATTCCTGCAAATTTTGCGTTCAAAAAGTCAAACAGTGCTCCCTTTATTCCGAGCCTCGACGTGTGCCAGAACAGTGGTATACCCCCACATATGGGGTATCAGCATACTCAGGAAAAACTGCAAAACAACCTTGGGGGTCTAATTTCTCCTGTTACCCTAGGGAAAAGAAATTGGGGACTAAAAGATCATGTTTGTGGAAAAAAAAAAGATTTTTTATTTTCACGGCTCTGCGTTATAAACTTCTGTGAAGAACTTGGAGATTCAAAGTGCTCACCACACATCTAGAGGAGTTCCTTGGGGGATCTAGTTTCCAAAATGGGGTCACTTGGGGGGGCTTCTACTGTTTAGGCACATCATGGGCTCTGCAAACGTAACATGACACCCGCAGACCATTCCATCAAGTTGGTATTACGAAACGTCACTACTTCCCTTCCGAGCCTCCACTTGTGCCCAAACAGTGGTTCTCACCCACATATGGGGTACCAGCGTAATCAGGACAAACAGGACAACAACTTTTGCGGTCCAATTTCTCCTGTTACCCTTGTGAAAATTAAAAAATTGTGGGCTAAAAAATCATTTTTTGAGTGAAAAAAATGATTTTTTAATTTCATGGCTCTGGGTTATAAACTTCTGTGAAGCATTTGGGGGTTCAAAGTGCTCACTACTAGTGTTGAGCGATACGATACTGCAAATATCGGGTATCGGCCGATATTAGCTGTATCGGGCTTTCGATTCCGAGTACCGATATTTTCGTCATATCGGATACCGGAATCGGATTTGTCACTGTCACTGTGAGTGTCCGTCGGTCGAGTCTGTCAGGAGTCAGCGGCACTTACCTGGCAGAAGATCTCCGGCGGTCACGTCCTGGACTGCTTGATGGCCGCCATTATCTTCTCCCTGGCGGTCACATGCAGTTTTTTCGCGATAACTGCAGTGACTGCTGGGTAATCCCGGCCGTAAAGCAGTCAGTCCGATGACGTCACCGCCGGGGAAGCAGGTAATCAGCTGTGCTGCGCCGGGATGACAGCCTCTGCCTGCCTGCCTGCCTCTGATGTCATTCTGATGTAGCAGAGCTGGATCGTCGTGGGACACTCGTTACTATGGACTGCGTCGGACAGGTGGTATACTGCTGTTTTTTTTTTTTTTTTCATTTTTTTACAGGAGATCGATGGCGTCGCAGGATGAGACTGTAATAAAAGTAATGAAAACTGTGTTGTTTTTTTTATTAAATTAAAAAACTTTTTTATGAACATTCACCCGTCCGGGTACATCAACAATTTAACTATTTACATACAGGGACCCTGTCCGGGTTATTTATAATTCTTTGGCAGGGGTGTTCCAGGTACCACCTGGTACTCTTCTGATGCTTGCCAAACATCCGAGACACCAAGGACCACCAGGACCTGATGACGTCGTGTGGCCTGTACAGTCAAGTCGTGACCAGCTATCTGTGTCTGTGTGGCCACCTCTTTCATCTCCCTCCGGGTCTGGAGCCCTATGTCCCGGACTGAACGAACCCCAGGGGGCCTAACAGGCGCCGGGTACGGGCCAGATATCATTATCATGTCCATAGCTGGGGCTGCTGAGGAGACCACTGAGGGAGGCTGGGGAGATTTACGGCGTGGGGTGGGCACTTGTGCAGAGGCCTGGATGTGGGAGGCTGAAGGCTCCGAGGGTCTCACAGGTTCCTGACACTCTGGGGACCAGGGGTCGCACCTGGTGACATTTAGGGCATACCATCCATTGTAACCCCAGTGTCGGGTGTAAGTTACCAAGTCTCCTGGCAACAGGTCCCTCCCCGGGTGTCCTTCTGGGAGGTGAGTCTCCACGTCCCGCCGGGTCACAAATACTTCTAAATAAAGTCCAGGCTCCTGGATGAAGCCCCAACCACCTTTCAATTTAAAGCTCCGTACTGCACCCTTACGCCGCGGCTCCATCAGGGTTCCTTTATCTTTTCTCATCCGGTCCTTATCTGCCCGGTCCTTCTCGATGTGACGTTGGCGAAGCTTCTGGGATTCGCGCTGCTCCCTTTGTCGTTCGGCTTCTCTCTCCCAACGTCTCCACTCTTCCTCCTGACGCCGGTTGTAATTCTCCTCCACCAGCATCTCCATGTCACCACCATCAAACTGCAGCTTACGATGTCCGGTTTGCGGCAGCTCTCCTGGCGCCCGACAGTCATGGCGGCGCTCACCTGCGGAGAAAGCAGCCGGCTCTGGAACAGATGACAGTCGGGGCTCTGGTACAGACAGGTAGACCTCTGGTGCCTGCGCGGCCTCCTCCATGAGGACGGGTGTCGCTTCTTCTGTCTCAGCGACGGGGGCAGACAGCGGGATCTGGGGTGCTGCCGGTGCAGCGTTTTTTGCAGGAATGGGTGCCTCCACTGCGACAACGTCAACCGGATCACATTGCAAGGGCTGGGATGCCCGCACGGACTCCTCTACTAGAACGGGTGCCTCACCATCCGGTACAGACACTTCAGGTAAGAGGGATTGGCGCCGCTCCAAGTTTAGTTTTAGGGCACGCCAGCTGGCTTCCATCCTGGCGACCTCCTCCCGGTGCCGGGCCAGGCCTCTTAGGGTATCCTCCGCTTCTTGCAGCGTAGGAGGGTTTCCAGGCCGGGTGCCCAACGGTGGTTCCGTGGCGATCGGGTCGCTTCCGTGGGGGGAGAGCTCTGACTGCTCCATCCCTTCACACTTCTGCTCGTGTCCATTAGCCATCTCTGCCAAGTCACATGTGTCATTAGCATCTGGAAAGGGCCCCTCTTTTGTAGTGAGGCGGGACCTTCGTGTTAGTTTCCGCACACTGAGGAGGATGAGGAGGCGGAACTCAAGAGCTGTGGGGCACGATCTTACATTGCAGTACCATTTAGAGTGGTCGGCCATCGTTTTCGCGCCACTGAGTGAGTGTACACCCACGAAGAGCTCGCCCTTCTTCTTCACCAGTGCCTCGTCGTGACGCAGATATGGCGGAAAAATGGCAAATACATTCTCTGATGATTTTAGCAATTCTCAAGCACAAAATCAGTTCAATTCAGGGACACAGGACTCGCTTATAGCGAGCTACAGAATCCTGTTTGTGGCGCCCAAGTTGAGTCGCACAGAGCCAGAGTTTTTGAGGGTACTCGGCACCGAGCCCGTCGACTTCTATTGGGTATGTCACGGCTTTACCCGGCAATTGAATCAGAGTCTATTTTACTATGCAGAAGTGTATAAACTATAAATATATGTATATATATATATATATATATATATATATGTCACAATGACATGTATATATATATATATATATATATATATATATATGTATTCTATGTGTGTATATTTTGTGTTTACAACGAAAGAAAGTGTTTTTTTAGTTGCGATATTTTGTTCCCATAGACTTACATTGCACTTCCGGTATCGGAATCGGATATCGACGATATTTAGTGATATCAGTGATACCATTCCGATCCGATATTTTTAGATATCGAGCAGTATCGCTCAACACTACTCACTACACATCTAGATAAGTTCCTTGCGGGGCTAGTTTCCAAAATGGGGTCACTTGTGGGAAGTTTCTACAGTTTAAGCACATCAGGGGCTCTGCAAACGTAACATGACGCCCGCACACCATTCCATCAAGTCGGCATTTCAAAAAGTCACTACTTCCCTTCCGAGCCCTGACGTGTGCCCATACAATTGTTTTCTCCAACATATGGGATATCAGCGTACTCAGGACAAATTGGACAACAACTTTTGGGGTCTATTTTCTCCTGTTACCCATGGGAAAATAAAAAAATTGGGGACTAAAAGATCATGTTTGTGGAAAAAATATGATTTTTTTATTTTCATGCCCTGGCGTTATAAACTTGTGTAGCCCTTGGGATTCAAAGTGCTCACCACACATCTAGATAAGTTCCTTGCGGGGTCTAGTTTCCAAAATGGGGTCACTTGTGGGGAGTTTCTACTGTTTAGGCACATCAGAAGCTCTGTAAACGTAACATGACACCCGCAGACAATTCCATCAAGTCGGCATTTCAAAACATCACTACTTCCCTTCCGAGCCCTAACGTGTGCCCGAACAGAGGTTCCCCCCTACATATGGGGTACCAGTGTACTCAGGACAAACTGTACAAGAACTTTTGGTGTCCAATTTCTCCCGTTACTCTTGTGAAAATACAAAATTGCAGGTTAAAAAAATCAGTTTTTGAGGAAAAAAAAGATTTTTTTATTTTCACAGCTCTGCATTATAAACTTCTGCGAAGCACGTGAGGGTTTGAGGTGCTCACCACACATCTGGATAAGTTTCTTGGGATGTCTAGTTTCCAAAATGGGGTCACTTGTGAGCGGTTTCTATTGTTTAGACACATCATGGACTCTGCAAACGTAACAAGATGCCCGCAGACCATTCCATGAAGTCGGCATTTCAAAGCGTCACTACATCCCTTCGGAGCCCTGACGTGTGCTCAAACAGTGGTTACCCCCTCACATATGGGGTACCAGCGTACTCAAGACAAACTGGACAACATTTTGGGGTCCAACTTCTCCTGTAACCATTGTGAAAATAAAAAATAGGGGGCTAAAAATCATTTTTGAGAAAAAAAAATGATTTTTTTATTTTCACGGCTCTGCGTTATAAACTTCTGTGAAGCACCTGGGGGTTCAAAGTGCTCACTGTGCATCTAGATAAGTTCCTTATGGGGTCTAGTTTCCAAAATGGGGTCATTTGTGGGGGAGCTCCAAAGTTTAGGCACACAGGGGCTCTCCAAACACGACATGGTGTCCGCTAACGATTGGAGCTAATTTTCCATTAAAAAAGTCAAATGGCGCTCCTTCCCTTCTGGGCCCTGCTGTGAGCCCAAACAGTGGTTTATGACCATATATGAGGTAACTGTGTACTCAGGAGAAATTGCTCAACAAATTTTATGATCCAATTTATCCTGTTGCCCATGTGAAAATGAAAAAACTGAGGATAAAAGAAAATTTTTGTGAAAAAAAAGTCCTTTTTTTAAAACGGATCAATTTGTGAAGCACCTGGGGGTTCAAAGTGCTCACTATGCATCTAGATACGTTCCTTGGGGGGTTTAGTTTCCAAAATGGGGTCACTTGTGGGGGAGCATCAATGGTTAGGCACACAGGGACTCTCCAAATGCGAGATGGCAACCGCTAAATATTCCAGCATACTTTCCATTCAAAAAGTCAAATGGCGCTCCTTCTCTTCTGAGCCCTGCCGTGCACCCAAACAGTAGTTTATGACCACATATGAGGTATCTGTGTACTCAGGAGAAATTGCCCAACAAATTTTAGGATCCATTTTATCCTGTTGCCTATGTGAAAATGAAAAAAACTGAGGCTAAAAGAAAATTTTTGTGAAAAAAAAGTACTTTATTTTTTACAGATCAATTTGTGAAGAACCTGGGGGTTCAAAGTGCTCACTATGCATCTAGATACGTTCCTTAGGGGGTCTAGTCTCCAAAATGGGGTCACTTGTGGGGGAGCTCCAATGTTTAGGCACACAGGGACTCTCCAAATGAAACATGGCAACCGCTAAATATTCCAGCATATTTTCCATTCAAAAAGTCAATTGGCGCTCCTTCCCTTCTGAGCACTGCCGTGCGCCCAAACAGTAGTTTATGAGCACATATGAGGTATCTGTGTACTCAGGAGAAATTGCACAACAAATTTTATGATCCATTTTATCCTGTTGCACATGTGAAAATGAAAGAACTGAGGCTAAAAGAAAATGTTTGTGAAAACCAAGTAATTTCTTTTTTTTTACGGATCAATTTGTGAAGCACCTGGTGGTTCAAAGTGCTCACTATTCATCTAGATAAGTTCCTTGGGGAGGTCTAGTTTCCAAAATGGGGTCACTTGTGGGGGAGCTTCAATGTTTAAGTACACAGGGACTCTCCAAATGCGACATGGCAACAGCTAAATATTCCAGCATATTTTCCATTCAAAAAGTCAAATGGCGCTCCTTCCCTTCTGAGCCCTGCCGTGCGCCCAAACAGTGGTTTATGACCACATATGAGGTATCTGTGTACTCAGGAGAAATTGCCAAACAAATTTTGGGATCCGTTTTATCGTGTTGCCCATGTAAAAATGAAAAAATTGATGCTAAAAGAACATTTTTGTTGGAAAAATTAAAATGTCCATTTTTTTCTTCCACATTGCTTTAGTTCCTGTGAAGCACTTGAAAGGTTAATAATCTTCTTGAATGTAGTTTTGAGTACCTTAAGGGGTGCAGTTTTTAGAATGGTGTCTAGGGTTGAGCATTCCGATACTGCAAATATCGGGTATCGGCCGATATTGGCTGTATCGGAATTCCGATTCCGAGTACCGATATTTTCGTCATATCGGATACCGGAATCGGGATGTCACTGTCACTGTCAGTGTCCGTCTGTCGGGTCTGTCAGGAGTCAGCGGCACTTACCTGGCAGAAGATCTCCCGTGGTCACGGGCTGGACTGCTTCATGGCCGCCATCCTCTTCTCCCTGGCGGTCACATGCAGTTTCTCGCGATAACTGCAGTGACTGCTGGGTAATCCCGGCCGTAAAGCAGTCAGTCCGATGACGTCACCGCCGGGGAAGCAGGTAATCAGCTGTGCTGCGCCGGGATGACAGCCTCTGCCTGCCTGCCTGCCTCTGATGTCATTCTGATGTAGCAGAGCTGGATCGTCGTGGGACACTCGTTACTATGGACTGCGTCGGACAGGTGGTATACTGCTGTTTTTTTTTTTTTTTTCATTTTTTTACAGGAGATCGATGGCGTCGCAGGATGAGACTGTAATAAAAGTAATGAAAACTGTGTTGTTTTTTTTATTAAATTAAAAAACTTTTTTATGAACATTCACCCGTCCGGGTACATCAACAATTTAACTATTTACATACAGGGACCCTGTCCGGGTTATTTATAATTCTTTGGCAGGGGTGTTCCAGGTACCACCTGGTACTCTTCTGATGCTTGCCAAACATCCGAGACACCAAGGACCACCAGGACCTGATGACGTCGTGTGGCCTGTACAGTCAAGTCGTGACCAGCTATCTGTGTCTGTGTGGCCACCTCTTTCATCTCCCTCCGGGTCTGCTGGGTAATCCCGGCCGTAAAGCAGTCAGTCCGATGACGTCACCGCCGGGGAAGCAGGTAATCAGCTGTGCTGCGTCGCGATGACAGGCTCTGCCTGTCATTGCGATGTAGCAGAGCTGGATCGTCGTGGGACTGTCGTTATGGACTGCGTCGGACAGGTGGTATACTGTTGGTTTGTTTTTTTTCTTTTTTTACAGGAGATCGATGGCGTCGCAGGAATGAGAGAGTAATAAAAAAAATGAAAACTGTGTTGTCTCTTTTATTTCATTAAAAGACTTTTTTCTTGCTGTGTCTTTTTTTTACACATTTAAAAACTTTGGGATTAATAATGGATCGGTGTCTTATTGACGCCTTTCCATTATTAACCGGGCTTATTGTCACCGTGCAATCAACGGTGACATTAACCCCTTATTACCCCACTTGCCACCGCTACAGGGCAGTGGGAAGAGCCGGGTAAAGTGCCACAATTGGCACATCTTTTGATGCGCCAAATGTGTGGCTGCTGTAGCCTGGTATTATCAGGCTGTTGAGGGCCAAAATCCATGGGCCTTGACAGTCTTTTAATACCAGGCCGCAGCAGTCTGCATTTAACTTGGCTGGTTAACAAAAATAGGGGGACCCCTACGCCGTTTTTTTTCGAAGGGATCCCCTATTTTTGTTAACCAGCCAAGCTAAGCAGACTGCTGTGGCCTGGTATTATCAGGCTTGCAAGGTCCATGGATATTGGATCCTTACCAGCCTGAAAAACCAGGCCTCAGCGGTCTGCTTCATCTGGCTGGTTAACAAAAATAGGGGGGACCCCACGCCAATTTTTTTCGAGGGGATCCCCTATTTTTGTTAATCAGCCAAGATATGCAGACTGCTGTGGCCTGTTATTATCAGGCTGGCAAGGTCCATGGATCTTGGCTCCTTAACAGCCTGAAAATCCAGGCCTCAGCGGTCTGCTTCATCTGGCTGGTTAACAAAAATAGGGGGACCCCACGCCATTTTTTTTTCGAAGGGAACCCCTATTTTTGTTAATCAGTTCCCTCTGACGTCACTGATGGTGTCCCTGGCTGACCTGAAGTGAAAGTGGAAAGCAATCAATTAAGCTTTCCATTTCCTCTCCTGTCAGCCAGGAGAAGAGCTCATTCATTTGGGGGTTTACTGTGAGGCTGCAGCATTAGCTGCGGTCCCTGCAGTAAACATTAACCCTTTCTGAAGGATTACACCGTGGGACCTGACTGTGCATCGGATTGGTAAGAATAATTTTGCTTTATTATTTTATTTTTATTACAGGAAATGGTTTTAGCAGGTAAATAAAATATGGTCAAAAACTGTGTGATTATTTCATTAAACTTCTTTTTTATTAAAGTGTGTGTGTTTGATTTTTCTTTCATACAATAGGATTAATAATTGATAGTTGTCTAATTGACAGCTCTCAATTATTAACCTGGCTTAAAGTGACCTTTCAATTGCAAGGTCATTTTAACCCCTTATTAACCCATTCGCCACCGCTACAGGGCAATGAGAATAGACGGGCAAAGTGCCAGAAAGGGCAAATCTAATTAGAGATTTGCCCTTTCTGGGGTGTCTGGGGGCAGATGTTAAGTAGCCGGGGGGGGCCAAAAAAAATGGTCCCTCTCTGGGCTATTATTATCTGCCCCCACTCACTGGCTTTGTCTGTCTGGTTGCGAAAATAGGGCGGGAGCCCACGCATTTTTTTTCAGCAATTTTACACCTCATATATATATATACATGTCATTGAATTTGTGACACATATATATATATATATATGTTGGGGAAGACCACTGATTGGCGCATGGCATAGCGCAGAAGGAAAGGAACTCCATTTGACTTTTTGAATGTAAAATTTGCTGGAATAAATAGTGGATGCGATATTGCACTTGCAGAGCCCCTGATGTGCCTAAACAGTGGAAACCATTCACAAGTGACATTACTTTGGAAGTGAGGCGACTCAGTAAACTTATCTAGATGTTTGGTGGACACCATGAACCCCCAGATGCTTCACAAAAGTTTAAATAATTGAGCCATGAAAATAAAAAAAATAACATTTTTCCCAAAATGTATTTAGCCCCAAATTTTGCATTTTCACAAGGCTAACAGGAGAAATCACAATATATAATTTATTTTGCAATTTCTTTTGAGTTTGATGATACCCCATATGTGGGGAAAAACTACTGATTTGGAGTATGGTAGGGCTCAGAATGGAAGTAGTGCCATTTGACTTTTTGACTTCAAAATTTGCTGGAATCAATAGAGGACACTATGTCACATTTGGAGAGCCCTTGATGTGCCTAAACAGTGGAAACCCCTCACAAGTGACCTTATTTCAGAAACAAGACCTGTCAAGCAACTTATCTAGATGAGTGGTGAGCTCCTTAATCCCCAGGTGCTTCACATAAGTTTGTTATGTTGAAAATAACAAAATCACATTTTCCAACAAAAATGATCTTTTTAGCCCCTTTTTTATTTATAAAAGGGTAAAAGGAGAATACAATTTGTTGTGTAATTTCTCTTGAGTTCGCCGATACTCAGTATGAGGAGGGAAACTACTGTTGGTGGGTATGTCAGGGCTGGGAAAGGAAAGAGAACAATTTGACTTTTTTAATGCAAAATTTGTAGGAATTATTAGTGGATGCCATGTTCAGTTTGAAGAGCCCATGATGTGCCTTAAGAATGGAAACTTCCCACAAGTGACCCTATTTTAGAAACTAGACAACACAAGGAACTTATCAAGATGTGTGGTGAGTACCTTGAACTGCCAGGTGCTTTATAGAAGTTCATAACATTGAGCAGTGAAAATAACAAAAAAATCACATTTTCCATATACTGTAAAAATGTTTTAAGCCCCATTTTTAATTTCAAAAAGATGTGGGAGAAACTACTGTTTGTGTGAACAGCAGGGCTCAGAAAGGATGGAACCCAGATTTTGATAAAATGTTCTGTAGGTGTCATGTTTTATTTGGAGTGACCCTGTTGTGCCTAAACAGTGGGAACCCCTTACAAATAACACACAAATGAGATCCCTCAAGGAATATATCTAGTGTGTGGTTAGCATCTTGAACCCCCAGGTGCTTTACAGAAGTTAAAAACATTGAGTCATGAAAATAAAAAAATCAATGTTTTCCCCACAAATTTGTTGTGACATTTCTCCTGAGTACACCAATACCGTATATGTGGTCAAAATCTACTTATGAGGCACAGTGCAAAGCTCAGAAGGGAAGAAGTGCCATATTGGAATTTAGATTTGCTGGACTAATTATAGAGTGCCATGTCATATTGGTATAGCCAGAATAGCAAAACCCCCATAAGTGACAACATTTTACAACCTATACCTCTCAATGAATTCATCTAGGTGTGCAGAGATCATATTGTCACAACAGGTGTGTCACAGAATTTTATACCATTGAACAGTGAATAAAAAATCATTACATTTTTACTACTAAAATTTAGTTTTAGCAACAGATTTTACATTTTCACACTGGGAAATGGGTAAAAAATGTTAACAAAATTTGTCCCACAATCTCTGATGAATGCAGAAATACCCTTTATATGACAGTACAGTATTGCTTAGCCATAGGGCAAGAGTCAGGAGGGACAGAGTGCTATTTTCCTCTTGGAGAGCAGACTTAGCTAGAATATCTTGTGGATTTCATATATAGAGCCCCAAAGTGCTAGAAGCGCAGAATCCCCCCTAAAGTGATGCCATTTTGGAAATTATACCCCTTTGAGAATTTACCTACAGGACTAATGACGATTTTGACTCCATGGGTGTTTTGCACAAACAAGCAGCAGTGGATGTTGCTGAGTGAAAATTACAAACTTCCATTGTGATGCCCATACATAACCAGTGCATTGCAGTCACCAGTATGTTGTAGTCACCAGTAAGTGGTAGTCACCAGAACTTGGTAGTGCCCAGCTCATGTTTCTCGAGACATGCACCTGTAAATTAAGTGGGCTGTCATCGCTACAGAAATGCCAAACATATGGACGCTAAATGTGGTTTAAGCACACTGTGGTTCTCAGAAGGGAGGGTGAATTTGGATTTGGGATTGAATAATTTGCTGAATTTCTTTTTGGAGGCGAGGAGCTATAGCACTTTTCCAGAGCCTTTGTACTACCAATAACATGGAAGTCCCTTATATTTCTGTTAACTGATGATGGACCTGGGTGGGGAATTGTTTTTTTTGTGAATTGAGTTGAAGTATTTGTAGGGTACATTTTACATAACATTTGGGATCACATTTATTTGCTGGTCTACCCTGAGTATTTACATCAGAGTGTACATCTAAATCTCCAAATGACATGATTCAGATGAGACATCTGATGAATTCGCTCACCATAATGTGGCAGCAGAGTTGCTCTGGACTCCATCTGACCTCTGTCCAGCAATGTCCTTCTTTTCAAAAGGGTGCAAAACTTCACTTTCATGCACGCCTAAAAAGACAGACACTGCCGGATCACATACAGCCACAAGGCGTCCACAATGCCTCCATCTGCTTAATTATAGGGAAACTTCTGCTGGGGATTCCATCTGAATCATGTTTTTCAGAGATTTACATGGTATAAGTGATGAGCATATACCACAGGATAAATGTGAGCTGAACCTTAATGCGATCTTTGGGAGGCAGAATAAAAAAATCAACAGCAGGTAAAGAGCTGGTTTTATTTTTTTTACGCTCTTCCTAGAGCGGTATAAACGATTAGATGACTTTATTCTTTGGGTCTGTGCTATTACAGTAATAACAGATTTTCAGCTTTTTATGTTTGGCTGCTGTGACACACTAACAAATGCTTTTTTTGTGAAAACTAGTTTTTGCTTCGTCATATTTTGATAGCTATAATTTTTCCATATTTCAGCTTACATAGTCATCTGAGGGCTTGATTTCTGTGGGATGAGTTGAAGTTTATTGGTCCTATTTTTGGGCACATGACTTTTTATTGCTTTCTATCGCTATATTTGGGAGGCAAAATGAACAAAAAAGCAATTCAGGATTTTTTTTTGCCATTCTGTGTGTGATACAATTGATAAGTCAACTTTATACTAACAAATCGCTATGATGCCCCGCAAGGTCACTGTCACTATTGAAAGTGGCATCACAGGGGTTAACCACCCATGAACGGTGCTAGTAGTGTGATTGGTGCTCTCACATACAGTCTACAATTGGATTTTGCATGCTTCATCGTTTCTTCAATGGTAGCACAGATTAAACCATTTTTTATCCAGTTTACATTTTTATCTCCTTGTGAGTCTGCAGCAGCCTTAAGATTTGCTAGTGGTTGTATGCACACCACTCGATCAGATGAGTGCAGTTGTGCATATCTTCTAACATTGTTACCCAGATAAGACCCTATTTGTGCTTTCTCCTCTCCTCTTTAGCCCGGGTCTCACATAGCGATACACCAGCGATCCCGACAACGATCAGGATCGCTGGTGTGTCGCTACATGATCGCTGCTGAGCTGCCAAACAGGCAGCTCAGGGCAGCGATCAGCACAGCGACACTGTGGGTAACATCGCTTAGTTACCCGCAGTGTACCTTGGATACCAGCGCCCTGATGCAGGGAGCTGGTAACCAAGGTACACAGCGGGTTTCCAGGCACAGCCCCGCGCCTGGAAACCTGCTGTGTATCTTGGTTACCAGCTCCCTGCATCAGGGCGCTGGTATCCAAGGTACAAAGCGGGTTTCCAGGCACAGCCCCACGCCTGGAAACCCGCTGTGTACCTTGGTTAGCAGCGGATCGCTGGTCTCCCACCTGCCACACGTAGCGATGCGTGCCTGCCAGCGGGAGACCAGCGATCAAAAAAATGTCCAGGACATTCAGCGACGATCAGCGATACCCAGCAGGGGGGCTGATCGTCGCTGAATGTCACACACAGCGATATCGCTGGGGAGATCGCTGCTGTGTCACAAAACTAGTGACTCAGCAGTGATCTCGCTAGCGAGATCGCTGTGTGAGACGGGGCTTTTCTCTTTCCTGGGTTTTATCAGATTTACACATAGGATCAGTGAATTTGATAGAGCTTTATTTTACCTGGCTGATGTACCCAGTAATTTATCCCCCTTACATTCTCCATAATGTGACAATGCCCTTGCCATTTGGCCAGAAATTTACATTCCACTGTGGGAATAGGGTTGAAATTCATTATAAGCAGACCTATTGTAACCCTTGGCCTGATTCTCTCAGGCTTGATGTAAGTGTTTATTTACAAGTGACATCAATTTTAAAATTATATTTTACATTTGGTTTAACCTCCTTCTCCCAGGCAATATCATGAAATCCTCTGGGATGTTGAACCTACAAGTTAAAGATGAGAAAACTCTGTGTATGCTTGAGGAATCTCCCATATAGCAAATAAAACAATAAGGTAAGATGAGATTTCTTCAACAGTTTACATAATGCCTTTGTAACTTTTAACATAAAGGGCATTCCCTGATCAGGAAATAACTTACTAATAGCATGTCACATAATCCAGAACAACCAGAATATGCTAATGACATGCCTCGAACCTAACAAGAGAAAGAGAGCCTATAGTGTCCTATCTAGTAACACGGAGGACTGTTAGAACTGAGAACCAATAGAAAGATCAAACATCCTCCAAAATCTTGATAATAAATAATTATTTTTATTTAATTATCAATGTAATTTAAAAACATAATAATAACATAGGACAAAGGAGATGGCAACACTTGCTCTACAGAAAAAGAAAGAAAATGAAAGACACTGTGCAAGCGAATAAATAGTCCGTACATACAGGTATTGTTAGATATAAAGTGCAAAGAAAATAAGTAAACGCCTAATGCAAGCAATATCTTGTAGAGCAGCAGTTAATATCATTAGGTGACATGTATGATACCAGACATCTCAGGAAGTAGTATACTACATAAGGTGCAAAAGTGCCAAGTGCTTAAGATGTAGAAATAATGCCGATTGATGCTGAAAGACGCGAACCTGTACTGCAGATCAAAAGGGATGGATATCAAGAATAAAGCTATTGTAGCATCAATCCGAACCTTAAGTCCGCAGACAGGCCAGGGAGGTTATTTCTTACAAAAATAGAGTATTTTTACAGGAAAGGCATGCACTCTGTAGTAACGAATAGGTGCAGGCTGAACCTGGAACTAGTCCAGATATTTTTTTTTTGAGTGCGGCTGTTTTTTCATTTATGTATTGCTTACAAAAATGACATTTTCTGTGTTGCTTAAGTCAGGGTCACCAGTAAATATATTTTCCCAGAGTTGGACTTGCGACAGTGGACACTTAAATGTCATTTTTCACAGTGTCTTTTGTTTTCTGTACAGCAAATGTTACCATCTCCTTTGTCCTCTGTTATTATGTTTTTAAATTACATTGGTAATTGAATAAAATAATTATTTATTATCTCGCTTTTGGAGGATCTTTGTTCTTTCTATTGGTTCTCAACTTAACAAGAGAACCTAGCAGATCCATTGAAATCAACTCTAAGGGTGTTTTAATGATTCACACAGAGGGACTCCTAAAATATGATAAATGGTTGTGTAACTGACAATGTGAGCAAGTTTCAAAATATTTCTTTAGTTCTTAATGCTCCCATGGCCAATGAAACCTCAGCAGGATTTGTCTTCTAGTTTATCATAGACTAGGTGACCCCATAGCACATGTGAGTGAGCCTGATCCATCATCACTTGGCCTTAGAGTTTAGAACTATTAGCTGCTGCACAATTTGTCCATACTTCTCCTTTACTCTTTTTTTAATAGTTCACTTTTTACAGCAACATTGAAACATTTTCTCATCTCCAGACTTTTGGCCTACATCTATTAACAATATTAACCACTTCAAGACCCTGTCATTTTCGTTTTTGCGTTTCTGATTTTGCTCCCCTTCTTCCCAGAGCCATAACTTTTTTATTTTTCCATCAATATGGCTGTGTGAGGGCTTGTTTTAATTTTGAAGGAAACCATTGGTTTTACCATATCTTGTAATTCTCCAAGTCATTACAATTTCATAGACACAAAACATGTCTAGGATCTTTTTTATTTTAGTGGTGAAAAGAAATCCAAAGTATGTAAGAAATAAAAAAAATGCGCCATTTTCCGAGAACCATAGCGTCTCCAGTTTTCATGATCTTGGGTTGCGTGAGGGCTTATTTTTTTCATGCTGAGCTGATGTTTTTATTGATACCATTTTGGTGCAGATATGATCTTTTGATTGCCCGTTATTGCATTTTAATGCAATGTTGCGGCGACCAAAAAAAGTAATTCTGACGTTTTGACTTTTTTTCTCGTTATGCCGTTTAGCAATCATGTTAATCCTTTTTTCTATTGATAGATCAGGTGATTCTGAACACGGTAATACCAAATATGTGTATGTTTGATTTTTTTTTAATTGTTTTTAATTTTGAATGGGGAAAAGGGGGTAATTTAAACTTTTTTTTTTATTTTTTAAATATTTTTGAAAACATTTTTTTTTACTTTTGACATGTTTCAATAGTCTCCATGTGAGACTAGAAGCTGCCATAGCACGATCGGCTCTGCTAAATAGGGGCAATGATCAGATTGCTTCTATATAGCCAAATTACTCACTTGCTATGAGCGTCAATCACTGGGTGGCGCTCATAGCAATCCGGCTCTGACAACCATAGCGGTCTCCAGGAGCACGATGGCCTGAAGCGTGCGTTAAATGCCGCTGTCAGAGTTTGCGATTCCACCCGCGGCTATTGCAGGCTCATGTCAGCTGTTCAAAATAGCTGACATGTCCTGTGAAAGATGTGGGCTCAGTGCCGGAGCCGACATCAAACTCAGGGAAGTGACCTCCACTGTTCAAGTACGGCGGAGTTCGAAAAGGGGTTAAGCAATAAAGGCCCTTATGTCTGTCTTTAACAGGGCACCTCCTCAATAATACTAACACATCTAGCCTAAAGGATAATATTAAAAATAAATTTTTATATAATTCTCCCAAAAGTCCTATACCTTCTCCAAACCTACCTAATAGACATTCCTCAACAATTTTTTCAATAACTTATAAATATAATTTCAAAATTTCTATGGGCAGATAAAAAACATAGGATAAATCATAAAACCTTGATAAAATCAAGATGTAGAGGAGGTTTGGGCTTCCCTGATTTTGAAAGATATAGATAATCAACCCACATAACAAGAGTGATTGAGCTGCAATCCCCTTGTCCCACAAAACTTTGGGTTCCACTTGAGTTGAATGATCTTTATGATGGATTCTCACACTACCTATGGCCCACCTCATTTAATAGATTCAAAAACAATAATATCACGGACCAGTACACTATGACTACCCTCAGATTATGGCACAAAACAAATAAAAAAATCTTATTCCAAATATATGCAAAGCCACTCCTATCTTGCGTTTGATCCCTAATAATTATAGATCTCCTAAGAGGAAAATCAGGCTCTCGATTCCCTTCAGAAACATGCCGATTTACTCCTTGGTGTACAAAAACAGATGTATGAGCAAGAACAAGATCAGCTCACTCACTAAAAACCTTCACTTGAAAGATGAGGAAATTCAAACTCTACAGGAAGTAACCAAACTTTATCTACCAGACATTTCTACCTCAGCACCTGATACGCTAATTCTTAAACTATTTATGAACACAAAAGAAAAGGGAAAAATGATAGCCAAAATAAATAAAAAACTAACCCAAACACAGGAGATCCCAGATTTCATAAACAAATGGGAATTAGAACTAAACACAAATTTTCTCCCAGAAAAAATTTATACAATCTTCAAAAACATCCACTTCCTAACGTCTTCAGTGAGATTCCAAGAACTTAACTATAAAATCATATCAAGATGGTATAAAACACCTGACATATTGAATAAAATAGACAGCTCAATCTCCCCTCTTTGTTGGAGATGCATGAAGGAGAAGTGCTCTCTTTCCCACATTTGGCTGGAATGCAAAAATATTAAAAGTTTCTGGGAGACAGAGAGCATATAAAGAAAACCTTAAATGTAGACATCCCATTAACATCAAGTTTCACTCTTCTCAATCTGGATCCTTCAAATTTGCACTTTAAAAAAGGCTCACTGATACCTCATCTGCTCAACGCAGCTAAAATAACTATTAAAAGACATTGGAAAGATGTGGAGACCCCTACTTGCAAAGAATTTATAAAAGAATCTAACCAAATCGGCATATACAGTACGAGAGAATTAGACTTTCAGGATCTAAAAGCCTAAAGACTCTAAACGCATGAATAACCTGGTTGAACGCCTCAGAAGATCACCAAGTAAGCACAATCGGTAATCCTTAATTTCTGTCTCCCTACAAATTTTTTTTTTTTTTTTTCCTTTCTTTACATATAGCCTGTTCATGAATTTTATACCTTGATTTGAGTTTGATCCCCCAAATCGCTTAGTTAATCTCTATATTTCAAACCGGACTTTCTGACTCCCTACCCTCCCCTTTCCTTCCTGTGCTCCTCCCCACCACTGCCCCTTGTTTTTTAATCTCTTCTTGCAACCCTTTGGTTCACAAAACCGTAGCCTTGTAGTGTTATCGTTGTGGTTTTTTACAATTGTTATTTTTTTTTCCCTTTTACTCTTTCCGGAAAATATTTTCCCTTTTTTTCTATCTTGTTATATTACTGAAATTTTCTAAATAAAGAATATATATATATATAGAAAAAAATTTACTTTTAACTAAATCATAACTTAAAACTTCATCATAGCAGCAAGAGCCCAAATCCAAACCCAACACCCACTATAAAGATACAACAAACCAAAAAAAAGCATTTCCATCCTTACATAAGAATCCTAGCTAACATATCTTATGCTCTTATGACTAAATGAGTAAAGTGTCACAGTGTAATAAACTGAATGGAAAAGGACAAGAAACATTGTGAATCCCACCCAATTGAATTGAAGGCTGTTCTCTGGATCACATCTGTACGGGTAGAAGCATTCCACACCTTGCCCTGTCGTGTCCTCTGCAGTTGCTCCTGCCCTAACAAGAGTGGTACCCAAAAAGAGGTTTCCTCCTGATGTGTTTCTTTCTCTGGTAGGGAAGTCATCAGTGGAGTGTTCTTGCTATTGGTGAGCACCAACATGAAGACACTAAAGTTGATGCAATGTAGAAGAATAAAGTGTCTCTTTGCTTGACAATATCTAAGTAATCCCACAGTGGTGGGTATTCCCTCAAGGCATAGAGTTCTGTTACCCTGGTAAAAGCACTCCGCTGTGGTAGTAATTGTTTGCCATGCGCAGCTAGTGCATTACGATTGGAGACCTCTGGCAGCTGATGACACCACTTTTTAGAAAAGAGAACATAAGACTCTGTTCATACAGCATTCGAGTTACATGTAAGATGTATTAGAAGGATTCTAAGTATTGCAGTATAGAACAGTTATTATGCAATCACAGATCCAAGTCTTCTATTTAAAAAAATACAGTGAAAATTACAAATAGCTTAAAAAAATCAAATCAACTCAACTCTCTCCATTTAAATAAGTAAAGTATATTTGGTGTTGCCAGGTCAATAAAAGTCTAATCTATCTCATTTTAAAATATTTTAACCCATCAGGTAACTATCTTAAAATGAAATATTTAACTGTTAAAATATCCTTTTTTTAATCACAGCATCTCATCTAAAACATGCACTAAAAAGGAATTAAACGGAACCTATTATGCTAAAAAACTCCACCTGCACTTCTGGGGTTAATCTCCATGTTATTAGCATTCTGAAGCTTTCATGCACTCATACTGAGAGTACTACAGAGTACATAATGAGTGTAACCACGCCAGGCACTAATTGTCAGCCAGCTCAGCATTAGAGTCCAATGTCAGACAGTGTCGGGGCATGGTTACAGCCACCGTTCACTATGAATTGAGAGGTGACGAAAGCCACGCTGGTCAAACTTCTGGTGCTGCTGGTGGATAAAGTAAATTTCCTCCTAGCAGTGAGGCTCTCAGTGCAAGCCATTTTTTGTGCATTTTTTTCTGCAGTTTTGGCATACAAGAGTTGTCTCTTGTGCATGCTGATAAAGTTTAGTGTTGAAAAAATGTCCTATTCTATAGAATCAAGTTTATGCACAAAAAACGCAGCAAAACATGATACCTGTGTTTTTTGTGTGCTTTTTTTCAGCGTTTTTTAACCACTCATTCATTCTGATGGGTAAAATGCTGAAAAAATGCTGAAAAAAGTGACATCCTCCATTGTACAAAAAACATGCAAAACACAAAATAGTGATGACAAAAAAAACAAGCTGTGTGCATGATATTTCTGACATCTCATAGGCTTTGCTGGTACTGTAAATCGCAGCTGAAAATTTGCATAAAAAATGCTGCAAAAACTCCTAGTGTGAACTTAGCCGTTACATAAAGAGTTAAAAAATACCTACCAGGTTGGAATCAGTGTATTAACAATAGCCTGGAGAACCATGTTAGCAAGTACATTTTACTAAACAAAATAAATGTTTTTCAGCATTTTACCTCACTTGGAATTTATTTTCCCATTATTTAGCAGACTATTTGGGAAAATTTTTTGGCTAGGTGGAATAATAAAACCTGTTAATCTTGGAAGAAAGGGATGATTATTGGAAGTGTCAGGAAGGGGTTAAATAAAGTATAGGTAAAGCTAAGTCTAGAATAGCTGTGAATTGCATAGTGTGCAATATTTTATCCTAAACAGTATCATTTTAAGGCCGGGGTCACACATGTGAGAAACTTGAACGATTATCGTACGAGTCTCTCGCATGGACACCCGGCGCTGCCGCTGGCACTTGGACCAGAGCGTGGAGCTGCATGTATTTCTATGCAGCCGAGCGCTCCAGTCTGAGTGCCGGCGGTAACGCCGGGTGCTCATGCGAAAGACTCGCACGAGAATCGTTCGAGTTTCTCACATGTGTGACCGCTGCCTAAATCATGTTCTATTTTTTGTTGCTTCAAATAATCTATTATTTATTTTTTCAAATATTAATATTTACATCCTCTTTATTAATGTAAATTTATTTCAGAGTCTTTTGAAACTAGAGCATAATAAACACAGATGCAACTAAGGCTAATAAACATAGGGAAAATGCATAAAATACCTTTGATACCAGTGTAATTGTTATTTGCATGAAAGCAAAATAGGATCTTTAATCACACACTGAAATGATATGGTATGTTTCATTGCACAGTAATGTACAGATGAAGCATGATCAAGAAAATTAATTAAAAATTCTAGATTAAAAGAAAATATATGTCCATAGTTGATTTGGTTGATTTGATGATTTTTTAAATTGATGATAAGTTTTTAAAGGACCGAAGCATCTTTTTGATGTAATTTTCCTTCAACAGATACTGCCTTCCTTTTTTTTTAAATAGAATAATTTTTTATGACACTGAATACATTTCAGGTTATCGTGGAGATGAGATTTCAGCTGCTGAAAATGTTTGAATTCATTTTTTGAAAGATATACTCTATGTTTTGCAAAAATAGGTAAAAGTAGACAATTTGGTAATTTAACAACAGAACCAACATTGAAAGATGTTTTTCAAGCAGCTGTAAAATACAACTCTGGCTTATCTACTGTAAACATACATGTGAGGAAAGTATAAATAAATGTATCTTGCATTAGACAAAAAATGCAGAAGGTGGAGGAGTACCTTACTGCCATGGAGGACAGAGTCAATGAGGTGGAACATCAGGTACCTCCATTAGTCAAAGGTATTAAGCACCTTTCATCACAAATTATAACTCTCATGACACCCCAGAAAATAAACTCGAATATAACTTGAGGATTGTAGGTGTTCCTGCAGAGGCATAGCTAGGGGTTTGGTTCGGGGGGGGGGTCAAAACTTTTGAGTAGGCACCTAACCAGGTAACCCTGATTACAAATATAGTGGCATACCATAATATTGGATATAGGAGAACCTTAACAGATGACCCTGCTGTTACAAAAAAACCTCTATGCATAGACCATATGGTGACCATATAGTGGTAGATGCCAGTTCTGCAGAAATATATAAGAGATTACAGTAAAGTTATTGATGGTGACTTACAGCTGATGATCTTTCTGTCAGAATCATTTTCTTTTTCCGTTGTTACCATCTGGCCCAGACCGACATGACAACTTCTCCAGCTGGGACTCAGCTGCAGAGATTACAACAAAGAAACATCTGACTTTTCACATTTCAGGCAACATCCCCATCTATCACCAACCTGCACAAAAACCTTATCCTGCTGATACCCCAATACTGAGTTGCTATTGCTGTATGGGTCCCTATTACTGCACCTACAGTGTGGTACTGTGTGCCCTCTCTTTTTCCTCCTACTGGAGCCCTAGAGCTCCCTTTCATTTCACTCATAAAGTATGTCAACAAAAGTCAACAAACACTTTGCAGATATCCGCAAAGCGAATTCCTCCACAGTACCATCCACACGCAAAGTTTGATGACCCTACTGGACTCCACCCCTCAACTCCCCTAGAAAAAGTATGGTGACCCCAATACAGTATGATCTCCAACTGTGACCTCCACACATCCCTCCATGTGGTATAATGGACCTTCATACAGAATATTGTCCAAACACCTCTCAATAATGTATAATGGCCCTCATGTAGCTCTATACACAGTATGAAGGACCGAACACAAACCTTCACACTATATAATTGCCTGCAAACAATATAATACATCCCATAGTCCTCCATAAAGGATAATGCACCCCACACTCCATACAGCATAATGTACTCCCCATGGCCCTCCATAAAGTATAATACACTCTGTAATCCTCCATATAGTATAATGCACCCCATAGTCCTCAATAACGTATAATACACTCCCCAGAGTGAATACAGTACAATATACCCCATAGTCCTCGGCATTGTAGAGTTCACCCCATAGTTCATACAGGATAATGCAAAGCCCATAGTCTTCTTGTCAGGTACACCGCACTATACTTGCTCACTGAGCCAGTTCGTGTGTCCTGAGTGAACAAACTGTGCCCAAAGATACCTGTGGAGCAGAGCAGCAGCAGGGAAGACGTGTGCCTCAGAGGACCAGGACCTGCAGCATTTGACTGCCAAGGGGAGGAGCCGGCCACAGGTCTCTCAGAGGCAGCAGTATCAGATAGAGAATGCTTCAGGCCAGAGGACCTGAAGCACGTGACTGCTAGTGGGCATGGCCTAAGCTCCAGAGAGCTATGAGGTGAAGGAAAACTCCTAGAAGGGTAACAGAGACACAGCCAAATCAGAACAAGACAGACATAACGTAGCACAGGCACAAAGTACTGGCACAAGCACAACAGAGTCAAACACACTCGGCAAAGGGTCAGAGTATAAGCGACAGAGGATGGCCCCACAATGAGGCAATAAAAAGCCTCCCAGAATCCCAGAGTGAGGCCATCCCAGTTAACCTTAAAACCACCTAATCCCAGAAATCCCAGAAACTTAGCAGACCATGACAGTACCCAGTTTTTAACCTCTGGACTCCCAGGTTTCTCAGGGTGCCGGGCATGGAATGCACGAACCAAGCGGTCAGCGTGTACCAATCTAGCTGATACCCAAGACCGATCCTCAGGACCGTACCCCTTCCAATGCACCAGATATTGCAAAGCCCCCCGAACCCTCCTGGAGTCCACAATATGTTGCACTTTGAACTCCATATGCCCATCAACCAAGACTGGAGAAGGACCGGCGTCTGAATCCTCCCTCACTGACCCAAAAGGTTTAAGTAAGGACCTATGAAACACATTATGGAGTTTTAAAGAGGGGGGCAGACGAAGGCGATAGGCTACCGGGTTCACCACTTCAATGACTTCATAAAGGCCAATAAATTTATGTCCAAGTTTGGCGGAGGGCTCTCGAAGGCTTATGTTCCGTGTGGAGAGCCAAACCTTATCTCCACATTGCAACAACTGAGCAGAGTCCCTTTTTTTATCCGCAAAATGTTTATATTTTTCCTGAGCCCTAGAAGTATTTAGTCGAACCTTTGACCACAGATCCCTGAGACGATTGATCCCGTCCTCTGCCCCCGGGCAACCAGAATCCATGCGCGAAAATTCGCAAAAATGAGGGTTTATCCCATAATTAACAAAAAATGGTGACCTACCTGTAGACTGGTTTACCCGGTTATTGAAGGCGAACTCTGCTAACGACAAGGCATCAGACCAGTCGCTTTGCAAGGTAGAAGTCAAGCACCGCAGGATTTGTTCAAGCGACTGGTTGGTGCGTTCAGTTTGCCCGTTACTTTCTGAATGATAAGCTGAGGAAAATGACAAATATATCCCCAGTTTTTTGCAAAATGCCCGCCAAAACCTAGACACAAATTGAGTGCCCCTATCAGACACAATATTCGTAGGCACTCCGTGCAAACGTACTACCTGGGAAAGGAATAGTCTAGAGAGAGTCTCTGCTGATGGTAAACTTGCCATGGGTACAAAATGTGCTAATTTAGAAAATCTGCCACAATTACCGAAATAACAGTATTTCCACGGGACGATGGCAGATTGGTAATGAAGTCCATGGACAAATGAGTCCATGGTCTTCCCGGAATTGGTAAAGGCACCAATTCCCCGGCCGGCTGGCAATGAGAGCTCTTAAAACGGGCACATATTCCACATGCAGCGACATGTTTTTTAACATCCGAAGCCATTAAAGGCCACCAAAAATCTCATGCCACTGCTTCTCACGTGGCTGCAATACCAGGGTGGGCACTCATTTTCGAATCATGGAACTCCCACAGGAGTTTGGTGCGCAAATGCTGCGGAACAAATAATTTGTCTTCAGGTTTGGACCTTGGTGCTGAAGATTGAGCCCCCACAATCTCCCGCTCCAATTCCGATGATATTTCGGCAACCACGATACTGGGTTGAAGAATGGGGGACGGCGGATCGGGGGGCAGACACTGGCTCAAAACTACGTGACAGAGCGTCAGCCTTCATGGTTTTTAACCCTGGACGAAAAGTAATTGAAAACTGAAATCTGGAAAAAAAAAAATGAACAGCGGGCTTGCCTGGGAGTCAGTCTCTTAGCAGATTTGATATATTCTAAATTTTTATGGTCAGTGATAACTGTAATAGGGTGAGCCCCCCCCTCCAAAAAATGCCTCCATTCTTCGAACGCCAATTTAATAGCCAAGAGCTCCCTATTTTCTACGTCATAATTTTTTTTCAGCGGGAGAAAATTTTTTAGAAAAATAGGCACAAAGCCTGAGATTAGTTAGGGAAGCTGGTCTCTGCAACAACACTGCCCCCACCCCCACCTCAGAAGCATCAACCTCAACCACAAATGGCATAGAAGGGTTGGGTTGAATCAGGATAGGAGCAGATGTGAAACAGTTTTTTAACGTTAGAAATGATTGTTTAGCTGATGGGGACCAGTTCCTGACATCTGCCCCTTTACAAGTGAGATCCGTAAGGGCTTAGTTATCTGTGAGAACCCTTTAATAAATTTGCGATAATAATTTGCGAATCCCAAGAAGCGCTGGAGTCCCTTAAGGTCCCGGGCTGGACACACTCCACAATAGCTTGCACCTTCTTGGGATCCATATGAAACCCCAGAGGTGAGATAATAAGACCTAGAAACGACAACTCTTGAACAAAAAATTAACATTTCTCAAGTTTGACAAACAATTGATTTTCTCAGAGCCTCTGGAGCACAGTTTTAACATGTAACAAATGTGACTGTTTATCAGCAGAATATATCAGGATATCATCCAGGTATACAACCACATAGCGCCGATAAGGTACGAGAACACGACATTGATAACATTTTGGAAAACGGCTGGTGCATTGGTGAGACCAAATGGCATTACCTAGTTCTCAAATAACCCTTCAGAAGTAAGAAAAGCCGTTTTCCACTCATCCCCTTCCCGTATCCTTATCAGATTATAGGCCCCTCTGAGATCCAGTTTAGGGAACCATCTTGATACAGAGAGCTGATTCCAGAGATCGGGAATCAAAGGCAGGGGATATGTGTTCCTGACCGTAATTTTATTTCTCGAAAGTCGAGGCAGGGACGTAGGCCGCCATCTTTTTTCTTAACAAAGAAAAACCCCGCTGCTACCGGGAAACTGAAGGTCTGATGTGCCCCCTACGGAGACTCTCAGCAATATATTGTTTCATAGCCAGGCGCTACGGACCCAACAAATTAAATAAACGAGCTTTGGGCAATTTCGCTCCTGGAATAAGATTGATGGCACAGTCAAATGGCCTATGAGGGGGTAACGCCTCAGCCTCACTTTCTGAAAAAACATCCTCAAAGTCTTTTAGGTACTCCGCAATATCCTCCAGACTGACAGAAGACACAGAGACAGGTTTTGCAATTTTCACACAAAAAACAGATTTAGGGTCACAGTCAACACATTTGGACCCCCACTTGACAATCTCCCCCAATTCCCAATCAATCATTGGATTGTGGCGTTGAAGCCAGGGCATGCCCAAAACCAGCCCTGCTGGCAATTTGTCAATAACAAAACATTTAATCTCTTCCATGTGAGAAGAACCAATTTTCAATACAAATTTCTTAGAAACAGAAAGAATCCCCATTCGAGTGAGAGGAGATGAGTCAATGGCCACAATTTTAAGTGGGGTATGAAGCCTGACTGCCCCTTTCTGGAGTTGGGAAATGATATCAGAGCAGACCAGGTTAAGTGATGAACCACTGTCCACCAGTGCTGTAGAGAAAAAACGATAATAGTCTACCAACAGTTCAACCTTTAGAAAAACCTTGGCACATGAGGAAGAAAGTACCTGAAGGTCTGGGCAGTCTCATCGATTACTACCCAGACCTAGTCGTTTCCCGTCGCCTTGGAGGATGACCGACACAAGGGACACTTCTTTTTCCAGTGACTGGACTCCCCACAGTAAAAACAGAGCTGTTTCTCCCGGCGATGTTCTCTCTCTTTTTCTCTGACAGAGGTGATGCCCACTTCCATAGGCTCAGGAGCAGCAGGTGCGATACCAATCTCTTTGCTGCCGGAGAATCGAGATGTCTTGGACTGCATGATGCCCCTGGCTCGAAGTCTGCGGTCCATACGCACTGCTTGCGTAATGGCACCCTCCAAAGTGTCTGGTGGAGGGTGAAGGGCTAGTGCATCCTGGAGGTGTTCAGACAGGCCTCTGCGGAATAGGCCCCGAAGGGCAGCATCATCCCCCGAGATCTCCGCAACCCAGCGTCGGAACTACGCACGAAACCACTCAGCCGAGTGTTTACCCTGTCGCACATTCATCACCATATCTTCAGCCATACGAACCCTGTCAGGTTCATCACATATGCAACCTAGGGCTTCAAAAAAGGCATCGACAGTCATTCTCTCTGGGGCAGAAGGAGAAAGAGAAAAGGCCCATGCTTGTGGAGCACCCTGAAGTAGGGAAATGATGACCCCCACCCTCTGGAACTTGTCCCCAGAGGGGCGGGGCCTTAGAGAAAAAAAAAGTTTGCATCCTTCTCTGAAGGACCTGAACTCCCTTTTATTCCCTGAGAAAGGGTCTGGCAATTTGACCGGAGATTCGGGGGCAGTTAATGACACATCTCTACCCCCCAGAACTAGGAGCCCCTGCAGCGACAGCCCCCTGCACAGTATCCACCAACTGTTGCTGGGTAAGGCCCATCGTGCGCTGTTCCACATTGAGTTTCTGGAACATTTGGGTCAGGTGCTTGACCTGATCAACCAAAACTTGCATGGAATCGATTAGGTTTGGGAAAGACACTTAACTCCCCAACACAAAATTATGTAAGGTTGCTTATAATGTCAGGAACACCGCACTATACTTGCTCACTGAGCCAGTGTGTGTGTGTCCTGAGTGAACAAACTGTGCCCATAGATATCTGTAGAGCAGAGCAGCAGCAGGGAAGACGTGTGCCTCAGAGGACCAGGACCTGCAGCATGTGACTGCCAAGGGAGGAGCCGGCCACAGGTCTCTCAGAGGCAGCAGTAGCAGATTGAAAATGCTTCAGGCCAGAGGACCTGAAGCACGTGACTGCTAGTGGGCATGGCCTAAGCTCCAGAGAGCTATGAGGTGAAGGAAAACTCCTAGAAGGGTAACTACGGGACACAGTTACCAAGGGGCATATACAGAACGGGTAATCAGGACGTAGCCAAGGGGTCATACACATAGAGGGCGACGAAGTACAAGAGGAGCAGGCAGAGCGTAATCAGAGAACAGCCAAGGGGTCAGACACAGAGAGAGCGGCGATGTACAAGAGGAGCAGGCAGAGCGGAGTCAGAACGTAGCCAAGGGTCATACCCGTAGAGGGCAGCAGAGTACAAAAGGGACAGGTAAAACTCGAAACATGGACACAGCCAAATCAGAACCAGACAGACGTAACGTAGCACAGGCACAAAGCACTGGCACAAGCACAACAGAGTCAAAAACACTTGGCCAAGGGTCAGAGTATAAGAGACAGAGAATGGCTCCACAATGAGGCTATAAAAAGCCTCCCAGAATCCCAGAGTGAGGCCATCCCGGTTAACCCTAAAACCACCTAATCCCAGAAACTCAGCAGACCATGACACTTCTATTTAGTATAATGTACTCCATAGCCCACACATTATAGTGCACCCCATAGTCCTCTGTATAGTCCTCTGCATAGTATAATGCACCCCATAGTCTACACAATATAATGCACCCCATAATCCTCTGTATAGCATAATGCACTCAATAGTCCATACAGTACAATGCACCACATAATTCTCTGTATAGTATAATTTACCCCATAGTCCATACAGCATAATGCATAGAATAGTTCATACAGCATAATTCACCCCACACTCCATACAGCATAATGCTTTCCATTGTCCTCTGTATAGTATAATGTGCATCATAGTCCTCCATACGATATTCTAGTCACCACAAGCAAAAAAACAATATTCACCTCTCCTCCTTATTCCCCAGTGGCTCTGTTATCTGTAGCAAGTGCTTTGAATCTCAGTGTAGCTGCCACAGTGTAGTGATGTCATCATACCTCCTTCACTGAGAAGTCAGATGCCTAGGAAGAATGATGGAGGAGATAGCATGAGCTGATGCCACCTCCTTCATCATTGCTTTCAACTGTAGCGGCATCTAGGATGCAGACACAGTTGAAATTACGATGAAGAGTGGGGGCTTCGGTACTGGTCCCCTCCTGCTCATGGGTCCCATAGCTCTGTGCCCGCCGATTAAGTTAAATGTAGCATAGCCCTGTTTGGGCCCCTCAGAGCGCTTGTCCAGAAGAAGCTGAACTCTCTGCCATCCCGGTAGCTACGCTACTGTGTTCTGGAGAAGACAGAAGACAGAAAATCCCATGATGTAATGCATTTCATGCCTGTCATTTCATAACATGCATTCCATAAGTATCATAACATGCATTTGTGTCAATGTGAACATGCATTTTATATCATAAGAATCATACAGATAAGTATCATACTTATACTGTCTCCTCACAGTTGAACCTATGTGTTGAATCAGTGATTCTCAGATGTTACAAAATACTCTTGTTCTTTGGCCTTTTATTCTCATTGTGAAATTGGGCAACGTGCCAGCTTATTTTTAAAATAGGCTACCTAGAAAGAAGATTATCTGATCATAATCCAATGTTAAGTAGCTATACTTATCAACATATAGAACCTACAAGAAACAAAATTATTGCATTTTGTGGCAGTAAGGGTTTGGCCTCCCTTCCTTGATCTGGACATTATATTTAAAAAGCTTCCCAAGGCTGAGGCTCCCAGAGTTTGGGACCCAGTCCTTTTTTTGACCTTATTCACAATGAGGTCACATCTGACAGAAAGTAAGGTTTTATTATTAGAAAGTGTAGGCCCGTCCTGAATAGGGTCACTTTGTCACTGGTGGGATGCCTTTTATGCTTTTTTTAATCAAAAACAGTGTTTTCTAAGAATCCTGTTATTTAAATGCACTTTTGCTTTTTATTTATTTAGTTACAGCAGGGTTTATGATCATTTTGTTTTTTGCAGGTGAGCATGAGTTTGTGTTACATGCTGCATGAGTTTGTGTTGCATGTTGCATGTTTACCAACTGAAACTTCAGCTCAATTTTTGTGTTTATACTTTTCAACATATGTAGTGGAAACTCCTTTTGGAAGCTCATATGTGACATTATATATGTATGTATGTATTTCTTCTGAAGGATATACCAAGAGTAAATGAGTACTACAGACTTAAAATTGGATGTTGATGAATTGGTTAAAGACACTAACATACCCTTGATCGCAAATTTTGACATTGGCTCTAAGTGAAGACATTAAGAAACTATATGTTAGAACAGAAGTGCTTCTTTACTGAACAATCATATTTTATAGAGGGCAAAAGTACAGGGCACTTGCAACAATAGCACATCCAGAAAAAAATATTTGTATTATTGGTCTTCATAGGCCCAAGTTACTAATGCTAATGAAAATGTTGAGATATTTTGCTGGCTTTATACTTATCTCTATTTCTATAAAATGTACAAGTATGAGGAGGACTTGCAGTTTGTAACAATTTAGATCTATCTGTGTTATCAGTGAAGCAAGGAAGGTATTAGATAACACTTTGACTCTTGATTAATTAGAACTTGCCTTATCTATATTCCAGTCAGTTTGCCTGTAAGCCTTTTAAAGAACAGGGGAAGTGTATTTGCCCATTCTGTCAGAAGTTTTTAATGAAGCAATGAAAATTGGTTAACAGTAGAGTTGAGCGATACTTTCCGATATCCAAAAGTATCGGAATCGGAATGGTATCGCCGATACCCAAAAAATATCGGCGATACCCGATACCGATACCGGAAATCCAATGTAAGTCTATGGGAACAAAATATCGGAATTAAAAAAACCCCATTCTTGCCTTGTTGGTTAATTGTACATGAAGGAAAACAACAAAGAGTAATGTAGAATGTATTGGGGAAGGTTGAGGAGACATTAAAGGCATAGATGTTTAACCCAATCAAATGGAATAGCATAAATATTTTTTTTTTTAAACATGTTCGGATTGACGAAGAAATTGACAATGTTGTTCACGTTTTTTCTATTTTGGCAAATATGTATATTTCACAACTTCCATACTCTTCACCTTTTTAACTTTTGACACACTTTCTCCTTCATAATCTTCAGCAGCATCATCTTTTTCATCAAATTATTCTTCATCTTCACCTTCTTTATCTTCTTCTTAAACTTCTTGCTATTCATCTTTTTGTTAACATTACTCATATTCTTCTTATTAAACTATTATTCTTATTCATATTGTACTTCATCTTCTTCATCATATTCTTATTTGTGACAGAGAATCCTGTACTTGTAATCTGTCAAAGTATGAATTTTTCATTCTTCCGTTCTTGCTGTCACAAAAGATTTAAATTACAACAGTATTTGTCCGTGTTCAGTTTAGCCTGCAGCAGCAGCAGGCATTTTCCAGGGGCACCACGAGGAGGAACGGACTCACCCCCATACACTGCTTAGTCTTCTTCTGCTTAGAATTTAGAGCATATATTTTGCTCTTCATTTTGGTCTTATATTTCATGTTCTTCTGCTTTTAGATCTTCTGCTTATTGTTCTTGTGTCTCTTGTTCTGTATCTTGTATTTGTAGTACAACCTTGTACCAGCTGATGTTACTGGGACACGGTTACTAAGCAGGAGGTACCTGTGCTCCAAAGCACTACCAAGGACCAGCAGACGTTGCAGGAACTCGGATACCGAGATGGAGGCACCTAGGCTAAAGGCACTGCGGAGAACCAGTTGACGGTACTGGAACCCGGACGGGTAGCAGAAGGTACAAGAGCCAATGCAAGTAACGAGGACCAGCTGACTGTGCTGGAACCCGGAGGGGCAGCAGAAGGAAAAGAGCCAATGGCACAACCGAGGACCAGCTGACGTTACTGGGACACGGTTACTAAGCAGGAGGTACCTGTGCTCCAAAGCACTACCAAGGACCAGCAGACGTTGCTGGAACTCGGATACCGAGATGGAGGCACCTAGGGCAAAGGCACTGCGGAGAACCAGCTGACGGTACTGGAACCCGGACGGGTAGCAGAAGGTACCCATGGAAATTTAAGTTGACAGGCCGCGAGCCGGCCGCAGTTACCGAATCCCACATACTACAGTGGGTAAATTGCCCCTATTGTCACAAGGGAAAACAGCCTTTATTTGCATATCCCGCGGGACACATGGAAGCACCAAAACCCAAGCACCATAGAGTCGGCAACCCGCCCGCAACACGACGGGAAAACTTATTGGAGGCTAAGGGGACGTTTAAAACTGACAGGAAACAGATGGGCGTGCTGTAACCATCTGGGGAGGAGTGAGTACCCGTGCCAAGACACCTTTCCCAGGGAACAACTGGCGGGGTTGAAGCCCCGGGGTGAGAAAACAACAGGGTGGAGGCAGCATGACTTTTTGCCGTTCACACACAGGGGGAAAAGCTGACATTAAATGAACGCCATAACACTATAAACTTGTGTATTGGTCGTGGACCCACACCTGAGCAGCAACCCGCCAGGGGTTGTAGCCCCCGGGAGTAGAGTTCAGGTGGTAGAAAGATGAACATAACAGGAGACATGGATAAAGTTGGGGAACCATTAATTTTAAACTGAAAACGGACAGACCCAAAATTTTGGCGAGATCCAGGGTTGTTTTATTTTCAGAAAAGTAAGCCGGTCTACATTAAACGGAGGGTAGTCCCCATGGGGACGGGCTGTTAGTACACCACCTGGGAGCACTAAAGACCGCTCCGATAATACACTGGGGCAGGGCAACCACAAACCCCCAATGCATACTGGCTAAGCT
>JARQOD010000006.1:230631980-230755991 GCA_033576555.1 Oophaga sylvatica | reverse complement strand
GTTTGTCCCGGACCAATGGAAAAAGAGTGTGATGTCTGAGATTCATTGTTCCGCATTGGCTGGGCATCCCGGAATTTTTGGTACCAGAGACTTGGTTAGTCGGTCCTTTTGGTGGCCTACCTTGTCTCGCGATGTCAGGGAATTTGTGCAGTCCTGCGGGACTTGCTCTCGCTCCAAGCCTTGCTCTCGCTCTAGTGGTTTGTTGATGCCATTGCCTGTGCCCAAGAGACCATGGACCCATATCTCTATGGATTTCATTTCCGATCTTCCTGTTTCTCAGAGAATGACCACCATCTGGGTAATTTGTGATAGGTTTTCCAAAATGATACATCTTGTGCCATTACCTAAGTTGCCTTCCTCCTCTGAATTGGTGCCGTTGTTCCTTCAGCACGTGGTTCGTTTACACGGCATTCCTGAGAACATTGTGTCTGACAGAGGAGTCCAGTTTGTTTCCAGATTTTGGAGGACTTTTTGTTCTAAACTGGGTGTTCAATTGTCTTTCTCCTCGGCATTTCATCCTCAGACCAATGGTCAAACTGAGAGAACAAACCAGACATTGGAGACTTATCTAAGATGCTTTGTGTCTGCTGATCAGGATGACTGGGTCTCTTTTTTGCCTTTGGCTGAGTTTGCTCTTAATAATAGGGCTAGCTCTGCCACTTTGATGTCTCCGTTTTTCTGTAATTCTGGGTTTCACCCTCGATTTTCTTCAGGACAGACGGAGGCTTCTGTCTGTCCAGGTGTTGACTCTGTTGTTGAGCGTATGCAGCAGATTTGGGACCAGGTAGTGGAGAGGTTGTCCCTCTCTCAGGAGAAGGCCCAGCGGTTTGCTAACCGGCATAGGACTGATGGTCCTCGGTTTAAAGTGGGGGACTTGGTCTGGTTGTCCTCAAAGAATATTCCTATGAGAGTAGCATCTCCTAAATTTAAGCCTAGGTTCATTGGACCTTATAAGATCATGGAGATTATTAATCCTGTTTCTTTTCGTTTGCTTCTTCCAGGGACATTTAAGATCCATAACGTGTTCCACAAGTCCTTGTTGAAGAGGTTTGTTGAGCCAGTGGTTCCTGCTGCTGTGCCTCCTGACCCTGTTTTGGTTGAGGGCAATCTGGAGTATGTGGTTGAGAAAATATTGGATTCTCGCTTTTCTAGACGAAGACTCCAGTATTTGGTTAAATGGAGAGGTTATGGTCAGGAAGATAATTCTTGGGTGTTTGCTTCGGACATCCATGCTAGGAGACTTATCCGTGCGTATCATAGAACTCATCCTGACCGACCTGGTTGCTCAAATGAGGGTTCGGTGACCCCTCCTCAAGGGGGGGGTACTGTTGTGAATGGGTTTGAGATGAGTTCTGAGCAGAGGCTCCCTCTGGTGGTTACAGGCGGTACTAGTGAGGATTGGGAATCAGGTGTTACTGATTGGTCTTATTTAAGGGAATCATTTTCCCATCAGGGTTGCCGGTGATCAATTGTTCTGGTCTGAATCCTTCTTTCCAGTTTCCCTTGTAGCCTGCTGTGTCGTGTCTGCATCTCCTGCTATCAGATAAGACAATTTCTTATTTTGTGTTTTTGCTATATTTTTGCATTTTGTCCTGCACTTCTGTGGGGGCCTTCTGGGTCCCCTCCGGGGGCTTTTGCCCTCTCAGTTTAGTCCAGCCACTGTGTTTTGTACTTTTGCTTTTTCCAGTTTTTTCAGTGCTGCTGTTTTTGTTACACCAGAGAACTAATTTAGGTGGTAGAGGTCGTGTGATCTCAGGTGATTTTGAAATTAGTAGAGTTGATGTTTTTCAGGGTTTTCTGGGATTGCAGTAAGTACCCTTCCTATCCTTTTCTATTTAGATAGTTTGGGCCCCAGCGTTTGCTCATACTATTTTCTTTCTGTGTCAGTATTTCCTCTTGTCTAACCGCCATTACATGTTTGGGGGCTTTCTATTATCTTTGGGGTTCTGCTCCGGGGCAGATAGCTTTCCTATTTCTATCTTTAGGTGTAGTTAGTTTCTCAGGCTGTGACGAGGCGTCTAGGACCATCGTAGGAACGCTCCACGGCTGCCTCTAGTTGTGGTGGTTAGTCAGGGTACTGCAATCTCATAGATTCCAACTGCTCTGGTGTATTTCCTTTTTTACCTGCACTCCTCAGCTACCGTAACATAACACATCCCCCTCTTTTATCCTAATCAGATTATACGCCCCCCTGAGACCAATTTAGAGAACCATTTGGCGCCAACAATTTGATTGAAGAGATCAGGAATCAGAGGGAGTGGATACGAATCTCGAACAGTAATCCGATTAAGTTCGCGGAAATCCAAGCAAGGGCGTAGGCCTCCATCTTTTTTCTTCACAAAGAAGAACCCCGCGGCCACTGGGGAAGATGAAGGTCTAATATGCCCTTTGGCCAGACTTTCCGAAATATAATCTTTCATAGCCTGCCTCTCAGGACCAGAAAGGTTATATAACCTAGCTTTAGGTAACTTAGCATCAGGAAGTAAATTAATAGAGCAGTCATACACGCGATGAGGAGGCAACTCCTGACACCCCTCCTCAGAGAACACATCCCCAAAGTCCTCCAAAAAAGGAGGCAAAGTACTAGGCACGACCGCACTGATGACTGTGTTCATGCAGTTACTTTTGCAAAACTCACCCCATTGGCTTATCTCTCTGGACTACCAATTAATCACAGGGTTATGTTTAACCAACCAAGGAAGTCCCAACACAATAGGAGTAGGTAGACCCTCCAACACATAACAAGATAATAGTTCCCTATGTATTGCCCCTACCCGAAGGTCAATGTTATGAACCTCATGAACAAATCTACCATGGCCGAGAGGCCTGGCATCAATGGAGAATATAGGGATCGGTTTGACCAATACACTCAGATGCATACCTTGAGCCTGAGCAAACTGAGCGTCAACCAGATTAGCCCCGGACCCACTATCAAGAAGAACAGAAAATCTCTCCACTCTCGTACCAACCACCACCTCCACTGGTACAAGGAACTGAGAAGAACTAGCGGACGAAATACATACTCCCAGGTTGTCGTCCACCACACAACCTGGGATTAACAGTTTTCCGGTGACTTTTTGCTCAACAAGGCACGGGATGGACATCCCCCAACAAAATGTCCTCTTTTCCCGCAGAAGAAACACCTTCTAGTCCTGCGGCGTACCGCCAATCCCCTCCTACGAAATGATGTCCCTTCCAACTGCATAGGCTCCTCCGAACAGACAAGGGGAACCTCAACATAAGGGACTTTAGTAGTAGGTGGAGTAACAACAGGGGGCGGAGTTACCTCGCACCTCTCCCGGAGCCGTCTATCAGTACGGATAGCTAGGGCCATAGCAGCCTCCAGTGATGGAGGAGAATCATACTGAGCCAAAACGTCCTTTAATTTGTCAGAAAGCCCATGACAAAACTGGCTCCTAAGAGCTGGGTCATTCCACTGAGTATCTGTGGCCCATCTACGGAACTCAGAAGCAAATTCCTCCGCCGGACGATCTCCCTGCTGTATCTTACGTAATTTTGTCTCAGCAAGAGAGACCCGATCTGGGTCATCATATACCAAACCCAGGGCAGTAAAAAATCGATCTACTGACTGTAGAGCCGGGGATCCCGGAGGAAGGGAGAAGGCCCAGGATTGAGGGTCCCCTTGTAGGAGCGAGATAACAATTCCCACTCTCTGCTCTTCACTCCCTGATGATCGAGGCCGAAGCCGAAAATACAATTTACATGCTTCCCTGAAGGTAAAAAATTTGTCTCGCCCACCAGTGAACCTGTCCGGGAGAGCTACTTTAGGTTCAAATCTGGTTTGCTCCGAGGGAGACAAAACTTTGGACTTAATGTCCGTCAGCTCCATGGATAATCCCTGCAACTGCAGAGCCAGCTGGGCTACTGGATCCATGGCAACTGGGAATAATTTTATGGGCCAGTGAAAATGTCACGCGGTCTTATGATATGTGTACGATGTCAGTAAACTATTCTTAAAAGAACAACACTCTATACAACATATAGATTAGCAATATCAGCATGTAAATATAGAATAGATTTACCTGACACGATATCCGTTGAACTCAGGGTTAATCTTGAGGACTTGATACACTGTCACAGGAAAGAGGAGGACCGGGGGTCTAACCTGACCCTAAACTGGGGTCCTAACCAATCCCTCACCTTGGAGGTACTGATAATGGTTCAGAGGTCCAAGTCTCCAGCCTAACCCTGTCTCCTATCAGTCCCTGAACCCTGTAATCAGTCCTAAGAAGGATCCTGATTACCACCAAAGGGATATGGGCTGATCTCTGCTAAATACACAGATTAGACATATAAGACAGACTGGAGAAAACACAGACTTGCATACACACTCAAACACAGAAGGAACATAAATGATCTGGGATATTAAACTCTAAGCAAGGTGAGCTTAAAACAACTAAGGAGCTCTTTAACTTAAGTCTATACAGATACAATCCTATCTGTGGTCTGCATGAAGAATTTCACTGGCAACTCCCAAAGCAGACAACCAGAGATTTAAAGGAAACCAATCAACAAATAATTAATTGCAGCCGGGAGAAACTGCACCCAGTCCCAGAACTGAGCACAGACAGAATTAACTCCCTAACTGCCAAACACAAAGAAACAGCAACTCAGCTGTGAGAAGTCAGAATGTGCAACCGAGACGATCTTCGTGGCGATGCACACATGACACCACTGCCTCGACGCACAGAGCTGCTTTGTAAAGCAGTAGCAGCAGCAGTGCTCTCGGCTGGAATGGAGAACATTATGGATTGCACCAGTGTGTCTTGGTACTCCCGCATTTTACGCTCCCGGTTCAACGGTGTGATTAGGCTTTGTAAGTTGTCCCGGTAGCGAGGGTCTAGGAGGGTGTACACCCAATAATCAGACGTGGTGAGAATGTGGGCGATGCGGCGGTCGTTTCTCAGGCACTGCAGCATGAAATCAACCATGTGCTGCAGACTCCCAACTGGCCAAGAAACGCTGTCCCCTGCAAGAGGCGTCATCTCTGCCTGCTCTGCATCACCCCACCTCGCTCTACATACTGACTAGAGCGTTGTGTACCTCCCTCTGGAGCGATGTCTTCCTCCTCCATTGACTCCTCCTCCTCCTCATCCTCCTCACAAAGTGAGCCCTGCCCAGCCCTTTGTGAGGAACCACGTTGCGCTGACTGTCCAGAAGGTGATGGAATTAGTGACTCCTCATCCTCCACCTCTTCCAAAACCTCATCCCTTAGTGTTTGAATTTTTTTTTGAAGCAGGCAGATAAGGGGGACAGTCAGGCTGACTAGTGCATCATCTGCACTCGCCATCAGCGTTGACTCATCAAACGGACACAAAACGTGGCAGATGTCCTTCATAGAGGCCCACTCAGTAGTGGTGAAGTGTGAACGGCGCAAATTGCGAGTTGATTGCGCCTGATGCAGCTGATACTCCATTACTGCTGGCTGCTGCTCACACAACCGCTCCAACATATGTAACGTGGAATTCCACCTGGTGGGTACGTCACATATGATGCGATGTTCAGGAAGGCGAAATCTGCGTTGCAGAGCTGCAATGCGCGATCTGGCCATGCTGGAACGTCGCAAGTGAGCGCACTCTAGGCGGACCTTGTGCAGAAGTGCATCAAGATCCGGATAGTCCCTCAAAAAACTCTGCACGACCAAGTTGAGCACATGTGCCAGACATGGTATGTGAGTGAGGTTGCCAAGGCCCAAAGCTGCCACCAGATTTCGGCCATTGTCACACACTACCAAGCCTGGCTGGAGATTCGCTCGCAAAAACCACACGTCGCTCTCCTGCTTGATGGCATTCCAGACCTCCTGCGCTGTGTGGCTTCGATTCCCCATGGAAATTAATTTCAGGACGGCCTGTTGACGTTTGGCCACGGCTGTGCTCATATCGGTCGCATCAGGTAAGCGTTCACGGGTCCATGTGGAGGTAGACCGTGACGGCTCCTGCAGCGATGATTCTGAGGAACTGGAGTAGGAGGAGGAGTCAATGTGGACAGACTTGATTCCTGCAATCCTTGGAGTTGGAAGAACACGTACAGCGCCACTTGCAAGATCTGTACCCGGCTCCACAACATTGACCCAATGGGCAGTGAGGGAAAGGTATCGTCCCTGGCCATGGGTACTGGTCCACGCATCGGTGGTCAGGTGGACCTTGCTACTGACGGCGTTTAGTAGCGCATGTTTAATTTTCCCTCAACATGCTTTTGCAGAGCAGGGACGGCTTGCCTGCTGAAATAAAATCGGTTGGGCACATTGTATTGTGGGACTGCCAATGCCATTAAGTCACGGAAACTGTCAGTCTCCACCAGCCTGAATGACAGCATTTCAAGGGACAGGAGTTTTGCAATGCCAGCATTCAGAGCCTGTGCTCGTGGATGGTTTGCCGAGTATGGTCGTCTTTTATCCCATGCCTGTGCTACCGATGGCTGTTTTGTGGCCTGGGAGTGTGAGGATGACAGGGAACTTGCAGCTGTGGGTGGAATAACACTGGGTCTCTGGACAACAGTGACAGAGGTTCTTCCATGGCGATCCTGTGAGGAAGCAGAACCAGCTGTGTGTGAGCTGGAGGAAGAGGCTCCAACACGAGCTGAAGATGTAGGTGCTGCTGTAGGTTGGCCTACATCTCCAGTGTGTCTTTAGAACTCAACCACGTGCTTTGACCGCACATGTTTCTACATATTTGTGGTATTAAGGTTACTGACATTTTTACCTCTTTTTACTTTTTGATTACACAGCTTGCATTTGACATAGCAAATATCATCTGCAAGTGTGTCAAAAAAGGACCACGCAGTGCAAGTCCTGGGAGCGCCCGTTTTTGCTGTTGGAAGAGAACTGCTACGAACGGGTGCCAAACTGGAGGCTACAGGCAACCGAGTCTGCAGCCTAACTCTCCCTACTGTTTGGACCATTGGGGCAATCTCTTCCTCAGAGCTGCTACCACCACCTTCCTGTTCCTCATGCCATGTTGGGTCTTGGACCTCATCATCTCCACTACCCTCTTCCAACACCTGCTGCTGTTGGGTGGTCTGGCCAGCACCATGCTCATCAGAAAATGGCACCTGAGTCTCATCATCATCAGATGCGTTCTGTGGTGTGCTGACCATCGGCACTGGCTCACCCGCCTCTTCACATTCAGAGAGACACAGCTGTTGCGCATCACTGCATACTGCCTCTTCTTCACATTCCAGAATGCTGCTTGGCTGGGCCCCTGTTTGCAAGCCAACAGATTCTGAGAACAGAAGCAGAGACTCAGCTGGCTCCAGTTCATAACTCTCTGACTGCCTGGGCAATTTGGCAGGCGGTGAAGAGACAGATGGTCGTTCAACAGTGCTGTGGTCCTGAGAGGAGGTGGAAGGAATTGAAGTCGATGCATTGGCTGCCATCCAACCAACAACGGCTTCAATTTGTTCTTCCCGCAGCAGGGAGTACGCTGAGCTCCTACAAAAGTGCGCATAAAGGAACGCTCACGGGGAAAACTGGTGGATGCTGTGTCACTGGGTGCGGCAGCAGCCACAGAATCCCCACGTCCTCTCCCTGCTGAAACTCCACGGCCACGACCACGTGCCTTACTCCCTGCCTTCTTCATCTTGGTAGATTGATAAAGAAAGTCAGAAAAGTTATAAGGCCTAAGTGTGGTTATTCCTCAGAGACTGCAGTGAACACTGAAACACAACTGTTCACAATCTGGGAAAGGCTACTCCTTTGTCTACTTCTATAGTGTTTGCAACCAATGTATTGTATACGGATGGAAGCGCGTCACACTAATAGATTAGATTTTAAATATAATGGAGCAGCACCAATTGGAGAGAAATGAAAAGGATGAGGCACTGAGACACGCTCAGCAGAGTACAAGCAGCAGTGCTTGAACAAGTAACTGGAGCGTGATATGCACTCAAAAAATAAAAAACACAGACTGAAGTGAACACTGAAACACAACTGTCCACAATCTGTGAAAGGCTACTCCTTTGTCTACTTCTATAGTGTTTGCAACCAATGTATTGTATACGGATGGAAGCGCGTCACACTAATAGATTAGATTTTAAATATAATGGAGCAGCACCAATTGGAGAGAAATGAAAAGGATGAGGCACTGAGACACGCTCAGCAGAGTACAAGCAGCAGTGCTTGAACAAGTAACTGGAGCGTGATATGCACTCAAAAAATAAAAAACACAGACTGAAGTGAACACTGAAACACAACTGTCCACAATCTGTGAAAGGCTACTCCTTTGTCTACTTCTATAGTGTTTGCAACCAATGTATTGTATACGGATGGAAGCGCGTCACACTAATAGATTAGATTTTAAATATAATGGAGCAGCACCAATTGGAGAGAAATGAAAAGGATGAGGCACTGAGACACGCTCAGCAGAGTACAAGCAGCAGTGCTTGAACAAGTAACTGGAGCGTGATATGCACTCAAAAAATAAAAAACACAGACTGAAGTGAACACTGAAACACAACTGTCCACAATCTGTGAAAGGCTACTCCTTTGTCTACTTCTATAGTGTTTGCAACCAATGTATTGTATACGGATGGAAGCGCGTCACACTAATAGATTAGATTTTAAATATAATGGAGCAGCACCAATTGGAGAGAAATGAAAAGGATGAGGCACTGAGACACGCTCAGCAGAGTACAAGCAGCAGTGCTTGAACAAGTAACTGGAGCGTGATATGCACTCAAAAAATAAAAAACACAGACTGAAGTGAACACTGAAACACAACTGTCCACAATCTGTGAAAGGCTACTCCTTTGTCTACTTCTATAGTGTTTGCAACCAATGTATTGTATACGGATGGAAGCGCGTCACACTAATAGATTAGATTTTAAATATAATGGAGCAGCACCAATTGGAGAGAAATGAAAAGGATGAGGCACTGAGACACGCTCAGCAGAGTACAAGCAGCAGTGCTTGAACAAGTAACTGGAGCGTGATATGCACTCAAAAAATAAAAAACACAGACTGAAGTGAACACTGAAACACAACTGTCCACAATCTGTGAAAGGCTACTCCTTTGTCTACTTCTATAGTGTTTGCAACCAATGTATTGTATACGGATGGAAGCGCGTCACACTAATAGATTAGATTTTAAATATAATGGAGCGGCACCAATTGGAGAGAAATGAAAAGGATGAGGCACTGAGACACGCTCAGCAGAGTACAAGCAGCAGTGCTTGAACAAGTAACTGGAGCGTGATATGCACTCAAAAAATAAAAAACACAGACTGAAGTGAACACTGAAACACAACTGTCCACAATCTGTGAAAGGCTACTCCTTTGTCTACTTCTATAGTGTTTGCAACCAATGTATTGTATACGGATGGAAGCGCGTCACACTAATAGTTAAATTGCATGGAGCAGCAAGAATTACACTGAAGAAAAAAAAATAGAGTCTGTGAGTGACACGTGCAGATGCCTACAGACAGCGTTGCATGCAGAGCAAACTGCAGCGTCACCTGCACTCTCACACACACCTTGCACAGAGCTGTTTAAACAACACTGGCAAAAGGAAGCTTTACACAGCGGTTGGTAAACTAGCCTGCCTAAAGCCCAGTACACAAAATCGCAATATCTAACTGTCCCTCAGAGTCAGCAGAGCAGCATTCTGTCCCTAACTGAGTTCACAGCAAAGTGACGCTAAAATGGAGGCGGCGCCTTTTATAGTGCATTCTGACATCATTTCAGCAGCCAATCACAGCCATGCCATTAGTTAAGATGACCGCAGCATTACAGGATGTGCCCACACTTCATAAGATTCCTCATTGGCTGACTAAAATCACATTGCCTCTCAAAGAATAATGGGAACTTCCGATTCCGGTATACGATATAGGAAAAATATCGGAACTAAGTATCGGAATTCCGATACAGCGAATATCGGCCGATACCCGATACTTGCGGTATCGGAATGCTCAACACTAGTTAACAGTGAAAATTTATGACAGAAGCACTTATTGGCCATTTTGGTCTTTCACAAATGAAGAAACCTAGAGACCCTAGTTGCAGAGTCTTATAGACCCACCATATATCTCTTCTCATGTCAGCTATAAATATATTGGCAAAATATTTTCTATGGATCTTACGAATCAATATCGTTTAACTTCCACAGTTTTGAACATAATAAGGTGATTAAACTTGAATCTTCAATCAATTTTGTCCTGACGGGTTAGGTGACTTGTTGTTTGACGCTGTGAAGGTCTTCAATAGAGTTAAATGGAGGTATCTTTGGATGGTGTTAAGTCAAATGGGAGTCAAACCCTCTTTCATAATGTTATGAGACTTTCAGTGGTTGCTTGGCAGCTGTAAAAACAGATACCATGAACAGACTTAGCACATGATACTCCATTTACATGATCCCAGGGACAGCCCTAGCCTTCACACCTTGTAATCTGGATTTTACACTTAGGGCCCCGTCTCACATAGTGACACACCAGCGATCCCGACAACAATCAGGATCGCTGGTGTGTCGCTACATGATCGCTGCTGAGCTGCCAAACAGGCAGCGATCAGGACAGCGACACTGCGTGTAACGTCGCCTAGCTACCCGCAGTGTAAGTTGGATACCAGTGCTCTGATGCAGGGAGCTGCGCGGTGCCTTGAAACCCGATGTGTACCTTGGTTACCAGTAGATCGCTGGTCTCCTGCCTGTCACACGCAGCGATGCGTGCTGGCCAGCGGGAAACCAGCGATCAAAAAAAAGTCCTGGCATTTCTAAAACGACCAGCGATTCACAGCAGGGGCCTGATCGCTGGTACGTGTCAGACATAGCGAGATCACTGCTGAGATCGCTGTTTAGCAGCGATCTCGCTAGCGATCTCGCTATGTGAGACGGGGCCCTTAGAGTTGGGGCTATGAAGACAACTGCTGACTGATGGTGCAGGCTGGCAGGAATGATCCGGCAGCTAGGTCAGAAGCAGGATGGCAGTAGAGATACAAATTCTGAAGTCAAAATATTGGTCAGTAGAAAGTCCATGCTCTGACAACAGGAACATGAACAAGCAAAGCAGGAGCTGAAAGAAAGGGACTGAACCAGGGACTGCAACCCCCTGACCTACTGTCTCCTGCCTCACAATCCTGTAGAATGTAAGCCCGAAAGGGCAGGGTCCTCTCCCCTCTGTATCAGTCTGTCATTGTTAGTTTGTTTACTGTAAGTGATACCTGTAATTTGTATGTAACCCCTTCTCATGTACAGCACCATGGAATCAATGGTGCTATAGAAATAAATATTAATAATAATAATAATAACCAGAGTAGATACATTTTTAACTGTTTTAAATAGCAGTATGAATCAGAGGTTCCAGAGATTAAATAGAAGACTGCCCTCCCAAGACTTACAAAAGTCTAAAGAGCAGAAATTAACCTTATTGCTCACTGAATGAGCAGCATAAAAAATCCCATGAATTAAACAGGAGGACTGTCATGTTGCTGCCCCTTGTCATTCACAACAAAGTTGCCGCATTGCCCAGCAACCAAAGGGGAAAGACTGTCAATAGGTACTGCCCTATATTTTACACATAGCTTGAGTTACACTCTATTCTAACACATCAAGGGTAAAATTAGAGATATGCTGTTCTAATAAATTCATATGCTTTAGAAAGGGTGACTTGACAGGTGTGTTCACCGTCCCCAATGCTATTTTTCTCTGGCCATGGAGACATTGACTTATACGCTCACTGATCCCGTTATTAAAAGAGGGTTCACATAATGGAGGAAGAATTAAAAATTTGTTCTATGCACCTAAGGGTTTTGAGGGTACACGGAGGACTTTTTGCTAAATATGATCTCTTTCATTAATATATATTCCTTTTGTGTATGAATTCTTATTTATCCTCTTGTACTACAATCAAAGTTGCTTCAAACACCATTGACAGAAACACAATTGATCGTTTGCTATCCAAATCTCTTCTAATTTATCTATATTTGATATTACTGATTATTATAGTATATATTATCAACAATAATTAATATATTATTAAAAAATGTTGTGTAAATTTCACTTATCAGCTGTTAAGAGGACATATTTAGTTAAAATTATTTTAATGCCACAGATATACCTTATTCACAACTCACAAGTGTGGATTCCACTAAAACACTTCTTAGGACTCACTCAGATGTCATACGAGTGCAGTCCGATTTAGGCGGACACAGACAATGGAGGAAATGGATAAATTAAGTTCTCCATCTTCTCTGCTCCTGTGATCCTATTCTCTCATGAGAGAGAATCAGATCACAGTAAGATGACACTAGGATAAAACTATTATCAGAATTTGAACCAAGTGTCATTAGCATAATCAAATTGATTCTCTTGCATGAGAGAATCAATGCTTGTGTGACCCTGGCCTAAAAGGTATAATCTTTGTTTTGTGATCCTTTCTGGAAGAAAACAGTCCTGTGAGGGACAAGGGAGAATCCATTTTTGATTTTAAGTTCATGACATCTCCTTCCACTCCTGAAATGTGCCCCTACCCTTGCATTCCCTAAGGCCATAAAAAGCCATGCAGTGTTTATCTTTAATTGAAAACCAAGAACAAGCCTTTGAAGCTCATAACTAAAAGGTACGAAATTCCCTGCAAGCTACAGGCAAACTGAAGTCTTTTGTCTGACTTGAAACACATGCTTATACCTCGTCGTACAACAAGGCACAGCAAGGCTATGAGGTATTGAATCTGAAAAATGACCTATAATAACAGAATACAATATCTCTGAGCCTAGCCGAGCACATCATCTGAATCGGTGTTCCTTCCCCCATATGCCAGTGACTTGCAGCCAATTTTAGCACTCTGTGCTATGGAGTTATAAAGCTTAGCCACCAGGAATTACATACTGTAGGCAAATTTGGACTTTATGCGTAGATAAAATGCAGCCAAATCCAGTGGCGCTGCTGCTATTCCATTCAGACCTTGGGGAGGAAAGTTGTGGGCCATTCACGATTCTGGACTGGAAATCATTCTCTCAGAGATGGGAGGAGAGAGGCTGCACAAGCCCAATTGTGGGAGGAGCAGCCAAGGAGATAAGTGTTAGCTCCTCACTTGGAGCTCAGTTTTCAGTTTTTCTCTGGCCAGAGGCCCCATTACCAGACAGAGCCAGGAAAGCCTGTAACTAAGATTTGGACCTGTGATCCATCAGCGCCTCCCTGTGGTAACATGCTACATAACACAGTAATTGCAACCTACCTTTCTATACCCTATCCTTTGTACTACACTCCTGACTGCATACCTGTATATTGTTCTGCATACATGTTAGTCCTTAAAGCCTAAATAATATGTCTCACTCCATATTAAACTATATTACCTCAGACCCAATAAATAAATTAAATGGCACAAGAAGTGTATAGAAAGATAACTATTTTATTCACAACCAGATGATAATACATAAAATCATATGAATATGTGCAAATGGATGCCTATAAAACAAACTAGGAAAAACCGCATGCAGCTAGATTTGACACAGAAGCACCACGGTGAATGAAATAAGTGCTACATGGTATCTCAAATGACAGCCACAATAGGGTTAAATTTAACCAATAATCCATAGGGCTGCTCTTTTATCTCGATCCACGGATACCCCACGTCCGCACGCTTGGTTGGTTATATGATACGCTGCCCGGGTGGGTTCCTGACCTGATATAAGCCTGCTGTTGGACGGGGCTTATTTCAAACGAGTAACAGGTGGCAGAATACCGTATTGTTTTGTATTGACGGCCAGGAGGTTTATATATATATCCCCAGCCTGGACTGGTGCTATATATTCCCCCCTCATTGGGAGCGCCTCATTCTCGTATCTTTAAGGGAAGCCTTTCCAGTGACTATTTGCCATCAGTGTAGTTCCCTGACTGACCTGGGGCAAGTGGTGGTGCCAGAAAGCCGACCCCCGCTACAGTGGTGGCCAAAAGTATTGGCACACCTGCAATTCTGTCAGATAATACTCAGTTTCTTCATGAAAATGATTGCAAACACAAATTGTTTGGTATTATTATCTTCATTGAATTTGTCTTCAATGAAAAAACACAAATTGACCTAAAGCCAAATTGGATATAATTCCACACCAAACCTAAAAAAGGGGGTGGACAAAAGTATTAGCACTGTTTAAAAAATCATGTGATGCTTCTCTAATTCGTGTAATCACCAGCACCTGTAACTTACCTGTGGCAACTAACAGGTGTTGGCAATAACTAAATCACACCTGCAGCCAGTTAACATGGATTAAAGTTAACTCAACCTCTGTCCTGTGTCCTTGTGTGTACCACATTGAGCATGGAGAAAAGAAAGAAGACCAAAGAACTGTCTGAGGACTTCAGAAACCAAATTGTGAGGAAGCATGAGCAATCTCAATGCTACAAGTCCATCTCCAAAGACCTGAATGTTCCTGTGTCTTCCGTGCGCAGTGTCATCAAGAAGTTTAAAGCCCATGGCACTGTGGCTAACCTCCCTAGATGTGGAAGGAAAAGAAAAATTGACGAGAGATTTCAACGCAAGAGTGTGCGGATGGTGGATAAAGAACCTCGACTAACATCCAAACAAGTTCAAGCTGCCCTGCAGTCCGAGGGTACAACAGTGTCAACCCGTACTATCCGTCAGAGTCTGAATTAAAAGGGACTGTATGGTAGGATACCCCTGAAGACCCCACTTCTTACCCCGAGACATAAAAAAGCCTGGCTGGAGTTTGCCAAAACTTACCTGAGAAAGCCTAAAATGTTTTGGAAGAATGTTCTCTGATCAGATGAGACAAAAGTCATGCTTTTTGGGAAAAAACATCAACATAGAGTGTACAGGAAAAAAAAAGAGGCATTCAAAGAAAAGAACATTGTTCCTACAGTCAAACATGGCGGAGGTTCCCTGATGTTTTGGGGTTGCTTTGCTGCCTCTGGCACTGGACTGCTTTACCGTGTGCATGGCATTATGAAGTCTGAAGACTACCAACAAATATTGCAGCATAATGTAGAGCCTAGTGTGAGAAAACTGGGTCTCTCTCAGAGGTCATGGGTTTTCCAGCAGGACAATGACCCAAAACACACTTCCAAAAGCACTATAAAATGGTTTGAGAGAAAGCACTGGAGACTTCTAAGGTGGCCAGCAATGAGTCCAGACCTGAATTCCATAGAATAACTGTGGAGAGATCTCAAAATAGCAGTTTGCAAAAGGCACCCTTCAAATATCAGGGACCTGGAGCAGTTTGCCAAAGAAGAATGGTTTATAATTCCAGCAGAGCATTGTAAGAAACTCATTAATGGTTACAGGAAGCGGTTGTTCGCAGTTATTTTGGCTAAAGGTTGTGCAACCAAGTATTAGGCTGAGGGTGCCAATACTTTGTCTGCCCCATTTTTGGAGTTTTGTGTGAAATGATCAAGGATTTGATTTTTGCTTCATTCTCTTTTGTGTTTTTTCCTTGCAAGCAAATTAAATGAAGATAAAAATAGCAAATAATTTGTGATTGCAATCATTTTCAGGAAGAAACTGAGTATTATCTGACAGAATTGCAGGGGTGAAATCAACGAAAAAACGGTCCAAAACTTAAATAGGGCACTTCATGTCAGATATACACACTATTCCCATAATTATAAATACTAGTGGGAAAATAGGAAGAGATCCCAGAGATATTTAACCCCTTCCCGACCCATGACGCCACGTAGGCGTCATGAAAACCTGTGCCAATCCGACCCATGACGCCTATGTGGCGTCATGAAAGGATCTCGTCCCTGCGGGCCGGGAGACCGGGGTCACTCAAAGGTCACCCGACCCGCAGTTACAGGACCCTTTGTGCTTCACCACAGGGGGTTGGCTTAACCCCCCCCCGTGGCCACGATCGCTCTGATTGGCTGTTAAAAGTGAAACAGCCAATCAGAGCAATGTGTAATATTTCACCAATTTAATTGGTGAAATATTACAATCCAGCCATGGCCGATGCTGCAATAGCATCTGCCATGGCTGGAGACCGAGCCCTGACCCCCCCACACGGATTCACAGCGGCGATCGGCCGCCGCCACCGAAAGATGGCAGCGATCGGTCACCGCCGTCACTTACAGCTCCCCTCCTCTTTTGGTCCACTGCCCCCACTTCCTATCCCCCCCCCAGCCTTCCGACCCCCCTACTCACCTCTCCCGATCCACCGATGTCCCACGATCGGGCCCGGCGTCCGCCCGGGCCTCTTCATGGGTGCCGCCATATTGGAAAATGGCGGGCGCATGCGCAGTGCGCCCGCCGGCCGGCGCATGCGCAGTGCGCCCCCCAGTGTTCAAAAATTTATTTTGATCACTGTGATAAACTGTCACAGTGATCAAAATAAAAAAAAGTAAATGAACCCCCCCTTTATCATAGGTAGGGACAAATAAAAAAAATAAAGAATTTTTTTTTTTTTTCCTAGCGGATTTTGCTGCTGATCCGCAGCTGATTTTGCTGCGGATCCGCAGCAGATATCGCTGCTTATCCGTGGCGGATTTCGCTGCTGATCCGCGGCGGACTTCGCTGCTGATCCGCGGCGGACATCGCTGCGGATCGGCGGTGGATTTCGCTGCTGATCGGCGGCGGATTTCGCTGCTGATCGGAGGCAGATTTCGCTGCTGATCGGCGGCAGATTTCGCTGCTGATCCGCAGCGGATTTCGCTGCTGATCCGCAGCGGATTTCGCTGCTGATCGGCGGCGGATTTCGCTGCTGATCCGCGGCGGATTTCGCTGCTGATCGGCGGCGGATTTCGCTGCTGATCCGCGGCGGATTTCGCTGCTGATCGGCGGCGGATTTCGCTGCTGATCCACGGCGGATTTCGCTGCTGATCGGCGGCGGATTTCGCTGCTGATCCGCGGCGGATTTCGCTGCTGATCCGCGGCGGACTTTGCTGCTGATCCGCGGCGGACATCGCTGCTGATCCGCGGCGGACTTCGCTGCGGATCCGCGGCGGATTTCGCTGCTGATCGGCGGCGGATTTCGCTGCTGATCCGAGGCGGATTTCGCTGCTGATCCGCGGCGGATTTCGCTGCTGATCGGCGGCGGATTTCGCTGCTGATCCGCGGCGGATTTCGCTGCTGATCCGCGGCGGATTTCGCTGCTGATCCGCGGCGGACTTCGCTGCTGATCCGCGGCGGACATCGCTGCTGATCCGCGGCGGACTTCGCTGCGGATCCGTGGCGGATTTCGCTGCTGATCCGCGGCGGATTTCGCTGCTGATCGGCGGCGGATTTCGCTGCAGATCGGCAGCGGATTTCGCTGCTGATCCGCTGCGGATTTCGCTGCTAATCGGCGGCGGATTTCGCTGCTGATCCGCGGCGGATTTCGCTGCTGATCCGCGGCGGATTTCGCTGCTGATCCGCGGCTGATTATCTGCTGATTCATCTGCGCTAGCGGGTATAGCATAACGCGATCGCGTTATGCTATACCGTTACCAGCCGGTCAACGCTACGTGTTGAACGGGCTGGTAAAACGCAATATGAACCCAGCCTTAGGGTTAGAACTAGGGTTAGGGTTAGCATTAGGGCTAAGGTTAGAATTACGGTTAGGGTTGGAATTTGGGTTAGGGTTGGAATTAGGGTTAGGTTTGGAATTAGGGTTAGGCTTGTAGTTAGGTTTATGGTTAGAGTTGGGATTAGGGTTAGGGGTGTGTTGGGGTTAGGGTTATGATTAGGGTTTGTATTAGGGTTAGGTGTGTGTAGGCGTTAGGGGTGTGTTGGGGTTAGGGTTGGAGTTAGAATTGAGGGGTTTCCACTATTTAGGCACATCAGGGGGTCTCCATACGCGACATGGCGCCACCATTGATTCCTGCAAATTTTGCGTTCAAAAAGTCAAACAGTGCTCCCTTTATTCCAAGCCCCGACGTATGCCCAAACAGTGGTTTATCCCCACATATGGGGTATCAGCGTACTCGGGAAAAATTGCACAACAACTTTGGGGGTTCTAATTTCTCCTGTTAACATTGGGAAAAAAAATTGGGGACTAAAAATTATTTTTGTGGAAAAAAAAATGATTTTATATTTTCACGGCTCTGCGTTATAAACTTCTGTGAAGGACTTGGAGATTCAAAGTGCTCACCACACATCTAGAGGAGTTCCTTGGGGGATCTAGTTTCCAAAATGGGGTCACTTGTGGGGAGTTTCTACTGTTTAGGCACATCAGTGACTCTGCAAACGTAACATGACGCCCGAAGACCATTCCATCAAGTGGGCATTTCAAAAGGTCACTACTTCCCATCCCAGCCCCGACGTGTGCCCATACAGTAGTTTTCTCCCACATATGGGATATCAGCATACTCAGGACAAATTGGACAACAACTTTTGGGGTCTAATTTCTCATGTTACCCTTGCGAAAATAAAAAAAATTGGGGACTAAAAGATCCTGATTGTGGAAAAAATATGATTTTTTTATTTTCATGTCCGGGCGTTATAAACTTCTGTGTAGCCCTTGGGGGTTCAAAGTGCTCACCACACATCTAGATAAGTTGTTTGCGGTGTCTAGTTTCCAAAATGGGGTCACTTGTGGGGAGTTTCTACTGTTTAGGCACATCAGGGGCTCTGCAAACGTAACAAGATGCCCGCAGACCATTCCATCAAGTTGGCATTTCAAAGCGTCACTACATCCCTTCCGAGCCCTGACGTGTGCCCAAACAGTGGTTCCCCCCCACATATGGGGTACTAGCGTACTCAGGACAAACTGGACAACAACTTTCGGGGTCCAATTTCTCCTGTAACCATTGTGAAAATAAAAAATAGTGGGCTAAAAAAATCATTTTTTGAGAAAAAAAAATGATATTTTATTTTCACGGCTCTGCGTTATAAACTTCTGTAAAGCACCTGGGGGGTTCAAAGTGCTCACTATGCATCTAGATAAGTTCCTTAGGGCGTCTAGTTTCCAAAATGGGGTCACTTGTGGGGGAGCTCCAATGTTTAGGCACACAGGAACTCTCCAAATGCGACATGGCAACCGCTAAATATTCCAGCATATTTTCTATTCAAAAAGTCAAATGGCGCTCCTTCCCTTCTGAGCCCTGCCGTGCGCCCAAACAGTGGTTTATGATCACAAATGAGGTATCTGTGTACTCAGGAGAAATTGCCCAACAAATTTTAGAATCCAATTTATACTGTTGCCCATGTGAAAATGAAAAAAACTGAGGCTAAAAGAAAATTTTTGTGAAAAAAAAGTACTTTCTTTTTTTTACGGATCAATTTGTAAAGCACCTGGGGGTTCAAAGTGCTCACTATGCATCTAGATAAGTTCCTTAGGGGGTCTAGTTTCCAAAATGGGGTCACTTGTGGGGGAGCTCCAATGTTTAGGCACACAGGGACTCTCCAAATGCGACATGGCAACCGCTAAATATTCCAGCATATTTTCCATTCAAAAAGTCAAATGGCGCTCCTTCCCTTCTGAGCCCTGCCGTGCGCCCAAACAGTCGTTTATGACCACATATGAGGTATCTGTGTACTCAGGAGAAATTGCCAAACAAATTTTAGGATCCAATTTATACTGTTGCCCATGTGAAAATGAAAAACTGAGGCTAAAAGAAAATTTTTGTGAAAAAAAAGTACTTTCTTTTTTTTACAGATCAATTTGTGAAGCACCTGGGGGTTCAAAATGATCACTATGCATCTAGATAAGTTCCTTATGGGGTCTAGTTTCCAAAATGGGGTCACTTGTGGGGGAGCTCCAATGTTTAGGCACACAGGGACTCTCCAAATGTGACATGGCAACCGCTAAATATTCCAGCATATTTTCCATTCAAAAAGTCAAATGGCGCTCCTTCCCTTCTGAGCCCTGCCGTGCGCCCATACAGTGGTTTATGACCACATATGAGGTATCTGTGTACTCAGGAGAAATTGCCCAACAAATTTTAGGATCCATTTTATCCTGATGCCCATGTAAAAATGAAAAAATTGATGCTAAAAGAAAATTTTTGTTGGAAAAATTAAAATGTCCATTTTTTCCTTACACGTTGCTTTAGTTCCTGTGAAGCACCTGAAGGGTTAATAATCTTCTTGAATGTAGTTTTGAGTAGCTTGAGGGGTGCAGTTTTTATAAAGGTGTCACTTTTGGGTATTTTCTGCTATATAGACCCCTCAAAGTGACTTCAAATGTGAGGTGGTCCCTAAAAAAAATGGTTTTGTAAATTTTGCTGTAAAAATTAGAAATCGCTGGTCAACTTTTAACCCTTATAACTTCCTAACAAAAAAAAATGTTGTTCCCAAAATTGTGCTGATGTAAAGTAGACATGTGGGAAATGTTATTTATTAACTATTTTGTGTCACATAACTCTCTAGTTTAACATAATAAAAATTTAAAATTTGAAAATTACAAAATTTTCAAAATTTTCGCCAAATTTCCATTTTTTTCACAAATAAACGCAAAAATTATCGACTTAAATTTACCACTAACATGAAGCCCAATATGTCACGAAAAAACAATCTCAGAATCGCTAGGATCCGTTGAAGCGTTCCTGAGTTACCTCAAAAAGGGACACTGGTCAGAATTGCAAAAAATGGCAAGGTCTTTAAGGTCAAAATAGGCTGGGTCATGAAGGGGTTAAAATTAAAAATGTTATTAAACAATTAAATATAAAATATATTACATAAAAAGCAAAATAAATGTCACAAGGGACACCGAGCAATTATACAAGATAATAATACAGGTAATCCAACCACTGATATAATTACACACAAAACGAATAATAAATCAACCAGTCCTAAAATTGTGGGCAAAGATGATTGTAACCATATACCTCCTAACAATACTATAATCACAATAGGAATAACGGTAACAAGGTTAAATAACCCAAGTGTTAGCTGCATGTGCTGATAATCCACATATATTGAATATTTACAACACCCCATACTCAGTATTATAATGCTCACAGTGGAGCTGCACTAACATTCTAAACAATGGATCCACTACAATAGCACCCATATGGATAAGGTATATGCCCAAAATGCCATAATATATATACACACATAGGACCGTGCTGAAATTGCAATAGTTACCAATAAACAAGCGGTGTTTCTGCTCGGCGTCCCCTCACCCCTCACTAGTTTTTATAATTATGGGAATAGTGTGTAGAATTGCAGGGGTGCCAATACTTTTGGCCACCACTGTAGGTCCTTTTCTCCCCTCTCTCCGAGGTGAGAGAAGTCGACCCCCCCTTCCCTGTAAGTTTACTCACATGTCCCTCATACAAAAACATGAGATGGGGCAGTAAAGTAAAGATTAAGTGGGATCTTGCAACTCCAATTCCATAGATCTATTATTTACAGCATTTTAGATGATGGCATTGGGGATGATTTGGGAGAGCCTGTAGGAAAATTGCTACGTGCAGGTGTTGGAACAACACGTCATACTTTTTTAGAAAAAATATTTCCTTTCCCACTAATTACCAATATTAGGCTCATATTTAAAATTTTAGACTAGGCAATTCAAATTCTAAAAATATAGTAAACTTCATTCACACCTATTTTGTATTATCCCAAGCTACTAAAATTCTTTAGACTTGAAGGATGTACTCCATGGAGATCTATGTAATTCATCATCTACAGAAAGATGATGTGTTTAAGAGCTATCAACAATTACAGGGACAGATAGTCCTTACCTGTTTTTCCAATATTTGCAATTTAGATAAGCCTGGATGTCTCAGGAGATGACTATACCTTTAAGCATACACACTTTCAGGATATTTACTATAATATGTGGCATAGGGTATAGCAGTTAAGTCTTCTGTTATATCTCTACTAGCTATGAACCCGTTCTACGCCCGGGTGGCAAGCATTTTATAGCTATATGGTCTCCCATCCTGGTATGTGCTGCCCCACTCCTATCCTGGTATTCATGGCACCACTCATCCCTATCCTGGTATGCATGGTACCCCTCATCCCTATCCTGGTATGTATGGTCCCCTCACCCCTACCCAAATCTAATATACATGGCACCCCGTTCCTCATTCTGGTATGCATGGTCCCCTCTTCCCCCAATCCTGGTATGCATGGTACCCCCTCATCCCTATCCTGGTATGCATGGTACCTGCTCATCCATATCCTGGTATTCATGGTTCCCTCACCCCCCAATCCTGGTATGCATGGTCCCCTCACCCCCCAATCCCGGTATGCATGGTCCCCTCCTGCCCAATCCTGGAATGCATGGTCCCCTCACCCCCAATTCTGGTATGAATTGTCCCCTCACCCACAATTCTGGTATGCATGGTCCCCCTCATCTCTATCGTAGGATGTATGGTACCCTTCACCCCCAATCCTGGTATGCATGGCCCCATCATCCCAAATCCTGGTATACATGGCACCCCTTACCTCCCAATTATGGTAGGCATGGTCCCCTCACTCCCCAATCCTGGTATGCATGTACCCCTCTATCATGGTATGAATGTTACCCCACATCCCCCAATCCTGGTATGCATGGCCCCCTCACCCCCAATCCTGGTATGCATGGTCCTCTCACTCCCCATCCTGGTATGCATGGTCCCCTCGCCCCCTTCCTGATATGCATGATCCCTTCACCTCCTATCCTGATATGCATGGTCCCCTCTTCCCCCAATCCTGGTATGCATGGTACCCCCTCATCCCTATCCTGGTATGCATGGTACCTGCTCATCCATATCCTGGTATTCATGGTTCCCTCACCCCCCAATCCTGGTATGCATGGTCCCCTCACCCCCCAATCCCGGTATGCATGGTCCCCTCCTGCCCAATCCTGGAATGCATGGTCCCCTCACCCCCAATTCTGGTATGAATTGTCCCCTCACCCACAATTCTGGTATGCATGGTCCCCCTCATCTCTATCGTAGGATGTATGGTACCCTTCACCCCCAATCCTGGTATGCATGGCCCCATCATCCCAAATCCTGGTATACATGGCACCCCTTACCTCCCAATTATGGTAGGCATGGTCCCCTCACTCCCCAATCCTGGTATGCATGTACCCCTCTATCATGGTATGAATGTTACCCCACATCCCCCAATCCTGGTATGCATGGCCCCCTCACCCCCAATCCTGGTATGCATGGTCCTCTCACTCCCCATCCTGGTATGCATGGTCCCCTCGCCCCCTTCCTGATATGCATGATCCCTTCACCTCCTATCCTGATATGCAAGGTCCCCTCACCCCCCTAACCTGGTATGCATGGTTCTCTCAACCCCTATTTTGGAATGCATGGTCCCCTCCCCCAAATCCTGGAATGCATGGTCCCCTCACCCCCCAATCCTGGTATGCATGGTCCCCCCTCATCCATATCGTAGGATGTATGGTACTCCCTCACCCCCAATCCTGGTATGCATGGTCCCTGCATCCCCAATCCTGGTATAAATGGCACCCCTTACCTCCCAATTCTGGTATGCATGGTCGCCTCACCCCCAATCTTGGTATGCATGGTACCCCTCACCCACCTATCCTGGTATGCATGGTACCCCAAATCCCCCATTCCTGGTATGCATGGCTCCCTCACCCCCCAATACTGGTATGCATGGTCCTCTCACCCCCCATCCTGGTATGCATGGTCCCCTCTCCCCCCCAATCCTGGTATGCATGGTCTCCTCACCCCCAATCCTGATATGCATGGTCCCCTCACCCCCAATCCTGATATGCATTGTCCCCTCACCCTCCTATCCTGATATGTATGGTCCCCTCTCCCCCCTATCCTGGTATGCATGGTTCTCTCACCCTCCTATTCTGGTATGCATGGTCACATCACCCCCCAATCCTGGAATGCATGGTCACCTCACCCCCCAATCCTCACATGCATGGTCCCCTCAGCCCCCAATACTGGTATGCATGGTCCCCTCATCCCTATCGTAGGATGTATGGTACCCCTCACCCCCCAATCCTGGTGTGCATGGTCCCCTCACCCCCAATCCTGATGTGCATTGTCCCCTCACCCCTCAATCCTGGTGTGCATGGTTCCCTCACCCCCAATCCTGATGTGCATGGTCCCCTTACCCCCCCAATCCTGATGTGCATGGTCCCCTTACCCCATCTATCCTGATATGCATGGTCCTCTCACCCCCAATCCTGATGTGCATGGTCCCCTCACCCCCCTATCCTGATGTGCATGGTCCCCTCATCCCCAACCCTGATGTGCATGGTACCCTCACCTCCCTATCCTGATATGCATGGTCCCCTCACCGCTACTAAACTGCACACATACCCCCAAAAAACAAACATTTATACTCACCTTTCTTCCTTGTGCTCCAGCGCAGGTCCGATCTGCTGGACACCGGGGGAGGAGAGCGGCACCGAAGTACGCGCATGCCCATACCGCGCGGTCCGGCGCCATATTGCTGAAGACACACTGTAAATGAGTCTTCAGCAAAATGGCACCAGATAGCGCTATGCGCATGTGCGATACCGACGTGCACTCCGGGTCTCCTGCCCCGGGAGAAGGGAAGCGCCGCAGCAACACTCCTCCTGGTCAAGTAAGCATGTGAGTATGGCACCGGAGATCGCGGTATGCATCCAGTACGCATACCGCGATCTCCGGCGCCATACACAGTCCTCACCGCTGGATGCCTCATTCTGTTTGGAGCCAGACTGCGCAGGCATGTCGCGCTTGCGCAGTCTATAAAGGCTTCGGACAGAGGGACGCTTACAGCGTTATTTAAATATTTATTGGCAGAATACTTAAACTCATACACAGTGCAAACCAATGAAAAATGGGAAATGGATGTTAGCCCATTGAACGCAGACAAGTGGAATTATGTTCTTACAGCCAGATTGTACACTAACGGGGCCCTTAACTTATACCAATTATATTTGGTAACTGTAATATGGGAATCAGACCTAATTCTGATGTCTGTTAATTCTTGAATGTTTTCTATTCATGATTTTCGTGAACAAAACACATACAAACTAAAGTTTGTGGTGAAATTCATATGTTTTGTTTTATGCATACCATTAGTGTTGTGCGATACGATACCGCAAGTATTGGGTATCGGCCGATATTAGCTGTATCGGCCCTTCGATACTTAGTTCCGATATTTTCCATATATCGTATACCGGAATCGGAAGTTCCCATAATTCTTTGAGAGGCAATGTGATTTTACTCAGCCAATGAGGAATCCTAAGAAGTGTGGGCACATCCTGTACTGCTGCGGTCATGTTAACTAATGGCATGGCTGTGATTGGATGCTGAAATGATGTCAGAATGCACTATAAAAGGCGTCGCCGCCATTTTAGCGTCACTGTGCTGTGAATTCAGTAAGGGACAGAACGCTGCTGTGCTGACTCTGAGGGACAGTTAGAGATTGCGATTTAGTGTACTGTGCTTTAGGCAGGCTAGCACCAACCGCTGTGTAAAGCTTCCTTTTGCCTGCAGTGTTGTTTTAACAGCTCTGCAAGGTGTGTGTGAGTGCAGGTGACGCTGCAGTTTGCTCTGAATGCAACGCTGTCTGTAGGCATCTGCACGTGTCACTCACAGACTCTTTTTTTTTTCTTCAGTGTAATTCTTGCTGCTCCATGCAATTTAAATTTTAGTGTGACGCGCTTCCATCCGTATCCAATACATTGGTTGCAAACACTATAGAAGTAGACAAAGGAGTAGCCTTTCACAGATTGTGAACAGTTGTGTTTCAGTGTTCACTTCAGTCTGTGTTTTTTATTTTTTGAGTGCACATCACGCTCCAGTTACTTGTTCAAGCACTGCTGCTTGTACTCTGCTGAGCGTGTCTCAGTGCCTCATCCTTGTCATTTCTCTCCAATTGGTTCTACTCCATTCCATTTAAAATAAATATAATCTATTAGTGTGACGCGCTTCCATCCGTATCCAATACATTGGTTGCAAACACTATAGAAGTAGACAAAGGAGTAGCCTTTCACAGATTGTGAACAGTTGTGTTTCAGTGTTCACTTCAGTCTGTGTTTTTTATTTTTTGAGTGCACATCACGCTCCAGTTACTTGTTCAAGCACTGCTGCTTGTACTCTGCTGAGCGTGTCTCTGTGCCTCATCCTTGTCATTTCTCTCCAATTGGTTCTGCTCCATTCCATTTAAAATAAATATAATCTATTAGTGTGACGCGCTTCCATCCGTATCCAATACATTGGTTGCAAACACTATAGAAGTAGACAAAGGAGTAGCCTTTCACAGATTGTGAACAGTTGTGTTTCAGTGTTCACTTCAGTCTCTGCGTAATAACCACACTTAGGCCTTATAACTTTTCTGACTTTCTTTATCAATCTACCAAGATGAAGAAGTCAGTGAGTAAGGCACGTGGTCGTGGCCGTGGAGTTTCAGCAGGGAGAGGACGTGGGGATTCTGTGGCTGCTGCCGCCCTCAGTGACACAGCATCCACCAGTTTTACCCATGAGCGTTCCTTTATGCGCACTTTGGTAGGAGCTCGGCGTGCCCCCTGCTGCGGGAAGAACAAATTGAAGCCGTTGTTGGTTGGATGGCAGCCAATGCATCGACTTCAATTCCTTCCACCTCCTCTCAGGAACACAACACTGTTGAGCAACCATCTGTCTGTTCACCGCCTGTCAAATTGCCCAGGCAGTCAGAGAGTTCTGTACAGGAGCCAGCTGAGTCTCTGCTTCTGTTCTCAGAATCTGTTGGCTCGCAAACACGGGCACAGGCAAGCAGCATTCTGCAATTTGAAGAAGAGGGAGTATGCAGTGATGCGCAACAGCTGTGTCTCTCTCAATCTGATGAGGCGGGTGAGCCAGTGCCGATGGACAGCACACCGCAGAACGCATCTCATGATGATGATGAGACTCAGGTGCCAGGTTTTGTGGAGCATGGTGCTGCCCAGACCATCCAACAGCAGCAGGTGTTGGAAGAGGGTAGTGGAGATGATGAAGTCCGAGACCCAACATGGCGTGAGCAACAGGAAGGTGGTGGGAGCAGCTCTGAGGAAGAGATTGGCCAAACGGTACAAAGAGGAGGGAAAGGTAGGCTGCAGACTCGCTTGCCTGTAGCCTCCAGTTTGGCACCTGTTGGGAGCAGTTCTCTTACAAATGTCAAAATTGGCGCTCCCATGACTTGCACTGCGTGGTCCTTTTTTGACAGACTTGTAGATGATATTTGCTATGTTAAATGCAAGCTGTGTAAGCAAAAAGTTAAAAGAGGTAAAAATATCAGTAACCTGAATACCACAAATATGTGGAAACATGTACGGACAAAGCACTTAGCTGAGTTACAAAGACACACTGGAGATGTAGGCCAACCTACAGCAGCACCTACATCTTCAGGTCGTGTTGGAGCCTCTACCTCCAGCTCACACACACCTGGTTCGGCTTCCTCACAGGATCTCCATGGAAGAACCTCGGTCACTGTTGTCCATAGACAAACTGTTATTCCACCCACAGCAGCAAGTTCACAGTCATCGTCACACTCCCAGGCCACAAAACAGCCATCGGTAGCACAGGCATGGGATAAAAGACGGCCATACTCGGCAAACCATCCACGAGCACAGGCTCTGAATGCTGGCATTGCAAAACTCCTGTCCCTTGAAATGCTGTCATTCAGGCTGGTGGAGACTGACAGTTTCAGGAACTTAATGGCATTGGCAGTCCCACAATATAATGTGCCAAGCCGATTTTATTTCAGCAGGCAAGCCGTCCCTGCTCTGCAAAAACATGTCGAGGGAAACATTAAACATGCGCTACTAAACGCCGTCAGTAGCAGGGTCCACCTGACCACCGATGCGTGGACCAGTACCCATGGCCAGGGACGATACCTTTCCCTCACTGCCCATTGGGTCAATGTTGTGGAGCCGGGTACAGATCTTGCCAGTGGCGCTGTACGTGTTCTGCCAACTCCAAGGATTGCAGGAATCCAGTCTGTACACATTGATTCCTCCTCCTACTCCAGTTCCTCAGAATCATCGCTGCACGAGCCGTCACGGTATACCTCCACATGGACCCGTGAACGCTTACCTGTTGCGACCGATATGAGCACAGCCGTGGCCAAACGTCAACAGGCCATCCTGAAAATGATTTCAATGGGGAATCTAAGCCACACAGCGCAGGAGGTCTGGAATGCCATCAAGCAGGAGAGCGACGTGTGGTTTTTGCATGCGAATCTCCAGCCAGGCTTGGTAGTGTGTGACAATGGCCGAAATCTGGTGGCAGCTCTGGGCCTTGGCAACCTTACTCACATACCATGTCTGGCACATGTGCTCAACTTGGTCGTGCAGAGTTTTTTGAGGGACTATCCGGATCTTGCTGGACTGCTGCAGAAGGTCCGCCTAGAGTGCGCTCACTTGCGACGTTCCAGCATAGCCAGATCGCGCATTGCTGCTCTGCAACGTCGATTTCGCCTTCCTGAACATCGCATCATATGTGACGTACCCACCAGGTGGAATTCCACGTTACATATGTTGGAGCGGTTGTGTGAGCAGCAGACAGCAGTAATGGAGTATCAGCTGCATCAGGCGCAATCAAGTCGCTCTTTGCGCCGTCTACACTTCACCACTACTGAGTGGGCCTCTATGAAGGACATCTGCGACGTTTTGCGTGCGTTTGATGTCTCAACGCGGATGGCGAGTGCAGATGATGCACTAGTCAGCATGACTGTCCCCCTTATCTGCCTGCTTCAGAAATCACTGAAAGCACTAAAGGAAGAGGTTTTGGAAGAGGTGGAGGATGAGGAGTCACAAATTCAATTACCTTCAGGACAGTCAGCGCAACGTGGTTCCTCACAAAGGGCTGGGCAGGGCTCACTTTGTGAGGAGGATGAGGAGGAGGAGGAGTCAATGGAGGAGGAAGAAATCCCTACAGAGGGAGGTACACAACGCTCTAGTCAGTATGTAGAGCGAGGGTGGGGTGATGCAGAGCAGGCAGAGATGACGCCTCTTCCACAGGACAGCTTTTGTTGGCCAGTTGGGAGTCTGCAGCACATGGTTGATTTCATGCTTCAGTGCCTGAGAAACGACCGCCGCATCGCCCACATTCTCACCACGTCAGATCATTGGGTGTACACCCTCCTAGACCCTCGCTACCGGGACAACTTACAAACCCTCATCACACCGGGGAACCGGGACCGTAAAATGCGGGAGTACCAAGACACACTGGTGCAATCCATACTGTTGTACATTCCAGCCGAGAGAGATGCTGCTGCTACTGCTTTACAAAGCAGCTCTGTGCGTCGAGGCAGTGTAGACACCTCTACAACAAGAGGGAGCACAAGCAGCGCCTCTGCACAGGGCAAGAGCTGTATGTTACAAATGTGGCGAAGTTTTGTGACAGCGCCAGCAAGGTCTACACCATCCGAGACGGGTCCAGTCACCAGGAAGTAACGTTTCCGTAAGATGGTGACAGACTACTTGTCTTTCCCTCTAAGTGTACTCCCAGATGCCTCTTCCCCTTTCAAATTTTGGGTCTCTAAGTTGGATACATGGCCAGAGCTTAGCCAGTATGCATTGGAGGTGCTGGCTTGCCCTGCTGCCAGTGTATTATCTGAGCGCGTCTTTAGTGCTGCAGGTGGTGTACTAACAGACCGTCGCATGCGACTATCCTCAGAGAATGTAGACCGGCTTACTTTTCTGAAAATGAACAAGGCATGGATATCACCTGAATTTGCCTGTCCGTTTTCAGATTAAATAACTGTTTGGCAACATTTTCCATGTCTCCTGTTATGTTCATCTTTCTACCACCTGAACTCTACTCCCTGGGCTACAACACCGCCATTTGTTGCTCGTAAGTAATTGGCAGGGGTACTGACTCCTGGCCAGCCTGGTTACAGCACGACAGCTGTTTCCTGGCAGTGTGAACGTCAATTATCCTCCAATAAGTTGTGCTGTCGTGTTGCATTCGGGTTAGCCGACTCTATGGTGCCTGCAGTTTAGGTGATTCCTATGTGTGCTGTGGGATATGTAAATAAAGGCTGTTTCCATTGTGACAATAGGACAAGCACTGTCATGTATAGTGTACAGTTCCTGTAGCGTCTTGTGCTTGGGTGCGAGGAAAACACAGGAGACATAGGTTGAAATGAAATGACTTGTATTACTTCATACAAGCATGCTGAAAAGTTCACACAGTTTGCAGGAACAGCGACAGGAGACACAGCAGGCCAGAGTAACTTCAAGCACTACAATAAATCTCCAAAGCAGGTTCAGGATCTCTTCTCTGTACCGTCATTCCTCTGCAAACATGGATTCACCAAACAGCAGGTTTCCAGAGTCCAAAAGTGTTCCAAGGTTCCTCAGTAGGGAATAGCTGGAGTACAAGTCCAAGGCTTCCAGGAGTCAGGTCACAGACTGACTGAGGCTTGATTCAGGAGCACTGATTGTTCAGCTGAGGCTGCTTAAGAAGCAAGAGGGAAGAATCAGGGCGGGAACATGAAAACTGGAAACTCCATATTAACTGAGGGCAAGAGCTGCAGAAAGACAGAAAGCAAAATGGCCGACGGAAAACTGAGTTTCAAGGAACATGTCAACAGAGACAAAGAACCTTACATTACTCCCCCCTTAGGGACAACCTCCGGATGACCTCAGACCAGGCTTGTCAGGGTACCTCTGATGAAACTGGCGGAGCAGGCGAGGAGCATTTACATTATTGACTGGTTCCCATGAGTTGTCCTCCACTGGGTAGCCCTGCCATTTAATCAAATATTGCAACTGATTTCTGTACAACCTGGAATCTAGAATCCTTTCCACCATAAATTCTTCCTGACCATCGACCAGCACTGGGTCAGGGCAAGGAGAAGAACGTCCAGGAAACGTATTGGGTGTTGCAGCCTTTAGTAGGGATACATGAAAGACAGGGTGGATTCTCATAGTTCTGGGCAGTTGAAGATGACAAGCAACAGCACTTATAATCTTATTGATCTTATAAGGTCCAATGTACTTATGTCCCAATTTAGATGATGGAATCTTTAATTTAAGATTTCTGGTTGACAGCCAGACCAAATCTCCTACCTTGAAAGCTGGTGCAGGTTTACGAAATTTATCTGCTGCTTTCTTGTACCTTTCCTGAGCCAATTCTAGATTTTCCTTTAGAAGATCCATATTCTTTTGTAAAGAAGTGATTCTTTCAGCCACTGCCGGCAAGGGCGTATCTATGGGAAATCGAGGAAGAATGTTAGGATGATAACCTAGATTGCAGTAAAAAGGAGACTGCTTAGTGGAGGCGCTCTGAGAGTTGTTATAAGAGAACTCAGCCAGTGGAAGTAGATTCACCCAATCATCCTGTAGGTGGCAGATAAAACAGCGGAGATACTGCTCCAGGGTCTGATTGGTTCGTTCTGTCTGTCCATTAGTCTGGGGATGAAAAGCAGAAGAAAGGTTTACTTTAATGTCCAATGCTGCACGGAAATTTTGCCAAAACCTTGAAGTGAATTGCACCCCTCGATCCGAAATGACCTCATCTGGTACTCCATGTAAGCGAAACACATTCTTAATCATCAAGTCTGATGTCTGTTTTGCAGTGGGTAAGCCGACACAAGGGATAAAATGAGCTGCCTTTGTTAGACGGTCAACCACCACTAGAATGGTGTTCTTCCCTTGAGAGGTTGGTAACTCCACAATGAAGTCCATAGAAATGGATCCCCACGGGCGGGACGGGGTGGGAAGAGGTTGCAACAGACCAGTTGGTGAGGAGCGAGGTGTTTTGCATCTTGCACAGACTTCACATGAAGTGACATAGTTTAAGACATCTTTCCTGTAAGTGGGCCACCAAAAGAAACGAGAAAGAAATTCTTGTGTCTTTAGAATTCCCCTATGCCCGGCTATCTTGGAATCGTGGATGAGTTGCAATACTCTCAATCTGACTGTTTCAGGTATATACAGACGTTGTCCCTGAATCCACACACCATTCTTAAAGACAACACTTACGTCCCTTGGGGGTTGAGCCAACAAAGAATCCGCATGGTATGCTTCCTTGATGTCCTTAAGTAGGTCTTGATTATGAATCACTCCCAGGAATCTAGAGTCAGGAAGAATAGTCTTAGGAGGAGTAAGTGGACGTGTCTCTGCTGAATGAATCCTAGAGAGTGCATCAGCCTTTCCATTGCGCGATCCTGGTCTATAAGAAATGACAAAATTAAATTGGTTTAGGAAAAGATTCCAGTGAGCCTGGCGAGGAGTCAGGCACTTAGCCGACCTGATAAATTCAAGGTTACGATGGTCTGTAAGGACGACTATTTGCTGTGCAGCTCCCTGAAGAAGGTGTCTCCATTCCTTGAAGGCGGCAATAATGGCCAACAATTCTCTATTGCCCACATCGTAGTTCCTCTCAGCCGAAGACAACTGCTGGGAAAAGAAGGCACAGGGATGCAAGACATTCTTCTCACCTGTTCTCTGAGAGAGTATAGCTCCAACGGCACAGTCTGAAGCATCCACCTCTATTATGAAGGCAAGCTCGGGGTTGGGATGTACTAAGATAGGTGCGGTGGTAAATTTATCCTTTAAACAGGAAAATGCTTCCTGAGTTTGCGGGGTCCAGGAGAACCTAGACTGTTTCCGGGTAAGTTGGGTGATAGGTGACACTACCTCAGAAAAATTCTTAATGAAACGTCTATAGAAGTTGGCAAACCCGATGAAACGCTGCACCTCCTTCACATTTCTAGGAATTGGCCAATCCTTGATGGCTTGGGTCTTGCTTCCATCCATACTATTCCCTTGCGTAGATAGTACATACCTCAGAAATTGAATTTCGGTCCTATGGAATTCACATTTTTCAAGTTTGATGTAGAGATGGTTTTGTCTTAGGCGTTCTAAGACCATTCTCACATGTCCATGATGTTCCTCTGTGGAGTTAGAAAAAATTAGAATATCATCCAGATAAATCACCACAAATGTATCTAGGAGATCCCTGAAGATATCATTCACGAAGTGTTGGAAAGTGGCTGGGGCGGTACTCAGACCAAAAGGCATAACTAGATATTCAAAGTGTCCATAGCGTGACTTGAAAGCAGTCTTCCATTCATCCCCAGGTCTAATACGGACCAAGTTATAGGCCCCACGGAGATCCAGTTTAGAGAAAATTTTGGCACGCCGCACTCTCTCCAACAATTCAGGGATTAAAGGCAATGGATAATGGTTTCTAATAGTAACCTTATTGAGTTCCCTATAGTCTATGCAGGGTCTCAGAGATCCATCTTTCTTCTTCACAAAGAAGATGGGTGCACCTGCGGGAGATGAAGAGGGGCGTATGAAGCTCTTGGCTAAATTTTCGTCTATATAATCCTTCAAAGCTTTTAGCTCGGGCCCCGCTAGGGGGTAGATCTTACCAAAAGGTATCTCGGCTCCAGGCAATAATTCAATTGGACAATCATATGGACGGTGAGGAGGAAGCTGATCAGCGTTCTTCTTGTCACATAAATCCACATAGTCCTGGTATACAGCTGGTAGTTCAGGGACTGACATGGTTCCTTTAGGAACAGAGCAAGCTGAAACTCCTTGACTCATCTGTTTCTCCGGAAAGTGTAATTCCTTGGTCTCCCAGTTAATCGTAGGATTCTGCGCCTGCAGTCATGGTAGCCCTAGAATAATGGGAAAGTGGGGAGAAGAGATAAGCATAAAAGACATTTTCTCCTGATGATCTTTACCCATAAGGACCCTCAAAGGCTCTGTTTCTTGATCCACTGGTCCAGAAGTCAGTAGAGAGCCATCCACAGTCTCCATCTGTACTGGAGTAGCCTTCTTCACTGAACGTATCCCCTGTTTCAGAGCAAAGGAGATATCCATAAAATTTCCACTTGCTCCTGAGTCGATCATAGCAGAGCTAGACACCCAGACTTAGTCAACCCAGAGTTTGATGGAAAGGAAGCAATGAGAATTGTTTCTTTTACAACTCAGCTGGGACACCGCTGAGGAAACTTGAAAAATTGCAGCGTTTATACCGTCATCGTCCCCAGAACTAACAGAGTTTAAGTCCGAGAAATCAAGATCTCTTGCAGCAGATCTCTCTGGAGCCTGAGGCTCGGACATGACAGAGCTCCTCTCGCAACACTCACAGTGAATGACTACTGCAGTAGTCTTACGAGAACGGCTGGGGCAGTTTATAATGAAGTGCCCTGACTTACCACAGTAGAAACATAGATTTTCCTTTATACGATGTTCTTTGCGTGCATCACTAAACCGTCTTTGTAAAGAGTCCACCTGCATGGGTTCAGGTTCTGGTTCCCTTGTGATCCTACTCAAAGGTTCCTTAGCTGAGGAGGGAGGTAGTAAAAGGTTAGTGCGATTATTTTCGAACCATCTCTCTTGTCTGCGTTCAGTCAGACGAGCATCAATACGGATACAATAGTTATTAAAGTCACCTAACGCAGTGGGAGGGTCGGCACAAGCAAGTTCATCCTTAATCAGTGGAGACAACCCTTTCCGAAAAATAGATTTTTTAGCGGAAGTGTCCCAAGTGGTATCAAGAGCCCATCTCCTGAAATCCAGGGCATATTCGGCTACTGAACGCTTACCTTGGCGCAAAGTTAACATGGCTGCTTCAGCTGTTGCACCTCGATTGGGGTTATCAAACACCTGCCCCATGGCTGAAATAAAAGGTGATTCAAACAATCATCCTCAGTCTCAATCAGAAGGTTTGCCCACATCAAAGCCTTATTGGTAAGCAACATGATTATAGTAAGCACTTTGGATCGTTCAGTGGGAAATTGTGAAGCATGTGCAGAGAAAAATAAATTGCATTGATTAATAAATCCCCTGAATTTCTCACGTTCACCGCCAAAACGAAAAGGAGGTAATTTGGGAATCCCAGAACTTGGGGTTATGGCAGGAGCCTGGGCTCGTTCCTCTAGAGCCTCAATCCTGGCTCGCAATTCCTGGGTAGTCTGTCCAAACACTTGCAAATTATGATTAGTGAGGTCCTGTAGGCTTGCAAAACGGGTTTTTAAAGTCTGTACATCTGAAAGGATTGTATCAGTCACTCCGCAAAGTTCCTTTATGCGGGCCTCCATCTTCCAGATCTTTTAAGGCAGAAGTGCTGGAAGGAGAAGAGGAAAGGAAAAAAAAAAAAAAAACAATAGTGTTTACCTGTGGTAACACTCCAGAGTAAAATTTTAAGGGAATGCGCTCACCTGGAATGGTTGTGAGAAGTCACAACCACTGTCATCACATAAGGTTTTAAACGGACATCTGATATCCACAGTCACAGCAGACACGGCTTTCCCAGACCCAGCAGACACTAAACATTGGCTCCTGAATCTTGTCATGTATAGTGTACAGTTCCTATAGCGTCTTGTGCTTGGGTGCGAGGAAAACACAGGAGACATAGGTTGAAATGAAATGACTTGTATTACTTCATACAAGCATGCTGAAAAGTTCACACAGTTTGCAGGAACAGCGACAGGAGACACAGCAGGCCAGAGTAACTTCAAGCACTACAATAAATCTCCAAAGCAGGTTCAGGATCTATTCTCTGTACCGTCATTCCTCTGCAAACATGGATTCACCAAACAGCAGGTTTCCAGAGTCCAAAAGTGTTCCAAGGTTCCTCAGTAGGGAATAGCTGGAGTACAAGTCCAAGGCTTCCAGGAGTCAGGTCACAGACTGACTGAGGCTTGATTCAGGAGCACTGATTGTTCAGCTGAGGCTGCTTAAGAAGCAAGAGGGAAGAATCAGGGCGGGAACATGAAAACTGGAAACTCCATACTAACTGAGGGCAAGAGCTGCAGAAAGACAGAAAGCAAAATGGCCGACGGAAAACTGAGTTTCAAGGAACATGTCAACAGAGACAAAGAACCTTACAAGCACCCACTGTAGGACTGTGTGATTCGGTAACTGCGGACGGCTTGCGTCCTGTCAACTTACATTTTCATGGGTGCGTTCTGCTACCCGTCCGGGGTCCAGTACCGTCAACTGGTTCTCCCCAGTGCCTTTGGCCTAGGTGCCTCCATCTCCGTATACGAGTTCCAGCAACGTCTGCTGGTCCTTGGTAGTGCTTTGGATCACAGGTACCTCCTGCTTAGTAACCGTGTCACAGTAACGTCAGCTGGTACTCGGTTGTGACATTGCCTCTTTTCCTTCTGCTACCCGTCCGGGGTCCAGTACCGTCAACTGGTTCTCCCAGTGCCTTTGGCCTAGGTGCCTCCATCTCCGTATACGAGTTCCAGCAACGTCTGCTGGTCCTTGGTAGTGCTTTGGAGCACAGGTACCTCCTGCTTAGTAACCGTGTCACAGTAACGTCAGCTGGTACTCGGTTGTGACATTGCCTCTTTTCCTTCTGCTGCCCGTCCAGGGTCCAGTACCGTCAACTGGTTCTCCCCAGTGCCTTTGGCCTAGGTGCCTCCATCTCCGTATACGAGTTCCAGCAACGTCTGCTGGTCCTTGGTAGTGCTTTGGAGCACAGGTACCTCCTGCTTAGTAACCATGTCACAGTAACGTCAGCTGGTACTCGGTTGTGACATTGCCTCTTTTCCTTCTGCTGCCCCTCCGGGTTCCAGCACAGTCAGCTGGTCCTCGTTACTTCCATTGTCTCTTATTCCATCTGATACCCGTCCGGGTTCCAGTAACGTCAGCTGGTTCTCGGAAATTAGCCGACCTTAAAGACCACCCAGAAGAAGATGACGACAACAAGGACGACGAGCATGAAGCCAACCAGCCTGAACACCATCACAAAGAAAAAATAAAAGATTACCCTGAAGAAGATCACCAACAGGACAAAGAAGGTTAAGACAAACTACAAGATACAGAACAACAGACAGAAGAACAATAAGCAGAAGATCAAAAAGCAGAAGAACATGAAGTATAAGACCAAAATGAAGAGAAAAATATATGCTCTAAATTCTAAGCAGAAGAAGACTAAGCAGTGTATGGGGGTGAGTCCTTTCCTCCTCGTGGTGCCCCTGGAAAATGCCTGCTGCTGCAGGCTAAACTGAACACGGACAAATACTGTTGTAATTTAAATCTTTTGTGACAGCAAGAACGGAAGGATGAAAAATTCATACTTTTACAGATTACAAGTACAGGAATCTCTGTCACAAATAAGAATATGATGAAGAAGATGAAGAGGAAAAAGATGAAGAATTTGAATATGAAGAAGATTAATAGTTTAATAATAACAATATGAGTAATGTAAACAAAAACATGAATAGCAAGAACTTTAAGAAGCAGATTAAGAAGGTGAAGATGAAGAATAATTTGATGAGAAAGATGATGCTGCTGAAGATTATGAAGGAGAAAGTGTGGCACTGGCAAAAGTTAAAAAGGTGAAGAGCATGGAAGTTGTGAAACATACATATTTGCCAAAATAGAAAAAAGGTTAACAACATTGTCAATTTGTTCGTCAATCCAAATGTATTTCCAAAAAAAAATATATTAATGCTATTCCAATGCATTGGGTTAAACATGTATGCCTTTATTGTCTCCTCAACCTCCCCCAATACATTCTACATTACTCTTTGTTGTTTTCCTTCATGTACAATTAACCAACAAGGCAAGAATGGGTTTTTTTAAATGTCGATATTTGGTTCTCATAGACTTACATTGGACTTCCGGTATCGGTATCGGGTATCGCCGATATTTTAGTGATATCGGCGATACCATTCCGATCCGATATTTTTAGATATCGAGCAGTATCGCTCAACACTACATACCATATGTTTGCAAAAACAAACAAACAAGACTTATCTATTTTTGATCAGAGTAATGGATAAAGGTTACATATACAGGTATATGGGTTCATGAAAATCACAAATGAAATCCATGTGCTATTCCTGTGCTATCTGTGTATTAAAATCAGTTATGTACCACTGATTGTAAAACTGAAACCCTGACCAAACATTGCTGAAACTTTGATCCAAATCATCATTACAAAATCTGATAAGAGTGGTTGTGTTGTGGTCCTGGATGGGCAGTATAAGAAAGGCAGCCTTATTTGATTTTGGTTGATAATAGCACTTATAAAAGAGTGGTTGCGTACCCTTCTGATATTTGCAAGAACAAACTGTAATTCGTGGCAGGAAGGGAACATAGAGGGGTTTTGGATTGGAAAACTAAAATTTTCTTAATTAAAGGTCATCCTATTATGGCCATATTTCATGTGCTACTAAAATTACATAAGCAAACCCCTACTTCATTATATCAGGCATTAACATTCTGTATGAAAGTTTGAGCACATGGAGCAGCATCTTACTCCTCTTGTTGCACGTATACCAGGTTTTCTACCAGACAGAACCACTATTTTACAGGTGCTTGATAAAATGGAATGGAATGAAGGGTATCATTTTATGTCTTGTGATATAATCAATCTATACCAATATTTTCCACATAACTTAGCAATTCAGTCTATCTCACATTATCTTGAATGATGCAGTGCATATGACCGTGAACTCAAGGAATTAATTTCGATGGCAATTGATTTTTTTTATGTTTAATAAGGAGGTTTTTTTCCAAACAAATGGAATTTACTTGGGTCATGGTTCACACCCTCTTTGGCAATTTTATTTGCTGCTTGGTGGGAGGAACAATACATATTTTTCCACTATATAATCCATTTTTTCACAATTTGGTGTGGTCACTGTGCCAACGACATCTTCATCCTTTGGACTCAGGGCATAGCAACCATACCAGATTTTATGCATTATGATCATTTTAATGATTTGAATCTTTAATTTGCTTTCTCTAGTCCAGGCAACAGTGTGGAGTAGGGTTGAGTGAAACGGGTCGTTAAATTTCAAAAATCGCCGCTTTTCGACAAAGTCATGTTTCATGAAACGAAACTCGACCATGACGTGCAGTCGGCCGAACGCTCGGCGACCAATTTGGCAAAGAAGTTGGGGCCAGGTTTCACCACTTCAAATTCCCCGCCCAAGCCGCGTCATTGGCTGAGCCACCCACCGGCTCAGCCAATGAGCGGTGCTGGATTCAAATCCCCTGCCAAAGAGACGCCGCTCATTGGCAGAGCCGGCGAGCGGCTCAGCCAATGAGCTGCGCGGGATTCAAATCCACCGCCATTGGCTGAGTGGTGCCGCCCGGCTTTGTGTGTGTGTGTGTGTATATACAGGCATCGTCCGATGGGACTACAAGTCCCATCCGGCTATGCCTGCTACACTGTCAGTCTGTGTGTGCGTGTATGCAGGCATCGTCCGATGGGACTACAAGTCCCATCCGGCTACGCCTGCTACACTGTCAGTGAGTGACACATTAGCCAATGATGGGACAGTAGTAGTAGCTAATGTGTTGAATGTAAAAAAAAACATACATTACATACACAACATACAGAACATGCAACATATAACACATAACATACATATAACACATAACATACATATAACATACAACACGTAACACACATATAACATACATATAATACAGAACATAAATATAACACATAACATACATATAACATACAACACATAACATACAGTACATACATATAACATACAACACATAACATACAGAGCATACATATAACACATAACATACAGAACATACATATAACATACAACACATAACACAGTACATACATATAGCACATAACAAACAGAACATACATATAACATACATCACGTAACATACATATAACACATAACATACAGTACATACATATAACATACAGCACGTAACATACATATAACATACAATACATAACATAGAGTACATACATATAACATACAACACGTAACATACATATAACACATAACATACAGTACATACATATAACATACAACACGTAACATGCATATAACATACAACACATAACATAGAGTACATACATATAACATACAACACGTAACATACATATAACACATAACATACAGAACATACATATAACACATAACATACAGAACATACATATAACATACAACACATAACACAGTACATACATATAGCACATAACAAACAGAACATGCATATAACATACATCACGTAACATACATATAACACATAATATACAGTACATACATATAACAAACAACACGTAACATACATATAACAAAGAACACTTAACAAACATATAACATACAACACATAACATACATAAAACACATAACATACAGTACATACATATCACATACAACACATAACATACATATAACATACAACACATAACATACAGTACATACATATAACACATAACATACAGAATTTACATATAACATACAACATGTAACATTCATATAACACATAACATACAGTGCATACATATAATATACAACACATAACATACAGTTATATGAAAAAGTTTGGGCACCCCTATTAATCTTAAGCTTAACCCCTTAATGACCAAGCCATTTTGTAGGTTAAAGACCAGGCCAATTTTTACAATTCTGACCACTGTCTCTTTATGAGGTTATAACTCTGGAACGCTTCTACGGATCTTGGCGATTCTGAGATTGTTTTCTCGTGACATATTGTACTTTATGATAGTGGTAAAATTTCTTCAATATAACTTGCGTTTTTTTATGAAAAAAACGGAAATATGGCAAAAATTTTGAAAATTTTGCAATTTTCAAACTTTTAATTTTTATGCCATTAAATCAGAGAGATATGTCACAAAAATTAGTTAATAAATAACATTTCCCACATGTCTACTTTACATCAGCACAATTTTGGAACCAAAATTTTTTTTTGTTACGAAGTTATAAGTGTTAAAATTTGACCAGCAATTTCTCATTTTTCCAACAAAATTTACAAAACCATTTTTTTTAGGGACCACCTCACATTTGAAGTGAATTTGAGGGGTCAATATGACAGAAAATACCCAAAAGTGACACCATTCTAAAAACTGCACCCCTCAACGTGTTCAAAGCCACATTCAAGAAGTTTATTAACCCTTTAGGTACTTCACAAGAATTGAAGCAATGTGGAAGGAAAAAATGAACATTTAACTTTTTTTCCCAAAATTTTTCTTTCGACACAATTTTTTTAAATTTTGTCAAGGGTATCAGGAGAAAATGAACCACAATATTTGTTGAACAATTTCTCCAGAGTACACCGATATACCATGTGTGGGGGTAAACCACTATTTGGGCGCATGGCAGAGCTCGGAAGGGAAGCAGCGCCATTTGACTTTTTTGGCTGGAATTGAGATTGGACGCCATGTCGCATTTGGAGAGTCCCTGTGTGCCTAAACAGTGGAAACCCCCCACAAGTGACCCCATTTTGGAAACTGGACCCCTCAAGGAACTCATCTAAATGTGTTGTGAGAGCTTTTAACCCCCAAGGGCTTCACAGAAGGTTATAACGTAGAGCCGTAAAATTAAAAAATCATATTTTTTCCACAAAAATGATCTTTTCATCCCAATTATTATTTTCCAAAGGATAAAATGACCCCAAAAGTTATTGGGCAATTAGTCCTGAGTAAGCTGATACCCCATATGTGAGGGTAAACCACTATTTGGGCGCATGGCAGAGCTCGGAAGGGAAGCAGCGCCATTTGACTTTTTTGGCTGGAATTGAGATTGGACGCCATGTCGCATTTGGAGAGTCCCTGTGTCCCTAAACAGTGGAAACCCCCCACAAGTGACCCCATTTTGGAAACTAGACCCCCCAAGGAACTTATCTAAATGTGTTGTGAGAGCTTTTAACCCCCAAGCGCTTCACAGAAGGTTATAACGTAGAGCCGTAAATTAAAAAATCATATTTTTTCCACAAAAATGATCTTTTCATCCCAATTTTATTTTCCAAAGGATAAAAGGACCCCAAAATTTATTGTGCAATTAGTCCTGAGTACGCTGATACCCCATAGGTGGGGGTAAACCACTATTTGGGCGCATGGCAGAGCTCGGAAGGGAAGCAGCGCCATTTGACTTTTTTGGCTGGAATTGAGATTGGACTCCATGTCGTATTTGGAGAGTCCCTGTGTGCCTAAACAGTGGAAACCCCCCACAAGTGACCCCATTTTGGAAACTAGACCCCCCAAGGAACTTATCTAGATGTGTGGTGAGAGCTTTGAACCCCCAAGGGCTTCACAGAAGGTTATAACGTAGAGCAGTAAAATTAAAAAATCATATCTTTTCCACAAAAATTATCTTTCCACCCCCAATTGTTATTTTCCAAAGGGTAACAGGACCCCAAAAGTTATTGTGCAATTTGTCCTGAGTATGTTGATACCCCATATGTGGGGGTAAACCACTATTTTGACGCATGGCAGAGCTCGAAAGGGAAGGAGCGCCTTTTTCAAATGCAGACTTTGATGGAATGGTCTGTGGGTGTCATGTCACGTTTGGATAGCCCCTGATGTGCCTAAATAGTAGAAACCCCCCACAAGTGACTCCATTTTGGAAACTAGACCCCCCAAGGAACTTTTCTAGATGTGTGGTGAGCACTTTGAACCCCCAAGTGCTTCACAGAAGTTTATAACGTAGAGCCGTGAAAATAAAAAAATCATATTTTTTTCCACAAAAATAATATTTTTGCCCCAAATTTTTATTTTTATAAGGGTAACAGGAGAAATAGGACCCCAAAAGCTATTGTGCAATTTGTCCTGAGTACGCTGATATCCCATATGTGGGGGGGAACCACTATTTTGACGCATGGCAGAGATCGGAAGGGAAGGAGCACCGTTTTTAAATGCAGACTTTGATGGAATGGTCTGCGGGTGTCATGTCGCGCTTGGAGAGCCCCTGATGTGCCTAAACAGTAGAAACCCCCCACAAATGACCCCATTTTGCAAACTAGACCCCCCAAGGAACTTATCTAGATGTGTGGTCAGCACTTTGAACCCCCAAGGGCTTCACAGAAGTTTATAACGTAGAGCCGTGAAAAAAAAAAAATCATATTTTTTTCCACAAAAATGACCTTTTTGCCCCCAAATTTTTATTTTTATAAGGGTAACAGGAGAAATAGGACCCCAAAAGCTATTGTGCATTTTGTCCTGAGTACGCTGATACCCCATATGCGGGGGGGAACCACTGTGATCGCCTTACTGCGATCTTTGGGAGGCACAATGAACAAATCTACAAAAGGTGAAGAATTGGTTTTCTTTTTTACGCCGTTCCTCGTGCGGTATTAGTGATTAGGCGACTTTATTCCTCGGATCGCTGTGATTACAGCGATACCAGATTTACTTCCTTTTTTCATGTTTAGCTTCTGTCACACACTAAAAGATGCTTTTTTTTGGAATAATTTTTTGTAAGAATTTTTTGCATCGCCGTATTTTGAGAGCTATAATTTTTCCATATTTCGGCCGACAGAGTTATCTGTGGGCTTATTTTTTGCGGGACGAGCTGACGTATTTATTGGTACCATATTCGGGCACATAACGTTTTTTGATCGCTTCCTATTCCGATTTTTGTGGAAGCAGAATGAACAAAAACCAGCAATTCAGGAATTGTTTTTTTTTTATTTTTTTTCCCCCATTCCGCGTGTGGTAAAATTGATAAAGCAGCTTTATTCTTCGGGTCACTACGATTACAGCGATACCTCATTTATATATTTTTTTTATGTTTTGGCGTTTTTTACACAATAAAGAATTTTATAGAAAAAATAATTATTTTTGCATCAGTTTATTCCGCGAGCTATAACTTTTTTATTTTTTCGCTGATGATGCTATATAGCAGCTTGTTTTTTGCGGGACAAGATGACGTTTTCAGCGGTACCATGATTATTTATATCTGACTTTTTGATCGCGTGTTATTGCACTTATTCCAAGCGGTATGATGATACTGCTTGGAAAAAGTATAATTTACTACTTTTTTGTGTTTTTTTTTTACGGCTTTCACTGAAGGGGTTAACTAGGGTTACGATTTTATAGATGGGATTTTTACGGACATGGCGATACCTAACATGTGTATTTTTTTTGTTTTTTATTTTTTTATTACATAAAAATGTGTATTTTTTAGGGGATTTTTTTAAATTATTTTTTAATATTTTTTTTTTAATTTTTTTTAAAAAATGATTTTTTTTCAACTTGTCCCTTTATGGGACTTTCACTTTTTTTTACTTTTGATTGCAGTTACAATGCATTGCAATGCTCCAGCATTGCAATGCATTGTACCTATGGGGAAAGCTGATCACAGCAGCTTCCTGTAGCTAAATGACCCGGAGGTTGTCATGACAACCCCCGGGTCATCAAGGCAGAGATCGGGCCCTGCAAATACAGTGCAGGGTGCCGATCTGAGGCAGAGGGAGCTCCCGACCCTCTGCCTCCCCCCCTGAGCTCTGCGATCGCGCTGGATCGCAGCAGTCAGGGGGTTAACAGCCAGGGGTGGTGGGGGCTCCGCTCCTGGCTGTCAGTGCAGGAAGCCTGGCCACTGCAGCGCCGGCTCCTGCACTGATCGCGCTGGGGAAGCTGAAATTTCAGCTTCTCCTGTGCGATCGCTGCTGTGTTTGGTCAGTCAGATTGACTGACCAATCACAGCGCTGTGAGTGCGGGGACCGACGGCAAAGGTCCCCGCACCGCTTGCCGTGCCTGTCAGCTGTCTGTGACAGCTGTCGGCACTGATCTACCACTGCGTGTTTACACGCATAGTCCGTGCATAGTCCGTCCTGGTGCCGGAACTGGCACCTTGCCATGACGGACTGTGCACGTCAGTGGACATTAAGGGGTTAATGTTTGATAAAAATTGGTGTTTTTGCAACAGCTATTTCAGTTTGATATATATAAAAACTATTGGACACAGTAATGTTTCTGCCTTGAAATGAGGTTTATTGTACTAGCAGAACATGTGCAATCTGCATTCAAACAAAATTTGACAGGTGCATAAGTATGGGCACCCTTATCATTTTCTTGTTTTAAATACTCCTTCCTACTTTTTACTGACTTACTAAAGCACTTTTTTTTGTTTTGTAACCTCATTGAGATTTGAACTTCATAGCCAGGTGTATGCAATCATGAGAAAAGCTACTTAAAGTGGCCACTTGCAAGTTGTTCTCCTGTTTGAATCTCCTCTGAAGAGTGGCATCATGGGCTCCTCAAAACAACTGTCAAATGATCCGAAAACAAAGATTATTCAACATACAGGTCCTTCTCAAAAAATTAGCATATAGTGCTAAATTTAATTATTTTCCATAATGTAATGATTACAATTAAACTTTCATATATTTTAGATTCATTACACACCAACTGAAATTTGTCAGATCTTTTATTGTTTTAATACTGATGATTTTGGCATACAACTCCTGATAACACAAAAAACCTGTCTCAAAAAATTAGCATATCAAGAAAAGGTTCTCTAAACGACCTATTACCCTAATCTTCTGAATCAACTAATTAACTCTAAACACATGCAAAAGATTCCTGAGGCTTTTAAAAACTCCCTGCCTGGTTCATTACTCCAAACCCCCATCATGGGTAAGACTAGCGACCTGACTGATGTCAATAAGGATTTCTCCCTTGAGTGCAATCCTTATTGTTTACATGCTCAATACACAAATACACACACCACTACCCCAGTACTTTCATACTAGGATCCTATTTGAGCATGTAAATAAATATACCAGAAAAATCTATTTGAATATAACAATTCAATTTTATTTCCATAAAATGTTTCCACCATATAACAACATCAAAAGGGATGCAAGATCTGGTCTAGGGACATTACAGACTTCTCATTAATAATATCATATATGCCAAACGAGTATACATTGTTATCAGCCCACTGAATAATGCTATCAATGGTTCCCCACAAAAACCCTGAATTGGGTCAATATTATCTGCCTACCAATAACCATTGCTCTTTCTAGATGCGGGTGCTCCAATCTCCCACCTTAGTCACACCACTTAGTATCAAACATATGGTGAGATCATATATAGGTGAGAGGTAAATGGAGCACCACCATCCAAAACCGCAATATCACGAAAGGCTATATCTAACCCAAACCCTCAAGGGTTTAGTGTGATCCACAATATGTATGCAACACAGAGCTTCTAAACCATGATATATCTCATACCTGAGTACTGGCAGTTTAAAGAATATATCAGAGAGTCCTGTCCCATCTGCCCCGACGCGCACGTTTCGCCCAGCTTCTTCCGGGGGCGTGTCAGGGCAGAGGGTGTGCACTCCTTAAATATTTACCCTTCACCAATCGTTATCGATCAAAGCTGTTTTCACACAGGTGCAACCCCTTCGGTAAACTAGCGGCGCATGCGCTCATCATGTCGGGCACAAATCAACATCCGTTTGCGGTCTCGATGACGTCCACCCTCTCACCGTCCGTGAAGGTATCACATGACCGGTGTGGGTGACGTCAGCGTCTCAGACCGCGCTCGAAATATCGCGAGCCCATACACGACTTGCGCATGCGCACAAATACCGATCCCATAGAACATAACCTGTGAATCTGTTACTTCATGTTTAGAGAAAAATAAACACAATTATGACACAAATCTTTAACAAAAATTAATCTTCCATTAAATGGCAATCAAAAACCAAAAACAAATATTTTTTATATATATAACTGTTGTTTCTCATATTTAAGATGCCCCTTCGTGGCCACCATCATAATGGCCTTGTTACTATTTCATCGCTGAAAACATTTATATATAACAATTGTCAATCTGATCTTATATTCCTAAATAGGATTCATGTATTGTCTCTAATCATATTACAAGATGTTTGTATCTATCACCCTATATAGATGATCATATATATTACCCATCATATAACTATTATATATATATATTTAAATCTTTCTTCAGATATTCCGGTTTTCAGAAAGATTCCACCAAAGGCACTGTACAACAGCTTCATCTTGAAAACTTGTCATCATTGGAATATTCTCTCTCATGTAGCAACACTCGACCAATCCCCAATCAGCTCCAACCAAATGAAATAAAAAGAAAACAGGTAAGTAAAATCCTATACTTTAAAATAAAATTTGTGCATTAAAAACATAGTAGGCAGAGATATAAGCACACCCACTGCCCATAGCTCATTTCAATAAATGCTATCTCAAAACCACAACCCTAATTGATTTTAAATAATTTCTATAGAAATGCTCCAAAGCCTGTGCTTTCATTTAACCCCTGTGGGCTCATTGTGCCCAACCTATATATCCATCTACACTCCAATTTGGCTAATTCCTTGCCCAAATCTCCACCTCTAAAACCCAATGATAGAGAGTCAATACCCCTGATTTTCAAAAATTGAGATCTGCAGTCATGGAATTTTTTGAAGTGTCTGGGAAGCGTTTTTAACATTGTTTCATCTTCGATGGTTTTCGCCTTTTCTATATCTAAACAATGCTCCCGTGTCCTAATTTTCAATTCTCTAGTAGTGAGGCCTATATATACCTTATTGCAAGGACATGACGCATGATATATGACTCCTCTGGATACACATGTAATGTGTTTCCTTATTTCAAAAATTCTTGAGCCATCGTGATTTTTAAATTTATTTGTTTTCACCAAATTTGCACACGCCTTGCAAAGGCCACATGGAAAAAATCCCAGACTCTTTTTTTCTTTACTTTTTTTGTGGGGGTCAAAATGACTATGCACTAATGCATCTCTTAAATTTCTAGAACGTCTTGCTACCATTGAGGGCGTGGGTCTAAAATTTTACTCAAAATTGGATCAGTGAATAAAACTTTCCAGTGTTTGTTTAGGATAGATCTGAATTCCTCCCATTGATCGTGGTATGTCGTTATAAATCTTGTTTTATTTGTATTTGGGTTTATTCGTCCTGATCCACAGAGAAGTTGATCTCGAGGTGTGTTCTTTGCTCTTGAATATCCCTTTTTAATACTTCGATGACTATATCCCCGATCCTCAAACCGTTGCGCTAGATCTTCTGACTGAATTTCAAATTCATTTTCGGTGGTACAAATTCTTTTTACTCTGAGGAACTGGCCTATTGGAATACCCTGGATCAATGTTTTGGGGTGAAAAGATTCAGCATGAAGTAATGAGTTGGCAGCAGTCTCCTTTCTAAAAATTGTTGTAGATATACATCCATCGTCCGAAGCAGACACCAACAGATCTAGAAAATCAATAGTCCGGCCTGATTTATATGTCAAATTGATGTTATATGAATTTATGTTGAGAATTCTCATTATATTTTCTAATTCTTCCATTGACCCCTCCCAAATAAACAACACATCGTCGATAAACCTCATCCAATGGTGTATTTGATTAATACCTGGGATACTGTCACTCAAAAATATTTCTCGCTCCCAATACCCCAAAAACAGATTTGCATATGAGGGGGCACATGAGGCCCCCATTGCTGTTCCCTGCAACTGCAAAACAAATTTTTTATTGAATGTAAATGCATTGTGTTTCAAAACAAATTCCAAAAGTTGAATTAATAAATCAACCATGGAACGTGGGATACTGCTTGATTCAAGGAACCATTTTGTTGCCCTTATTCCATCCTCATGACGTATCGAAGAATATAGTGCTTCAACATCTGCTGTTACGAGGATCATATTTTCTTCTAGATGGATATGATTTAGATGATTAAGGGCTGCTGTTGTATCTTTCAAATAAGAAGGTAATTCTTGTACCAATGGTTTCAAAAAGTAATCTAAGATGTCACAAATCACCTCACACAATCCTTCTTTACCGGATACAATAGGTCTCCCGGGTGGTTCAACGATGTTTTTATGAACTTTTGGTATTAAATAAAAAGTTGGTAACTTTGGTTTAAGATTCTTAAATAAATCAACCAATTTCTTTGGAATGACAAACAAGATTTATAACGACATACCACGATCAATGGGAGGAATTCAGATCTATCCTAAACAAACACTGGAAAGTTTTATTCACTGATCCAATTTTGAGTAAAATTTTAGACCCACGCCCCTCAATGGTAGCAAGACGTTCTAGAAATTTAAGAGATGCATTAGTGCATAGTCATTTTGACCCCCACAAAAAAAGTAAAGAAAAAAAGAGTCTGGGATTTTTTCCATGTGGCCTTTGCAAGGCGTGTGCAAATTTGGTGAAAACAAATAAATTTAAAAATCACGATGGCTCAAGAATTTTTGAAATAAGGAAACACATTACATGTGTATCCAGAGGAGTCATATATCATGTGTCATGTCCTTGCAATAAGGTATATATAGGCCTCACTACTAGAGAATTGAAAATTAGGACACGGGAGCATTGTTTAGATATAGAAAAGGCGAAAACCATCGAAGATGAAACAATGTTAAAAACGCTTCCCAGACACTTCAAAAAATTCCATGACTGCAGATCTCAATTTTTGAAAATCAGGGTATTGACTCTCTATCATTGGGTTTTAGAGGTGGAGATTTGGGCAAGGAATTAGCCAAATTGGAGTGTAGATGGATATATAGGTTGGGCACAATGAGCCCACAGGGGTTAAATGAAAGCACAGGCTTTGGAGCATTTCTATAGAAATTATTTAAAATCAATTAGGGTTGTGGTTTTGAGATAGCATTTATTGAAATGAGTTATGGGCAGTGGGTGTGCTTATATCTCTGCCTACTATGTTTTTAATGCACAAATTTTATTTTAAAGTATAGGATTTTACTTACCTGTTTTCTTTTTATTTCGTTTGGTTGGAGCTGATTGGGGATTGGTCGAGTGTTGCTACATGAGAGAGAATATTCCAATGATGACAAGTTTTCAAGATGAAGCTGTTGTACAGTGCCTTTGGTGGAATCTTTCTGAAAACCGGAATATCTGAAGAAAGATTTAAATATATATATATATAATAGTTATATGATGGGTAATATATATGATCATCTATATAGGGTGATAGATACAAACATCTTGTAATATGATTAGAGACAATACATGAATCCTATTTAGGAATATAAGATCAGATTGACAATTGTTATATATAAATGTTTTCAGCGATGAAATAGTAACAAGGCCATTATGATGGTGGCCACGAAGGGGGATCTTAAAATATGAGAAACAACAGTTATATATATAAAAAATATTTGTTTTTGGTTTTTGATTGCCATTTAATGGAAGATTAATTTTTGTTAAAGATTTGTGTCATAATTGTGTTTATTTTTCTCTAAAAATGAAGTAACAGATTCACAGGTTATGTTCTATGGGATCGGTATTTGTGCGCATGCGCAAGTCGTGTATGGGCTCGCGATATTTCGAGCGCGGTCTGAGACGCTGACGTCACCCACACCGGTCATGTGATACCTTCACGGACGGTGAGAGGGTGGACGTCATCGAGACCGCAAACGGATGTTGATTTGTGCCCGACATGATGAGCGCATGCGCCGCTAGTTTACCGAAGGGGTTGCACCTGTGTGAAAACAGCTTTGATCGATAACGATTGGTGAAGGGTAAATATTTAAGGAGTGCACACCCTCTGCCCTGACACGCCCCCGGAAGAAGCTGGGCGAAACGTGCGCGTCGGGGCAGATGGGACAGGACTCTCTGATATATTCTTTAAACTGCCAGTACTCAGGTATGAGATATATCATGGTTTAGAAGCTCTGTGTTGCATACATATTGTGGATCACACTAAACCCTTGAGGGTTTGGGTTAGATATAGCCTTTCGTGATATTGCGGTTTTGGATGGTGGTGCTCCATTTACCTCTCACCTATATATGATCTCACCATATGTTTGATACTAAGTGGTGTGACTAAGGTGGGAGATTGGAGCACCCGCATCTAGAAAGAGCAATGGTTATTGGTAGGCAGATAATATTGACCCAATTCAGGGTTTTTGTGGGGAACCATTGATAGCATTATTCAGTGGGCTGATAACAATGTATACTCGTTTGGCATATATGATATTATTAATGAGAAGTCTGTAATGTCCCTAGACCAGATCTTGCATCCCTTTTGATGTTGTTATATGGTGGAAACATTTTATGGAAATAAATTTGAATTGTTATATTCAAATAGATTTTTCTGGTATATTTATTTACATGCTCAAATAGGATCCTAGTATGAAAGTACTGGGGTAGTGGTGATGTCAAGAAGGCCATCATTGACACCCTCAAGCAAGAGGGTAAGACCCAGAAAGAAATTTCTCAACAAATAGGCTGTTCCCAGAGTGCTGTATCAAGGCACCTCAATGGGAAGTCTGTTGGAAGGAAACAATGTGGCAGAAAACGCTGTACAACGAGAAGAGGTGACCGGACCCTGAGGAAGATTGTGGAGAAGGACCGATTCCAGACCTTGAGGGACCTGAGGAAGCAGTGGACTGAGTCTGGTGTAGAAACATCCAGAGCCACCGTGCACAGGCGTGTGCAGGAAATGGGCTACAGGTGCCGCATTCCCCAGGTAAAGTCACTTTTGAACCATAAACAGCGGCAGAAGCGCCTGACCTGGGCTACAGAGAAGCAGCACTGGACTGTTGCTAAGTGGTCCCAAGTACTTTTTTCTGATGAAAGCAAATTTTGCATGCTATTCGGAAATCAAGGTGCCAGAGTCTGGAGGAAGACTGGGGAGAAGGAAATGCCAAAATGCCTGAAGTCCAGTGTCAAGTACCCACAGTCAGTGATGGTGTGGGGTGCCATGTCAGCTGCTGATGTTGGTCCACTGTGTTTCATCAAGGGCATGGTCAATGCAGCTAGCTATCAGGAGATTTTGGAGCACTTCATGCTTCCATCGGCTGAAATGCTTTATGGAGATGAAGATTTCATTTTTCAGCATGACCTGGCACCTGCTCACAGTGCCAAAACCACTGGTAAATGGTTTACTGACCATGGTATTACTGTGCTCAATTGGCCTGCCAACTCTCCTGACCTGAACCCCATAGAGAATCTGTGGGATATTGTGAAGAGAAAGTTGAGAGACGCAAGACCCAACACTCTGGATGAGCTTAAGGCCGCTATCGAAGCATCCTGGGCCTCCATAACACCTCAGCAGTGTCACAGACTGATTGCCTCCATGCCACACCGCATTGAAGCAGTCATTTCTGCAAAAGGATTCCCGACCAAGTATTGAGTGCATAACTGAACTTTATTATTTCATGTTTTTTTTGTTTGTTTTTAAAAAACACTTTTATTTTATTGGACGGTTGAAATATGTTAATTTTTTGAGACAGGTTTTTTGTGTTATCAGGAGTTGTATGCCAAAATCATCAGTATTAAAACAATAAAAGACCTGACAAATTTCAGTTGGTGTGTAATGAATCTAAAATATATGAAAGTTTAATTGTAATCATTACATTATGGAAAATAATGAAATTTAGCACTATATGCTAATTTTTTGAGAAGGACCTGTAGTTGTTATGGGGAAATATACAAAAAGCTGTCTCAGAGATTTAACCTGTCAATTTCCTCTGTGAGGTACATAGTAAGGAAATGGAAGAACACAGGGACAGTTCTTGTTAAGGCCAGAAGTGGCAGGCCAAGAAAAACATCAGAAAGGAAGAGAAGAAGAATGGTGAGATCAGTCAAGGACAATCCTCAGACCACCTCCAGAGAGCTGCAGCATCAACTTGCTGCAGATGGTGTCACTGTGCATCGGTCAACTATACAACGCACTTTGCACAAGGAGAAGCTGTATGGGAGAGTGATGCGAAAGAAGCCGTTTCTGCAAGCACGCCACAAACAGAGTCGGCTGAGGTATGCAAAAGCACATTTTGGAAGAAGGTCCTGTGGACTGATGAAACCAAGGATGAGTTGTTTGGTCATACAAAAAGGCGTTATGCATGGAGTCAAAAAAACACAGCATTCCAAGAAAAACACTTGCTACCCACAGTAAAATTTGGTGGAGGTTCCATCATGCTTTGCGGCTTGTGTGCCAATGCCGGCACCGGGAATCTTGTTAAAGTTGAGGGACGCATGGATTCCACTCAGTATCAGCAGATTCTTGACAATAATGTTCAAGAATCAGTGACAAAGTTGAAGTTACGCAAGGGATGGATCTTTCAGCAAGACAATGATCCAAAACACCGCTCCAAATCTACTCAGGCATTCATGCAGAGGAACAATTACAATGTTCTGGAATGGCCATCCCAGTCCCCAGACCTGAATATCATTGAACATCTGTGGGATCATTTGAAGAGGGCTGTCCATGCTCGGCGACCATCAAACTTAACTGAACTGGAATTGTTTTGTAAAGAGGAATGATCAAAAATACCTTCATCCAGGATCCAGGAACTCACTAAAAGCTACAGGAAGCGACTAGAGGCTGTTATTTTTGCAAAAGGAGGATCTACTAAATATTAATGTCACTTTTCTGGTGAGGTGCCCATACTTATGCATCTGTCAAATTTTGTTTGGATGCAGATTGCACATTTTCTGTTAGTACAATAAACCTCATTTCAAGGCAGAAACATTACTGTGTCCAATAGTAATTAGATATATCAAACTGAAATAGCTGTTGCAAAAACACCAATTTTTATAAAACATTAAGCTTAAGATTAATAGGGGTGCCCAAACTTTTTCATATAACTGTACATATAACATACAACACATAACATACAGAACATACATATAACACATAACATATAGAGCATACATATAACACATAGCATACAGAACATACACATAACATACAACACATAACAAACAGAACATACATATAACATACAACACATAATATACAGAACATACATATAACATACAACACATAACATGCAGAACATACATATAACACATAACATACAGAACATACAACACATAACATAGAGTACATACTCACCAGTCACCTATTCCCCGATGCCATCGTCTCCTGTAATAAAAATAAAATAATAAAGCAACCTATATATCACCTGTCCACCGTAGTCCAGTGAATAATGAGTGTCCCACGACGATCTCCGGTCTAGAACGCTGACATCGGGTGATGTCAGTGCTCTACACCGCCCCTGCGATGCACTCAGACGCCAGGAGAGAATGACGTCACTAAAGTTCATTCTCTCACCGGCAATGCTGGGTGAGAAAATTCCCACACAGCATTGCCATAAAGTGAGAGAATGAACTCAGTAATGCACTGCAGGAGCCATTGTCTCCTGTCAGTGCATCACTGGGAGGCCCTACAGAGCAGTGGCATCACTTGATGTCACTGTTCTATAGGGGAGACCGTCATGGGACATTCGTTATTAATTGGACTGCGTCGGACAGGGAGTATACGGTTGTTGTTTTTTTTTTACATTTTATTACAGGAGATCGAGGGCGTGGCTTGGATCTGAGCGTATAGTAAAGATATGAAAACCGTGTTGTGTTTTATTTCATTAAAATAATTTATTCTTATGCGTGTGTTATTTTTTTAACCCTTTATTAATTTAAGATTAATAATGGATAGGCGTCTTATTGACGCCTCTCTATTATTAACCGGGCTTAATATCACCTTACAATAGCAAGGTGATATTTTAACCCCTTATTACCCCATATCCCACCGCAACAGGGGAGTGGGAAGAGAGGGCTAAGTGCCAGAACTGGCGCATCGAACAGATGCACCAATTCTGGGGCGGCTGGGTGCTGGTAGTTTTAGCCAGGGGGGTGCGCCAATATCCATGGCCACTTCCCAGTCTATGAATATCAGCCCGCAGCTGTCTGCATAGCCTTTCTGGCTTTAAAATACTGGGGAACCCACGTCACTTTTTTTTGGGGTCCCCCTATTTTAATAGCCAGTAAAGGCTAGCTGCGTGCTGATATTCATAGCCCGGGAAGCTCCATGGGTATTAACCCCTTCCCAGGCTGGAAATATTGACCCGAGTCGTCGGCTTTCCCCTTCTGGCGCAGAAAATTGAGCGGGAGCCCACGCCATTTTTTGCCCATTTTTTAAAAAAAATGACGTGGGGTCCTCCAGTAATTTAAAGCCAGAAAGGCTACGCAGACAGTTGCGGGCTGATATTAGCTGGCGGGCAGCTCAGCCAATGAGCGGTGCTGGCGCGGCTTTGGCGGAGAATTCGAATCCCACGCCGCTCAAAGCCGCGCCAGCACCCCTCTTTGGCTGAGCCGCCCGCCGGCACTGAAAATGGGCACTGCAGGTGTGTTTACTTTCCTCCCCCCTGCCGACATTGCTTTCTTATTGACTTGCATTGGGTTTCGTGTTTCGGCGAACCATCGACTTTTCACAATAGTCGGCCGATTTCACTCGACCCGACTTTTGCGAAAATCGGGTTCCGTGAAACCCGACTCGACCCTAAAAAAGGGAAAATTGCTCTTCTCTAGTGTGGAGTTCATGGATGTTGCTCTATGCTATAATAACAAGTTAAAAACCAATACATGTTCCACATATCAAAAGCCTATTAGTGGATAAACCACAGTATGTGCCGATAGTTGTCATCCCTTCCACACTATTGTCATCCTATGTGGAATTTATTAGAACCCGAAGATTATGCTCTGAAGATGTTTGTTTTTCCAGAGAATCCATCTATCTAAAATCCAGGCAAGGAGGATACACAGATGAAATTTGAAATGCTGCATATCAGAAGATTTTAGGAATGGAAGGAAAAATCACAATGTATCACAAAGAAATGGAAAAAAAAACTAAAGCAAAAAATATTATTTTTTTTAGTACAGTAACCAAATTATTACGTTAATCACTCCATATATTTGTCAATACAATAAAATAAATACAGTATATTATCATGAAATACATTCCTGTATTGCATTAGAATGAAATCTTTCATGAAATCCTCAGTAAAAGGATAAAGATTTATGGCTAACACAGGTAAGTTAATAAGAAATGCACTCTCCTTTAGTCTACAGTCATGGCCAAAAGTTTTGAGAAAGACACAAATATTATATTTTCTCATGAACTGCTGCCCTTTGGTTTTTATGTGTGTTTGACAGATGTTTTTATCACAGACAGAAATATAATTGCAAACATATGAGTAACAAAAGCTTATATTGACAGTTAGAATGTGTTAATGCAGCAAGTCAATATTTTCAGTGTTCACTAGTGTTGAGCGATACTGCTCGATATCTAAAAATATCGTATCGAAATGGTATCGCCGATATCACTAAATATCGTCGATATCCGATTCCGATACCGGAAGTCCAATGTAAGTCTATGGGAACAAAAAATCGCAACTAAAAAAAAACCTTTATTTCCTTGTAAACACTAAATATACACACATAGAATACATATATATATATATATATATATATATATATATATATATATATACATGTCATTGTGACATATATATATATAAAACATATGTGTATAGTTTATACACTTCTACATAGTAAAATATCCTCTGATTCAATTGCCGGGTAAAGCCGGCTTCTGTGAAAAGACAGAAGCACCCGACATGAAATGACACTTGGTGTACATAGGGTTAACCATGTCTTTTCATGTCGTTTGCAATCTGATTTGCACAAACAATTACATCAGTCTATGTGTGCAAAATTTCACACCTGTAGGGGTTAATTAAAGGTGTAAATTCGTTGTAAAAAAAACTGACTTTTTTGCTACGAATTTACACCTTTAATTAACCCCTACAGGTGTGAAATTTTGCACACATAGACTGATGTAATTGTTTTGTGCAAATCAGATAGCAAAGGACATGAAAAGACATGGTTAACCCTATGTACACCAAGTGTCATTTCATGTCGGGTTCTGCATTTTCACAAAAGCCGGCAATTGAATTAGCGGCTATTATACTATGTAGAAGTGTATGAACTATAAATATATATATATATATGTGTCACAAATTCAATGACATGTATATATATATATATATAATGAGGTGTAAAATTGTTTAAAAAAAAATGCGTGGGCTCCCGCCCTATTTTCGCAACCAGACAGACAAAGCCAGCGAATGGGGGCAGATAATAATAGCCCAGAGAGGGACCATTATTTTTGGCCCCCCCTGGCTACTAACATCTGCCCCCAGACACCCCAGAAAAGACAAATCTATAATTAGATTCGCCCTTTCTGGCACTTTGCCCGTCTATTCCCATTGCCCTGTAGCGGTGGCGAATGGGTTAATAAGGGGTTAAAATGACCTTGCAATTGAAAGGTCACTTTAAGCCAGGTTAATAATTGAGAGCTGCCAATTAGACAACTATCAATTATTAATCCTATTGTATGAAAGAAAAATCAAACACACACACTTTAATAAAAAAGAAGTTTAATGAAATAATCACACAGTTTTTGACCATATTTTATTTACCTGCTAAAACCATTTCCTGTAATAAAAATAAAATAATAAAGCAAAATTATTCTTACCTATCCCATGCACAGTCAGGTCCCACGGTGTAATCCTTCAGAAAGGGTTAATGTTTACTGCAGGGACCGCAGCTAATGCTGCAGCCTCACAGTAAACCCCCAAATGAATGAGCTCCTCTCCTGGCTGACAGGAGAGGAAGTGGAAAGCTTAATTGATTGCTTTCCACTTTCACTTCAGGTCAGCCAGGGACACCATCAGTGACATCAGAGGGAACTGATTAACAAAAATAGGGGTTCCCCTCGAAAAAAATTGGCGTGGGTCCCCCTTATTTTTGTTAACCAGCCAGATGAAGCAGACCGCTGAGGCCTGTTTTTTCAGGCTGGTAAGGATCCAATATCCATGGACCTTGCAAGCCTGATAATACCAGGCCACAGCAGTCTGCTTAGCTTGGCTGGTTAACAAAAATAGGGGATCCCCTCGAAAAAAAAACGGCGTAGGGGTCCCCCTATTTTAGTTAACCAGCCAAGTAAAATGCAGACTGCTGCGGCCTGGTATTAAAAGACTGTCAAGGCCCATGGATTTTGGCCCTCAACAGCCTGATAATACCAGGCTACAGCAGCCCCACATTTGGCGCATCAAAAGATGTGCCAATTGTGGCACTTTACCCAGCTCTTCCCACTGCCCTGTAGCGGTGGCAAGTGGGGTAATAAGGGGTTAATGTCACCGTTGATTGCACGGTGACAATAAGCCCGGTTAATAATGGAGAGGTGTCAATAAGACACCGATCCATTATTAATCCCAAAGTTATTAAATGTTTAAAAAAAAGACACAGCAAGAAAAAAGTCTTTTAATGAAATAAAAGAGACAACACAGTATTCATTTCTTTTATTGTACTCTCATTCCTGCGACGCCATCGATCTCCTGTAAAAAAAGAAAAAAAAAAAACCAACAGTATACCACCTGTCCGACGCAGTCCATAGTAACGACAGTCCCACGACGATCCAGCTCTGCTACATCGCAATGACAGCAGAGCCTGTCATCGCGACGCAGCACAGCTGATTACCTGCTTCCCCGGCGGTGACGTCATCGGACTGACTGCTTTACGGCCGGGATTACCCAGCAGTCACTGCAGTTATCGCGAGAAACTGCATGTGACCGCCGGGGAGAAGAGGATGGCGGCCATGAAGCAGTCCAGGCCGTGACCGCCGGAGATCTTCTGCCAGGTAAGTGCCGCTGACTCCTGACAGACCCGACCGACGGACACTGACAGTGACAGACCCGACCGACGGACACTGACAATGACAGTGACAATCCCGATTCCGGTATTCGATATGATGAAAATATCGGTATTTGGAATCGAAAGGCCGATACAGCTAATATTGGCCGATATCCGATATTTGCAGTATCGTATCGCTCAACACTAGTGTTGACTCTTCTTCTTCAGGACCTCTGCAATTCTCCCTGGCATGCTCTCAATCAACTTCTGGACCAAATCTTCACTGATAGCAGTCCATTCTTGCACAATCAATGCTTTCATTTTGTCAGAATTTTTAGGTTTTTGTTTGTCCACCCATCTCTTGATGATTGACCACAAGTTCTCAATGTGATTAAGATCTGGGGAGTTTCCAGGCCTTGGACCCAAATCTCTATGTTTTGTTCCCTGAGCCATTTAGTTATCACCTTTGCTTTATGGCAAGGTGCTCCATCATGCTGGACATCCTGGTACCATTCTTTATTCATGGCTGTGTTTTTAGGCAAGACTGTGAGAGAGCCAATTCCCTTGGCTGAGAAGCAACCCCACACATGAATGGTTTCAGGATGCTTAACAGTTGGCATGAGACAAGACTGGTGGTAGCTCTCACCTTGTCTTCTCCGAATGAGGCGTTTTCCTGATGTCCTAAACAATCGAAAAGGGGATTCATCAGAGAAAATAACTTTACCCCAGTCCTCAGCAGTCCACTGCCTGTACCTTTTGCAGAATATCAGTCTGTCCATGATGTTTTTTCTGGAGAGAAGTGGCTTCTTTGCTGCCCTCCTTGAGACCATGCCTTGCTCCAAGAGTCTCCACCTCACATTGCGTGCAGATGCACTCACACCTGCCTGCTGCCATTCCTGATCAAGCTCTGCACTGCTGGTAGCCCGATCCCACAGCTGAAACACTTTTAAGAGACGGTCCTGGCGCTTGCTGGTCTTTCTTGGGCACCCTGGAGCCTTTTTGGCAACAATGGAACCTCTCTCCTTGAAGTTCTTGATGATGCGATAGATTGTTGACTGAGGTGCAATCTTTCTAGCTGCGATACTCTTCCCTGTTAGGCCATTTTTGTGCATTGCAATGATGACTGCACGTGTTTCTTTAGAGATAACAATGGTTAACAGAAGAGAAACAATGATACCAAGCACCAGCCTCCTTTTAACACTAGGACTACTGGGCTCATGACCCCGCCTAGAACTACTGAAATGAGTCATTTTGACTCCTTGCTTGTTTTCGTTTATTTTTAGAGTTTCATTTGTGGTTATTTATTAATAATTATATTTTTTGTAATGTATTATTATTGTGAGATCCAACAGTAATGCTTTTGATTGTTTTTTTTCTGCTTTTCTTATTTTTCTACAGAAAATAACAATAATTATAATAGACGTTTTTCAAACATTTTTTTTTATTTAAGTGCACACATATAAACAACAACTGAAGAACAAAAAGCAGAGAAAATGTAGGTGGAGGAGCATAAAAATGAAAATATGGCGCAGAATTCACCTTCTAAACATTTGGTGTTTCGCATTTTAGGCATTGCCTTTGATTTATGGCAGTACATTGCCCACACAAAGACTTACCACAAGTCTTACAATTGCCGACAGATCTATTCTTCTTGCACTTTTCTTTGATCTGGCAAAATTTTGTTTGAACCATCACTTCTGAGCGTGTAGAAACTTGGGACGTGGAACCCTTTTCCCTATCTGTGACATAAGGACCACTCAACTCTCTCACAAGCGTTTGCAAAAATGCCTTGCGTGACATTTTTTGGTGGGTTATCTCATTGAATATTATCCATGCATTTATACCCGCAAAGTCTAAGGCATTTTCAAATGCATGAACAGGCCATCTCCTTGTGCATGTTCGTGTGGTATATTTTCGTGCCATCTGATCCACTACATCTACTCCATATTTTGTTTCATTGTAAAACTTTACCGTTTCTGGAGTTTTTTTAGCGGAATCAGATGCAACAACAACATCTGGATGGACGGAACTCAAAATGACTATATTTAATAAACTCTGCACTCAACTTGAATGATTTATTGTGTCTTTATTGAAGTTCAGTGATGTCAAACGTTTCGGTCCTATTGGACCTTCATCAGTAACTGTACAAAAATAATATAAGGAAATTTAACAGCTGTTTATGGGAACAATATTTCCCAAACTAAATTACAGAAAACAAAGTATATACATGGGGTGTAATAGATAACAATGAAAAAAGTTTCGGAAGTGGCAATATTGGTTCAGTCAAAAATCTTATATTATAAGAGCAAAACCATACATACCGTGTATCACAAAATGAAAGTGTTTACTAGGTAAACAAAATATCCTATAATACCAGAAAAAATGGATAATGTTTATGGACCTTAATATAAATACCCATAGTGCACGTGTGGGCAGTGCTGACATGTGGCTTACCCTGTGGTTTTGGTGCGGTTCCTGCCGTTAATTGGTGATACTGTGGAGTGATGTCTGGGGTTAAATATAAGTATAATACCCCTTATTGTTACCAAAAAGCAATGAAAATGAAGGCACATACCGTGAGTGACCAAAGAAAAGGGCATCCGCTGTATTAAGCTGTCTAATAGGTATAGACCTCTAGTGGCTAGGGTATGAAAAATCAATGTCCCATACGTGTGCAGTAGATATAACTGAAGGGTTACCACTTATAAGGCTGTTAAGTTGTTGTCCGAGCATATGCTGCGGCCTGCGAGGAGATATAGCACATATAATGTAATATCTGTGAATGCCATCAATGGATGGTCATCTAGCAATATATTGATCTTACCCGGGGGTAGCAGTAAAGCGCGGTGTCCACCGCTGTATTCGTGCAGTGTGAGCTACCTGAAATGGGTTCTTATGGGCGCCGGTGTCCCGTGTCCACGTGTATGACTTCCTGGTTCCGGTAAAGCCGGAAGTGACGTGACCGGATGTGCTTGGTGCGTTCCATATGCGTTCCAAATCCACGTAGGTGGGGGAGTGTGCTTAAGGCGGCGCATGCTCAGTGAGAAACAATGGAGTGAGATCGTAGATACAGTCTCTTAAGTGCCAGTATAAGACGAAACATTGATAGGTGACGAATATTAAGTGCCCAAACATTCTGGCGATCAATATAGGCGGCTCTGAAGAAAGAGAGAAAGCATAATTAGAAATTATTTCGATACATTAAATGAATGTTAACACATCATAATCCCTATTGAGACCCTTGGGAGTGAGTGTTTCTAAAGTGTGAATCCAATATGACTCACGTTTCTTAAGTAGTGAGATTCGGTCGCCACCACGTCTTAGAGGGGGTACATGGTCAATAACCTGAAACTTCAGTTGTGAAATAGTATGTCCTTTTTCATGAAAATGATGTGGTACTGGGAGTAGTAGATTTGCACAGCGTATTGTGGATTTGTGCTTTGAGATTCTTTCTTTCACTGGAAGGGTGGTTTCACCAACATAGAGTAATCCGCAGGGGCACTTAATAAGATATATGACAAACGATGTGTCACATGTAAAGAATTCTTTGATGTGAAATGTCTTCCCTGTATGCGGATGGTGGAAACGATCACCTTTAAGGACATTGCTGCACTGAGCACAGTGCAGACAGGGATACGTCCCCATTTTGGGGCGAGAAATGAACCTTTGTTTAACAGGTATTAGGGGACCAATGTCGGCTCGAATTAGGCTGTCCCTAAGGTTAGATGGTCTTCTGAAACAAGGTAAGAACGGTTCTTGAAATTCTGGAATGTGAGGATGAGCCGTAGATAGGAGGTGCCAATGTCGTTTGATTGTTTTATGGAGTAAATATGCAAAGGGATGATATGAATGGATGAAAGGGATACGTTTGTTCTCCCTGTTTAATCGTATTGGAGGAATATGGTTTTTAGATTTTTCTAAGAGTGAGGATGGGTATCCCCTCTTAGAAAATTTCTGGGTCATATCCTGAAGGCGAGTTTCACGAAGAGTGTCATTCGTGACTATACGTTTAACTCGTTGAAACTGTGAGATAGGAATGGATTTCTTAACTGATGGAGGATGGAAACTGGAAAAATGTAAAATGCTATTTTTATCCGTGGGTTTGACAAAAAGATCAGTAGTGATATGTCCATTGATGTCTTTCAATATCATGGTGTCCAGGAAATTAATTTTATGTAAGTCATGGGTCATGGTGAAAATGATGCCTGGCCATGTTGTATTGAGAAATGAGAAAAATTGTTGTAGAGACTCCAACGTGCCGTTCCATAGACAAAAGACGTCGTCGATATAACGTTTCCACAAGAATACATGCTGTATGAAAAGTGGATGTTTATAGATATGTGTAGCTTCAAAATCAGCCATGTATGTATTGGCATACGGGGGTGCCACGTTGGAGCCCATGGCGGTTCCACGAATTTGTAGATAGAATGAATTCTGGAATAAAAAGAAGTTATTAAACAAAATAACTGTTAGTAATTCAATAACTAAGTTGATTTGATCCTCGTCCCAACCCTCCATGGTTAGAAAATGATGTACTGAATTAATTCCATTAATATGAGGGATCGAGGTGTAAAGATCCTTTACATCCATAGTAACAAGTATGGTATCTGATGGTATATTACCTAGTCTCTGTATTTCTTTAAGGAAACCTCCTGTATCTAGTAAAAATGAAGGAGCTTTTTGTGTGATTGGTGTTAGTATTTTTTCTAAAAACTTTGCAATTGGTGAAAGAACTGAATTGGTTGAGGCGACTATGGGTCTGCCCGGTGGATTCTGTAAGTTCTTATGGATCTTTGGGATCGTATAAAACACCGGGGTAGTGGGATTGTTACTGCGTAAGAAGTCGCTTGTTTTTGAATCTATGATCCCCAAATTGGAATATTTGGTAACGATAGTCTCTATTTTGCATTGAATCTCACTAGTAGGGTCTCTAGGTAGTTTTTTATAGATGGAAGTGTCTGATAATTGTCGGTGTATTTCTGCTATATATTGTGATCGATCCATTACCACCAAGGCCCCACCTTTATCAGCAGGTTTAAATATGAGAGATTGATCGTTTTGGAGAGATGTTAACGCTTGTCTTTCTATTTGCGTCATGTTGGGAGGATAAAATAGTTTGCCTTGTTCAATATCCTTGCGTAATTGTTGAAATGATGATTGGACAAACTCTATAAATGTCTCGACTGCATGTGAGCCCCGGGGTGGGCGGAATGTACTCTTATTATGCAGTCCTAAGTTAAGTATAGATAATGCCTGGTGGGGTGCTTGGGGTCTAGGATTAAAGTTATCGGTTGTAGAAAAATACACTTTCAAACGCAAAGTACGAAAGAACCGCTGTAGGTCCATGTCAAGGTCAAAAGTTTTGTACTTATAGGCAGGACAAAAGGATAGTCCCTTTTGTAGTATTTGGTATTCAGCAATACCAAGGGACCTAGAGGAAATGTTAATCACCAGCGATTCTGTACCTGTGAGCGGGTGACTCGCATTTGGTCCGTGTTGTATCTTCCGTCCTGAGCCCCGTCTGGTCTTCTTCTGGGAAAACGCCGACGTTGTCCTAAAAAAGGAGTTGTAGAAGGGGCAAAGGAACCACGTTCTTGTTCGGACCCCGAGGTAGAATAATCTGTAGATGAGCGCTGGCTGCGTGGCTGTGGTCGTCTGTAGGAGGAGTTGTCCTGCCATCTATACACTCTGTTGGATTCGTAGTCTGCAGTATCTCTGGAGAACTTGCTTCTTTTACGGTTCTCGGTGTCTCGAGTGTGTTGATCTATGCGTCCTTGGATTTGAGTCTTCAGTGTCTGTAATTCTTCAGAGGTTCCGGTTGTTGATAGCTGGGTTTCAATGTTCTGGATGGCTGCTGTATTAGCTTCTATGGCTTTGTGCAGGTGCTCCAAAGTGAGTGTCATAAGGTCAAAGGAACATTTGTTTAGTATCTGTATATAACGGGCACAAAAATCTGGAGAATCGTTGAAAAGAGTGGGGCGTAGTGGAACCCGTAAGCCCCTAGGGATCCTTTTCACCCGAAGATACACCGATAAAGTGGCACTATGTAACCTAAGGTTAACCTGGTGCCTAAGTGCGCGTTCTAGATCCCGTCCGCGTGTTTCGCGGGGTGGTGCTTTAAGAAAATCTGTAGAGAAATGTGACTGAGCCAAAATTGCTGTGGTTTCTTCCAAATTGTAGGAAAAAGTAGTGGTAGACATGCCCACTGGTGACGTGCTACTCGTAAAGGGAAAAACCTGATTTAAGGGGTACGTGTGCACAGTCACTTATTTTGGTGCCAGAGTAAGTTCCCAAACCATACTATCTATATTTAATAAACTCTGCACTCAACTTGAATGATTTATTGGAACGCACATATGGAACGCACCAAGCACATCCGGTCACGTCACTTCCGGCTTTACCGGAAACAGGAAGTCATACACGTGGACACGGGACACCGGCGCCCATAAGAACCCATTTCAGGTAGCTCACACTGCACGAATACAGCGGTGGACACCGCGCTTTACTGCTACCCCCGGGTAAGATCAATATATTGCTAGATGACCATCCATTGATGGCATTCACAGATATTACATTATATGTGCTATATCTCCTCGCAGGCCGCAGCATATGCTCGGACAACAACTTAACAGCCTTATAAGTGGTAACCCTTCAGTTATATCTACTGCACACGTATGGGACATTGATTTTTCATACCCTAGCCACTAGAGGTCTATACCTATTAGACAGCTTAATACAGCGGATGCCCTTTTCTTTGGTCACTCACGGTATGTGCCTTCATTTTCATTGCTTTTTGGTAACAATAAGGGGTATTATACTTATATTTAACCCCAGACATCACTCCACAGTATCACCAATTAACGGCAGGAACCGCACCAAAACCACAGGGTAAGCCACATGTCAGCACTGCCCACACGTGCACTATGGGTATTTATATTAAGGTCCATAAACATTATCCATTTTTTCTGGTATTATAGGATATTTTGTTTACCTAGTAAACACTTTCATTTTGTGATACACGGTATGTATGGTTTTGCTCTTATAATATAAGATTTTTGACTGAACCAATATTGCCACTTCCGAAACTTTTTTCATTGTTATCTATTACACCCCATGTATATACTTTGTTTTCTGTAATTTAGTTTGGGAAATATTGTTCCCATAAACAGCTGTTAAATTTCCTTATATTATTTTTGTACAGTTACTGATGAAGGTCCAATAGGACCGAAACGTTTGACATCACTGAACTTCAATAAAGACACAATAAATCATTCAAGTTGAGTGCAGAGTTTATTAAATATAGATAGTATGGTTTGGGAACTTACTCTGGCACCAAAATAAGTGACTGTGCACACGTACCCCTTTAAATCAGGAACTCAAAATGACAACATTTTTGTTGGGCTTTCCTTGATATACTGTAAGTGTAAAATTGTCTTCATTTCTAAACACTTTAGTGTTGTACAATTCCTCTTTCATGGATTTTATTTCTTTAGGCACTTCTCGCCTTATCTTGTTCAGTGTTCCCACGATGGTTGTTCCTTTGCTTTTTAGCTGTTTAGCTAATTTTACTGAAGTAAAATAATTATCGGTTGTAACATTGCGACCTTTTTTCAAAAACGGGTCCAATAACTTCATTACCACATGGTCAGCTAAACGGTCCTCAGCACGGCTTGTGTCATCTTTGCCTAGATAAGGGAAGCCATTTGCCAGATATTTGCTCTCCTTATCAACAGCTAGCCAATATTTGTGGCCATATTTATCTGGTTTGGAAGGCATGTACTGCGTGAATGGACACCTAGTTTTGCTTGGGAAAAGTTGCTCATCCACCGTTATGTATGGGCCAGGTTTGTAACACGCAATACAATTTTCAATAAACCTGTCCCACACAGTAGAAAATAGAGCAAACTTGTCCGTTTGCAGTCTCTCCGATCGAGTAGATTTCTCATCAAATCTGAGAAACCTCATAATTTCAACAAAGCGGTCCCTAGACATTGTCGCTTTGCAAAACGGTATTCCCCAGTCATTACACCAAATACTGCTAATCGAGTGACGGTTCGTGCCAGATATTCCACGAGCATAGAATATCGCAATGAATGCATGTAGCTCCTTATCAGATAGAGTAAACTGTAAATTATTGTTCCTGCATGCTTCTGCAAGCGTACAGTTCTTTATATGTGTCAATATATATGAATCAAAAATAAACGCCATGCGCTCAAAGGACTATCGATAATGATATTTCTTCTGGCGTATCCTGTAGGGCCAGGTGCTTCTCGAAGAATATTTTGGCTCTCACGCCTACCAGGCAAGTGTTCTCCAATTTCAACAGGTTTCCATTGAATACCATCCGCTGAAACTAGTATTCCTTCAGATTCGCCTTCTCTGGTGTTTGTTGTTGCATTACCTTCGCCGCCATCGTTATCTGTTATTCTTTCATTTCTGGGACGTTTTGCTGACATCTATATGAACATCAGGGTAAATAAGACAGAGTGAAAAAATTATGCACAAAACTTTATAGCAACATTTAGTGACAAAAGGACCTCAAAATATAGTAGGGAGTCAAAATGACTCCCTTCAGTAGTTCTTGGTAAATTTTGAAAAAAACGCGCAAATTTTTCACCAAAATTATTTATTCTCACGAAATCTTTTTTCACATCATATTTGAGGAAAAGTCACCGAGTTTCAAGCCGGAATTCTGAAAAATGTAGTCACAGAAGAGAAATAAAAAACGAAAGGAGTCAAAATGACTCCATCAGTAGTTCTAGTGTTAAAGTGTCCAGTTGTGTCATTCTTACTTAATCATGACAGATTGATCTCCAGCCATGTCCTCATCAACACCCACACCTGTGTTAATGGAGCAATCACTGAAAAGAGGTTAGCTGGTCCTTTTAAGGCAGGGCTGCAATGATGTTGAAATGTGTTTTGGGGGATAAAGTTCATTTTCTAGCCAAATATTGACTTTGCAAGTAATTGCTGTTAAGCTGATCACTCTTTATAACATTCTGGAGTATATGCAAATTGCCATTAGAAAAAGTGAAGCAGTAGACTTTGTAAAAATTAATATTTGTGTCATTCTTAAAACTTTTGGCCATGACTGTATACAAAAAAATGCACTTATAGTGCGACATGGCTTTTTGCTAGAGGATTTCATAAATGTTTTGGGAACAAACTGTAATGTTTGCCATTTTGCGTAAAAAAACTTTACACATAGATGACCGTTTTAATATTACATCTTCGATTATCTGTGAAACCACTCACATTATTTATGGTATACAGTAAGTTGTAAAATTTGTAAAAATAAGATATATAGGATGCCCAAGCCACAAATTAAAAAAGTAGATAGCTGAAAATATTTATAACATTAAGAATAACAAAATTACATATTCGTGAGCAACCAGACCTTTTTGGAAAAGCATGGAGGTAATTTAGATGGTTTTAGGTTTTTTGGTTTGGAGAAGGCAGCAAAACTGATTTTGAGCAGTAACTGGCAGCAGAAAATTTTTATGAGAGAAACTTTTTCTCAAGGGTCTATGCAGATGGAAAAGAGCCAGAAGATCACAGTGTCTGATTTAACTGTATATTCACTTAGTGTGACTGAATTAATTGATCTATGGTATACAGCAATAACAGCACCTTGATCGCTGCATTTTAATTTTTACACAAGCAAGGACGGTCAGTATTAAATCTTAAACATTAAACATAAACATTACCAGTATCAAACATTGTAGAGATGAGCGGATCTATCCGCAGATGATCAGGTTTGAATTTAACTTTCTGAAATCCATGATTCTCCACAAATTCCAACAATTTGAGATTCAATTTGCGAGGATTGGCAAGAAAATAATATCCATCTATACTTCACTCAATGGCTCACAGCCTTACAGCATTCTGATCACATGGTGTCTCACAGCCAATCAGGGGGGCTATCACAGGCAGTATAATATACATGTGCTAGACAAAGCGAGGGTGGGCGAACCAAAGTGAGACAATAAAAAAGTCCATAGATACAAAAAAGATTATCTTTATTGATCAGATATTCACAGAGAAAAAGTGAACAGGCCAATGGGTGGATAGATAAACAACCATGCAGTGTGGAGGGCAGGTATAACCAGTAGTATAACAAAATCAAGGGTACAAAGGCATAGACCATATTAATATCAAATCCACAGGATCGCATAAAGCAGTGTTTCCCAAACTCCAGTCCTCAAAGACCCCACAGGTCATGTTTTCAGGATTTCCTTAGCATTGCACAAGTATCATCAGAAATTCTCACCTGTGCACTACTATGGAAATCCTGAAAACATGACCTGTGGGGGCTGTGAGGACTGGAGTTTGGGAATCACTGGTATAAAGCAATAGTTTCTCTACATAGCCAAAAGTTCCAGGAATATTGGTATATTAATAGCAACTAGGCACACAGATTGGCATATATCAAATACATTTTTATATTACCAAATGTTGACTATTATAGATGTACTGCACCTTTAGGTAGCGGTATAGTGCAAAAATACTAATAGAGGTTACCTGGCAGAGAGCAGCAGTGGAAATATCTGGTCAGCCCGCCCGCCCCGTATGCTCGTTATAAAAAGCTATTCTTTTTGCACAATTATAATAATCCAATATTAAACATAAATACAATGATGTGCTACAGGAGCTTGCTCTTGGGACTTATATCCACCAAGCTTTTCCGGTTTTCTAAATAGTAAGGGACTGTGACTGTAATTTCCTTTTTATATACCATTTTTTTTGGATTATAACATGCGCTTTTCCTCCAAAATGTGGGAGGAAAATTGGGGAGCATCTTATAATGCGAATGAAGATTTTCGGGCTACTGTGTTGAGCAGGGTCACAGGATGGTCAAAACAGCTGACATGTCCTGGGAAAGATGTGGGCTCACCGCAGGAGCACACATCAAAGGGAGGGAGTCCGACATAGGTGTAAATGTACGCCCTATGTTGAAAAGGGGTTAATGGCTCCCACATTCTTAGATTTGGTATGAGATTTTATATTCTTTAACACTATTGCTATTTTTGACATTTTTTTCAAGTACTTATTTTTCACTGCAAAATGCAAATAAATTTATATAATTTGTACAATGTGATTTTCTCAATTTTATTTTTGATATTCTATCTCTCAATGTTAAAATTAACCTACCCTTAAAAGTATAGACTGTTCATGTCTTTGTCAGTGGGCAAATTTACAAAATCAGCAAGGATCAAAAACTTATTTCCCCCGCTGTATATTGTAGATCCTGCTTTGTGTGAAATTTCATTGGTTTGAAATAAAAAACAAAATTGACCTGCTTTAGGTGTACAAATTTGGCCCCTTTGTGCTCGGTACCCAGCCGCCACTATTTCACCCAGTGTGGTCTTGTACCAGCACGTGTTCAGGAATATCACCCGTGTCCTTACCAATGTGGTTTCTGGGATTGTCCACTTCACGACGGACATGTGGACAAGCCCTTGGGGCAAGGGATGCTACATTTCCATGACAGGATACTGGGCTAAAATTGTGGAGGCCAGGGTCGAGTCCTACCCTTGGCACGGCACATGTGCTACCGACGCCGAGGATCGCTGGCCCTACTTCTATCAGGGCTTTCGCTACCAGTTCTTGCACTTCTCCTGTTCATTCTCATCCTCCATCTCCAAAGTGCTATCTCAGATCACGTCGTCAACATCAGGCAGAAGCTAGAATCTCTGCAGCACTCCCTCAGCAAAGCGGTAACAGGCTCTGCTGAAGTTAATTTGCCTAGGAGACAATTTGCACATCACAGCAGTTATTGAAAGGAATAACAGACCATACAGATCAGTGGCTCTTGCTCCTGAACCTCGAACAAGGCATGGAAATGTTTGATAAATGGCCTTAACCTTATGGCTGCTGTGAAACTTGGCAAGCTCACACACGGTACGTGTGCTTAATTTGGTAGTTCAGTGTTTTCTGAAAACCTACCCAGATTTGCCAGAGCTGCTGGTCAAGGTATCATTGTCCATTTTCATAAGTCATATACAGCTGATGCTGCTGCTCTTGCAGCACTGCAGCAGCACATGCAAGGGCCAGCTCACTGACTGGTTTATGACATAACTACACACTGGAACTCCACACATGGTGACAACTAAAGAGTGGGCATGGATGTCTGACAATTGTGCAGTTCTCCAAGGCTTTGAGGACTTCACAATGATGTTAAGCGGCAATGACTCCAGAGTCAGTGCAACGATCCCACTTCTATGCCTACTTAAACAGTTGCAGCTCACAATTAAACATAAAGCTTTGCATACAGGCCAGGTGGCGATGGAGCTCACACTGCTAAAATCACGCTACATGAAGAACTTTGCATCTATCTTTCCTGAGGTGGAGATGTCTGCTAAAATGGTGCTATAGCAGAAGACCATTGTGGAAATTATGTTGAAAAAATTCTCTCAGACAACGCCAGTGACATGGGGCAAGATTCCATGCCTAACCAAGGAGGAGAGATGAGGGATATACACTAGGTACTGCAGAGTCAGGAGTACACTGTCAAAGGCCTGTGCCAATTTTATGAAACCCTCACAGCATCCAGAACCTGATTGCTGGGTATTTTATTTTTTACAAAATGGGAAACGTTTTTAAAGTGATCAAGCAATACCTTTCCAAAAATACAGTATGTACTCTCTAATTCCTCTTTGACCTTCTACCTTCTGCTGTTAGATCTCAAAGTTGGACCTGTGGTTTGAGCTGCCAGCGTATGCATTGGAGATGTTGTGCTGCTCTGCAGCTAGCGTCTTGTCTGTGCGTGTTTTAGTGCCTAGGGGGGCAAAACAGACAGGCGCTTTCACCTGTCAGCAGAAAGTGCTGACAGGTTCACTCTGATAATAATGACATAGCTTGGATTAGCCTCAATTTTTCCACACCACCATATGATAGCAGCACATAAAGTGTTTTTAATCTTCAGTAGGCCTGCCAATTATTGCCTTTAAAGATCTATGTATGACTGGATGACCCTATTTATAATTGTTACTGGCTTTGCAGTTTGTGTAAAGCCTCTATGAGTGCAGGAATACATCAACTACACTTTCAAAATATTTTGATGAGGACCACAAGTTGTTGCCTTCAAGGATCTAGGGATTACTATATTAACCATTTTTCATGGCTTTTCACTGAGTGCAGAGCCTTTATGAGTGTAAAAGTGCCTCAGCTACCCACTACACTTTCTTAATTTTGTTATGAGGCACTCCAGTTAGTGCATTAAAGGTTGTATGGATGACCCTGCTTTTAATTTTTGGTGGGTTTTGCACTGTGTAGAATTTTTATGAATGTAAGAGTACCACAGATATACTTTGCTCACAATATTTGACTGAGGTACTACACTTGGTGCCTTGATGGTTGTATGGGTGACCCTGCTTTTAATTTTTGGTGGGCTTTGCACTGTGCAGAACTTTTATGAGTGTTTGAGTACCACAAGTAAACTTTGCTTCCACTATTTGAATGAGGTACTGCAGTTGGTGCCTTCAAGGGTGTATGGATGACCAGGCTTGTAATTTTTGGCAGGATTTGCACTTAGTGTATAGCCTTTATGAGTCTAAGAGTACCACTACAAGACAATTTGACCAGAATATGCATGAGGCCTTCCTTTATTGTTAATAAGGGTGTATCTGAGTCCCTCTTCCATCATATTTGGCAGTTCTTGCTTCCTTCAGAAATTACTCTGAAATTTAAAAAATGTTTTAATGCAAATTTCAATTTTGATTTACTTAAATTTTTATTTTTTAAGTCATTTTTCAAATTTGCAAGTCATTATACAGGAAAGAATGTTTTTTATTTTTTCCTGTAAACTCCAATTTCTCATCAATTTTGAATGTTATATTGTCAGTCCTTATAGTGGAGTAAAAGTGTGACATTATTTTTCTCAGCAGCGATTTCCCATTATACTTGTTACTCAAAACAAGCATCCATGCATTGTGAATTGCTTGGTTCGAGTAACAATCATCAGCTGAATGGGATTTCAGCTGAATGAGGCACTGATCATATAGATGATGGTTGACTCTGTATTATAATTATTTTTCTTGTGATATGCTAAAGTTTTCAATTTATCAAATTAACAGTCACTGGAATGTGTTTTGCCAAACCATAGGTATACCAAATTGAATCTCATCAGGTCCACATCCGTAAACTCTAGACATAATGCTTGCACAGTTTGTGATGGGCCAAATACATAACTTGAACACCAAGTTTTACTATGAAATATGCAAAATAGGCTTGCTTGACAAATGTGCTGATGTTCGTCCTTTAATTGTGAATTACGATACTGCCTTAGATATAACAAAAGGAATTAGGGCTGTTTAGGCAATTGTGACATGAAAGAGCAAAGACAGATATGATCTGAAAGAAAGTAAATAACATGAGAAAGTAAAATATAACTTTTTCTAGTCCTTTATATAGAATTTTGGAATATGCTCCACAAAATAGAGCAGTACACAACCTCTCAACACACGTCTGACATGTAACTGAATTAGCCTGGACAAATAACAACCTGTTGCCGTTTGCCAAGGTCATCCAAAACCCCTCCCCACTCTAAGGTGGTCTGCTGCCTGTCAATACGAGAGCTCTAGTGCTACCCTGGATCCAGCCTAGAGTAACTGCATTGAGATAAACTGTACAAAAACCTGACGTGATAGAAGAAAACTAACCACAATTTTGAAATCAGCATGTTTTTTTAGTCTAAATAAGCATAAAATTTTAACTCAACAAAAATGTTGTTCAAACTTGCTCCCCAGTGAACTATCAATTGTTGGGCTGCTAGAAAATTGTCTTTCAGCAGCAGTGATAGCATTTTTATCTATATTAATGTAACACAGCATTTCCAGTACATATTCTTACTAGCCACAGTATTGAAATCAGCATGTCACTTTTAGTCTGCATCAGAAGAAATTTCAGACTCAACAAAAAATATTTCAAAATTGTTACCTAGTGTAATCTATTGATTAAGCATTCTTCTACCATAATTAGGACGAATACTTGACTGTTTTGGCACAATTCAGTGCTGAAAAGGGAAGGACTGCAATTTGGTTTACTTTGTTGCATTTTTTTTTATTTTCTGGCTTCCTTTAGTAAACTCTAGACCTTTGGCTATATACAATGTATTAACATCATACATGGTGACCTCCTTTAGAAACCCTGCTGTCTCACTTCCTCCTAATCCAGTCTTCAGTTCATGAATATAAAATTGCAGGTAGCTTCTAAGAGTACATTTTACAACATTGTTGAAAAACAGAATTATTTGGGTGAGTTAAAGATAAAAAAGCACCCCCATCAATAAAGTTTATCCTCTTAATATATTGCAGTTATCATATTATATGGCAGTTAATTCTTCTCTTTTCCATTAAGTCTATGATGGCATGTGATTAAAAATAGACTAGATGAATCCTTCTAGGCTCTGTTTAGAAACAGGAGGTACATTTTCCCCGCATGAGTCAAAAGTCACTGCAAATATCCCTGGCAGTGGGAAGAGGGAGCAGCTGGGTCAGAAGTTGAAGAAGGAAATGACAAATACAGGAACAAGAGACTTCCTGTTTCTACATAATGCAGAGAAAATAGAAGAACTAGCTGGGTAGAAGGTGAAAAATGAGCAATTGTAAGTACATAGTGCTTAGAATGTTTGCCTTGCAACAAGCAACAAAAAAATCTATGACATTAGGAAACAAACAAACAGAAGAAAGCTGCAGCACTCTGCATAAACTAAAGTGTATGCAAACATTGACTATATGAAATTTATTTCACACTAGCTGAAGAGCCTGGCGCTGCCCGGGCATAGTACCTAACTACGGTTAGTTATAACAAATTGTAATGATTATATCTATATACAAGTATTCAGCTTTCTCCCATTATGTAGATAGGGCCAAAATAGTTTGGCGATTTGGAACGTGCGGGGGTTAAAATTTCCATTCAACACATAGCCTATGATGCTCCTGGGGTTGAGATGTGCGGGCATGCAAAATTTCATGCCCGTAAGTACAACGGTGCAGATTCCTATCCCGGGCAAAAATTATTTGCCGATTTGGAATGCGCGGGGTTAAAATTTAGACTCAAAACCTAGCCTATGATGCTCCCGGGGTCGAGACGTGCGGGTGTGCAAAATTTCATGCCCGTAAATGCAGATTCCTATGCCGGACATACACACAAGCATTCAGCTTTCTCCCCATTATGTAGATAGGGCCAAAATTGTTTGGCGATTTGGAACGTGCGGAGGTTAAAATTTCCATTCAACACATAGCCTATGATGCTCCTGGGGTTGAGATGTGCGGGCATGCAAAATTTCATGCCCGTAAGTACAACGGTGCAGATTCCTATCCCGGGCCAAAATTATTTGCCGATTTGGAATGCGCGGGGTTAAAATTTCGACTAAAAACCTAGCCTATGACGCTCCCGGGGTCGAGACGTGCGGGTGTGCAAAATTTCATGCCCGTAAATGCAGATTCCTATGCCGGACATACACACAAGCATTCAGCTTTCTCCCCATTATGTAGATTAGGGCCAAAATTGTTTGGCGATTTGGAACATGCGGGGGTTAAAATTTCCATTCAACACATAGCCTATAATGCTCCTGGGGTTGAGATGTGCGGGCATGCAAAATTTCATACCCGTAAGTACAACGGTGCAGATTCCTATCCCGAGCCAAAATTATTTGCCGATTTGGAATGCGCGGGGTTAAAATTTCTACTCAAAACCTAGCCTATGACGCTCCCGGGGTCGAGACGTGCGGGTGTGCAAAATTTCATGCCCGTAAATGCAGATTCCTATGCCGGACATACACACAAGCATTCAGCTTTCTCCCCATTATGTAGATAGGGCCAAAATTGTTTGGCGATTTGGAATGCGCGGGGTTAAAATTTCGATTCAAAACATAGCCTAGGACTCTTTCGGGGTCGAGACGTGCGGGCGTGCAAAATTTCATGCCCTTAAGTGCGACGGTGCGGATTCCAATCCCGGACAAACATACCCACATACATACACACATACATACATTCAACTTTATATATTAGATTATTGCATTATAAATATTCTCATAACATGAAGGTATTTAACACAACAATAAACCAATTCATGTGCCCACCAGACGTGACAAAACAACGCTTCTATGGTTGCACTAGTGGAAAATATGCAACTGTTTGCCTCAGTCTCTGCATGTTGCAGGTTGCAATGTGACACCATAGGAAATAATTGCAATCTATTTTGCATTGTGTCACTGGAAGTTCAGTTTTACTTGTCACCTCATTGCCTTAGCCTGACTGTTGCATAAAGTATATCTGATTTGGAAGAAGAGGATGGGTACTTCAGTGGCCATGTCTTGAATGAATAAGTACGAAGAATATATTACAATTTTTTCTTAAATATAAAACTGAGTATATCTATTAAATATTTTTTTGGAAAAAAAAGTTTTTCTTTATTGTTGATACCCTGCCAAGATTCATTAATACATCAATATTCAATTTAATTATGCCAGTGCATGATTTACAATAATATTCCATCTCTGTTATAGAAATGAAGGCTGTGCACAGTGTTAACAAATCATGTATTACTTCAGATCGAAATAAAATGAATTATATTTCAGACTGAATATAGAGTAGCAGTCTCAAAATTATTCAAAGATGTTATACAACATATTCTTAGTATTTGAGAAATACATCATATTCCAGACTTGCTGCCAAAAAAGAAGTGTAGGCATCTGCATGTAACCTTGGATGTAAAAATGCTGTTTTCATTATTATTCAGTAATGTTTTAGGTTTGGGAAAACAAAATTATAAATAGTTTTCTGCTTGTTTTTACATTAAATACAATGCAGCATAAGGATAATTATTGTCTCCGCAGCACTGGATTATACTGTAAAATACCACAATGTGATTTTGTATTAATTAGCAAGTGACTTTGCATTCTACCTTTATCTCTTTCTTCATATTGCAAGGACTTATTTATCAACTGAGCATAATAAAGCAATATAACTTCATGAAGCTGCAGTGATACATACAGGTCACAGAAATGTATTTAGTATTTCTTATTTGTACTAAGAAATATATTAATCTTTTAACCTCCCTCCCACATTATTATATACATGCACATTGTAGTAGTGCAGAAATAAGTGATCTCTTAACCCTTTAACAATCGCAGATACAATTAAAATGTCTGCCATTAAGTGACCTCATTCCTCAGCGCCATTTTAAAATGGTGGTGAGAAATAAGTGAAAATCCCACAAATAATAGCTTTATATCAAATTGTGACATTGACACTGACACGTTTTGGAACCTACCAGGGCTGATTAATCCCCTCAAATGCCACTGTCAATTGGAAAGCAGCATCTAAGAGGTTAATAGGCAGTTAAAACATCCCCTTTATCACTATCGACCTTCTGTGATCAAAATTGTGGGTGTTGATAGTTGCCAATGCACCATGAGGTCATCAGATGACCTCAGGGTATGGTAGCCTGTAAAACCTACCTTTAGGCTTTTTACCGCTTAAAAAAAGTATTCTTGAGGGGTCAATTTTTAATATCCCTGTGACTTTCTGTGGGTTCTCCACGTGTACATGTGTATCATCCGTGTGACACCCATGTGCCATCTGTGCGCTCCATCTGTTTGCCAAGTACAGAAATATAATTCAGAATAGAGATTAGAGACGTATAGGTGTTAAGGTCATGAACAATATACAGTGCTCAAAAAAATAAAAGGAACAATTAAACAACAGAATATAACTCCAAGTAAATAAAACTTCTGCGAAATCAAACTGTCCACTTAGGAAGCAACATTGATTGACAATCAATTCCACATGCTGTTGTGCAAATGGAATAGACAACAGATGAAAATTATTGGCAATTATCAAGACACACTCAATAAAGGAGTGGTCCTGCAGGTGGGGACCACAGACCACATCTCAGTACCAATGCTTTTTGGCTGATGTTTTGGTCACTTTTGAATGTTGGTTGTACTTTCACACTCGTGGTAGCATCAGACAAACTCTACAACACACACAAGTGGCTCAGGTAGTGCAGCTCATCCAGGATGGCACATCAGTGAGAGCTGTGGCAAGAAGGTTTGCTGAGTCTGTCAGCGTAGTGTCCAGAATGGAGGCACTACCAGGAGACAGGCCAGTACACTAGGAGACATGGAGAGGGCGGTAGGAGGGCAACAACCCAGCAGCAGGACCGCTACCTCCACCTTTGTGCAATGAAGAACAGGAGCACAGCCAGAGCCCTGCAAGATAACCTCCAGCAGACCACAAATGTGCATGTGTCTGCACAATCGGTTAGAAACAAATTCCATGAGGATGATCTGAGGGCTCGACATCCACAGATGGGGGTTGTGTTCACAGCCCAACACCATGCAGGACACTAGGCATTTGCCACACAACACCAGGATTGGCAAATTCGCCATTGGCACCCTGTGCTCTTCACAGATGAAAGCAGGTTCACACTAAGCACATGTGACAGATGTGACAGAGTCAGGAGATGCAGTGGAGAGCGATCTGCTGCCTGCAACATCCTTCAGTATGACCGGTTTGGCAGTGGGTCAGTAATGGTATGGGGTGGCATTTCTTTGGAGGGCCCAACAGCCCTCAATGTGCTCGCCAGACTGCCATTAGGCACCGAGATAAGATCCTCAGACCCCTTGTGAGATCATATGCTGGTGCGGTTGGCCCTGGGTTCCTCCTAATGCAGGACAATGCCAGACCTCATATGGCTGGAGTGTGTCAGCAGTTTCGCTCTATCCACCAACGTCACGTTGCACCACAGACTGTCCAGGAGTTGGCAGATGCTTTAATCCAGGTCTGGGAGGAGATCTCTCAGGAGACCATCCGCCGCCTCATCAGGAGCATGACCAGGTGTTGTAGGGATGTCATACAGGCACGTGGAGGCCACACACAATACTGAGTCTCATTTTGACTTTTTTTAAGGACATTACATTCCACTTTAAATTTGTGTGTGACTCCAAATCCAGGCCACCATTGGATAATAAATTTGATTTCCATTGATGATTTTCGTGTGATTTTGTTGTCAGCACATTCAACTTTGTACAGAACAAAGTATTCAATGAGAATATTTCATTCAGTCAGATCTAGGATGTGTTATTTGAGTGTTCCCTTTATTTTTTTGAGCAGTGTATATATAGATAGATAAATATGGGGTAAATACATGTGCACAAAAGGGTAAAGACATAGCATTAGAGTCTAAATTTTAGACCAATTGTTTAAAACAAGAATGTATATATATATATTATATATATATATATATATATATATATATATATACATATATACTAATCAGGTGCTTCTCATAAAATTAGAATGTCATCAAAAAGTTAATTTATTTCAGTTCTTCAATACAAATAGTGACACTCATATTATATATCGTCTTGACAAACAGAGTGATCTATTTCAAGTGTTTATTTCTGTTAATGTTGATGATTATGGCTTACAGCCAATGAAAATTCTAAAGTCATTATCTCTGTAAAATAGAATACTTTATAACACTGGCTTGAAAAAAGATTTTAAAATCCGCAATGTTGGCCTACTGAAATGTATGTTCAGTAAATGCACTCAATACCTTGTTGGAGCTTCTTTTGCATCAATTAATGCATCAATGTGGTGTGATTTTTTACTGCTGGGTAGCTGTGTGTTCACACCAGAGATCTGATATAGGTGGTCGAGACTGTGTGGTCTCAGCATTTTTGGAATCAGAAGTGTTGGAGTTTTTCCTAGGGTTTTGTTGAGTTGCAGACAGTATTCTCTCCTGTAGTATCCTAGCTAGACAGTTTGGGCCCCAGCGTTTGCTCAATCTATTTTCTGTCTGTGTTCGTGTTTTCATCTTGTCAAACCGCCATTATATGTTTGGGGGCCTCCTATTTCTTTGGGGCTCTACTCCGGGGCAGTTAGCTTTCCTCTTTCCATCTTCAGGGGTAGCTAATCTCTCCGGCTGTGACGAGGCATCTAGGGCACTGTAGGAACGTCCCACGGCTGCTTCTAGTTGTGCGGCTAGTTTAGGGGTCTGCAACCTATTAGATCCAAACCTCTCTGGTGTTTGGCTGCCTTTGCAGTTTTTGCTCCTGCCCTCCTCAGCTGCCAAAACATAACAGTCTGCATTGTTGGGTTTGTTGTCTCTCATCTTCCTTTTGACAATAATTTAAAAATTCTCTATGCGGTTAAGGTCAGGCGACTTTGCTGGCCTATCAATCATGGTGATTCTGTTGTTTTAAACCTGGTTTTGGTACTTTTGGCAGTGTGGACTGGTGCCAAGTCCTGGTGGAGAATGAAATTTCCATCTTCAAGAAGCTCGTCGGCAGCGGGAAGCATGAAGTGCTGTTAAATTTCCTGGTAGACGGATGTACTGACTTCGGTCTTGATAAAACACAATGGACCTACACAAGCAGATGACATGGATCCCCAAACCATCACTGATTGTGGAAACCTCTCTTTCATCCGAAAACATCTTGGACCAATGAGCAACTGTCCAGTTCTTTTTCTCCTTGGCCCAGGTAAGACGCTTCTTGTGTTGTCTATTAGTCATGAGTAGCTTGACATAAGGAATGCGACACTTGTAGCTCATGTCCTGAATACGTAGGTGTGTGGTGGTTCTTGAAGCAATGACTCCTGCAGCAGTCCACTCCTTTTGAATCTCCCCCAAATATTTGAATGGCCTTTTTTTAACAATCCTTTTAAGACTGTGATTATCCCGGCTACTTGTTCACCTTTTTCTACCACACATTTTCCTTCTACTCAACTTTACATTAATATGCTTGGATACAGCACTCTGTGAACAGTCAGCTTCTGTAGCAATGACCTTTTGTGGTTCACCCTCCTTGTGGAGTGTGTCAATGACTGCCTTCTGGACATCTGTCAAGTCAGCAGTCTTCCCCATCATTGTGGAGCCTACTGAAACAGACTAAGGGACCTTTTTAAATGCCTTTGCAGTTGTTTTTTTCATTGGCTGTAATTCATAATCTTCAACATTAACAGATATAAACACTTGAAATAGATCACTCTCTTTGTAATGAACCTATATAATATATGTGTTTCACTTTCGGTATTGAATAACTGAAATAAATTAACTTTTTGATGATTTTTTAATTTTGTAAGCAGCATCTGTATATATATATATATATATATATATATATATATATATATATATATATATATACATATACACCATGTTCCAAATTATTATGCAAATTGGTTTTAAGTGTCATAGCTTTTTTTGGGATTATTTGTAAATGAAGCCCATTGATGGTATTGTGTCTCAGGGTTCTTTGGATCACGGAAATCAATCTCAGATACCTGTGAAAATTAGTTTGCCATGTGAGCCCAATAAATGGAAAACTGGATGTTCCACACTATTAAGCAGGCCAGAGTTTTCAAGTAACATTTGAAAGAAAAGGGATCTCTCTGCTGCTGAAAAGCATCAAATAGTGCAATGCCTTGGTCAAGGGATGAAAACATTAGATATTTCCCGAAAACTTAAGCGTGATCATCATACTGTTAAGAGATTTGTGGCTGATTCTGAGCACAGACGTGTTCGTGCTGATAAAGGCAGAATGAGGAATGTTTCTGCCAGGCAAGTTCATCAGATTAAGAGAGCAACTGCTAAAAAGCCATTACAAACCAGCAAACAAATATTTGAAGCTGCTGGTGCGTCTGGAGTGCCTCGAACCTCAAGGTGTAGGATCCTTAAAAGGCTTGCTGTGGTGCATAAACCTACTATTGGGCCACCCCTAAACAGTGCTCACAAGCAGAAATGGCTGCATGGGCACAGACATACAGTACAGACCAAAAGTTTGGACACACCTTCTCATTCAAAAATTTTTCTGTATTTTCATGACTATGAAAATTGTAGAATCACACTGAAGGCATCAAAACTATGAATTAACACATGTGGAATTATACATTACACTTTACAAAAAAGTGAAAAAACTGAAAATATGTCTTATATTATAGGTTCTTCAAAGTAACCACCTTTTGCTTTGATTACTGCTTTGCACGCAGAAAAGGTGAACGGCTAGACTCTACATACCTAGTTCCCACAGTGAAGCATGGAGGAGGTAGTGTGATGGTGTGGGGGTGCTTTGCTGGTGACACTGTTGGGGACTTATTCAAAATTGAAGTGGTGAGCGGTCCAGCTCACCCCAAACCATCATGATTGGATCAGGTCTGGTGACTGTGGAGGCCGGGTCATCTGGCGTAGCACCCCAACACTTTCCTTCTTGGTCAAAAAGCCCTTACACAGCCTGGAGGTGTGCTTGGGGTCATTGTCCTGTTGAAAAATAAATGACACCACCATAACACCACCTCCCCCATGCTTCACAGTGGGAACCAGGCATGTAGAGTCCATCCTTTCACCCTTTCTGCGTGCAAAGCAATAATCAAAGCAAAAGGTGGCTACTTTGAATAACCTAGAATATTTGACATATTTTCAGTTGTTTCACACTTTTTTGCAAAGTGTAATGTATAATTCCACATGTGTTAATTCATAGTTTTGATGCCTTCAGTGTGAATGTACAATTTTCATAGTCATGAAAATACAGAAAAATCTTTGAATGAGAAGGTGTGTCCAAACTTTTGGTCTGTACTGTACATCTGATGTCTGTATAATAAACCAGAGAAAAGTTGACTACTGTGACCACATTAACATACTATTAATTTCATCACAAGTTGAGTGCAAAGTTCAATTTTTCTCTTGTATACGGTGTGGGAACCTACTTGAGCATTTGAGCACCTACTTATTAGTAGTGAATAGTGTTTTCTCTTTATCATATACCAGTCACATATTACCCTGTATACTGGATGGGCACAGACATCAAATTTAATAATAAAAAAAGAGGAAATGTTTTAGCTCCATTAAAAACAGTTCATTTAATGAAAATCCTTAAAATGACACTTCCATAAAGGGGATAAGAGGTAGACAGTAGAGATAAGGAAATATTTCAATATTCGATTTGGCTCACGAACGCCGAATTTGCAATATTCATCTATTTAATCGTCTATTAAATAGACGAATATAGCCGAACATACACAGCACAAAAGCTGCTGTTTCCCAAGCTGTGTGACAGCATGGGAAACACCAGCGTAGCGCTTCTGATCGGCAGTGAAATCATCATCGCTGGTCAGAGAGCCACAGTTCCCATGCTGTCAGAAGACAGTGTGAGCCCGCAGATGTGATCGGAGGTATAAAGTTTACCTCTGATCACAAGGTGTCAGGTCATGGGACAACCGCTCCCATTATCCGACACCTGCTGCCGCTAATAGCAGTGAGAGCATGAGCTGATGATAGGAATATTCATCAGCCGCTCCAGCGCTGTAAATAAATAATTAAAAAAAAAACAGCTTGGGCTCCTCCCTATTTTTGATAACCAGCCAGGCAAAACTCACAGCTGGGGCAGAAACCCTCAGCTGTCAATGTTAGCAAGTTTGGTTATCAAGAATAGATGGTCCACACGCTGTTTTTTTAAATTATTTAAATAAATAATTTAAAAAAACGGCATGGGGTCCCCCATACCATACTTACAACCTCGCCTAATTCCATCAAAGCCTTTGTTCTCCTGCAATAAAACAAAAATAATAAAGCAACAATATACCATACCTGTCTTTCGTTCTGTCCCATGCCGTAATCCATATCTGGGGTATAAAAAATTTTCAACCTAGACGGTGCAAAGATGCAACCAACCAGGTTGGGATCTACTGGTGACTGAGCGACTGTGAGGGCAGCCACAGTGACTAGCAGTGACATTACTGAGGCGTTCCCAGTCGGGATGAACTGAGGTGGCCTCGATGAGATCCCCGCTAGCTCCGTGAGAAAGTCGCATGGTGCAGAGGCGAGTTCACGGGAGAATTTCACTGCGGTATATATATATATATATATATATATATATATATTAGCAATTAAAATACTGGGTTCAATTAGTTCTGCTCTAATCTGCATATTTGTAATGTTTTGGACTCACAAAGCTGCAATGACACTGCCACATGAGAACTGAGTTTTAAAGTGGGATTCCTGTTTTAGACTACTTTGACATAGTTTACAAAGGAAAAGCAGAATTACACACATACCAGTGAATATGAGCGAATCTCCTAAAATTCAAATTTGGCAAAATTTTTAATATTTTCAGGAAATTTAATTCACAGCAAATTTTTTTCTCTGCAGATTGAATTTCTATTATTATGATCTGGGGTCTGGAGAGATCACAGGTTATACTAGACATAAGATGTAGAAAAGAAAGCAACCAATACTTCCACTGCGCACCTCCGCTACTCAATGTACCCATACAGGACTTGAAGTATTACATTAGCTCACTATGAAACCTCCGGTATCTTCACTATAGGCTGGGACTTCCAGCCTGGCTTTGCTTGGTATGTCCCCACACATCCTTGTAGACATGCCCAACCTAATTGTGACCTGAAGTCCTGCTTATAGTGTCCGTTTTAATTTTGAGACCCTGTTGTGATGTATTTACGTTGCCACTACTTTAGAACGCACATGTGCAAAGATGTCCTTGGCAGAGTTGTGACTGGAAGTACTGACCTGAATATGGCGTGTTTCAGCTCATGATGGTGGTAAGAAGAGGTTCTGTGAATTGAATAGGGGAAAAAAGGTGTGGTCCAAAGGTGAAAAGTCAGGTGAGCAGTAGCTTTTTAAGGGGTTTTGCCAGATGCTATTTAGCTGAATTTATGCAAAGAAAATTGTAAAAAAAAATATTCTAAAGAAAACAGATGTTAGTAACATTTCAGTGGAATTTAATTTCGCATTAATAAATTCTCTCAGCTCTATAAGCAAATAAACGCAACTGCTAATTATCAAAATAATGGAAAATTTGTATGAATTTCTGCAATATTAATATTAGTAAATATAACATTTAAAAATACTCTTTAAATGGCACTATGTATCTAAAATAATAAGTAACATAAAGTAAAAATTCAACTACTATGTAATTCCCTCAAAGGTTTCTAACATTGTCAGCATTTGCTGTGTTTTGGCTCAGCTACTCTAATACCAGACAAACAATTAGGGAATATTAAACACATTTTATCTGTCTTTGAGGCTGATAATTTCCATCTCTCACTTAACAACCTACACTATGTTGGAGTTTCTATTAAGCAATTTAAAAGGCCAGTAATTAGACACTCTGCGTTTCAGAGAATAATTAACAACAGCTGAAGTAGGTGCTTTTTTTTAATACCCCAGGTAAATGCAGGTCATGTGCTTAATTTTTACAGTTATTTCCTAGCCAAGACAGATAATCTAATTAGTATAACATCACCATGCTATCATTCCTTTAATCTTTCGGATGCCTAGTTATTTAAAGTGTTGTGTTTTCTCCACTTCTCTGTGATAATTAATCATGTTAATAGCGAATCACATGTTATCTTTAGTTTATCACAAAGGTGTATAACATAGCGAAGTTGTCAAATACATGCATCAATGTTCTCTCATGTAAACATTACACGTTTCTAAATGAAGTTATTTAAATCAACACAAATGATTGAATAACAAGGAATAAACAACTTGAATAACTTTGGGCCTGATTCCTGAGTTGCATTTGTTTAAGTCATTTTTCTTTTTGCTTTATGGTATTCCATGATTTTTTTGTGCTAATTCTTCAACTGGTGCATCATGACTTTTGCACAAAATAAAAAAAATTGCTCTGTATTTTAGCCTTGTAATTTTTGTGCCTTTTTTAGAGCAAAAAGTCACACATTTTGCTTAAGGCCGGCGTCACACTTGCGAGTGTGATGCGAGTTAGTCGCACGACTTTCTCGCATCAACACCCGGCACGGCCGCCCACTCTCGGACCCGAGTGTGCGGCTGCATAGAAATACATGCAGCCGTACACTCGGGTCCGAGAGCGGGCGGCCGTGACGGGTGTTGATGCGAGAAAGTCGTGCGACTTACTCGCATCACACTCGCAAGTGTGACGCCGGCCTAAATGTAAAATTGGTAAATAATATTAGGTAAACATTATATCGCTCTACAGGGAATAGAGCACATTTGAGAAAGCAATATATTTATTCTGCTAATATACGTGCAAATATATGAAAGGATACTGATAATGCAAATCTTCAAAAGTAGTATAGTCTTGTAAGTGATCTAATTACTCATTTATTTATTTCAGAACAATCACCAAAATTACAGGTATTGAGTTATGGTCACTATTTTTTGGCCACTGTCTTTCTTGCATGAACAGGAATAAAAAAATTAGCTTGATACTTAACGGAACAATAAAATTAAAAAAGAAAAGAGAAGAAGAAGAAAACCACAAGAGGCTTCACTCCTGGAACTTCTAGATATTATAAATATCAGTTGCAAACCATAAAGCGGGTCTGTGGAATGCAAATAAAAATTAGATATGGAAACTTCAGTATATAACTAAACTGTGCTAACGCTTCAGCCTGCATTTGTAAGAATCCAATAGGTATACAACATGAAAGCAGTGAAAGATCCATCCAGTGTATAAGCCTGGAAAATGTAAAAAGGTATAGACATGTTTGGAGTGAGTGAATTTGATGAAAATCAAATTCAAGTAGAGTTTGTAGGAATTGACTGATTTCGAACAATTTTCTATTCAATTTGCTGGAATAGCCTATTAAAGTATGTCCTTACATTTTACAGAAGATTGCATCTGCCAGAGATGGCTCTCATGTCCTCAGGCACAGTTTAGCAGGCTTTCCCATGTTGTTTTACAAGACCTAAAATTAGATAAAGAGAAACAAATCAAACAAGAGTCAAAAATATTAAAATTAGCAAATTTTTAAATGAGGAAACTGATCCAATATCACATGTTTGTGAGAGACAAAAGTTTAACCTTTGCTTTTAGTTTTAAATGTGACCTGTTTGTGAAGCAATAACTACAGTAGTGTCGAAAAGTTTGCATTTTTTTTAAAAGTGTTATTACATCTGTCTGGTTGTTGCGATGTAATTTTCATGGTGATTTTGACAGCTGTCATAAATAAAGATGAAAATTGTGTTTGACATTGTTTTATCCCTTCATGTGTTAAATTTTAACATTTGCTGGGCCAAATGTTTTGCATTTTTTGTCATGAGTAGTCAAATTTTGCCCATTTTTTGTTTTGTTTTTCAGTTAAAACAAGGCAAAGACAAAGACAAATGGAATTCAACTTCTCTCAGAGTGATGTGTCACTTATAACAAAGAAAGAAAAAGAAGCTTATGGAAGAGCTGACAAACCGAGAAGAGAACAACCTCAGAAAACTTCCTCCAAAGTTGATCACATTATTAAGAAAATGTCAGTTTCTGATGTCCATAAAAGTGCTGTACAGATTTTGCATGAAATGAACAAAACATAAGAGGTCAAAGTGAGTCATCAAATTGGGGTGCGACTGCTACAGGCAGTAGAGAGTTCCAGTCAAGAAGCCTTTCATCTTAAAGAACTCGAAAGCGTGACTTGAGTTTGCCAAAGAACACAGTTAATGGAAAGAGACAGATTGGTCTAAGGTGTTGCGGTCAGATTAATCCAAGTTCAATCTGTTTGGTAGTGATGGCAAACACTATATACCTCCCATTTGGAAAACGTAATGATATAAAGTACCAAACACCTATAGTGAAACATGTGAAACATGGTGGTGGCAATGTCATGGTTTGGAGTTGCTTTTCTGCATCTTCCATAGGCCCTCTACATAGAATTGATGGAAATATGAATGCTGCCATGTACAAGGATATATTGGAGAATATATTGCTGTCATACAGTAAAACCAAAGTAGGAAGAGACTGGAAATTCCAGCAAGACAATGATCCGAAGCGGACTCCCAATTTAGTCAAAAATTAGTAAAGAAAAATGTTTGCCTGTTGCAATGGCCAAGCCAATCATCTAATTTAAACCCTTTTGAAAACCTTTAGGATGAGTTAGGGTGACAAATTTGGGCCCGTACTCATAGCAATAATGAGGAATTGTTTGCAGATTTGCAAATGAAATGGAGCAAGGTCCCTCAGGATGTTTTGAATGGTTTCGGTGTGGTGCAATAACTAAAGCAAGAGGTTATGCTACAAAATACTAAGTTATGGCATTGCAAACAATGAATTACTCTATGTTTTGATCAATAAAAAGTATATGGAAAACTTTTGGCAGTCAGTTTTCTTTAATTAAATGACCATACCTACATTCTAAAGTATTTTGGTTAAAATTAAGGACTTGCATGAGGACAACTTCATGCACTTTCATTTCATCACCAAGAAAATCGCATCACAGCAACCAGACAGTAGTCATCACACTTTTAACCCCTTTCTGACCTTTGACGTACTATCCCGTCCATGGGATAGTTCATCATATGCGATCTGCCGTGTGTCAGCTGATTCTCACAGCTGACACACAACACTAAGTGCCAGGAGCGGTCACAGACCGCTCCCGGAACTTTAACTCCCGACACACTGCCATCAAACATGATGACAGCGTTCTAGGAGCAGGAAGAAGGGCTGTCAGCTCTGACAGCTCCTCTGATTTGGATCAGAGACCCCGTGTCATGACGCAGGGTCCCGATTGCTGCCATGGCAACCCGATGTCATCATGACGACATCCGTACTTCAGATCTCAGACACTTCTTGTCATGCACAGTGTTGACCAGGAAGTCTCTGAGGTCAGTGTAAAATCCATGCAGCGCTGACAGCTTCTATAGCATGCAGCTCTGCACGCTATAGAAACGATCAGCCTGCGAAAAATGAGTGTTCCATGGTGGGACAAAATAAGACTTAATCCCCAAAAAATTTTTTAATTGTAAAAATATTTTAAAAATAATTTGAACATTTTAAACAATCAATAATTATTCTATCAATAAATAAATATTTTAATGAAAAAAATCTAAACAAGAAAAGTACAAATATTTAGTATGGCCGCGTCCGTAACGACCCGCCCTATAAAACTGTCACATTAGTTAACCCCTTTAGTGAACACCATAAAAAATGGCAAAACAAATTATGCTTCATCATCATACTGCTGAACAAAAAGTGGAATAACACGTGATTAAAAAGACAGATATAAATAAACATGGTGCCACTGAAAACATCATCTTGTCCCGCAAAAAACAAGCAACTGTACAGCGTTACCACCAAAAAAATAAAAAAGTTATAGCTCGCAGAAGAAAGCGATGCAAAAATAATTATTTTTATATAACATAGTTTTTATTGTATAAAAGCGCCAAAACATAAAAAATATACATGAGGTGTCACTGTAATCGTACTGACCCAAAGAATCAAACTGCCTTATCAATTTTACCACATACGGAACGGTGTAAATGCCCTCCAAAAGAAATTCATGATCTACTGGTTTTTGCTCATCCTGTCTCCCAATAATCGGAATAGAAGCGATCAAAAAATATCATGTGCACGAATGTGGTACCAATAAAAACCTCAACTCATCCCGCAAAAAACAAGACCTCACATGACTCTGTAGGCCAAAATATGGAAAAATTATAGCTCTCAAAACGAGGTGATGCAAAAACTATTTTTTGCAATAAAACGCATCTGTTAGTGTGTGACTAGAGTTGAGAGAAACAGGTCGGTCAGATTCGTAAGTCGCCGACATTCGCCAAGTTTGGGTTTCGTTTGCCGAAACATGACCATAGCGTGAAGCCGGCCATGCCGTCGGCAAAACGAGCGCCAAAGTCGGTTTTACCAGAATGCTTTCAGGCACCTTTTTTCAGCCAATGAGCAAGGACGTACACTGTGGGCAACGAGATGACATGTGCAGCGTCCACCAGCATCTTAGAGAAGGGCATTGCAGTGATTGGCTTGCTTTGGGGGGCGTCATAGTGTCTATAAAAGCCCTGAGCGCAGACCTTCATTTTACTTCTGCGATCTTAACAGTAGGGAAAGGTTGCTGACGCTGTTTATCAGTAGGGAGAGAGTTAGGGCTGGAAAGAGAAGTTCTTCTGTGCTTGCGCTGATAGCAAATGTGCTGTACAGTTAGTGTGCAGTTACAGGGGAGGATTTTCTTTTGTGCAGCAGCGCTGGTTATTAGGCTGCCTGATAGCTGTATTGCTGCATGTACACTGCTGTGCAGACTGCTTTTTATACAGCACTAATACTTTTAATCTTTTTTTCTGCACAGTTACCGACCGTTCATTTTTTCCCACACCGTATAGAGCTGGTATCACGGACAAATACAAGCTGACTATCTGTGTGTGACTCCGGAAATATTTACGGAGATTTAAATTTTCCCCTACACTGTATACAGCTGTCCGCTTCTGAAACAGTACCGTATATCTGCTCTTTGTATTACAGTCAAATTCATACTGAGTGAGCGTCTGTGTGTGACTCCGGAAATATTTACGGAGATTTAAATTTTCCCTACACCGTATACAGCTGTCCACTTCTGATACAGTACCGTATATTTGCTCTTTGTATTACGGTCAAATTCATACTGAGAGACCGTCTATGTGTGACTCCGGAAATGTATGCGGAGATTGAAATTTTTCCCTACACTGTAAAGAGCTGTACGCGTTTCATACAGTACCATATATCTGCTGTTATTTTTGGTACATTTTCCCAAACATGAGGAAGTATGGTGGAAGAGGCCACGGACATGGGTGTGGGGGACAGCTGGTACTGATGTTGTTGGTGGTGCATCTGCTGGTAGCGCTAAAAGCAGAATAGCACCTAAAGCAGAAGGTGTTGAGCCTACGTCATCATCTGGCTCCAGAATCTGGGAGTAGGCAAACTGCTTTTAAAGCTGAAGCATCAGGAACAGGTTTTGGCTTACATTGCAGAAACAGCCTCCAGCTCTATCGCCTCCTCTTCTGAAGTTTCAAAAAATGCAAGCACTGAGTCGTCAGTGCAGGCTCCTGGTCAGGAACAACAACTTTCCTAGTATCCTTTACCCCCAACAAAAGTGAAGGATGCGGCAGGCCACACTTCAGATTACTCCATGGAGCGCTTTTCACATACCATGCCTGGGTTATTAAGTCAAATCCTGAATTCTCCAGTCCAACATGAATATGACATGGAATGCACTGATGCACAGCCACTGCTCTCTGATTCTGCAGGTACATTCACCTAGAGCTCTACATTGCCCTCGCAGTCTACTTAGCCAGAATCTGACCCTGATGAAACTCAGGTGCCCCTTCCCGCATACTCTAACAGCTTACACGGTGACACTGAGGAAAGTGCAGATGAAATTGAAGAGGTGGTGATGGATGACCCAATTGTTGACCCGGATTGGCTTCCATTGGGGGAAGAGGGTGCCACTGGCAATAGCTCAGAAGAGGAGGAGGATCCGCAGCAGGCATCGACATTGCAGCTGCGGTTATCTGACAGGCCCGTAGCAGTCCAAAAACGTGTTAAAAAAACAAAAAGAGTTGCAGGACAGCTTGGCCAGATGGCACTTTTTTGACCAAAATCCTTTTGATGAGGCAAAAGTTATCTGTAAGAAGTGCGGATGGACCTTTAGCCAAGGGAAAAATCTCCGAAACTTGAATAACAGTTGCATGCTTAGACATTTAAACTCCATGCACTTGCAAGCGTGGACGGACTACAAAACCTCACTGGCTTTGAATGCCTATATTGTCAAACTGATCTCATTAGAGATGATGCCCTTCCATTTGGTTGAAAGCACAGCGTTCCGAGAGCTCATGGCCTATGCTGTCCCACACAAAGTCCTACCCAGTCGGCACTTCTTTTCTAGAAAAGCCATCCCTACACTCCACCTGCATGTGAAAGACCGCATTGTCCATGCACTCAAACAATCAGTGAGTGGAATGGTGCACCTCACAACAGATGCATGGGCCAGTAGGCATGGACGGGGCCGTTACGTTTCCATCACTGCGCACTGGGTTAATGTGGATGCAGGGTCAACAGGGGATAGCGGCGGTGGAACAGTGCTGCCTAGCCCATGGTATAGGCAACAGTTGGCTGTAGGCGTTTGACCCTCCTCCTACTCCAGAAGCAAAAGCTCGTCGATAGAGCGCAGTCGCACGAGCACTTCATCCACAGCTGCCAGTGTTGCACACGAGGTATCCCACTATCGTATAGCTAGAGGTAAGTGTCAGCAGGTTATTTTAAAGATGATTTCTTAGGGCAACAACAGACACACCGCGGAGGTACTGGCCAAATACTTACAGCGAGAAAACTGGGTTATGGCTGGGCAGTCTACAACTTGGGCCTGGCAAGGTAGTCAGTGATAACGGACGTAATTTTGTGGCGGCCATAGCCCTGGCAAAACTCAGACACATACCTCACCTGGCTCACTCCTTGAACCTGGCGGTGCAGTGCTTCATAAATAATTATCCGGAGTTACCAGCCCTGCTCTATAAGGTGCGAAGACTGTGCTCCACATCCGTCGCTCGCCCGTAGAATCCAGTCGTATGCAGAGGCTGCAGCGATTGCTCCACCTCCCAAGTACCGCCTAATCATAGACGTTGCAACAAGGTGGAACTCCACCATGCACATGGTTGAGAGGCTGTGCGAACAGAGGCAGGCTGTAATGCATTTGTGGAAGGATATATGGGCAGGCAGTTTGAGGGCTGACATCGAGTTGTCGGGTGCGTAGTTATCAAAGCTGAAAGACCTCTGTAAAGTCCATCATGTTTTTGAGGAATGCACACGGCTGGTAAGCGCAGATGATGCCATCATAGGCATGAGCATCCCATTATGCATCTGCTCATGCAAACTTTGACGCATATTAAGGAGCAGGTGTCTGCAGAGGAGGAGGAGGGAAGAATTGATGACAGTCAGGCATTGTCTGGTCAGGGAACTGTCCTGGATGAGGTGGAGGAAGCAGAGGAATAGGAGGAGGAGGATGAGATGGATGATTATTTTGGGGAGGAACATGCTTCTCAGGGGGCAAGAGAAAATGTTGGCTTGCCAAGGTCAGGTACAGGGTTTGTGCGTGACTGGAGGGATGTGGATTTGGCAGAAAGTGCTCCTCCATCCACCACTGGCAGTGCATCATTGGCAACTGGAACATTGGCCCACATGTGTGATTATGTCTTGCCGATCCTAAAAAGGGACCCCCGCATTGCCAAAATTACGAAGGATGACGACTACTGGTTGGCCAGTATCCTCGATCCATGCTATAAAGGCAAATTACAGAACATCATGCCACAGGAGAATGCAGAGCTAATAATGGCGAACAAACAAGCAACTCTGGTAAACTGTTTGTTTGAGGAATTCCCAGCACACAGGTTCTACCTCGAGCCGCACTGGGCCAAATGGAGGAGGTATTCGTGGTGCACACAGTCGAAGTGGTGTTGAAGACGGGTTTCATGACCATGTTGTGGTCTGATTTCTCGAGTAACGCTCACACGACTGGTAATACTGAATCAATTGCAACAGACAGGAGACAACAGTTGTCAACTATGGTTCAAAATTATCTCTCCTCCCCTATCGATGTTCTCCCTCACAGTTCATTCCCCTTTGACTACTGGGCCTGTAAATTGGACACCTGGCCTGAATTGGCACAAAATGCCTTACAGGGGCTCGCTTGCCCTGCTGGTAGTGTGCTATCAGAAAGAGACTTCAGTGCTGCTGGATCAATCCTGACAGAAAGAAGGACCCGGCTGTCGAACCAAAATGTACGTGATCTCACCTTCATTAAAATGAACCATGCCTGGGTTTCAAAGGATTTTGTACCAACTTCCCCTGATGACACATAGGTTGCCAGCAAAATGGCTCGCTTTGTCCTCCTCTTTCTCCAACTACTCCAATTCCTCCATTTGCAGCTGCTGAACATCCAGCCTACACCTCAACATATGCCAGTTTTTCCACCTCCCTAACTGGGCTGTACCACCTCAGGGCCAGTGTCAGCACCTGGCGCACTCGGGCAAGTGCCGAGGCTCTGAGCAGGTGGCGTCTTCCAAGTTTCCGGACAGTGACATTCAGGTTAGAGAGCGCGATGCCTTCCGTCTGCGCGCCCTCTGCCTGAACAATCACAGTGCAGAGAGCTGGAAGATGGTGAGATCGGACGACTAGTTCACGGCAAACTTCGAAGTTCGGCCAAAAAAGAAACACGACCCCAATGCAAGTCAATGGAGAATAACAGTCTCCAGTGAGTGGAGGACAGTAAACACACGTACATTGTCCATTTCAATGCCAACGACATCAATTCTTATTACTTAAGCTTGTCAACCTTAATTAACTTTATAATAATAGTAACACATTGAAAACTGGGGGTTATTTGGCTAAAGTTGTGGGGGAGGCAGTGCTGGCTCCAGGTTTTCTTGGGCCCCGGGCCAAAGAGTCTCAGTGGGCCCCTTTAATACATACCACAATTCATGATGTTCTGATACAGCACAGAAATATAGGTATAGTACAATGCCAAATACTTCACTTCTTACATTACATGAGTGATATCTATTTTAAATTCTACAATAGCTCAAAAACCGGACAGTATAGTCCTCCATACAGTATTATTGGCACCACATAGTGCGCCATACAGAATAATGAGCCCCATATGTGCTCAATTTGATGATCCAAATATAAAGGGCCCTATATGATGCCCCATAACTAATGAACCCCATATCATGCTCTAGTATATGATGGGCCCCATATATGATGCTCCAGCGTATGATCAACCCCATAAAATGCTCCAAATATAATGGTCTCCATATATAATGGTCTCCATGTGATGCTCCAGTATATGATGTGCCCCATGGATGATGCTCCAGTGTATAATGGGCCCTGTCTATGATGCTCAAGTGTATGATGGGCCCCATATTATGCTCCAACCATTAAAAAAAATGAAATGCCTCTCCTCGATGGGCACTACTCTACTCTGGACTCTTCAGCGTCACCATCTTCCAGCTCTCTGCACTGTGACTGTTCAGGCAGAAGGCCCACAGACGTGACATCATCGCGCTCTCTGACCTGAATGTCACTGTCAGGAAATGCAAAAGACGTCACAGCGGTTAGAGCAGGGAGAGGTAAGTATTGCAAGTGCTGGGGCCATGAGCTAGCAGGGGGGCACACTTGTGGGCGACGGGAAATGGCACAGGGCACCTCATAGTACGCCGGTGTCTATGATGACATGTGGGCCCCCCACCTACTCAAAGCACCGGCACTTGCCCAGTTGTGTCAGGTGCTGACCCCGGCCTGGGGGGGTACAGCCCAGTTAGGGAGGTGGAAAAACAGGCATATGTTGAGGTGTAGGCTGGACGTTCAGCAGCTGCAAATGGAGGAATTGGAAAAGTCGGAGGAACAGGAGGACAAAGTGAGCATTTTGCTGGCAACCTATGTGTCATCAGGGGAAGGTGGTACAAAATCCTTTGAAACCCAGGCATGGTGAATTTTAATGATGATGAGATCACCTACATTTTGGTTCGACAGCGGGGTCCTTCTTTCTGTCAGGATTGATCCAGCAGCACTGAAGACTCTTTCTGATAGCACACTACCAGCAGGGCAAGCGAGCTCCTGTAAGGCATATTGTGCCAATTCAGGCCAGGTGTCCAGTTTACAGGCCCAGTAGTCAAAGTGGAATGAACTGTGAGGGAGAACATCGATAGGGGAGGAGAGGTAATTTTGAACCATAGTTGACAACTGTTGTCTCCTGTCTGTTGCGATCGATTCAGTATTACCAGTCGTGTGAGAGTTTCTCGAGAAATCAGACCACAACATGGTCATGAAATCCCTGTCTTCAACGCCACTTCGGCTGTTTGCACCACAAACAACTCTTCCATTTAGCCCAGTACGGCTCGTGGTAGAACCTGCACTGCTGATGTGTGCTGGGAATGCATCTACCAAAAGGTTTACCAGAATTGCTTGTTTGTTTGCCAATATTAGCTCTAGGTTCTCCTGTGGCATGATGTTCTGTAATTTGCCTTTATAGCGTGGATCGAGGATGCTGGCCAACCAGTAGTCGTCATACTTCATAATTTTGGCAATGCGGGGGTCCCTTTTTAGAATCCGCAAGACATAATCACACATGTGGGCCAATGTTCCAGGTGTCAATGATGCACTGCCAGTGGTGGATGGAGGAGCACTTTCTGCCAAATCCACATCCCACCATTCACGCATAAAACCTATACCTGACCTTGGCAAGCCAACATTTTCTCTTGCCCCCTGAGAAGCATCATCCTCCCCAAAATAATCATCACCCTCATCCTCATCCTAATCCTCTTCCTCTTCTTCCTCCACCTCGTCCATGACAGTTCCCTGAGCAGACAATGGCTGACTGTCATGAAGACTTCCCTACTCCTCCTCCGCTGCAGGCGCCTGATCCTTAATGTGCGTCAAAGTTTACATAAGCAGATGCATAAGTTGGGATGCTCATGCTTATGATGGCATCGTCTGCGCTTACCAGCCATGTGCACTGTTCAAAACACTGAAGGACTTTGCAGAGGTCTTTCAGCTTTGACCACTGCACACCCGACAACTCCATGTCTGCCCTCAAACTGCCTGCCCGTGGATCCTCCCACAAATGCATTACAGCCTGCCTCTGTTCGCACAGCCTCTCAACCATGTGCATGGTGGAGTTCCTCCTTGTTGCAATGTCTATGATTAGGCGGTGCTTGGGGAGGTGGAGCGATCGCTGCAGCCTCTGCATATGACTGGAGTCTATGGGTGAGCGACGGATGTGCGAGCACAGTCTTTGCACCTTATGGAGCAGGACTGGTAACTCCGGATAATTATTTATGAAGCATTGCACCACCAGGTTCAAGGTGTGAGGCAGGCAAGGTATGTGTCTGAGTTGTGCCATGGCTATGGCCGCCACAAAATTACGGCCGTTATCACTGACTACCTTGCCTGGCTCAAGATGTAGACTGCCCAGCCATGACTCAGTTTCTCGCTGCAAGTAGTCGGCCAGTACCTCCGCGGTGTGTCTGTTGTCGCCCAAAGACATCATCTTTTAAACAGCCTGCTGACGCTTACCACTAGCTGATCGATAATGGGACACCTCGTGAGCAACACTGGCAGCTACGGATGGAGTGCTCGTGTGACTGCGCTCTGTCGATGAGCTTTTGCTTCAGGAGGAGGAGGAGGGTCGAACGCCTATAACCAACTGTTGCCTGTATCGTGGGCTAGGCAGCACTGTCCCACCGCCGCTGTCCCCTGTGGACCCTGCATCCACCACATTAACCCAGTGCGCAGTGATGGACACGTAACGGCCCTGGCCATGCCTACTGGCCCATGCATCTGTTGTGAGGTGCACCTTTCCACTCACTGATTGTTTGAGTGCATGGACAATGCAGTCTTTCACATGCAGGTGTAGGGCAGGGATGGCTTTTCTAGAAAAGAAATGCCGATTGGGTAGGTCATAGCGTGGGACAGCGTAGGCCATCAGATCTCGGAACGCTGTACTTTCAACCAAATGGAAGGGCATCATCTCTAATGAGATCAGTTTCGCAACTTAGGCGTTCAAAGCCAGTGAGGCTTTGTAGTCTGTCCACGCTTGCAAGTGCATGGTGTTTAAATGTCTAAGCATGCAACAGGTATTCAATTTTTGGAGATTTTTCCCTCGGCTAAAGGTCCTTCCGCACTTCTTACAGATAACCTTTGCCTCATCAATAGGATTTTGGTCAAAAAAGTGCCACGCTGCACTCTTCCTACTATGGGATAAATTATCAGGGCTTGCACGCAGTGCTAATTTGACCGTCTGGCCAAGCTGTCCTGCAACTCTTTTTGTTTTTTTAACACGCTTTTGGACTGCTACGGGCCTGCCAGATAACCGCAGCTGCGATGTCGATGCCTGCCACGAATCCGCCTCCTCTTCTGAGCTATTGCCAGCAGCACCCTCTTCCCCCGATGAATGCCAATCCGGGTCATCAACTGGGTCATACATCACCTCCTCTTCAATTTCATCTGCACCTGACTCTGTGTCACAGTGTAAGGTGTTAGAGTATGCAGGAATTGGCACCTGAGTTTCATGAAGGTCAGATTCTGGCTCAGTAGACTGTGAGGGCAATGTAGTGCTCTGGGTGAATGTAACAGCAGAATCAAGATAGCAGTGGCTGTGCATCAGTGCACTCCATGTCATATTCATCTTGGACTGGAGAATTCAAGATTTGACTTGATTACCCAGGCATGGTATGTGAAAAGAACTCCATGGAGTAATCTGAAGTGTGGCCTGCCGCATCCTTCACTTTTGGTGGGGGTGAAGGGCACAAGGAAAGGTGTTGTTCCTAACAAGGAGCCTGCACTGACGACTCAGTGCTTGCATTTTTAAATGTTCAGAAGAGGAGGCGATAGAGCTGGTGTCTGTTTCGGTAATGTAAGCCAAAACCTGTTCCTAATGCTCCGGCTTGAAAAGCGGTTTACCTACTCCCAGAAAAGGGAGCCTTCTAGGCCTTCTGGAGCCAGACGATGATGCAGGCTCAACACCTCCTGCCTTAGGTGCTATTGGGCTTTTGGCACTACCAGCAGATGCACCACTACCACCACCATCATTCCCAGCTGGCCCCCCACCCACGTCCGCGTCCTCTTCCACCATGCTTCCTCATGTTTGGGAAAATGCACCAAAAATACCAGCAGATATATGGTACTGTATGAGGAGCGTACAGCTGTATATGGCGTAGGAGAAAATTTAAATCTCCGTATATATTTCCGGAGTCACACATAGACGCTCACTCAGTATGGATTTGACCGTAATACAAAGAGGAGATTTACGGTACTGTCTCAGAAGCGTACAGCTGTATACGGTGTAGGGGAAAATTGCAATCTCCTTATATATTTCCGTAGTCACACACAGACGCTCACTCAGTATGGATTTGACCGTAATACAAAGAGCAGGTATACGGTACTGTCTCAGAAGTGAACAGCTGTATACGGTGTAGGGGAAAATTGCAATCTCCATATATATTTCCAGAATCACACACAGATAGTCAGCATGTATTTGTCCGTGATACCAGCCAGTGAATGGTAGTGTGTGAGTAGCGTACAGCTCTATACAATGTGGGAAAAAATGAACGGTCGGTAAGTGTGCAGAAAAAAAGAATCAAAATATTAGTGTTGTGAAAAAAGCAGTCTGCACAGCAGTGTACACACAGCAATACAGCTAGCAGTCAGCCTAATAACCAGCACTGCTGCACACAAGAAAATCATCACCTGTCACTGGCAGGCAGCCTAATAACCAGCGCTGCACACAAGAAAATCCTCCCCTGTCACTGCACACTAACTGTACAGCACAATTGCTATCAGCACAAGCACAGAAGAATTTCTCTTTCCTGTCTAACTCTCTCCCTACTGATAAACAGCGTCAGCAACCTCTCCCTACTGTTAATATTGGCAGAAGTAAAATGGAGGTCGGCGGTAAGGGCTTTTATAGACGTTATGACGCCCCCCAAAGCAAGCCAATCACTGCAATGCCCTTCTCTAAGATGGTGGTGGCCGCTGCCCATTTCATCTCGTTGCCCACAGTGTACGTACTTGCTCATTGGCTGAAAAAAGGTGCCTGCAAGCATTATGGGAAAACCGACTTGGGCGCTCGGGTCGATGACCGCATGGCCGACTGCACGCTATGGTCAGGTTTCGGCCTACGAAATCCAACTTTGGCGAAAGTCGGCGACTTTTGAATCTGACCGACCTGTTTTGCTCAACTCTAGTTATAACCTCATAAAGAGACAGTGGTCAGAATTGTAAAAATTGGCCTGGTCATTAACGTGCAAACCACCCTCGGGGGTAAAGTGGTTTAAAAAAATGCAAAACATTTTGTCATCACTGTATATTTAACCAAATTTAGAAATCGATGATTAGTTCTGAAAATCAGCATGGAGGAATTTTAGCCCATTCCTCACTAAAAAAAACAGCTTAAACTCTATTATTTGGTGGTTTGTATCCCGAGCAGTTTTAGCTTCAGGTTCTTTTACATTTTTGTATCATGTGGCTCAGAAATTTGAAATGTCCATAAAAAAAAGTCTATTATTTTTATTATTATTTGCTTTTATAGCAATATACATACATTATCATTAACTCTATTCTTCTATAATCATTATTTTGTAGAATAACTTGTGTGCTTTGGATTGCTTTCTTGCTGCATGACCCACATTGTCTGGAATTTCAGTACATGGACAGATGTCCTGTTATTTTCCTTTAGAATTTTCTGATTAAATCCAAAATTTATTTTTACCATTAATGATGGCAAGCCATCCACCGTCCCAGCCCTGATGAAGCAAAACAAGCCGAACCCATGATTCCACCACCACCTTTTTTCACAGATGATACGAGGTTTTTATGTTATAAATTCAATGATTTTTTTCCCAAGTCTAATACTTCTCATTTGAATCAGAAAGCTCAATTTTAGTTTAATTTGTCCACAAAACCTTGTTCTAATACCTTTCTGGTTTGTCCAGGTGATCTTTAGCAAACTGCAGGCGGGCAGCAATGTATGTTTTGGAGAGCAGTGGCTTTTTTCTTGCATTTCTGCCATGCACACCTTTGTTTTTTATTGTCATCCTGATAGTTAACACATGAATATTAGCATTAGCTAATGTGAGAGATACCTGTTAGATGTTTAAATGCTACTTTGGGCTATTTTATAACAAGGTAATCTTTAGGAAAAGACAGAGAGACAATATTGTCTTTTTTGGAAAGCAATAACTTTTTCATAGCAACCCTTGAATTTCTTCCATTTTTCACACACTCTAAATGGTGGTGTTTGGTGGAATACAAACACTTTTCCAGCCTGATGAGCATCAACACCACTTGTTCTGAGTTCCTCAAAATCTTTTGTTCATTCCAGTATACACATTCACAGCAAAAATTTAAGCACCACTGCATATGTTGAGAACACTTTGAAATTTCTAAGGTTGTGTTTGTGTTAAAGAGGTTCAAAGTGTATTGTTTCTCTTTATAGAAAGTGTCTTGTCAATCATGCCGGGATGAGGAGAAATCAAGCCGCAATGCTCCTCTGGGAAATGTACAAATTGTCTATTAAGAGAGACTAGAACTCTAGTGCCACCTAAAAAAATAGCAATCCTGGAAGTCAATGTTGACCCTTTAACAAGCCTTGTTACATGACTTAGGATAAAGCTAAAACCAGAATCTTAAATTGCAGACACTGTATTTCGGGGTACTGTCCCTCGTCAGTACCCCAAAACAGTGTCTGCAAATTCAGATTCTGGTTTTAGCTTTTATCCTAAGTCATGTAACAAGGCTTGTTAACCCCTTTGGTCAATTTTTACAATTTTGACCACTGTCCCTTTATGAGGTAATAACTCTGAAACGCTTCAGCGGATCCTGCTGATTCTGAGATTGTTTTCTCTGGATATATTGTACTTTATGATAGCAGCAAAATTTCCTTGATATGACTTGCATTTATTTGTGAAAAAATGGAAATTTGGCAAAAATTTAGAAAATTTTGAAATTTTCCAAATTAGCAATTCAGGAATTGTTTTCTTTTATACCGTTCCGCATGTGGTAAAATTGATAAGGCAGTTTTATTCTTCGGGTCAGTATGATACAGCAATGCCTCATTTCTATAAATTGTTATATTTTGATTCTTTTACATAATAAAAACTATTTTATTTAAAAAATTATTATTTTTGCATCACTTCATTCTGACAGCTAAAACTTTATTTTTCTGCTGATAGAGCTGTATGGAGGTTTGTTTTTTGCCGGGCAAGATGACGTTTTTAGCGGTACCGTTTTTATTTGCATCCGTCTTTTTTATTGCGTTTTATTGCACTTTTTGATTGGAGATATGATGATAAAGCATTATTTTTTGCCTCGTTTTTTATTTATTTTTTACGGTGTACACTGAAGGGGTTAACTAGTGGTACAGATTTATAGAGTGGGTCGTAACGGACACGGCGATATGAAATATGTGTACTTTTATTGTTTTTTATTTACATAAATAAATGTTTTTTTGGTGACATTTTTTAATTAACTTTTTATTTGGGGATTTTTTAAAAATATTTTTACACATTATAATATTTGTTTTAACTTTATTGCATTGTCCCAGCATGGGACAGTTCTATATAATGTCAGATCGCTGATCTTACACTTACCACTGCTGAGTATCAGATCAGCGATCCGACAGGCAGGGAAGCCACCTCCCTGCAGGACCCGGAAGGACCCCCCGGCCATCTTGGTGCAAGAGGCCTCCATGGAGACCATCAGAGTAAGGCGATTGTATCATGTTATTCTGATGGAAGCACGCAGGGAGCCCCCTCCCTGCGCGATTCTTCTCTATGCCGATGTCACTACTGACAGTGGCGTCAGAGGGGTTAAATGCCCACGATCGGTGCTAGCACTGATCATGGGCATTGCTGCCGGGTGTCAGCTGTCACATACAACTGACACCGGCTCCCGATAACCGCGGCACTCAGTGTGAGGCCGCGGTGATCGTGATGCCGTACTAGTACTGCTCTGGGCAGAAATGAAGTTCCCGCAGAGCACTACTAGTACGTTGAAGGTCATGAAGGGGTTAAAGAGTCAACATTGACTTCTAGGATAGCTGCTTCCTATAGGTGGCACTAGAGTTCTAGTCCTTTTCCTCTCTGAAGAGACAATTTGATAAAGAGGTTGAAAGTGTTTGGATTCAGACTGTAAAAATCTCAGAAAATCTTAGAGTTTTATGCACATCTTCTCTTTGGACAATTGGTGTACTTTATGATTTGCAGCAAATTAATTCACCAATTGCTGTGTTCCTTAGAAAAATTTGTTGAATCTGATGACTTTGCATTTCAAAACATTTACTCATCTCTAATATCTATATTTTCTAGTATCTGTCAAATGTTTGTTGTTATATATGTTTGTTCTGTTTTGCTATATGTGAGAAATTACATTTGCTTATTGTTATGGTTTCTGTCTTTCAGATTGTTTATTTGTGTAGTAAAAGTATAGCTATATGCAGTGGCGTAGCAACTGTTTGTGGCGCCCGGGGCGGTCGAAAAATTTGCCGCCCCTTTGGTCATTGATAATCCGGAAGCATCTATCTGGAGTCCACTTTCCTGAAAACCCCTTTAACCACATTTCCCAACATCAAGGGGCGATCAACAATAATGAAACAGTGCGAGAGGACAGCGCACGGGCGGAGGCGAGAGGGCAGCGCACGGGCGGAGGCGAGAGGGCAGCGCACGGGCGGAATATCCGGGGGCAGCACATTTAGGCTGTGTTTCCACCATCAGGAAACACAGCATATATGACGGAGCGGAAACTCCGCTCCGTCTAAGCCCCGCCCCTTTCTGACACGCGTTATTTCCGGAGGTGTTCAGGACACCTCCGGAACACCTCCGGAAATAACGCAGGGCTACATAGCCCTGTGTTAAATTCCGTTGCAGCGACGCACCGTCGCCGCAATACGCTAGGACATGCTGCGGTCTGAAAAGACACGCCGCATGTCCGTAAACGCAGGTCTTCCGCCTGCGTGTTTTGAAGCATAGTGGAGACGGGATTTCTTGAAATCCCCTCCACTATGCTGTAACATCTGGACGCTGCGTGTTTGGCGCTGCGCCAACGCACAGCGCCAAACACGCAGTGTTTCCTGATCGTGGAAACTCACCCTCAGTGTGAAATAGGTAACAGTTTCCCATAGCAACCAATCAGCTGACTTTTCTTTTTCCAAGAACTACAATCTGATTGGTTGCTATGGGAAACTGCTCCAATAATTAGACCTCTCCCCTCACATTCTCACTAGCTAAATAACCTGTCAGAGATCAGCAGGAATCAGCGCCCAGCTCTGGACACCATAAGCAGGATGCAGCATGAGCCACAGGCAGAGATGGAGGACGGGACGGCCTCCCCTCCATCACATGACCCCGCGCCTCTCACCGCAGTCTCCGTCCTATAAAAACAGCAGCGCTTCCTTACCGACTCTCAGCACAGCGGCGTCCACAACCGAAGTGTCCGAGCAGGTCCTTCTTATACAGATTCCTGCAGGCCTGCAGCCTCCGCCGTTGTAAGTCCTCCTTCAGCAGCGGGTCCCATGTAGGCGCGGGGGCCGGGGCTGCTGAACTGTGCCTCCGCGCTTCTCCCACAGAGGATAGGAAGGAAATGCTGCTGCGCTGTGCCGCCCCCACACATGTGCCGCCTGGGGCGGACCGCCCCCCCCCGCCACCCCCACGCTACGCCACTGGCTATATGGTAACTATGGGTAGCATGATTGTTCAATGCATTGTTGCCTATCAGCGCTAGGGTCTTAAGTTCAAATCCTGTCAAGGACAACATCTGCAAGTAGCTTGCATGTTCTCTTTGTATTTGGGTGGATTTCCTCTGGGTTCACCGGTTTCCTCCCACACTCCAAAAGACAAATTCAAGGGGAAGATAGATTGTGATGTTATATAGGCAATGCATAATAAATAAATAATGTGACATCTGATGCCATTCCAGCAGGAGGAACCACTATGGGTAAATTTCAAACTTTATTACTTTTAACTTTGCAGAGGGCAAAAACAACGCTCCACTGACTCGGATGACCGTCATATTATTCAAATGTCACTCAGCAACCGCAGTATGACATCAAGTGACCAACAAAAGGAATGGCAAATGGCAGCTGGGGTGAAGCGCACGGCAAGAACAGTTCGTAATAGGCTCCTAGAGGCAGGGCACAAGTCATGTACAGCTAGAAAAAAGCATTTCATCAATGAGAAGCAAAGGAAAGCCAGGCTTAAGTTTGCCAAAGACCATAAGGATTGGACCATAGAGGACTGGAGTAAGGTAATCTTCTCTGATAAGTCTAATTTTCAGCTTTGCCCAACACCTGGTCGTCTAATGGTTAGATGGAGACCTGGAGAGGCGTACAAGCCACAGTGTCTTGAAACAACTGTGAAATTTGGTGCAGGATTGATGATGATCTGGGGTTGCTTCAGCAAGGCTGGAATTGGGCAGGTTAATCTTTGCGAAGGATGGATGAATCAAGCCGCATACAAGGTTATCCTGGAAAAACAGTTGATTACTTCTGCTCAGGCAATGTTTCCCAACTCTGAGGACTGCTTTCTCCAGCTGGACAATGCGCTATGCCACACCGCTAGGTCAATCAATATGTGGATGAAGGAACACCACATCAAATTCCTGTCATGGCCAGCCCCATCTCTAGACCAAAACCCATTGAAAACCTCTGGAATGTAATAAAGAGGAAGATGGATAGTCACAAGCCATCAAACAAAGAAGAGCTGCTTAAATTTTTGTACCAGGAGTGGCATAAGGTCATCCAAAATCAGTGTGAAAGACTGGTGGAAAGCATGCCAAGACACATGAAAGCTGTGATTAAAAATCATGGTTATTCCACAAAATAGTGATTTGTGATCTCTAAAACATTAACATTGCTGTTTCTAAATGATTATGAACTTGTTTTCTTAGCATTATTTGATGTCTGCAAGCACTGCATTTTTTGGTATTTTGACCATTTTTCATTTTCTGAAAATAAGTACAAAATTTATTGCTTAGGAAGTTGGAGACATGTCAGTATTTTATAGAATTTTTCTACTCAAAAATAAACCTAAAAAGAGAAAAATCAGACAAACTGAAAATTTTGCAGTGGTCTCTTAATTTTTGCCAGAGCTGTATATTTAATAAAGGTTGATGGTCATTCCCTTTTTTTTTTTTACTATTTTCTGCAATACTTGATTCCTTGTGATGTACTTTAATTTATTGTTATTTTGATTTTTCCATACCTACTTATATGACCACTGGTATTATATTTGGCCAGAATATACTTGGATGTATTTCACTTTGTCTACTCCTATTGTGCTTCCCACATCTCTTTGTGTGTCTCCACATTTTAATCTTTTTTATATATTGCATGTGATACAAGTCATGAATTAAGCTATTTTTGAAATTTAATAGTTGGCTATACAACCATTTTGCACCATATACTATCATACCGTATTTTGTATGATGCATGTAGAAGAACTTACTAAGCTCAGGATAGGCCACAGAAGAAAGATCTAAAATACATGCAGCAGAGCTACTTGGTGGACAGTTGGGAAAAGCAAGAGTTGCTCTGTAGCAGACATGAGAGTAAGGCTGGCGTCACACTAGAGAAGAATATGGACGAGTGAGAGGCGTTAAAATAAAGCCTCACACTCGGACCAATGTTTCTCTATGGGGCAGCTCCCAGCATCTGTATATTTCTTGGCCGTATTTCACGGGGCGAGAAAATCGATTGCGATTGTCAGCGTATTACGTCCGTAGTATGCCAATGCAAGTCTATGGGTGCGAAAAAAATACGGATTACACATGGACCACACGTGTGACCTGTGAGGAATACGCAAGATTTCTGCAGGTCACAGGAAATGGGGCAAGCCATGAGTCAGGAAGCTTACACATGCAAATTAGCTCAAATTGAACGCCAGACATCCCGGAAGAACGCCTCCACAGAGTCCTGCAGCATATCTACACACATCAATGTAGAGATGCTGATCATTTTGGCCTAGGAAAGGCCTGAAATTTGGGACCAATGAGATGCACACTATTCAGACCGGGCCAGAAAAGATACGGCATGGAGGCAAATCTGTGGGCAGATGTTTCCACAGTTTGGTGAAAGCCCACATGAGGAGCAGCACCAAATGAATAAGTTACCTAATTTTTGTCCAATCATCTTAAAGGCCACAACTTAATAACTGACCACAGTATCCCCTAAAATCTGATAATGGCTATTTTGTAATAAGTGTTTTGAAGCGCTAAAATGTTATTATACTGACATCTGACTAGGCCCCCATGACTATGTGAAATGTTGTCAGGAGTCGAACCCAGTACCTCTTGTCCACTGACCAGCAGCTCTACCATCTGAGCTATTCTGCTGGCTGCAAAGTTCCTTGCTGAACCCTGATACCATTGACTGTTCTTCCTGATTAGCTACACCTAGTGCTCTTTTGATTGGGCCTCTGATTGCCAATTACACACCCTATATAAACCTGGCCCTGTGGGTGTGTCATTGCGAGATTATTGAGCTCCAAGCCTTTAGTCAAGCGTTTCCTGCTGATCCATTGCTACAAACACTGCTCTCCTGTGAACCGACCTCGGCCTGCCTTCTGACTACGCTCTCCGCCTGATCCATTGCTACAAACACTGCTCTCCTGTGAACCGACCTCGGCCTGCCTTCTGACTACGCTCTCCGCCTGATCCATTGCTACAAACACTGCTCTCCTGTGTACCGACCTCCGGCTGCCACCTGACTACGTTATCTGCCTGCTCCTCTGTTACCGAACTGCCTTTCCTGTGTACCGACCTCCGGCTGCCACCTGACTACGTTATCCGCCTGATCCATTGCTACAAACACTGCTTTCCTGTGTACCGACCTCCGGCTGCCATCTGACTACGCTACCTGCCTCTGCTTCCCCTAGTGTTTGCAGTAACATCGGCTCCAACCCAGACGGGATCTTGACAGAATAATCTCGCGCCAAAATGGAGTCCGCTGTGAACACCCTGAGACGGCAAGTTACGGAGCTTCAAAGTTTTTGTACTGACTCTCAAGGAAAATATGCCAAGTTACAAACTGATTTCACGGCGATACAACAGGAAGTAATTGAGCTACAAAAACAACTTCTGGACGTGCGCAATTCAGGGTCTGAATCAAATGCGCGGCTGCCGCTGCCTGCAAAGTTCAGTGGGGATCGCAAGCAGTACCGAGGATTCCTCAATCAATGCCGCATATACTTCCAGATGCAACCTGCTCCCTTTACCAGTGAGAGGAAGAAAGTTTTTTTCATGATAAATCTCCTGACGGATGAAGCTCTTGCTTGGGCTTCACCTTATGTAGAAAAGGACTATGACCTCCTTAATGACCTGGACGCCTTCACCGCAGCTATGAATCAAGTTTTTGATGACCCAAACAGCTGTGCCACAGCAGAAACCAAATTACATAATTTGCGCCAAGGACGACGCTCTGTTGCGGAATACACATTGGAGTTCCGTCGCTGGGTGGCCGACACCACCTGGAATCCAGCGGCCAAGAGAAGTCAATTTCGACGAGGGTTATCAGAACCAGTGAAAGACGAGCTTGCCAGGGTTGAGACCCCTGACCAGTTGGAGGACTTTATTCAACTATGTATCCGGATTGACCAGAGACTTACTGAAAGGAGAAAGGAGAGACTGCGAGCACTTGGGAATAGCCCTGGCTTCTCATTTTCAGCATCGGACCACCAAGAAAAGAAGCAAGGCGTGTCTGAACCGATGCAGATCGACGTCATCCGAAGACCACTCTCTGCACAGGAGAAGGAGAGGCGACGTGCAGAACATCTCTGCCTCTATTGTGGGGACCCTGGACACTATGCCATCAACTGTCCTAACAAAAGGACTATAGCCTTTACCAACAACAGGTCTGCCAGCAATATGGACCTTTCTCAGCAGTCGGATTCCATCTTGCAGACTATCTCATCAGTAACGCCAGAAATAGACAAAATACATACTACATCATCTCATTTTGTAATCCCCATTCAGGTTGTAATGGGCACCCAAAAAATACAATGCTCTGCCCTGTTGGATTCGGGAGCAGGAGGGAATTTTATGGACTTAAAATTTACACGTGATAATAATATTTCCAGTAGGACCAAATCCACACCAATTGAAATGGAAACGGTGGATGGATCACCCTTGTCTTCTGGACCTGTCACGCATGAGACAATCGAACTGGAGATTTGTATCGAACCGGATCATCATGAAGCTGTCAGTTTCCACCTTATCTCATCTCCGAAATTTCCGGTTATTCTAGGGATCCCCTGGTTTTCAGTCCATAACCCTTCTATCAACTGGGCATCAAGGACCATCACCTTTCCATCTGACTACTGTAAGAATAATTGTCATAAGGAACCCCCTGTTCTCCAACAAGTCCAAATCTCTGAGATTTCGCATGAGAAGGAAGAGAAACTACCACCTCAATATCAGCAGTTCTCTGATGTCTGCAGTAAGAAGAAAGCAGATCAATTACCTCCTCACCGTCCTTACGACTGTCCCATTGAATTGCTGCCAGGAGCAACCATTCCATTTGGACGGATTTACAATCTTTCCGAACCTGAATTGAAGGTATTAAGAAAGTTCCTGGATGAAAATTTAGAGAAAGGCTTTATTCGACCTTCCACATCTCCAGCTGGGGCACCCCTGTTCTTTGTTGAAAAGAAAGACTCCACTCTGCGGCCATGTATTGACTACAGAGAGATGAATAATATCACTGTCAAGAATCGCTACCCGCTACCCTTGATTCCTGAACTATTTGAGAGACTCCGTTCTGCGAAAATCTTTACGAAGCTGGATCTTAGAGGGGCTTACAACCTCATACGGATTCGCCCAGGAGATGAGTGGAAGACCGCCTTCAGAATGAGATATGGACATTTTGAATCTCTGGTTATGACCTTTGGTCTTAGCAATGCCCCAGCCACCTTTCAACATTTTATTAATGATGTATTTCGAGATTTCTTGGACCAATTCGTTGTGGCTTATCTCGATGACATTCTTATATTTTCAGACACCTTGGAAGAGCATCGCAGGCACGTCCAGTTAGTCTTGGAACGACTACAGGAGAACCATCTTTACATTAAACTTGAAAAATGTGAGTTTGAACAAACCAGTATCCAATTTCTGGGATATATCATCTCCCCAGAAGGTCTGAGCATGGATCCCGGCAAAATCAATGCTGTAGTGGACTGGCCTGTTCCAAGAAATTTAAAAGACGTCCAGCGTTTCATAGGATTTGCAAATTTTTACCGAAAATTTATAAAGAACTTTTCACGGATCATACTACCAATTACTACACTAACAAAAAAGACCAAAGCATTTTTCTGGTCTCCGGAGGCACAGGAGGCTTTTGACAAATTGAAAACTCTTTTTACGTCTGCTCCATTGTTAGTACACCCAAATTCTGAATTGCCATTTACTGTCGAAGTGGACGCCTCGGACTCTGCAGTGGGAGCCATTCTATCTCAGCGAGTTGGGGACAAAATGCAACTTCACCCATGTGCGTTTCTTTCCCACACCATGTCATCTGCAGAAAAGAACTACGACATCGGTAATAAAGAACTGTTAGCCATTAAAGTTGCCTTCTCCGAATGGAGACATCTTTTGGAAGGTGCCAATCACCCTGTGACTGTCCTCACGGACCACAAGAATCTTGAATTCCTCCGTACAGCAAAAAGATTGTCTGCAAGACAAGCACGATGGGCCTTATTTTTCTCAAAATTCAATTTTATAATTTCTTACCGGCCTGGTTCAAGAAATGGCAAGGCTGACGCCCTGTCCAGGATATGTTCGGAACCTCAGGAGAGGTCTAGTAATGACGATACAATTCTAGGCCCTAAAAATTTTTTGGGAATATTGCACTCTAGAGGACTATGTAATAGAATTAAAGATGGATATCAAGAGGACTCTTTCCTTAATCATCCTTCGGAAGACGTCGATCTTTCATTCAAAGAGGGGTTTTGGATGCAGAAACACAAAATATATGTACCTGAATCTTCTCGCCTTGAAGTCCTCAAAAGTGTCCATGATTCTAAACTGGCAGGACATCCTGGAGTTGCAAAAACACAAGACTTACTACTTTGTTTCTTTTGGTGGCCTAATTGTAGGAAGGACGTGAGGAAATATGTTTCAACCTGTTTAACATGCGCACGAAACAAGACCCCACGATCGTCTCCTCTAGGACTCTTGCAACCACTTCCAGTTCCATCCAGGCCTTGGGGATCTATTTCCATGGATTTTATTGTGGAACTACCCCCTTCCAAACAGATGACCGTCATCCTTGTCATAGTGGACCGACTCACAAAAATGGCCCACTTTATTCCAACTGAAGGAATTCCTACTGCTGAAAAAACTGCAGAACTGATAATCAAAGAGGTATTCAGGTTACATGGAATTCCTGACAGCGTGGTGTCTGACAGAGGCGTTCAGTTTACGTCAAAATTTTGGAAGAGTTTCTGTACAGCCTTGGGAGTCACGGTGAATCTTTCTACCGCTTTCCATCCTCAGTCCAATGGCCAGACGGAGAGAACGAACCAGACTTTGGAGCAATACCTCCGTTGCTTCATTTCCTATCTTCAGGATGACTGGGTGGACTATTTACCAACAGCAGAGTTTTCCTACAACAACTCCATACATAGCGCTACATCTCAAACCCCATTTTTTGCTAATTATGGAGTACATCCAGTATTTATCCCTAATCTGCCAGTGAACACTCCCATTCCTGCTGTAAATGACAGACTTGCAAAATTACAGGAATCCCAGAAGGAATTATCAGAGATATTACTCAAGACCAGGAAGTATATAAGGAAGCAGCAGATAAACATCGGAGAGTGCCCCCTGCTCTTCAGGTTGGAGACAAAGTTTGGCTGTCCACTAAAAACCTTAAGACACATGTGCCATCCTCCAAATTGGGTCAGAAATTCATTGGACCTTTTCAAATTTCTGCAAAAATTAACCAGGTTGCTTTTCGTTTGGAACTTCCCAACAATCAAAAGATTCATCCAGTGTTTCACATATCCTTGCTCAAACCCTTCTGTGAAAACCCGTTTCCAGGAAGAATTCAGCCACCTCCTCCACCAGAAAGGATCCGTGGTGAAGAAGAATACATTGTGGATAAGATTCTGGACTCCCGAAAATTCAGAGGTAAACTGCAGTATCTGGTGCAGTGGAAGGGTTACGGACCAGAGGAAAATTCATGGGAACCAAGGGACAACGTCCATGCTCCTAGACTAACAAGAGCCTTTCATCAGAGGTACCCGGATAAGCCAGCTCCTGAGATGTCCAGAGGCCATCCTGGAAGGAGGGGAGTACTGTCAGGAGTCGAACCCAGTACCTCTTGTCCACTGGCCAGCAGCTCTACCATCTGAGCTATTCTGCTGGCTGCAAAGTTCCTTGCTGAACCCTGATACCATTGACTGTTCTTCCTGATTAGCTACACCTAGTGCTCTTTTGATTGGGCCTCTGATTGCCAATTACACACCCTATATAAACCTGGCCCTGTGGGTGTGTCATTGCGAGATTATTGAGCTCCAAGCCTTTAGTCAAGCGTTTCCTGCTGATCCATTGCTACAAACACTGCTCTCCTGTGAACCGACCTCGGCCTGCCTTCTGACTACGCTCTCCGCCTGATCCATTGCTACAAACACTGCTCTCCTGTGAACCGACCTCGGCCTGCCTTCTGACTACGCTCTCCGCCTGATCCATTGCTACAAACACTGCTTTCCTGTGTACCGACCTCCGGCTGCCATCTGACTACGCTACCTGCCTCTGCTTCCCTAGTGTTTGCAGTAACATCGGCTCCAACCCAGACGGGATCTTGACAAATGTTTGTCTTACAACTTGGCAATGTGCAGCTAGGTAATACTGAAATTATATGTCACATTGCAGTGGAAGATGTCATGAGACGCTGGCGCAGCATCCGCGACCAGTATTGGCGGGAACGTCAGCAGAAGGCCAGGAGTGGGGCTGCAGCACCGACCAAGCGCAAATATATATACTTTGGCCGTCTTGGTTTTTTGGCTTCTATTCTGGATCTCAAACCGTAAGTACATACATCACACCACATTACACATATGCTGTTTAGGGTCAGATCTCCAACATTTTCTATTTATTAAATTTAATTTCCTAACAGAATTCAGTAGAACCTCACTGAGAGAGAGACAGGGCCGTATTCTGAGATCATTATAGACCCAGTCGAGGGAGGTGAAGAGGTGGCTGGCCCATCTTCTGAGCCTCACAGCTGCATCCCCCAAGCTCCACCAGCACCAGATTTATTTGAATTTCTTTTTTTATGAACAACATTTATTTAAAAGAGTTGTGCATTCTAAAATGGAAAGTCAGCTGTCTTTCTGTATGACTGCAGAGTTTTGAATCACCCGAGACCAGGAACTGTGCATTGTAAGTATTCACCCGTTTCTGAGCTGGGAATTGCAGTGATGTATGCAATATGCATACTCCATGGCGGAAGCTGTCTGGTGGGCACGACCTTGCTCTATACAAGTTCATTTAGTGAAGGGGTGTCCGTCTAGCATCCTGTGAGTGTGGCCATCTAGTGGGGATGACCTCTATCTACACTTGTATAGAGCGAGGCCATGCCTATTAGATGGCTACAACCCGGGAGTATACATATCGCATACATCACTGGTCAGAAACCAGCAAGTCCTCAAAGTTCACAATGCCTGTGCTTGGTGAGATTCAAAAGTAATTGCAGACTTTTCATTTTAGATAGGACAACCCATAAAGCCTCTTTCACACATCAGGTTTTCGGCGTCAGGCGTGATGCGGCGTCGCGCCGGATAGCCAGATCCGGTTTATGAAATGTAAAACTGGATACAACGGATCCGGTTTTCAGCCGGATTAGTCTAACGGATCAGGCTGAAAACCGGATACGTCTCATCCGGTGTATCCGGTTTTTAATCCGTTTTTCGACGGATTACGCCGGATCCGGTTTTTAAAAACGCCCTTTTTGGGGTTCCAAACGTGATTGGCTACTGAAAACTTATATATACACTGTTCCTACAGCCCCTCTTGTTGTATAGGAACAAGTGGCGGTTGGAGAGAAAAGCAAGTGGCTGCTGAAGATGGACGTTGTGATAGGAAACATTCTGAAGAATTTGGTGGATTTCACAGTGGAGGCAAATCGTCTGAAAGCGATTGTTCTGGAGAAGGAGAGAAAGATACAGCAGCGACGATGACGACGCCGCCGTTTCTGGATCCACCCCATCACAGCCCAGAGAATGACGCGGGGGGTGTTTTCTACACTCTACATAGAGCTACAAGGAAACCCTCAGAAATTTTTTGCATATCTTTGCACGAAAATGGAGAACTTTGATTTGTTGGTGGAGCATGTTGGAGACCTCATAAGAAGATCGGACACCTATTGCCGCTTCTCCATTTCACCGGCGGAGCATCTGATGGTGACTCTTCGGTAAGCCATATTTATTGTATCTACTTGCTTCAGAGCACATTTGTCCTGGAATGTTGTTGCTGGTAGTTTGTATACGGCCATCTGACTTAGGCTACTTTCACACTTGCGTTTTTTAGCGCAGCGCATCGTGCGCTATTGGTCGCATGCGCAATGTTCCCCTATCATTAACATGGCGGGCGCAGTGTCTTGCGCTTGCACGCGCTCATTAGCGTTTGGCGTGCGCTGCGCATTTTCCAGGTGTGCGCCCAGACGCGCTAGACGCTATATGTTGCTTTTTTTTTTCCGGCACACCTATTTAAAAATGCGCAAAAAATAACATTGGCGTCTATGTGGGCGCTGGCGTGCGCGTGCCTTTGCGATTGTCAGCGCTTGTGCGCGCAAGCGATTTTTTAGTAAACATTGTCTAGACACTTGTCCAATGACCCCCTAGACAAGATACATTGTTTGTGAGGAGTCTAGATAAAAGTAGTATAGATTAAAGGAAGGTGACAGTGCCACACAGACCCCTACACAGACTGTCTGGAGACTGCATGCTGATAAGACCTGAAGATACAGCCTGGATCCCTATAAAAAGGCCTGCAAACAGCGTGCACCAAACTACACTGCCTGGAGACTGGAGCTGGACACTGGACGATCCATCTTGGACCACAACAGCCTGGATATTGCCTGGAGACACTGTGCCTGGACTCAAGAGCGATCCAAAGTGCAAGAATGTGAGTATTATTTAAACAAATGACAGGCTGTCCTTATAATGTAATATGTGCTCATGTAATTTTTTTTTTTTTTCCAGCATGTCTTCTGGATCAGAATATTCCCCATCCCGGCAAGAACTGGCCGAAGCAGAGCATGATGTGAGTATCTTCCTGCTTTTGGGTAAGTATAGCTGCTGAATCTACAAATGGCTAAACTTTTTCAGACATCATCGTCGGACACGGCCATTTAGGAGTCTCAGCAGGAGCAGTCGCAGCCGAGTCAAGTCCCGGTGGCGAGACGGAATGTAAGTATATAGCCTTTGAATGTCTATTTCTTTTCTACTCCTATTGTTCTTTTATTTGTAAAAAATATACAAGATTGTAATTTTTATTTTGTTTCTTCTAGGTTCCACAACGGGACGACGACCTGTATGTGGATAATGAGGCCCTCATCTGCCAGGTCCATGAGCGTGTCCCGTTGTGGGACAGCCGTGATCCGCAGTACAAGGACAATGTGGTGACCACGGCTATGGAATGAGGTGGCCGCAGCGTTGATGGATGGCTGGGACAGCGCCTCTCCAAACCTCAGAAAGGCGTTTAGTAAGTATTTTCATTCTCTGTAATGCTGCACTCACTGTTGTTCCTGAGGCCACTGATGGGTTTACTGGCAGATATATTCTGCCAGTAAACCCAACAGTGCCCTATGGTTCAACACTGACTGCCCTGTGTATGCTATTGCAATGTGTTCTGCATTCTAGTGTTTTTTTTATGCTGCACTCACTGTTGTTCCTGAGGCCACTGATGGGTTTACTGGCAGATATATTCTGCCAGTAAACCCAACAGTGCCCTATGGTTCAACACTGACTGCCCTGTGTATGCTATTGCAATGTGTTCTGCATTCTAGTGTTTTTTTTTATGCTGCACTCACTGTTGTTCCTGAGGCCACTGATGGGTTTACTGGCAGATATATTCTGCCAGCAAACCCAACAGTGCCCTATGGTTCAACACTGACTGCCCTGTGTATGCTATTGCAATGTGTTCTGCATGCTAGTGTTTTTTTTATGCTGCACTCACTGTGGTTCCTGAGGCCACTTATGGGTTTACTGGCAGATATATTCTGCCAGCAAACCCAACAGTGCCCTATGGTTCAACACTGACTGCCCTGTGTATGCTCTTGCAATGTGTTCTGCATTCTAGTGTTTGTTTTTATGCTGCACTCACTGTTGTTCCTGAGGCCACTGATGGGTTTACTGGCAGATATATTCTGCCAGTAAACCCAACAGTGCCCTATGGTTCAACACTGACTGCCCTGTGTATGCTATTGCAATGTGTTCTGCATTCTAGTGTTTTTTTATGCTGCACTCACTGTTGTTCCTGAGGCCACTGATGGGTTTACTGGCAGATATATTCTGCCAGCAAACCCAACAGTGCCCTATGGTTCAACACTGACTGCCCTGTGTATGCTATTGCAATGTGTTCTGCATTCTAGTGTTTTTTTTTATGCTGCACTCACTGTGGTTCCTGAGGCCACTGATGGGTTTACTGGCAGATATATTCTGCCAGTAAACCCAACAGTGCCCTATGGTTCAACACTGACTGCCCTGTGTATGCTATTGCAATGTGTTCTGCATTCTAGTGTTTTTTTTTATGCTGCACTCACTGTTGTTCCTGAGGCCACTGATGGGTTTACTGGCAGATATATTCTGCCAGTAAACCCAACAGTGCCCTATGGTTCAACACTGACTGCCCTGTGTATGCTATTGCAATGTGTTCTGCATTCTAGTGTTTTTTTTATGCTGCACTCACTGTTGTTCTGAGGCCACTGATGGGTTTACTGGCAGATATATTCTGCCAGCAAACCCAACAGTGCCCTATGGTTCAACACTGACTGCCCTGTGTATGCTATTGCAATGTGTTCTGCATTCTAGTGTTTTTTTTATGCTGCACTCACTGTGGTTCCTGAGGCCACTGATGGGTTTACTGGCAGATATATTCTGCCAGCAAACCCAACAGTGCCCTATGGTTCAACACTGACCGCCCTGTGTATGCTCTTGCAATGTGTTCTGCATTCTAGTGTTTGTTTTTATGCTGCACTCACTGTTGTTCCTGAGGCCACTGATGGGTTTACTGGCAGATATATTCTGCCAGTAAACCCAACATTGCCCTCTGGTTCAACAGTCAATGACATGTGGATTCTTGAGCTATGTGTTGTGCTTTATATTCATTTTTTGACTGTCCAGTCACTCTTGTTCCTCATGTTAAGGTTGTTTTTGCTGCCAGATATATTCTAACAGCAAACATAACAGTGTCATGTGGTTCAACAGTCACTGACATGTGGATTCTTGAGCTTTTTATAATGCTGCATTAACAGTTTTAAATTTTCATTCAGGTATGTGTGTTGAGAGTGATTTTGCACAGACTCCATTGTCTAATTTTTTTTTTTTTTTTTGATCAACAGTGAAAAAAATCCGCACATGATGGCGCTCGATGAAGGACCGCTTCAACACTGATGTTTGAGCAGAGGGACAGGTTCGCAGTGGTTCAGCAGCAAGGCCCAGAAATAAATATTGCTATTATCGCGAGTTGGCGTTCCTGAGACTGGTCCTTGCTAGCAGAGCGTAAGTTTTTTTGAATTTCTTTTTTTTATTAAAGTTTTTTCTTTCTTTTCTTTTCTACAGCTGATGCTTCTTGTTCATGCATTATAGTAATGTTTTTTTTTTCTTTCCACAGCACCTAGAGTAGCACCATGCAGCCTGTCCCTGAAGCAGTACTTTCTCGGAAAACCTTGGACTCGTCCCAGCCATCCGACACCCTGGAAGCAACTTGCAGGTCAGCAACACGGACAGCTGGTGACCAGGAAGCTGGTCCATCAGGTGTTCCCCTCTCCCAGGTCTCTGCCACTGGTTATGCGGGCACTTCCCGCCAGCGGCAGAGGGCCATGGAGAGGAATGTCTTGCCCGAGTTTGTTCACTTGAGCGAGTCCTTTCAAGGCAATATCAAGACGCTTGGAGGCAGAGTTGGAAGCGGTTTTTTCACTGATGGAACGTGGTTTTACCCACATGGATCACCGTTTCAACAGTGTCGAACAGCGTCTTGATCGCCTGGAGGCCGACCTCAACAGACCAGCGCACCATTTTTTCAGTAAAATAGAACGGGGCATGGCGGAACACCTTACTCCTGAGCAACAGCTGAGTGTGATGCAGGCATGCAGCACTGCTTTCTTGCAGCAGATGCAGCAGAATCGATACGTGCAGCAGTCAGTGGTTGGATATCCAACAGTGCCACCACTGATTCGCCACACATCACTACCAACTTCTGCTGCATACCACTGCACGGCCACCAGCATTCCGAGTCACCACTACACCACCACAAGTCCGAGTACTGTTGGACACTCCACTGTCGCCACCACCATGGCAAGCGCTGCTCCTTTGTGGAGCAACACCCCCACAGACACTGGTCCACAGTCATGGACTCAAGCCACCGCAGTACCTGCTTGGGCCACGGCACCCACTTCTCCTTCTAGGAGTACCGCCACCAGTCAACACTTTACCACCACAGCACCCACTGATCCTATGAGTACCGCCACCAGTCAGCAACAATCCATTTCAAGGGCACCCACTTCTCCTTGGAACACCGCCAACCCTTTGGTTACTCCGAGCACTGCCAACACTTCCACCGCCACTGCCACCACCGAGCATGAGAGCGGTGACCCAATTCAGTCTTTTTTGTTTCAAAGCCAAGGTCAACCAGCTCAAGGCGGACACAGAGAAGTCGGTCCATGCATACTCCTGTCCCCAAGAAGAAAAATAAAAAATCTTTGTTTGTCCATCCACCCTCTCCTCCTAATGTGTCTCAAAGTGACTCTCATTTGATGTGTGATCTTCCTTCACCCACTACTTTTGTTGCCCCTTCCCCTCGAACCCCTTCATCTGTTTCCAGCCGCTCTTCATCTCTGCACACCCCCAGAGTATCGAAATCAGCACCAAAACGTCAGTAGCAATAAAAATTTGTAATAAAAAAGCAGATTTCTATACAACTTCTGTGGCAGTGACGATACATATGGCATCTTGTACAAACATTGTACTAATCTGATTTTTCTATTACTAGTGGGGCAGTGACTACCAATTGCATGTTGTACAAACATTGTACTAATCTGATTTTTCTATTGCTAGTGGGGCAGTGACTACCAATTGCATGTTGTACAAACATTGTACTAATCTGATTTTTCTATTACTACTGGGGCAGTGACTACCAATTGCATGTTGTACAAACATTGTACTAATCTGATTTTTCTATTACTACTGGGGCAATGACTACCAATTGCATGTTGTACAAACATTGTACTAATCTTATTTTTCTATTACTACTGGGGCAGTGACTACAATGGCATCTTGTACAAACATTGTACTAATCTGATTTTTCTATCACTTCTGGGCCACTGACAATACCATGCTCATGTTGGACACAAATTGTACTAATCTGATCTATCAAAAACCTTTGTGTGAATCAAAATATTTTCTTTTTTTGTTAATAAAAAGAAATTATAATGTGATCTATACAAATGTAATAAAAAAAATCATTGGCAATTCAAATGTTGTTTTCCTGTTGTACAAAATAAATGTGCCAATGTTCTTTTAGTAATTTTGGTTTGCTTTGTGTTTATTTCGCCACCTACACACTGCGACATACACACACTGCGATGTACAATTTGCGTTTTTGACTACACATAAGTACAGGAATGACACAAGTTTGTGTACTTCATGGAGATATGTTTAGTCCAAAACACAAATATATTACTTTTTTTGCAAAAACAGTCTGTCTGTCTGCTAATATTGCACAGACTGAATAGAGGATGGAGTTGAGTGCAAGGCATATCTATTTAACCTTGCCAGATATACTAAAAAATGAAATGAGTGTGGTGTGTTTTTGACATTATTTCAGTTTGTGATACAAGGCCAGGGATTCTAGATATAGCTTGTAATTGAGCACATCCTCTATTCAGTGTGTCTTGAAGAAACAGAGGAGATGATGGTGAAAATACACTTTATATGTACAATACCCTGACCTTGTATCATTACTATCACACCTGGACAGGTGAATAGACATGAGTTTTAACCAGATGCGTTTCTTCAGTCTGCATATATTTGAAGCATACTGTAGTGATGCTGCTGTTTATAACTCATGTGTACTCACCTGCCCAGCCTTGTATCATTACTATCACACCTGGCCAGGTGAATAGACATGGGTTTTAACCAGATGTGTTACTTCAGTATGCATATATTTGAAGCATACTGTAGTGATGCTGCTGTTTATAATCATGTGTACTCACCTGCCCAGCCTTGTATCATTACTATCACACCTGGGCAGGTGAATAGACATGAGTTTTAACCAGCAGCGATGCTTCAGTCTGCATTAATTTGAAGCATACTGTAGCGATGCTGCTGTTTAGAACTCATGTGTACTCACCTGCCCAGGCCTGATACATTCTGAAGTGACGATGCGTTATTTGGGGCATCACCACTTCAGCATGCCACCAGGCATTGGTATAGAACAAGATGTATAATCTTTATTATCTCTGTGTTCCAAATCAAGTCACAGTGACACAAATAATTTATGTGTTAAATAAAGGTCATACAACTTGTGTGCATGTACATTTAACTACATAGTCAGGATTAAAAATAAATTCATGATGCACCCAAAAATATGCATCATTAATTCACTGGTAAACCTGGCCATTTCATAATTGTTTTTTAATTTAAAAACAGACTGCACGTGGTACAGGTATAAACAGAGGTATTTTATTGAAGTAAAAAAAAAACATTTTTATTTACATACAGACAAGAACATTATTTTACACCATTTGTTCTTGCCAATCCACCCGTCCTACATCTGAGATGAAGTAGGCCGCAAATTGGTCTCTCATTTGGCTGACTTCAACAGAAGACCTGAGAGGGTGCTGAGTGAACTCAGGCAATGGGTTAGGAGCTGCATCATCAAGTTCAAAGTTTGGGTGCTCTTTCGCCATGACAAAGTTATGTAGCACCACAAAGGCCTTCACAACTTCATCCACTGTTTGCACTTTCAGATGAATGGCTGTGCCCAGAATGCGCCACCTGGAAACCAGTATACCGAAGGCACACTCTACAGTTCTCCTTGCCGTGGTCAGCCTGTAATTGAAAATTTTTTTGTTGTGGTCCAAGTCCCGGCTGGAGTAGGGTTTAAGTAGGTGTTGGCTCATCTGGAATGCCTCATCCCCAACCATTACAAATGGCATTGCTGGACCTTCGGTGTGGGGAAGAGGCCGTGGCATGGGGAAATTAAACTGGTTTCCATACAACCTCCGTCCCATGTCCGAGTTCTTAAACGCCTGTGAGTCATTCCCACGGCCAAATGCCCCAATGTCCACCGCAACAAACATACAGTCTGCATCTGCAATGGCCATAAGAACTGTAGAATAGTACTTCTTGTAATTGTAGTACTCCGAGCCTGTACTTTTAGGTTTGATGATGCGGATGTGTTTCCATCAACTGCTCCCAAACAGTTGGGGAAATTGCATGTTGTCCAGAATTTTTCTGCTATTTCTAGCCACTTTTCGGTGGTGGGCAGGGGCATAAATTCCGGACACAGAACAGTCCACAATGCCCGGCAGGTGTCAACAACAATTCCTGACAACGTGGAGATACCAATCCGGTACTGGAAGTGAAGTGAAGACAGGCTCTCTCCAGTAGCAAGGAATCTATAGAAAGAACAAAAAAATTATTATTGTATATGTTTTTGTAAAACATTAATAAACCAAAAAATGGCATCAAAATAATTCTGCAGGTCTTTGTTTACTAGCTGTCAGAACAATAATTCTGTCATCTTTGTAATAGTACATGGCATTAGTAATACAATGATGCAGGCATTCGTTTATCAATAATACATACCTTAATGTCACCAGGAGTCTTTCCTCTGGAGGAATCGCCCGACGCAGCTGGGTGTCCTGTCTCCTTATTAATTGTTGTACCCGAGCAAGTAAATCCATGAAGGATTGTTGTGACATCCGGGTGTAGTCGTTAAATTTCTCCGGGTTTGACTGCAGCTCACTGTAGAGGGTGTGATACGCTCCATGGCTCTCCCGGAGTTCAACAATGGGATGTACCCACAAACGCCGCCGCTGCCGTCTACGCTGTCTATCTCTCTTCCTTTGTTCATGGCAAGCAACGGCATAAGACTGTGCCATAGCCATGTCCACATCCAGGTTGAAGAAGAAATTCTGCATAAGCTGATCCATGTTCACCAAGGCAAATGCAAGCAAATGTAAAAAAGGGCTGTGAACAGGCTCTATATAAAGATTTTAAATAAGACACACCCACTGGTGTCCCATTGGTGGGTTCTGTTGCAAGAATTTTTCAAGGATTTTCATCATGTGTTTTGCACAGAAAAAACGCAAACACATACAAAAACGCTTTAAATCGCATACAATCGCTTACAAACGCTGCGTTTTTTAAAAGCAATGCGCACTATTCGACTACAAAATATCGCAGCGATTACAAAAAAAACGCAAGTGTGAAAGTAGCCTTAGCTTTAACAATTGGAGATACTATAAAAATAAATATTTTTTATAGTATCTCCAATTGTTATAGCTGATGTCTGGTATGTAATGCTGTGATTTGAAACTCATTTTTTTGTTTATTCACAGATTCCTGGCAACTGGAGAATCTCTTTCCTCACTCCATTTTTAATACAGACTTGCGATTTCCACCATCTCTGGAATTGTGAAGCACACATGCCGTGCATTGTAGGACTCTCTAGTTGCGGTATTTCTACCAGAGCCCACAACAGACAGTTGGTTTGCAATTGCAGAAAAGTTTCTTCAAATATGTCAGTTTCCTAATTGCCTGGGCGCTGTGGACTGGAAACATATCCGGATTGTCAAGCCAGCAGGATCTGGATCCGAATATTTTAATTGCAAGAAATATTTCTCCATTGTCCTCATGGCCATCACTGATTTAGAATACAAATTTATTGCAGTAGATATTGGGGCCTATGGACGCTCCAATGACTCTCAAGTTTTCAAACTGTCAGCAATGGGCCATCAGCTGTATGGAAACACCTTCCAGTTCCCACTCCCTAGACCACTGCCTCAAACTTCTGGCCCACCAATGCCTTTTGTTTTTGTAGGGGATGAAGCCTTCCAGCTGTCAGACCACCTGTTAAAACCGTGCTCCAGCAGAGGAGTGACACACACAAAAATATTTTTTAATTACCGCCTTACAAGAGCCAGAAGAATGGTGGTGTGCGCTTTTGGGATTCTGACAGCCAAATGGCGTGTTCTATTAACCACTATCAACCTAGAAACTGAAACTGTGGACGAGGTAATCAAAGCTTGTGTGGCTCTACACAATTTTGTCATCAGCAAGGAACAAATTTCCATTGAGGAACACTCTGAAGAAACCACCTTGCATGATTACCAGAACGTTACCAATAGAAGTTCTGTGACTGTTTCCCGAATGAGGGACAAATTTGCCCAATACTTTATGTCCCCTGAAGGAAGAGTAGACAGGCAGGATGACAGAGTTTAATAAACTGCTCTGTGACCTTTGTACCTTGTGTACCCACAGTATACATTTGCCAACCAAAGTTGTCTACCTTGATGTGTATTATGTACAGTATGTTACCTTTTGTCTAAAGTAGTGTCCCTGGTTCTGTATAGCAAAGTATTTCACCTTTTAACCAAAGTTCTGTACATTGTTAGGTAATCACTAGTATTGAGCATTCCGATACTGCAAATATCGGGTATCGGCCAATATTCGCTATATCGAAATTCCGATTCTGAGATCCGATATTTATTGCATATCGGATACCGGAATCGAACGTTGGCAGTAAAGTATATGGGGAGTTCCTGTGCCACAGAACGAAGTACGTGACACAGGAACTTCCCGAAAGTGTCACTGTCAGTGTCGGTCGGGTCTGTCAGGTGTCAGCAGCACTTACCTGGCAGAAGATTCCCGGTGGTCATGTCCTGGACTCCTTGATGGCCGCCATTACCCTCTCCCTGGCGGTCACGTGTAGCTTCTCGTGATAACTGCACGTGCTGCCGGTACTGGGCAATCTCGGCCAGCTGTCGCGAGAGTACAGCAGTCCAGATGACATCACCGCTGGGGAATCTCCTATGGTAAGCAGCTCTGCTGCATCTGGATGACAGGCTCAGCCTGGCATGCAGATGTAGCAGAGCTGGACTCATCGTGGGACACTTGTGATTTTGGACTGCGTCGGACAGGGAGTATTTGTGTTGGTTTGTTATTTTTGTTTTTTTACAGGAGAACGATGGCGTCGCAGGATGAGCATGAAATAAAAATAATGAAAACTGTGTTGTGTATTATTTCATTAAAAGACTTTATTCTGGCTGTGTATTTTTTAAAAAATTTGCAAACTTTATTATTAATAATGTATCGGTGTCTTCTTGACGCCTCTCCATTATTAACCGGACTTATTGTCATCATTCAATCAAAGGTGACATTAACCCCTTATTACAACACTTGCCACCACTACAGGACAAGTGGGAAGAGCCGGGTAAAGTGCCACAATTGGCGCATCTTTGGATGCGCCAATTGTGGGGCTGCTGCAGCCTGGTATTTTTAGGCTGTTGAGGGCCAAAATCAATGGGCCTTGTGTCATGTGTGCATTGCCACGAAGATCGTCGCGGTTGCACATTTTGACTTCTCACAGCTGAGCTGCTGTTTCTTTGTGTTTGGCAGCTAGGGAGTTAATTCTGTCTGTGCTCGGTGCTGGGACTGGGTGCAGTTTCTCCCAGCTGCAATTGATTATTTGTTGATTGGTTTCCTTTAAATTCCTGGTTGTCTGCTTGGGGAGTTGCCAGTGAAACCTTCATGCAGACCACAGATAGGAATGAATCTGTATAGACTTTAGTTGTGAGCTCCTTAGTTGTTCTAAGCTCAACTTTGTTAGAGTTTATTTCCCAGACCATTTATGTTCCTTTTGTGTTTGAGTGTGTATGCAAGCGAGTGTTATCCTGTCTGTCTTATATGTCTAATCTGTGTATTTAGCTAAGATCAGCAAATCCCTTTTGGGGGTAGTCAGGATCCTTCTTAGGATGTTACAGGGTTTTGGGTTTATAGGAGCAGGGTTTGGTTTGGGGACTTGGACCCTGAAAACCCTTTCATCCTCCAAAGGGGAGGGATTGTTAGGACCCCATTTTTGGGTCAGGGTTTGTCCCCGGTCCCCCTCTTTCCTGTTTCAGTCATCAAGTCCCCAAGATTAACCTGAGTTAGCAGATATTTTTCAGGTAAACTTTCTATACTTTCATGCTGAGTTTCTAACTATTGTTTTTATAAGTGTTGTTCCTGTATTTTAGTTTACTGACATTGTATACATTCAAAAGACAGCGTGCCCCTTTACAGTCTTTTAATAAGGGTGCAGCTGTTGCTTTTTCTTGGTGGTTAACAAAATAGGGGGACCCCCAATGCCTTTTTTTCGAGGGGATCCCCCTTTTTTTTTAACCACAAAACTAAGCAACGCGTGGCCTGGTATTTCAGGCTTTCAAGGTTCATGGGGTATTGGTCCTTAACAGCCCCGAAAAAACCGGCCTCAGTAGTTGCTTCATCAGTGGGTTACAAAATAAGGGGGACCCCCCGCCATTTT
>JARQOD010000006.1:230596314-230631880 GCA_033576555.1 Oophaga sylvatica | reverse complement strand
ACCCTTTCCTCCTCGGAATGTGGTACCAGAGAGAATAAAGGTACTGCCACACTAAACGTTCCCGCTAACGATCACGATAACGACGCTATCGTTTGTGTGATCGTTTTAAGGTCGCTAGTAGCTGCCATACTTGACGATCTCATTAACGGCGCATCAGCGGTTAGCGATCTTTTTAACGACTTTGGCGGTCGTTGGGATGTGCCACACTGCATGTACTGTGAAAGATCACGACCTCGATAGGCGTGACTGAGCGCGACCTTTTGCACGCCCCTCGTCACAGATTGGTGGTCACTATGTGTGTCATAGATATTTATCACAGCTCTCCCGCTTTGTGATTGGATGACCGCGTCATAAAAGACAACGTATCAGCACTCCTCTCCATTGCTCTCGAGCAGAAGCGGTTCTTTCACCCAGTGTGTCCTGCTAGTCTTGGTAGCTACTGCGATCCGGTTTACACCACTATTTCGGTTGCTACTTTCTACGTTGGAGTTTTTGCGATCGTCTGTGGAGTATCCTCTGCGATCCAGTTGTGACGCTAGTTTCCCTATTTCTTTTTTCAGAATCACACAAGTTTTGTAAGGTAGGTAATTTTTTTTGTCACATTTAATTTTTCTTTTGTCTTTAATTGTACCGATCCATTTTAGATCTCTGCTGTTGTTAACCATTGTTGTCCATCATGTTTTTTCATTGTTTTGTTCAGGCACGCCCACCATTTTATGATCCCAGCTCTATCTATGTTTACTCCTGCGTCGCCCACAACCACCATTTTGTGATCCCTGCTGTGTTCTATGTTGTAGACTATGTAAGCAATTTATTTAACCATTCTGCTGTTCTCACATAATCATTTTTTTATTACAGATGGCTGATAAGCAGGAGTTTTTGCGTGATTTTATCGAGCTGTACCGCACAATGCCGTGCCTCTGGAAAATTAAGTCTGCAGATTATTGTAACCGGTTGAAAAAGAAGGACGCCTACCAAAAACTGGCGGAGCTCTGCAGGAGCCATTACCCTGATGAACCGGCGGATGAGTCAACGGTTAAAAAACGGATTCAGGGCCTCCGCACGGTTTATAAAAGAGAGCTCAATAAAGTTATCAATTCAACCAAATCTGGAGCGGGGGCCGAAGAAGTTTATGTCCCCAAACTGTGGTACTTTGATCTGTTAGCTTTTACAAGGGACCAGGAAGTACCCAGAGAAGGGACATCCATTTCGGATCTAGACCCGGTGATCCAGCCGGACACCCCTGTCATACATGTAAGTACCTTTGTATTACAACACATTTTAATGTACATGCCAAAGTGGACTTAAATTTAAAAAATATTATTGTGAAATGTAGATAAAATGGCAGAATATATCCCTTCATGTACTGATAATTTATCTAGCTCAACGGTTGAGGCTTTTCCATTTACAAGTGTAGTTTTCACATTTTTGCTGTTTATGGGTGTTATAGTGTGAAGATAAATTTCTTTGTCTTTACAAGTGTCGTTTTCACATTTTTGCTGTATATGGGTGTTATAGTGTGAAGATTAATGTCTTTGTCTTTGTGATTTACCATTTGTTTTTTGTTCATGCAGGACACAGAAGAGGCTGTCTCCACACCTCAGACTGAAGAAGACAGCATGCCGGATCACATAGACGAAGTAGTAGTCGAGCCACCATCATCTGTGCGGAGGCGGCTTTCACTTTCAGGAACGAAAAGGAAGGCTCCCACCTCGGCTCCCACCTCGGCTACTCCTGAATTGGTGGAAATTGCTAAAAAACTTCTTACAGCAGAAAAAGAAACTAAAATAACTGGCTTTGCATATTTTGCGAATGAGAGGCTGCCTACTCTGGATCCAGTTCAGCGGCTTCATGCTGAGAGACTGATGTTAGAGGTACTGAATCAAGCGTCTTTTGGAAACCTGGACAACAGATATGTCGTCATGCCAAGACCGCAGTACCCGGACTACCCATGGCCGCACAATCCTGTGCCAAACCCAGTTGGGATAAACCCAAACGCTGGTGCTCCCCCTTATTTTTATTCACCTCAGAGGCAGCGTGGTAATGGCAACGATCCATCTTACCAGCAGTTGTAGTTTTTAAAATGTTTTACTAAAGTTTTTTTTGGTTGTTTTTATATTTTTACATTGATACCTTTTTTAATAAAAAACTTATTTATCTAATGAATTGTGGTCTTTTCTTATGTGATGTCAACTATTAAAATGTTGTATTTTTATTACATCTACTTGTCACACATGGGGTCATGGGAGTACCAGCTATCATAGGTGTTCCATCATAGGGAAAAAATGAAATGAAAAAAATATCAAAAATTAACATTTTTTTTTTAAGGCACTGGTCACACTAGCGCTAAAACCTTATACTAAAAATAATACACCACAGCTGCGTAGATAAACGTAAAATATTAAATATATATTTATGTCATATATATATTTTTTTTTTTAAAATAAAGATATAAAAATTAAATAAAAAAAAAACATAACAAAATAAAAAAAATATAAACTAATTATTAACAAAATCAAAAAAAAATTCAAAAAAAAAAAAATTACTGAGGGCCCCGGTGTCCAGCCGCTGCCCTCTCCAGCATCATCCCGTGTTGATGCAGAGCTCCCATCGCACTTTGCAGCTCTGCCACCGCAGTTTGCATCGCTGCCACAGTGCTGCACATTTTCGCCATCAGCCGGCGGTGGGACACCAACAGGTCCTGGGCAGTCGGGATTTCTGTGGAGGTAAAGGTAACAGTTAATAGTGAATTTGTTGCAACATCAACATGTACATGTTATGTTAATTAACACTTACGGTTGTTGTCAGACGACCCGCTGACCGCCCACCCAGAACCTGTTGGTCCGCCGGCTAGGGAAACACAGAAAAATTTTTTTATATTACAACAGCCATTACACACATAAGACCTTACAAAGTTCTCAAACATGTCTGACGCTTATATCATGTGCGTTAATTACCTGATGGGGAGCCTGCATCCGTGTGACGGGATGATGCTGGAGAGAAGGCAATGGAAGGTGAGGTGCTTGACCCCGACTGTGGAGGGGGGGTTGCTGCCAGGGAAGGGGCTGAAGGGATGGAGAGGTGTGGTAAGGATGGTGGTGGAGGGGTAGCCGGAGATGGAGGTGGAGGGGTAGCCGGGGAAGGAGATGGAGGTGGAGGGGTAGCCGCAGCAGCTGGTGAAGGTGGTGCTGTAAATAAAATATACAATTCAGTCAAATAATCCTTCTACTAACCCCGTTACTGCCAGTACTTCCATCTATGCCTGTAAACCCCCTCACGACTGGTACTCCCTTCACTGCCTGCCCTATCACTGTCGGTACTCCCATCACTGCGGGTGCATTGATATAGGTAGATAAGGCTACTTGCGTTTTTGTCGCAGCGCATCTTGCGCTATCGGACGCATGCGCAATGTTCCCCTATCTTTAACATGGCGGGCGCAGGGTTTAGCGCTTGCACGCGTTCATGTGCGTTTGTCGTGCGCTGCGCATTTTCCCGGTGTGAACGCATACGCGCTAGACGCTACATGTTGCAATTTTTTTTCCGGTCAAAAAAAAAAAAAAAGAGATGATTGAGACAGAGATGATAGAGCCAGAGATGATGGAGACAGAGATGATGGAGCCAGAGATGATGGAGCCAGAGATGATGGAGACAGATGATGGAGGCAGAGATAATGGAGGCAGAGATGATGGAGCCAGAGATGATGGAGGCAGAGATGATGGAGCCAGAGATGATAGAGCCAGAGATGATGGAGCCAGAGATGATGGAGCCAGAGATGATGGAGACAGATGATGGAGGCAGAGAAATGGAGGCAGAGATGATGGAGCCAGAGATGATGGAGGCAGAGATGATGGAGCCAGAGATGATAGAGCCAGAGATGATGGAGACAGAGATGATAGAAATGTGACACATAGACAACGCATGCGCCAAAACAACCCAAAAGCATGCAAAAACGCATGAAATCGCAGACAAATGCTGGTTTTTTTTGTCGAAATGCGCATGCTGATGCGACTAAATATTGCAGCGTTTATAAGCGTTTGCATGCGTTTTTTTAATGCGCTACTTGTGCGCTCGAAACGCATCGCTAAAAAATGCAAGTGTGAAAGTAGCCTACCCCACAAAACATAACCTATCCAGATACCCTCATCAATACTCACTCAGAGGCCTGCGGAGCTGGGCCCGGATGCTGGCGACCCTCTCGCGTGAGCGGTATCGCAGGTCCGCCAGCTTCTTTCTGATTTGCGCTTTTGTGCGCACCACATTGTACCTCCTCTGCAGGCCCCGCTGGATCCTCTGCAGGCATAACCTTTTGTGGCGCATTGGATGTGCCACAGGTAGCCTGCAGTGGTAGTCCCAGAGGTCCGTCTTCTTAATCAGATAACGGACCTCTTCATCAGCCCATTTGGGCCCGCGCTGTCTCGCCGCCATTGCCGCCATCACAAACAACAGAGCATTGGGCGACGCCAGCGCCATGACGTCACAGCGTGCGCACGTTACGTGCGACCGCACCGCGACGCTAAACGGGTTTTTGCGATTGAAAAGTAACCGCAGCAGCCATGCGGCAGAAGCACAGATATGAAATGCTGTTGCAATCGCAATACCACTGTTCCAAGGTAGGCGATCACAATGGCGTGTCATGTCTTTATGGCTGGGGATCGTGACAATCTTCTAGCAAATCACAAATGGCTTTTTGCATGTTTGCATGTGTAGTTGCAGTGTCAAATAGCGATCACAATAACATCGCATATCTTGATGGCTGGGGCTCGCTAATCCCCTTTGCAAAGTCACAATGGCTTTTTGCATAGCGTGAGTAGTCAAATAGCGATCACAATAACATAGCATATCTTGATGGCTGGGGCTCGCTAATCCCCTTTGCAAGTCACAATGGCTTTTTGCATAGCGTGAGTAGTCAAATAGCGATCACAATAACATCGCATATCTTGATGGCTGGGGCTCGCTAATCCCCTTTGCAAGTCACAATGGCTTTTTGAATAGCGTGGGTAGTCAAATAGCGATCACAATAGCCTCGTATATTTTGATGGCTGGGGCTCGCTAATCCCCTTGCAAATCACAATGGCTTTTTGCAGATCTGTATGCGTTTACTTGTGTGGTCACATTGCGATCACAATGACGTCGCATATCTGTGAATAGCTGATTCCCTGGTGAATGTTGACCTTTACCTCCCAAGAATTTTCAAATATATGTATAACAATTTTTTAACCTTTCATATATGACTATAATATATATATTATATATTTAAACTTTATAGATGCAGCTGTGGTGTATTATCTGTTATATATAATTATAATGTTTGAACGCTACTGAGACCATAGGCCCTTAAAATAATTGAAAATATTTGAAACTTTTTTCTTTATTTTTTGTAACAATTAACTCCTATGACTGAAGGTACTCCCATGAGCACGTGTGTGACAAGTAGATACAATGTATAACAAAAAATAGGGAAAAAAAAAGCCTTTGGAAAGATTTTAAAAACTACAGCAGCTGGTAACATGTCTCGTTGCCATCCCCATTACTCCCTCCCCACATCTCACCCATCATTAGCCCTTCTCCCATATTGGTAAAATAATTGAAAAAAACACGAATGCATTTTTAAAATAAAAATATTTTATTATCAAAACATTGTTAAAAAAAGGGTAAAGTAAAACATTCTCAAAATCAAACTAGACCTGATGCTGCCAACTCACTGCACCAGGCCCATTAAAGTATTGGCAGTACTTGTCTCTGCCGGCCTTCGCATTGTCCTTGCTCCTGCCTTGATTGACTGGTTGAAGGCCTGCAATAGCGGGATCATTGTCACGCCATTCTCCGAGCACCACGTCACCATTGCTGTCCGAGTCCATGAAGCCTGGTGGACTGTAAGTACCAGCATCGCGTTTTCTTAGAAAATTGTGCAGCACACAACAGGCCAACACCACAGAGTCTATGGATTCCAGCTTCATGTTGATTGGAGTGTGGAAAACCCTGAAGCGGTTGGCCATTATGCCGAAGGCATTCTCCACAACGCGCCGTGCCCTAGACAGTCTGTAATTAAAAATACGCCTTTCCCCTGTCAAAGTCTTTTGTGGGTATGGTTTCACAAGATGCTCATGAAGGGGGAAGGCTTCATCACCCACAAACACAAAGTTTAGGTTGGCGGTGGTGTCCATGTTGGTTGGCAAGTTAAGTTTATTATTAAACAACCGATCACCAAAACTTGTGTGCTCCAAAACGCCACCGTCAGAAACCCTTCCATTAATGCCAACATTAACGTCAATAAATTCATAATTGGCATTAACAAGGGCCATGAGGATCATGCTGAAGTAGCCCTTGTAATTATGAAAAAAGGATCCGCTTTTGGCTGGTTGCGTGATCCGCACATGTTTGCCATCCAAGGCACCACCACAGTTTGGGAACTGCCAAATCCGTTCAAAATCAGAGGCAATAATTTGCCATTCCGCCACTGATTTTGGAAATGGCATGTAGCTCCGTAAACTGCGGACGATGGCGTTGCATGTCTCCGGAATTAGTTCTCCAAGCAGCGACCGAGAAATTGCAGCAGAATATTGCAAATCCTTCATGGAACATCCGGTTGCCAGAAATCGCAGCGTTACTGCCAAACGTTCCTCTGCTGAAACAGCTGCACGCATCCGGGTATCCTGCCGTTCAATGAGTGGCCTCACAGCTTCCAGTAGGAGCTTGAATGAATCCTCCGACATCCGTAGATAATTCCGGAAATCCTGCGGATTCTTCTCCTGCAACTCCCTCACTAGATGCATGTGGGTGAATCTGGACCTCTGCTCCAGCCATTCTCTGGTCCACATGCGACGCTTTCGCTTGGAGCGCCTCTCTTCCACCCGCGCCTCTTCTTGTCGATCTGCCTCCATTGACAGTGCAACTGCCACAATCATACGCTCCGCGGTGGACAGGTTCATTATGTGCAACCTGTACGGTAAAGAAGAGAAAAGTTAATTACTAATTAATTACTATTACTAAAGTGTTTAAACAGAATAAAATAAAGAATAAAATAAAAATTATATAACAAAAAAAAAAAAAAACTTTTAAGTTTATACAGTTTACAAATGTCTAAAATGGTGAGGGGTGTAAAATAAATAAAGCAAAAAAAAAAAATAAATAAAGTCAGGGGTGTAAAATAAATAAATAAAAAAAAAAAGAAAAAAATAAATAAAGTCTGGGGTGTAAAATAAATAAAGCAGACGAAAAAAAAAATAAATAAATAAATAAGGTCAGGGGTGTAAAAGCAATAAAGCAGAGGACGAAAAAAAAAAATAAGGTCAAAAAACAATATCAAAACATCACAACATCACAAACAATATGTACCTTGAATCCAATCCAAATATCCCAAAGATCCAAATCCAAATGGGGATGGATGGTGCTCTAACGACTCAGACAGGATCGCAAAACCCACCACTGCGCCACAAATATGATCGCAAAACACCGACACGCGATACTATCCTCACAAAAACGCACAAAGCACAGTTGGAATCATCCACAAAGTGCTCTGGAAACAATGGATGGAGGCGCAGTTATTATAGCTGAGGTGATGTTTGTGGTCACCAATCGGAGCTGAAGGGCGTTAATGAAAGAAAACAAAGTCCCGCCTCCGCCGCTGACTAATGCATCGTTAATGAGGTCGCACATTGTTCACAAAAAGGTGCCACATTCAGCGATAATACTTACCCAGCGGGAGCGCCGACGATAAAATAGGGTCCGGAACGATGTCAGCGACGAGCGAGATCACAGCAGGAAGCTCGTCGCTGGAAGCTGCCGCACTGAACAATATCGCTAACGGGATCGCTAAATAGTGACGTTTTTTAGCGATCCCGTTAGCGATATTGTTTAGTGTGGCATACCCTTAAGACACAGACCAAAGTGTGCGTCAATAGACTCTGTAGTTTATTGCTAACAAAGGGATTTATATACACCCCTGAAGCAGGAAGCGGAATTACCATATATGGCAGTTAATACAACTTATCATTAAAGCACGTAACATACTGTTTTTTTAACCAAACTTTCCATCCTTGCTTTTAGCCCCTGATTTTGGCTCCTAGCACAGAGTATCTCTTCAGCTCAGGGGGAGTATTATCTCAAAGAAGGAACATTCTTTTCTTATCTTCCCTTCTGCTATGCCTCAGCTTCCCAAGGCCTTCTGAAGAAATGCTGAATTAACTCTAACACTAGACACGAATAACTTTGTAGAATTTTGGAGACACCTGAACCCAGATGGCAGTGAATATTCCTTCTATTCGACGCCACATTACTCTTGGTCCAGAAGAGATAATATATTGCTATCACAGGAGCTAGTAAGGGGAGTGGAAGAGGCAGATGTGCACAACGTAGCTATATCTGACCACGCGCCCGTATCAGTGACCCTGCCAGATATGGTTCAGATGGGGCCAGACCAAACTTGGCGCTTCCCTACCTATTTGTTAATGGATGAGAAGTTTCGACATCAGGTGAAGCAATGGTGTTTGGAATATGTAAGTGATAATGGAGATAGTAGGGATAGGCCGGAACTTTTATGGGCAGCAGGGAAGGCATTAATGCACGTGAAACTAATAGGTTATCAGACAACGCTAAAAAAGAAGATAGCGACAAACTACTCGCAGGCTAGCAGGATATTACGCGATAGCTACACGGCAAACAAGACAACTTCATCAACACAGGATAAAAATAGATGTAAGCAGGCTAAGGCTGACTTTCACGTATGGGTATATCGACGCGAGAGAAGCAGTAATATGAATTATAGAGCCGATGTATATCGTTATGGTAGCAAATCAGGGAGACTATTAGCACGACTAGCGAAAGGAAATCACATTCGTCATCAACATATTACTGCGCTAACGAATAAACATGGGATCATGAACACAGACCCTCGAAGCATAATCACGATTCTACAAGAATACTACTCAGACTTATATAAGGTGGAATATACGGATAGTGCGGAGGGTCAGACCTTTCTAGATGGAATACGGTTACCATCCTTCACAAACTATCAGCTTCTCCTTTTAAAAAAACCAATTGAGGTGACGGAAGTGACAGCGGCGATAAGTGACTTTAAATCCGGGAAAGCTCCAGGACCTGACGGGTTTACAGCCAAATTATTAAAATTATTGAGTGAGGATATCCCGTCCACATTGGTAGGCACCTTCAATCATATATTGGAGACAGGAGGGTTGCCCATCCATTCAAATATGGCACACATGAAGGTGCTACTAAAACCCAACAAACCTTCACATCTGGCTGGATCCTATCGTCCATTCTCACTCATTGACCAGGATATCAAGCTTTTGTCCAGGATCATGGCAGATCGTTTGAGTAGCATTCTTCCTACGCTGATAAGGCCATCACAAGTGGCCTTTGTTAGACCAAGATCGCCCATGAATAACATTAGGAAAGTAATAGCAGTTGTAGATAAATATCGTTGTCTGACAACATCGAGTCCTGTCATGCTATCCTTAGATGGTGATAAGGCATTGGATAGGGTGAGCTGAAGTTGGTTGCCAATGGTCCTGGACAAAATTGCCATGAGAGGCACGTTTATGACTTTCCTATCAGGTGTCTACGCCAACCCACAGGCACAAATACACAACACAGGTCACCTTTCGGCTACTTTCACAATACAGAGGGGAACTCCTCAGGGATGTCCATTATCACCTTTGCTCTTTGATATAGCCCTTGAGCCATTAGTTACACACGTGGAGGATAACACAGTATATGACGGTATAAAGGTAGGGGGTCGGCAGATAAAACTCACATTGTTTGCAGACGATATACTCATTTATATGGCACATCCCCAAAACCATCTCAAAGGGCTATTAGACTGGATAAAATTTTTTTAACTAATTCTGTGGTTTCGCTTCAAAGACTACAAGAGTGAAATTTTTCAATTGTTAAAGCCTAATCCTCGTGAGCTTTGGTGTGCTTACTGATGGGGACAGAAGTAATTAAAACCTTTATTTATAACATATCTGTGAATCAAAATAGGACGAGATTCTAGTTCTCAATACAAACTTAACTATGAACCCTAATTGGACAAGGTTGTACGTCAATTGGAGCGGTGGCATGATTTGCCCCTGTCTCTTCTGGGCCGTTGTCACCTTCTTAAGATGATTATTTTTGGAAGGCTATTATACCCGCTTCAGATCATTCCAATCCTGTTACGTAAAGATGATGTTTCACGGATAAAAAAAGCATTGACCAGATTCATCTTGAGGGGAAAACGGCCCAGAATAGCAATACGAAAAATTATGCGTGCAGTAAAAGATGGGGGCCTGGCCGTGCCAAACGTTAGGAGTTATAACTTTTCGTGCTTGATCAGAGTGGGGAGAGATTGGTTTAAGGGGACTTAGTCCTACTCAGATGTATTGCTGGAATCTGGACTGACAGAGGGTTGTATTTTGGCCTCATGTGTTGACACTGTGATTTGTAAACTCCCGGTCATAGTGATCAGCGCTACTACGCGATACAGTAATTGCCTGTAAGGCAACCAGACGAGCGCATGGGTTGTCTTCTCAGTTATCTAAACACATGCCTTTATGGGCTCACCCAGAATTCCCAGTGGGAGTGACAGACCGCGTTTTTGAGACGTGGCATACTAAAGGTATACATACAGTATTCCATCTCATGCACCTAAAAGAGTGTAGGTGGCTGACATCCAAGGAGATTATGGAAAAATTCAATTAGCCCCCTTCTCACTTTATTGAAACTCTACAAGTGCATTATTTCTACAGAAATCGCCTGCGTAATATTATAGAAGAGGTGGTAGACAATTGATTTGACAAGATGGGAGATATATTTCTTCAACCAGACTGAAGTATGCTCATGATTTTCCATGATTACTACGACCTGTGATGAGGTCATAGTCACGTGATCTGGTCAGCTGATGTGTACGTCACCTGATGGTGTTTTGTAGGTCTATAAAACAAGGAGCTGTTGTAGTTGTTGTGTGGAAGGAAGGAGTTTGGCTGGAGTAAGCCTGGAACATTGTTTTGTTACTGTGTGGCAGTGTGCACCAGGAAGCGAGTAACAGACCACCCGGAATGTGACCTGGCGGTCTCAGCTGACCTGCAGCCGCTTAGTTAAGCCCGTCACAAGCAAGGGTGAGTCTGTGACCAGTGGTTCTCCAAACTGGAGTGATTTATGTTGTGTTTTCATTTTGTTATATGGACTTTTTGTTGAACTCATGATTAAAATCACTGAACTTTGAAATAAAAGGCTGTGTGTTTGCCTCATTACTGCGGCCCAGCCCTGCCTACCACAGCGGTTCCCTACAATTGGTGGAGAATGCGGGCAACGCAGTGAGGTCAGGCTGTTTTTCATGCATGACAGTAAATGTCCTGGTTTTAGAAAGTGCACCAAAACCGGCTGGATAACTGTCCGAAGATGGAGAACAAAGTAAAAATGCTAGTGGAGGCCATGCGACAGCAACAGCAGGCTACACAGCAGCAACAGCAGGCTATGCAGCAGCAGCAGGCTATACAACAGCAGGCTATGTAGCGGCAGCAGGCTATACAGCAGCAGGCTATGTAGCAGCAGATATTTAATCGACAGCAACAGGAAACCAATAGCTTACTGATGCAGCACATCACAGCGCCGCAGACAGTAAGAGCTGCCCGGGGATGCCATGATGCCATACAGCGGTGCGTACAGCGATCCGAAAGATGGAGCAATCAGATGACGTTGAGGTGTAGCTGGAGATGTTTGAAGGCGTGGCTAAAAGGGAGAGACTGCCCCGGGACCAGTGGGCCGAGATCGTGGCTCCGTTTTTGACTTCAGGACCCGCTAAAGCCTATAGGGACCTACCCCCCCAGCAACAGGAGGACTATGAGAGCGTGAATGGTGAGATACTTGCACGTCTTGGGGTAAATGTTTTTTTCCTGGCCCAGCGTGTACAACAATGGAAGTTTTCCCCTTCCGAGCCAGCTCGGTCCCAGTATTATGACTTGATACACCTGATAGAAAAGTGCTTTCAGCCTGAGGTGTTGTCACCCCGCGATATGCTGGATCGTATAGTGACTGATAAATTCGGGCGAACTTTGCCCCACACCCTTCAAACATGGGTTGGACAGGCAGCCCCTACTGATGGTCTCCAAATGGTAGACCTCATTGAAAAATATGGGCCTACCAAGGAGATACAGGGAGACTACCCGGAAGCTACCAATTAAATTCACCAAACCTTCACCCACAGCTCGGCGAGCAGAGACTCTGAGGGCCGCCCAGGAAGGGTCGGGGAACGAAAGGGGCCCCATAATCTGTTTTCGGTGCCAAGAACCATGACATGTGAGAGCTGATTGTCCCCACCTGACTGAGCCCATGGACAACAACTTTGGCTACTATCAGTCTCACTATACATAACACATGTGTGCAGTGGTCAGTATTACCTTTGCCTTCGGTGGAGGAGGAAAACACCTCTCCTATAGAAGTGTTAGTTGGGGAGATGGAAGATTTGCCACCGGGAACAGAATTGTAATACTTAAATGTGTCAGGTGACAATTTTGGTACGGCGCAACTCCGTGACCCTACGTTGAGTCTATTTGTTGGGGATAACATTTTTTTTTGTAACTGATCATTCCCCTGTGACTGGCAGTGTTGTAGCCCAGGGAGTAGAGTTCAGGTGGTAGAAAGATGAACATAACAGGAGACATGGAAAACGTTGGCAAACAGTTATTTAATCTGAAAACGGGCAGGCAAATTCAGGTGAGATCCATGCCTTGTTCATTTTCAGAAAAGTAAGCCGGTGTACATTCTCTGAGGATAGTCGCATGCGACGGTCTGTTAGTACACCACCTGCAGCACTAAAGACACGCTCAGATAATACACTGGCAGCAGGGCAAGCCAGCACCTCCAATGCATACTGGCTAAGCTCTGGCCATGTATCCAGCTTAGAGACCCAAAACTTGAAAGGGGAAGAGCCATCTGGGAGTACACTGAGAGGGAAAGACATGTAGTCTGTCACCATCTTACGTAAATGTTGCCTCATGGTGAGTGGAGTCGTCTCGGATGGTGTAGACATTGGTGGCGCTGACACAAAACTTCGCCACATTTGTAACATACTGCTCTTGCCCTGTGCAGAGGCGCTGCTTGTGCTCCCTCTTGTTGCAGAGGTGTCTCCACTGCCTCGACGCACAGAGATTCTTTGTAAAGCAGTAGCAGCAGCAGTGCTCTCGGCTGGAATGGAGAATATTATGGATTGCACCAGTCTGTCTTGGTACTCCCGCATTTTACGCTCCCGGTTCAACGGGGTGATGAGGCTTTGTAAGTTGTCCCGGTAGCGAGGGTCTAGGAGGGTGTACACCCAATAATCTGATGTGGTGAGAATGTGGGCGATGCGGCGGTCGTTTCTCAGGCACTGCAGCATGAAATCAACCATGTGCTGCAGACTCCCAACTGCCCAACAAATGCTGTCCTCTGGAAGAGGCGTCATCTCTGCCTGCTCTGCATCGCCCCACCCTCGCTCTACATACTGACTAGAGCGTTGTGCACTTCCCTGTGTAGGGATTTCTTCGTCCTCCATTGACTCCTCCTCATCCTCCTCACAAAGTGAGCCCTGCCCAGCACTTTGTGAGGAACCAAGATGCGCTGACTGTCCAGAAGGTGAGTGAATTTGTGACTCCTCATCCTCCACCTCTTCCAAAACCTCATCCTTTAGTGCTTGCAGTGATTTTTGAAGCAGGCAGATAAGGGGGACAGTCATGCTGACTAGTGCATCATCTGCACTCGCCATCCGCGTTGAGTCATCAAACGCACGCAAAACGTGGCAGATGTCCTTCATAGAGGCCCACTCAGTAGTGGTGAAGTGTGAACGGCGCAAATTGCGAGTTGATTGCGCCTGATGCAGCTGATACTCCATTACTGCTGGCTGTTGCTCACACAACCGCTCCAACATATGTAAGGTGGAATTCCACCTGGTGGGTACGTTACATATGATGCGATGTTCATGAAGGCGAAATCTGCATTGCACAGCAGCAATGCGCGATCTGACTATGCTGGAACGTCGCAAGTGAGCGCACTCTAGGCGGACCTTCTGCAGCAGTTCAGCAAGATCCGGATAGTCCCTCAAAAAACTCTGCACGACCAAGTTGAGCACATGTGCCAGACATGGTATGTGAGTGAGGTTGCCAAGGCCCAGAGCTGCCACCAGATTTCGACCATTGTCACACATTACCAAGCCTGGCTGGAGATTCGCTGGCAAAAACCACACGTCGCTCTCCTGCTTGATGGCATTCCAGACCTCCTGCGCTGTGTGGCTTTGATTCCCCATGGAAATTAATTTCAGGACGGCCTGTTGACGTTTGGCCATGGCTGTGCTCATATCGGTCGCAACAGGTAAGCGTTCACGGGTCCATGTGGAGGTAGACCGTGACGGCTCCTGCAGCGATGATTCTGAGGAACTGGAGTAGGAGGAGGAGTCAATGTGTACAGACTGGATTACTGCAATCCTTGGAGTTGGCAGAACACGTACAGCGCCACTCGCAAGATCTGTACCCGGCTCCACAACATTGACCCAATGGGCAGTGAGGGAAAGGTATCGTCCCTGGCCATGGGTACTGGTCCACGCATCGGTGGTCAGGTGGACCTTGCTACAGACGGCGTTTAGTAGTGCATGTTTAATGTTTCCCTCGACATGTTTTTGCAGACCAGGGACAGCTTGCCTGCTGAAATAAAATCGGCTTGGCACATTGTATTGTGGGACTGCCAATGCTATTAAGTTACGGAAACTGTCAGTCTCCACCAGCCTGAATGACAGCATTTCAAGGGACAGGAGTTTTGCAATGCCAGCATTCAGAGCCTGTGCTCGTGGATGGTTTGCCGAGTATGGCCGTCTTTGATCCCATGCCTGTGGTACCGATGGCTGTTTTGTGGCCTGGGAGTGTGAAGATGACAGGGAACTTGCTGCTGTGGGTGGAATAACACTTTGTCTCTGGACAACAGTGACCGAGGTTCTTCCATGGCGATCCTGTGAGGAAGCAGAACCAGCTGTGTGTGAGCTGGAGGCAGAGGCTCCAACACGACCTGAAGATGTAGGTGCTGTTGTAGGTTGGCCTACATCTCCAGTGTGTCTTTGTAACTCAACTACGTGCTTTGTCCGCACATGTTTCCACATATTTGTAGTATTGAGGTTACTGCAATTTTTACCTCTTTTTACTTTTTGCTTACACAGCTTGCATTTAACATAGCAAATATCATCTGCAAGTCTGTCAAAAAAGGACCACGCAGTGCAAGTCCTGGGAGCGCCCATTTTGACATTTGGAAGAGAACTGCTCCCAACAGGTGTCAAACTGGAGGCTAGAGGCAACCGAGTCTGCAGCCTACCTCTCCCTCCTGTTTGTACCGTTGGGACAATCTCATCCTCAGAGCTGCTCCCACCACCTTCCTGTCCCTCACGCCATGTTGGGTCTTGGACCTCATCATCTCCACTACCCTCTTCCAACACCTGCTGCTGTTGGGTGGTCTGGCCAGCACCATGCTCAACAGAAACTGGCGCCTGAGTCTCATCATCATCAGATGCGTTCTGCGGTGTGCTGACCATCGGCACTGGCTCACCCGCCTCTTCTGATTCAGAGAGACACAGCTGTTGCGCATCACTGCATACTCCCTCTTCTTCACATTCCAGAATGCTGCTTGGCTGGGCCCCTGTTTGCAAGCCAACAGATTCTGAGAACAGAAGCAGAGACTCAGCTGGCTCCAGTTCAGAACTCTCTGACTGCCTGGGCAATTTGACAGGCGGTGAACAGACAGATGGTTGATCAACAGTGTTGTGGTCCTGAGAGGAGGTGGAAGCAATTGAAGTCGATGCATTGGCTGCCATCCAACCAACAACGGCTTCAATTTGTTCTTCCCGCAGCAGGGGGGTACACCGAGCTCCTGCAAAACTGCACATAAAGGAACGCTCACGGGGAAAACTGGTGGATGCCGTGTCACTGGGGGCGGCAGCAGCCACAGAATCCCCATGTCCTCTCCCTGCTGAAACTCCACGGCCACGACCAAGTGCCTTACTCCCTGCCTTCTTCATCTTGGTAGATTGATAAAGAAAGTCAGAAAAGTTATAAGTCCTAAGTGTGGTTATTACGCAGAGACTGCAGTGAACACTGCACACAACTGTTCACTATCTCTGAAAGGCTCCTTTCTGTAATTCTATAGTGTTTGCAACCAATGTATTGTATACGGATGGAAGCGCGTCACACTAATAGATTGGAGTTATTTTAAATAGAATGGAGCAGCAACAATTCTAGAAAAATGACAAGGATGAGGCAGTGACACACGTTCAGCAGACTATAACCAGCAGTGGTTTAAGAACTAACTGGAGCGTGATCTGCACTCAGCAAAAAAAAATATATCACAGACTAGAGTGAACACTGCAGTGCACACAACTGGTCACTATCTGTGAAAGGCTCCTTTGTGGACTTCTATAGTGTTTGCAACCAATGTTTTGGATACGGATGGAAGCGCATCACACTAATAGATTGGAGTTATTTTAAATAGAATGGAGCAGCAACAATTCTAGAAAAATGACAAGGATGAGGCAGTGACACACGTTCAGCAGACTATAACCAGCAGTGGTTTAAGAACTAACTGGAGCGTGATCTGCACTCAGCAAAAAAAAAATATATCACAGACTAGAGTGAACACTGCAGTGCACACAACTGGTCACTATCTGTGAAAGGCTCCTTTGTGGACTTCTATAGTGTTTGCAACCAATGTATTGGATACGGATGGAAGCACGTCACACTATAATTTCAATTGAATGGAGCTGCAAGAATTACACTAAAGAAAAAAAAAAAAGAGTCTGAGTGACACGTACAGATGCCTACAAACAGCGTTGGATGCAGAGCAAACTGCAACGCGTCACCTGCACTCACACACAGACCTTGCAGAGCTGTGAAAACAACACTGCAAGGCTAAAGGAAGCTTTACACAGCGGTTGTTAAACTAGCCTGCCTAAAGCACAGTACACAAAATCGCAATCTCTAACTGTCCCTCAGAGTCAGCAGAGCAGCGTTCTGTCCCTAACTGAATTCACAGCACAGTGACGCTAAAATGGCGGCGGCGCCTTTTATAGTGCATTCTGACATCATTTCAGCATCCAATCACAGCCATGCCATTAGTTAACATGACAGCAGCAGTACAGGATGTGCCCACACTTCTTAGGATTCCTCATTGGCTGACTAAAATCACATTGCCTCTCAAAGAATTATGGGAACTTCCGATTCCGGTATACGATATATGGAAAATATCGGAACTAAGTATCTAAAGTCCGATACAGCGAATATCGGCCAATACCCGATACTTGCGGTATCGGAATGCTCAACTCTAAACTACACACATATTAACTAGGGATGAGCGAATAGCTTCAGATAACTCCTTATCTGAATAGCTATAGCGCTTACGGAATAGCTGCTTCGGGAACCAAAAAACAGGCTCTCCATGCATGTGTTGTGACTGTCACACAGCCGCGACACATGCAACTGTGGCTCCGAACATCTGATTATCGGGAGTGCTCTATTTATCCGGGTTCCCGATACAGCTATTTGGTAAGCACTATAGCTATTCGGATAAGGAGTTATCTGAAGCAATTCCCTCAACCCTAATATTGACTCTAGCTGGTATCAGGACATAATAAGGTGGGGAAAAGGAGAAGAAACCTAAAAAAATAGTTATTTAAAACATTCTCATTGCTTCCTGGACCTCTTTTACTCTGACGCCAGTGCCCCACTTGACAATAACCAACATTAAGACACTATGAGATATGCTGGACAACATTACTCTAAAATGATTTGCGTAAGGTGCGGAAGAGGTCTGAAGAATGAGTTTTAACAGACAAGCACTTATCCGAGTTACCGTACCTCCTGACTTAAAAAAGACAGAGGCAAAGGTGACTTGTATAGCTTTGGTATACATTACATTTATTTTTTCAGAAGGATTTATGTGTCCAAACCATTATTTTTTATTTTCATGTACAGTAGGGGAAATAAGTAATTGCTCCTTTGCCGATTTTGTAAATTTGCCCACTGACAAAAACATTAACAGACTATAATTTTAAAAGGTAATGTCAAAAATAAAATCCAGAAAATCACATTGTATAAATGATAAAAATTTATTTGCATTTTGCAGTGAGAAATAAGTATTTGATCCTCTGTGAACCACTGAGTTCTGGCTCCTACAGACCAGTTAGATGCTCCTAATCAACTGGTTACCTGCATTAATGACAGCTGTCTTACATAGTCACCTTTATAAAAGACTCCTGCCCACATACTCAATTAATCAGTCAGACTCTAACCTCTAAAATATGGGAAAGACCAAAGAGCTTTATAAGGATGCCAGGGACAAGATCATAGACCGGCACAAAGCTGGAATGGGCTACAAAACCATAAGTAAGATGCTGGATGAGAAAGAGACAACTATTGGTGCAATAGTAAGAAAATGGAAGAAATACCAAATGACTGTCAATCGACATTGATATGGGGCACCTTGCAAAATCTCACCTCGTGGGGTATCCTTCATCATGAGGAAGGTGAGAGATCAGCCTAAAACTGCACGGGGGAAATTGTTAATGTTCTCAAGGCAGCTGGGACCACAGTCACCAAGAAAACGATTGGTACACATTACGTCGTAAAGGTTTAAAATCCTGCATTGCCCGCAAGGTCCCCCTGCTCAAGAATGCACATGTGCAGGCCCATCTGAAGTTTGCCAATGAACACCTGAATGATTCTGTGAGTGATTTTAAGAAGGTGCTGTGGTCAGACAAAAATTCAGGTCTTTGGCATTAACTCAACTAGCTGCGTTTGGAGGAAGAGAAATGCTGCCTCTGACCCAAAAAACACCGTTCCCACTGTCAAGCATGGAGGTGGAAACATATTTCTGGGGGTGTATCTCTGCTAAGGGCACATGACTACTTCGCCGCATCAATGAGAGAATGGATGGAGCCATGTACCATAAAATCTTGAGTGACAACCTCCTTCCCTCCACCAGGACATTAAAAATGTGTCATGGCTGGGTCTTCCACCAAGACAATGACTCAAAACATGCAGCCAAGGCAAAAAAGGAGTGGTTGAAAAAAGAAGCACATTAAGGTCATGGAGTGGCCTAGCCAGTCTCCAGTTCTTAATCCCATAGAATACTTAAGGAGGGAGTTGAAGCTCGAAGTTGCCAAACTACAGCCTCAAAATCTTAATGATTTAGAGATTATCTGCAAAGAGGAGTGGACCTAATTCCTCCTGACATGTGCACAAACTTCACCATCAACTACAAAAATAGTCTGATTGCTGAGCTTGCCAACAAGGGTTTTCCCACAAAGTATTAAGTCTTGTCTGCCAGAGAGATCAAATACTTATTTCTCACTACAAAATGCAAATAAATTTATATCATTTATACAATGTGATTTTCTGGATTGTATTTTTGATATTCTATATCTCAATGTTAAAATTAACCTGCCCTTAAAATTATAGACTGTTCATGTTTTTGTCAGTGGGAAAACTTAAAAATTCAGCAAGGGATCAAATACTTTTTTCCCCCCACTGTATCTTATACAGAAATTGTTTCATGCTACACCGAATGCTATGAGTGTGTTATGTGAGTTTAGAGGATTACCTCGTGTTATGATGTTTCCTTTTATTATTCAGAATTTCTTTATATTTGTCTGAAGTCTGAACATTTTCATGCTGATAATACCTACATGTACCTCTGAAAATAAAAGAGTTAAAAAGTTATCCTTGTCATGAAAGTAAATTGGAGCAAGAAATAATAAATGAGTTGTTAATATTGAATTTATGTGAGTATAATATTTTATCGGCATATTCTGCATCAAGAAAAGTCTCCACTAGATTGGAGCAATGCAAATAATTATAAGCAGGGTCACCTTGGATATAAGGTCTTGTTGTACCAAATGGGAGGAGTAAATGAGTAAGCTGTGAAAGTAATGGGAAATATCTTGTCTTCTTTTCTGACATGAGAAATAATTCTGTTATAAATACTCTAAATAAATATATGACACTGTAATTTAAATTATGAATATATTAGACACTGAAATAAAAGCTTGTATTTACAGAAACACATCAACAACTTTGTTATATAAGTGGACTATAATCATAGAATCATAGAATGGTAGAGTTGGAAGGGACCTCCTGGGTCATCTGGTCCAACCCCCTGCTCAAAGCAGGAATCACTAAATCATCCCAGACAGATGTCTGTCCAGACTCTGAAAACTTCCATTGAATGAGAACTCACCACCTCTTGTGGCAGCCTGTTCCACTCATTGATCACCCTAACTGTCAAAAAGTTTTTTCTAATATCTAATCTGTGTCTCTTCTCATTCAGTTTCATCCCATTGCTTCTAGTCTTTCCTTGTACAAATGAGAATAAAGATGATCCTTCTACAATGTGACAGCCCTTGAGATATTTTTAGACAGCTATTAAGTCTCCTCTCAGTCTTCTTTTTTGCAAGCTAATAAAGAGACATATAATTGCCATAAATTATTTCTTATATAACTATCATGGTGAATATAGTATTGACAATTTGAAAACTGTAAATGTGCAACTTGATCTTTTTTTATTGTTCAAATCACATTATATTATCCTAATGTGCATAGTATGGTCACTGATGTAAAGTATTAAGCCACAAGTTGAATTGCTGTTGGTATACCAGCTATAAGAAAAGCACTTTACATTGATTTTAAATTAATGAGATACATTTACTGTAAGTAGGAAGTTAATTTGTTAATCTCTGAGTGAAAAATCCATCAGCTATGAAGAGTGTGTCAGTCACCTGCCAGTATACTGTAATACATTTCAATTACAAACCATGTTCTTGCTGAAAATCTCAATGGCAATGCTAGTAATTATTGTGCTATAATTGCAATTTTCCCTATAGATTGTATGAAATAAATGCACACTTTCTTTACAGGAAAAAAATCTACATTAGCATATATATTTTTTGTATATATTAAGAAGTATTACTATTATAGAGCTAATAAACATGAGAAAACAATTAGGAAAACATGCTAAATTGATTATATAATTTGTCCGACAAAAAATATATATTTTTTTTCATTAATAGTTTTAGAGGTCATAGGACCATTGGTTTCTTTGATGACTCACTTTTCTAGTTACTTGATCACTATAGTCAATCATTGTGTGAAGACATCTTGTGACTTCGACCTCTGAGCCATCTGCACTAAATTGGAGAGGGCGTTGCAAAGTGAGTAAGCCTCTGTTCATTATTTCAATATAATCAATGCCTAAAAAAGACTTTCTTCATTGCAAGACAACCACTTTCACATAAAAGATTATTTGAGCTGTTAACATTTATTACCTATCCTGTGTTATATCACTGAGGCAGGGGTCACACTAGCTTATGGCATCCGATGCGAGAGCAATATTAGCAATACCAAATATGTGTATATTTGATTTTTTTTACTATTTTATTTTGAATAGGGCAAAAGGGGGTGATTTGAACTTTTATGTTTTTGTAATATTTTTAAAACCCTTTTTTTTAACTTTTTGCATGCTTCAAATGTCTCTAAGGGAGACTAGAAGCTGCACTACTTTGATCGTCTCTGCTACACACAAGCAATGACCAGATCGCCTGTGTGTAGAATGCTCACTTGCTATGAGCGCCGGTCACTGGGCAGCGCTAAGAGCAATCTGGCAATGACAAGCTTAGAGGTCTGCTGGAGACCTCTGGTTGTCGTGCGAACCCATCGGTGACCCGCGATCATGTGATGGAGTCACAGATGGGCGAGATTTGCCACACGCTTCTGGTAAGCCTGAGTTAAATGTCACTGTCAGAAATTGACAGGGACATTTAACTAGTTAACAGCCGCTGATTAATGCGATTCCTCCCGCCGCTGTTGCGGGCACATGTCAGTTTTATAGATTAGCTGACGTGTGCCCGTAAAAGTGCTAGCTCAGCGCTAGAGCCTGCACCAAACAATGGGAGTCTGACATGTCAGAAAGGGGTTAACAATATCAAGGTTGCAAGCACAACTCTAGAAACCTTGAGGTTCCTTTGTCCATGGTGCGCAACATAATCAGGACAATTACAATCCATGGCACTGTAGCTGATCTCCCTGGACGCAGATGAAAAGTTGCAATGCAGGATACTCATGATTGTGGATAAGCAGCCCTAATCTAAATCCAAAGAACTTCAATCTGTCCTACAGTCTCAGGATGCATCTGTGTCTCGCAAACTATCCGTTGACATTTGAATGAAATGAAATGAAACCCCATGTCAGGAGACCAACAAGGCCCCCACTGCTGACACAGAGACATAAAAAAGCTAGACTGCAATTGCCAAAATGCTCATGAACAAGCTAAAATCCTTTTGGTAAAGCATCTTGTGGACAAATGAAACCAAGAAAGATATTTTTGGAAAAGCACATAATTCTATTGATTACCGAAAATGGAATTAGGTCTACAAAGAACACAGCACCTATAGTCAAATTATGGTGGATGTTCTAAGATGTTGTGGAAAAATGGGGTCAGTGGGTGCTCTCGTCATAATCTGGATTTGGATTTGAACTTGGTTTATGCCTTTGCTGCCTTTTATTATAAAGACAGAAAAAAAGAAAGACGGAGAAGACGTCTTCGCTACTGGCGCAACACCCTATAGTTGAAGTCCAAGAGAGCCGTGGAGCCTATCACTCGTTGTACAACGAGCTGCGTGAAAGCCCTCAGAAGTTTTTGGACTACACGAGGATGTCACAACAGAGCTTTGATGACTTGCTGCAACGCGTGCGAGGATCCATCACCAGGCACGACTCACAGCTAAGGAGTGCAATTCCTGCTGAGGAACATCTATTGGTGAACCTAAGGTACGTAATTTTGAAAAATAAATACCTGTCATTAATATGATTGTTCTAAAAGCCATGTACTGCATTTTTTTCCATTTTTTTGTAAAAGCTATGCACTGATATTTTTCAATTTTTTTCTAAAAGCCATGTACTGATTTTTTTCCATTTTATGTTCCGCAGATTCCTGGCTACTGGAGAAACATTATCATCTCTCCATTTTCAGTTTCTGATTGAAGTGTCCACCCTTTCTGGGACTGTTGCAGACACCTGCAGGGCTTTATGTGATGTTCTGCATGCAGAATTCCTCCCTCAACTCACAACTGAACTGTGGCTTGAAAATGCTGCACAAATTATGAACATTTGTAATTTTCCTAACTGTTTAGGGGCTGTGGACGGCAAACACATTCGAATTAGGAAACCAGTTGGAAGTGGATCCGAGTTTTTCATTTTTAAAAAATACTTTTCCATAGTTCTAATGGCGATTGCAGATGCTAACTGTAGATTTGTCGCTGTGGATGTTGGCTCATTTGGTAGAGGAAATGACTCCCAGACTTTTAAAAACTGTGACATGGGCCAACGATAGTATGGTAATGGTTTTAATTTTCCACAGCCATGACCTCTACCCAACAGTGAAGGACCGCCAATGGCACTTGTTGTGGTTGGGGATGGAGCGTTGCAGATTTGTGCCAACCTCCTAAAACCTTACTCAAGTCGGGACTTAAATCACACAAAAAAGATTTTAACTACCGACTGACAAGGGCATGAAGAACTGTGGAGTGTGCGTTTGGATTGCTGGTCAATAAATGGTGGATTTTGGGAACAGCCATTAATCTAAAAATTGATACTATAGAAGAGGTTGTGAAAGTATGTGTGCTTCTGCACAACTACATACTTGCTAAAGAGCGACCAAACTTATAACTAGAGGAACCTGTTAATACAACATTGCATGATTACCAAGATTACCCTCTGAGAACTACAGTGGAAGTTGCACAAATGAGGGATACATTTGCTGCCTACTTTGTTTCTGCTATTGGACATCTGTCATGGCAAGAAGAAATGGTTGAAGCGGCTAAAATTAACCTGTAATGTTAAAATGTGCCTGTAATGTTAAAATTGAACTGTAATGGTAAAATTTACCTGTAATGTTAAAATTTAACTGTAATGGTAAAATTTACCTGTAATGTAATGTTTCCTTACTGAAATAATAATAAACCTCTAGTGAAACAGCTGTTCCAAGTTTCATCCACAATACAATATACATAAGTGTGTGTTTGCGGCGACGGCGCATAAGTGTGGCGACGACACATACAGAGTTAAAGAACACACTGTATTTTCAAACAAAAGCAAAATTTTATTTAACAATAAAAAATTAGCTTTGGGGAATAAAATATTAGCTTTTGGGAATGTCGGATGGTGAAATATGGACATGGGGTGTGGAGCTGGGATGATTCGCTACTATGTGTGGATGATGAAGGGGTTCCAAGGGAAGGCCTTACAAAATATGTGGGGTCTAGGAGGTCAGGGAAGTCAGTAGACACATTAGGAGTGGAAGAGTGGGGAGGGAGAGACAAATTAGATAACAAAGATACATTGGAAGGTGAGGGTGGATGTGGTCAGACAGTTTAGGGGGTACGTTTGCTGGTCCTAGTCTTCTTGGTTTGCTGTGCTAAACTGGTACTGGCCTTCTGTTTGCTTCTTTTTTTCTTTAGGAGGGTGGGAGTGGTGGCTTGAGGCTGGTGTGCAGCAGGACTCGGCATGGGGGTGGAGGTAGACAGGTGTGAAGCAGGACTCGGCATGGTGGTGGAGGTAAACAGGCATGCAGCAGGATTCAGCATGGTGGTGGCTTGAGACAGGTGTGCAGCAGGACTCGGCATGGTGGTGGAGGTAGACAAGTGTGCAGCAGGACTCGGCATGGTGATGGAGGTAGACAGATGTGCAGCAGGACTTGGCATGGTGGTGGCTTGAAGCAGATGTGCAGCAGGACTTGTGACAGTGGTGGAGGTAGACAGGTGTGCAGGAGGACTTTGCATAGTGGTGGAGGTAGACAGATGTGCAGCAGGACTTGGCATGGTAGTGGAGGTAGACTGGTGTGCAGCAGGACTCGGCATGGTGATAGAGGAAGACAGTTGTGCAGCATGACTCGGCATGGTGATGAACCTGATTAGTGGTGGAATAGCTGGAAATGCCATGTGTGGTTGCTGGAAGTACCGAGTCTGCTGCATAGCCTGGCTGTAAGCAGTATGGCAGGCCTGCATCAAATTCAGCTGGAGATCAGGCGTAAGGTTTTCCAACATGCCCCGCTCTATAGGATTAAAAATATGTTGTGCCGGTCTCTGAAGGTCGGCTTCCAGGCGGTCAAAGCGTCGGTTGACTTCCTGGAAAAGTGAGTTCACATTCGCGAATCCACTTTCCAGTCTATCTCCAACTGACTTCAGGCCATTCTGGAATACCAAGCCAATGTGAACAAACTTGGGCATGAGTGACCTGTTCCAGGCCTTCTACCGCTGGCTAGAAGAGCCAAAAAAAAACAGTGACAGAGGACTGGGACAGGGGAAAAGCTGAAGGACCAACTGCCTGTTCTCCAGACTGTGAAGCCTGCCCACTTGCTGCATCGCTGGTGGATGACTGGGACTATTCGGTGGATGTTCAATCAGTGGTCGCTACAACAGAGGAATATCCAGGTTCAGCGGTGCTGCTCCAGGTTCTGTTTGAAAAAGAAATGAAAAATATTGCTACAAAAAAATAAACATTTTAAATGCGCAAACATATCCTGTGGAAAAGAAAAATTCATATGTTATACCATGGAATACAGCACAAAAATACTTACATTCGATTACCAATCGCAGGCCTCAGGAAGGAGAGCATATGATGGTACTTGTATTTGGAAATCTTTTGAGCAGCACCACTTCGAACTTGGATCTCCTCTCTCAGGTCCTTATTGAAGCGATCTTTCCTCGAACGCCACCGGACTTTGACTCTCTTCACTGTGAAGAGGGAAAAAAAAATTGTAAAACAATGCACCAGAGATTCACTGGCGCGTCAGACCACATTGCAATACTTAAAAAAATCCTTTCTGACTGGTGCCGTGGCATGGTCCAAATCATCCAACATTGGTCTGGCCACTTCATCCCATAGCCGCCGAATGACCACAGTGTCCGAGTGCTGCTGATCCCGGGTGTCCCACAACGGAACTCGCTGCACTGATATTAGGAGGCCGTTGTCAATGGTGGCTTCACAATGTGGAAATTAGAATTCAAAGAAACACACTGATATAGTTGTAAAGATAAAACAAAACAAAAACAGTCAAGAATACTTACCCGCCATCTTTCCACCTGAACTTGGGCTTGAGTCTGCTCCTGCTCTGCCGCACTAGAACTGTCTTGTAAAGAAAATAGATGATTTTACCACATGTGTCATACTGACACTCAATACTTACCAATCAGTAGCAAATGTACTCACTTCATCAGTCTCCTGTCCGCTCCAGGAGGTATGCACTTCACTGGAGGACATCTTTGATGAGGAATGCTGCAAGAGAGACAGAAGTCAGTACACACTGCAGTGAGAGAAACAGACAGACATTTTCATAGCTTCTATACTCTCATCCTGAGTAAAATCCAGAGTCATCAGATCAGCAAAGCAGTCCTAAGAGCAGCAAAGCAGTAACAATCACTTCCAGAGGCTTGAGAGTACTGGGCTTCCAGTGCCCACACTCTCTTTTTATTGCAGCTTTGTTTTGAAGGTGGCTAAAACCAGTTCCTGGACCTGGTCATTCTGAAATACACATGCTTATCGAACGCAACCGTACGCATGTCCTTGAGTACCAATGCATTCCCATAGACAATAATGCGTTTTTTGATGCACTCGTCCACATGCACATGACTGCGGATTTTTGACGCCTCAAAAAATGCAACATGTTGCATTTGCCGGACCCTGCCACTGACCGTGAAACAACGCATGTGTACGCATCTGCAAGCTAATGCATGCAAACGCATGTCCCTGCATACATCATGTTAAACATATGTATGCATGACACACGTGGATCTATGCGGATCAAACGTTGTGCACACAGACGCAAATGTGAAACCAGTCTTACATGATTGTCAAAGGAGAACTCTACCCATAGTAAGAGCTTGAAGCTTGACCCAATCGTCAAGATGTGTATTTGTGAAGTGCCTCCGAAAATTGACCAGAATATGGTTGATTCTGCCTGTCTGTTGTATTGCGGTTGGTATGCATATGAAAAATTAATGTCAACATTCAGAAGTTTACAGAGATTGAATGTAAACTGTACATCTCGATCGGACACAATGTGGCAAGGGAATCGGTGAAGACAGAAGGCATGCTGGATGAATTTCTCTGCAAGTTTTGGAGCAGATTGAAGACATGGTAGCGGAGCTGTTATGGTTCATCTTTGAGGCTTAAAGAGAAAGTACCATTGAAAAAATATTTTTCTCAAGAACTGAAAAAATGTGAAGTACTAGCGTTTTATTTTTTTTTGAAAAATTATAATTTTTTAGTGAAATAAAATATGAAAAATAATTAGAAAGGTTTGATATTTTATTTTTAAACACTAGGGGAGCAGCTGCTAAAACCTAGTGTACAACTAGCTCACATTATCACTGCAGTAAATGTGGGTGGAATCTGCTCACGTGGGGGAAATTGGGGGTACATCTTACAATCTCATCTCCCGTTATATTGGTGCCGAGTAGAGTTGAGCGAAACATGTTGGCCAGATGCATAAGTCGCCGACTTTCTTCAAAGTAGCGTGAAGTCGGACATGCGTTCGGCAAAACAAGCGCCAAAGTCGGTTTTCCCAGAATGCTTGCAGGCGCTTTTTTCAGCCAATGAGCAAGAACGTACACTGTGGGCATTGAGATGGCATGGGAAGCGTCCACCACCATCTTAGAGAAGGTCATTGCAGTGATTGGCTTGCTTTGGGGGGCATCACAGTGTCTATAAAAGCCCTGACCGCCGACCTCCATTTTACTTCTGCCGATCTTAACAGTAAGGAGAGGTTGCTGATGCTGTTTATCAGTAGGGAGAGAGTTAGGGCTGGAAAGAGAAGTTCTTATGTGCTTGTGCTGATAGCAATTGTGCTGTACAGTTAGTGTGCAGTGACAGGGGAGGATTTTCTTGTGTGCAGCAGCGCTGGTTATTAGGCTGCCTAATAGCTGTATTGCTGTGTGTACACTGCTGTGCAGTCTGCTTTTTACACAGCACTAATACTTTTATTCTTTTTTTTCTGCAGTTACCGAGCGTTCATTTTTTCCCACACCGTATAGAGCTGTACGCTCCTCACACACTACCGTGTACCAGTTGGTATCACGGACAAATACATGCTGACTATCTGTGCATGACTCCGGAAATATATACGGAGATTTAAATTTTCCCCTACACTGTATACAGCTGTACGCTTATGAAACAGTACCGTTTTTCTGCTTTTTGTATTACGGTCAAATCCATACTGAATGAGCGTCTGTGAGTGACTCTGGAAATATATACGGAGATTTAAATTTTCACCTACACTGTATGCAGCTGTACGGTTCTGATACAGTACTGTTTTTCTGCTTTTTGTATTACGGTTAAATCCATACTGAGAGAGCGTCTGTGTGTGACTCCAGAAATATACAGAGATTAAAATTTTCCTCTTCACCATATAAAGCTGTATGCTTCTGACACAGCACCGTTTTTCTGCTTTTTATATTACGCTCTAATCCATACTGAGAGAGAGTCTGTGTATGACTCCGGAAATATATACGGAGATTTAAATTTTCCCATTTACTGTACACAGCTGTACGCTTCTGATACAGTACCATATATCTGCTGGTATTTTTGATACATTTTCCCAAACATGAGGAAGTATGGTGGAAGAGGCCGCGGACGTGGGCGGGGGGGGCAGCTGGTACCGATGGTGGTGGTGCATCTGCTGGTAGTGCCAAAAGCACAATAGCATCTAAGGCAGGAGGTGTTAAGCCTGCATCATCGACTGACTCAAGAAGGCCTGGAAGGTTCCCTTTTCTGGGAGTAGGTAAACCGCTTTTAAAGCCGGAGCATCAGGAACAGGTTTTGGCTTACATTGCCGAAACAACCTCCAGCTATATCGCCTCCTCTTCTGAAGTTTCAAAAAATGCAAGCACTGAGTCATCAGTGCAGGCTCCAGGTCAGGAACGACACCTTTCCCTGTGCACTTCACCCCCAACAAAATTGAAGCATGTGGCAGGCCACTCTTCAGATTACTCCCTGGAGCTCTTTTCACATACCATGCCTGGGTTATCAAGTGAAATCCTGAATTCCCCAGTCCAAGATGAATATGACATGTAGTACACTGATGCACAGCCAATGATATATGATTCTGCTGGTACATTCACCCAGAGCACTGCATTGCCCTCGCAGTCTACTGAGCCAGATTTTGACCTTGATGAAAATCAGGTGCCTCTTCCCGCATACTCCAACATCTTACATGGTGACACAGAGGAAGAAGCAGATGAAATTGAAGAGGAGGTGATGAAAGATTGCTGCTGGCAATAGCTAAGAAGAGGAGGAGGATCCACAGCAGGCATCGACATCACAGCTGCGGTTATCTGGCAGGCCCGTAGCAGTCAAAAAACTTGTTAAAAAAACAAAAAGAGTTGCAGGACAGCTTGGCCAGACAGTCAAATTAGCACAGCGTGCAAGCCCTGAAAATTTATCCCATAGTTGGAAGAGTACAGTGTGGCACTTTTTTGACCAAAATCCTATTGCTGAGGCAAAGGTTATATGTAAGAAGTGCGAAAGGACCTTTAGCCGACGGAAAAATCGCCGAAATTTGAATACCAGTTGCATGCTTAGACATTTAAACACCATGCACTTGCAAGCGTGGACGGACTGCAAAATCTCAGGTAGCACATGTGCACCTGCTCCAACTGAAGGTAGCCAGCAATGCTACATCACTTCCCCCACTGTATGCCCACCGGTTAGCACATCATCAGCAAGAAATGTTGAGGTGTAGTCGCAAGGCCAAAGCAGTCAGGGAATCACAATGTTTTTCCAACGAAAGACTATCACCACCACCATCACCATCACCAACCCCCTCTCAGTCCGCCATGTCCACTGCTAGTTCCCCCATATGCAGCTCTCAAGTCCAGCTCACACTAGCAGACACTCTGAGTAGGACAAGAAAGTACTCATCCTCTCATAGCGTACACTGGCTTTGAACGCCTATATTGCGAAACTGATCTCATTAGAGATGATGCCCTTCCATTTGGTTGAAAGCGCAGCGTTCCGAGAGCTCATGGCCTACGTTGTCCAACGCTATGACCTATCCAGTCGGCACTTCTTTTCTAGAAAAGCCATCCCTGCCCTCCACCTGCATGTGAAAGACCGCATTGTCCAGGCACTCAAACAATCAGTGAGTTGAAAGATGCACCTCACAACAGATGCATGGGCCAGCAGGCATGGCCAGGGCCGTGACGTGTCCATCACTGCACACTGGGTTAATGTGGTGGATGCAGGGTCCACAGGGGACAGCGAAGGTGGGACAGTGCTGCCTAGCCCACGATATAGGCAACAGTTGGCTGTAGGCGTTCGACCCTCCTCCTCCTCCAGAAGCGAAAGCTCGTCGACAGAGCGCAGTCGCACGAGCACTCAATCCGCAGCTGCCAGTGTTGCACACGAGGTGTCCCTCTATCGAGCAGCTAGTGGTAAGCGTCAGCAGGCTGTTTTCAAGAAGATGTCTTTGGGCGACAACAGACACACAGCGGAGGTACTGGCCGACTACTTGCATGTTATGTTTTGTCAGCTGAGGAAAATAAGCAAAAACGGCAATACACCAGAGAGGCTGGAACCTATTGGATTGCAGTAACCTGAACTAACCACACAACTAGAGGTAGCCGTGGAGCGTTCCTACGTTGATCCTAGACGCCTCGTCACAGCCTGAGAGATAACTACACCTAAAGGCAGAAAGATGAAAGCTATCTGCCCCAGAGCAGATCCCCAAAGAAAATAGGAAGCCCCCAAACATGTAATGACGGTTAGACAAGAAAAAGCACGGACACAGACATAAAATAGAATGAGCAAACGCTGGGGCACAATCTGTCTAGACAGAAAAGTACAGGAAAGGATACTCACTGCAATCCAAAAAAATCCCTAAAAAAAACAACTCTTCTGATTGCAAAAACACCAGAGATCACACGAACTCTACCACCTAAATCAGTTATCTTGTGTAACAAAACTAAGCCACAGCCACTGGAAAAACAGGAAAAAGCAAATGAACAAACATCAGTGGCTCCAGATAAACTGAGAGGAGCACAAGCCCCGGAGGGTACCTGGCTGACCTCCACAGAAGTGCAGGGTACAATGCAAAAAGCAAGCACAAAAATAAAAGCAGAAAATATCTTAACTGATAGCAGAAGATGCAGGCAAGACTCAGCAAACTTCCAAATGAACCAGGAACCACAATTGAGACAAGAACAATTGATCACCGGCAACCATCATGGGAGGGAATCTCCCTTATATCAGAACAGTCCGTGATCCCAGATTGCAATTCCTCGCTGAAAGGTTCAGTACTGTCTGTAACCACCAGAGGGATCCTCTGCTCAGAAACCATCTCTAGCACATTCATAACACTTGCAGCGAGAAACTGAGTCATGGCTGGGCAGTCTACATCTTGAGTCAGGCAAGGTAGTCAGTGATAACGGCCGTAATTTTGTGGCGGCCATAGCCCTGGCAAAACTCAGACACATACCTTGCCTGGCTCACACCTTGAACCTGGTGGTGCAGTACTTCATAAATAATAATCCGGAGTTACCAGCCCTGCTCCATAAGGTGTGAAGACTGTGCTCGCACATACGTCGCTCGCCAGTAGACTCCAGTCGTATGCAGAGGCTGCAGCGATCACTCCACCCCCCCAAGCACCGCCTAATCATAGACATTGCAACAAGGTGGAACTCCACCATGCACGGGCAGGCAGTTTGAGGGCAGACATCGAGTTGTCGGGTGTGCAGTGGTCAAAGCTAAAAGACCTCTGTAAAGTCCTTCAGTGTTTTGAGGAATGCACACAGCTGGTAAGCGCAGACGACGCCATCATAAGCATGAGCATCCCACTTATGCTTCTGCCTCATGCAAACGTTGACGCACATTAAGGATCAGTGGAGGAGGAGGAGGAGTAGGGAAACCTTGATGACAGTCAGGCATTGTCTGTTTAGGGAACTGTCCTGCATGAGGTTGTTGAAGAAAAGGAAGAGGAGGAGGAGGATGAGGGGGATGATTATTTTGTGAAGGAGGATGCTTCTCAGGGGGCAAGAGAAAATGTTGGCTTGCCAAGGTCAGGTACAGGGTTTGTGCGTGACTGGAGGGATGTGGATTTGGCAGAAAGTGCTCCACCAACCACCACTGGCAGTGCATCATTGACACCTGGAACATTGGCCCACATGTGTGATTATGTCTTGCAGATTCTAAAATGGGACCCCCGCATTGCCAAAATTATGAAGGATGACGACTACTGGTTGGCCAGCATTCTCGAGGCAAATTACAGAACATAATGCCACAGGAGAACCTAGAGCTTATATTGGCGAACAAACAAGCAACTCTGGTAAACCATTTGTTAGAGGCATTCCCGGCACACAGCAGCGGTGCAGGTTCTACCACGAGCCTTAATGGGCAACATGGAAGAGGTGTTCGTGGGTTTCATGACCATGTTGTGGACTGATTTCTCGAGTACCGCTCACACGACTGTTAATACTGAATCGTGTTATGTTTCGGTAGCTGAGGAGTGCAGGCAAAAATGGCAATACACCAGAGCAGTTGGAACCTATGAGATTGCAGTACCCTGACTAACCACCACAACTAGAGGCAGCCGTGGAGCGTTCCTACGTTGGTCCTAGACGCCTGTCACAGTCTGAGAAACTAACTACACCTAAAGATAGATATAGGAAAGCTATCTGCCCCGGAGCAGAACCCCAAAGACAATAGAAAGCCCCCAAACATGTAATGGCGGTTAGACAAGCTGAAATACTGACACAGAAAGAAAATAGTATGAGCAAACGCTGGGGCCCAAACTAACTAAATAGAAAAGGATAGGAAGGGTACTTACTGCAATCCCAGAAAACCCTGAAAAGCACCAACTCTACTAATTTCAAAAACACCTGAGATCACACGACCTCTACCACCTAAATTAGCTCTCTGGTGTAACAAAATCAAAACAGCAGCCACTGAAAAAACTGGAAAAAGCAAAAATACAAACATCAGTGGCTGAACAAAACTGAGAGGGCAGAAGCCCCCGGAGGGGACCCTGAAGGCCCCCACAGAAGTGCAGGACAAAATGCAAAAATATAGCACAAACACAAAAGAAGAAAATGTCTTATCTGTTAGCAGGAGATGCAGACACGACACAGCAGGCTACAAGGGAAACTGGAATAAAGGATTCAGACCAGAACAATTGATCACCGGCAACCCTGATGGGAAGGTGACTCCCTTATATAAGACCAGTCAGTAACACCTGATTCCCAGTCCTCACAATCTTCACTGGACAGACTAGCACCTCTTGTAACCACCAGAGGGAGCCTCTGCTCAGAACTCATCTCAAACCCATTCACAACAGAATCGATTGCAACAGACAGGAGACAGCAGTTGTCAACTATGGTTCAAAGTTACCTTTCCTCCCCTATCAATGTTTTCCCTCACAGTTCATTCCCCTTTGACTACTGGGCCTGTAAACTGGACAACTGGCCTGAATTGGCACAATATGCCTTACAGGATCTCTCTTGCCCTGCTGGTAGTGTGCTATCAGAGTCTTCAGTGCTGCTGGATCAATTCTGACAGAAAGAAGGACATGGCTGTCGACCCAAAATGTTGGTGATCTCACCTCCATTAAAATGAAACATGCCTGGGTTTCAAAGGATTTTGCACCATCTTCCCCTGATGACACATAGGTTGCCAGCAAAATGGCTCGCTTTGTCCTCCTCCTCCGACTTCTCCAATTCCTCCATTTGCAGCTGCTGAACGTCCAGCCTACACCTCAACATATGCCAGTTATTCCACCTCCCTAACTGGGCTGTACCCCCCCCAGGGCCGGCGTCAGCACCTAGCGCTCCTGGCAAGTACCGGGGCCCTGAGCAGGTGGGGGGGCCCACTCGCCGTGAGAGACACCGGTATACTATGAGGGGCCCTGTGCCAGTACCGGCGCCCACGAGTGGGCCCACCATGCTTGCTCAGGGCCCCAGTGCTTGCAATACTTACCTCTCCCTGCTCCACCGCTGTGACATCTTCCTCGTTTCCTGACAGTGACATTCAGATCAGAGAGCGTGATGATATCACATCTGTGTGCCCTCTGCCTGAACAGTCCAAGTGCAGAGAGCGAGGAGAGGTATTTCATTTTTTTAATGTTTGGAGCAATATATGTGGAGCATTATACACTGGAGAATTATACAGTATATGGGGCCCATCATACACTTGAGCATCATAGATAGGTTCCATTATACACTGGAGCATTAAATATGGGGCTCATCATACACTGGAGCATTATAAATGGGGCCCATCATACACTGGAGCATCATATGGGGCCCATTATATATGGAGCACTATATAGGCCCATCATACACTGGAGCAACATCCATGGGGCCCATCATATATTGGAGCATCATATGAGGCCCATTATATATAGCCCATCATATGGGGCACATTATATATGGAGCATCACATGGAGCCCATTATATATGGAGCATTATATATGGGGACCATTATATTTGGAGCATTATATGGGGCTTATCATACACTGGAGCATCATATATGGGGCCCATCATATACTAGAGCATCATATGGGATTCATTATTTATGAGGCATCATATAGGGCCCTTTATATATGGAACATCATATTGAGCACATATGGGGCCTATTCTGTATGGAGCATTATATGGTGCCCATTCTATATGGAGCAATATATGGGGCCCATCATATACTGTATGGAGCTTTATATGCGACTCATTATACTGTATGGGGCAATATGTGGGGCTCATTATACTCTTTGGGGACCATCCTATACTGCATGGCACATTATATGTGGACCATCATATACTAGAGCATTATGTGGAGCTCATCATATATTGTATGGAGCATTATATGGGACCAATTATGTATGGAGCAATTTATGGGGCTCATTTTTCTGTATGGTGCACATGTGGTGCCCATAATACTGTATGGAGGACTATACTGTCTGGTTTTTGACCTATTGTAGAATTTACAATAGATATCACTCATGTAATGTAAGAAGTGAAGTATTTGGCATTTTACTATACCTATATTTTTCTGCCGTATTTGAGTATCATGAATTGTGCTATGTGTTAAAGGGGCACACTGAGACTCTTTGGCCCGGGCCCACGAAAACCAGGAGCCAGCCCTGCCCTCCCTCACAACTTTAGCCAAATAACACCCAGTTTTTAATGCGTTACTATTATTATAAAGTAAATTAAGGTTGACAAGCTTAAGTAATAAGAATTGATGTCGTTGGCATTGAAATGGGCACTGTAGTTGTGTTTACTGTCCTCCACTCCCTGGCGACTTATCTTCTGCATTGACTTGCATTGGGGTCGGTTCGAGTTTCAGTCGGACCATCGACTTTTTCCGATAGTCGGCCCATTTAGTTCGACTCGACTTTTGATAAAGTCGCGTGGTCCGAAACCCGACTCGACCCTCACGGAGGCAAAGTCGCTCATCTCTAGTGCCGAGATCTCCATCTGCGCATGCGCCGCCCCGGGCATCCATTTTCCCAGAGTCAACCACAGAGGAAA
>JARQOD010000006.1:230544369-230596214 GCA_033576555.1 Oophaga sylvatica | reverse complement strand
GAGAAAGCACTTAAGAAGCTACATATGGAATTTAAAAAATCATAACATAAATAACTTTCCTAGTCACATATGAGTGCTATTCAATCACTCAAAGACATTAAAATCATCATAATTACAAAGATCTGATAAAACTGGAAGTACAGTAATCATGGACAATAGTATGTACTGTAGGCAAATTTGCAGCATTTTAGATAACAATGAAACATGCAAAAGCATTAAAAATGACCCTACAGAGGAATGTATTATAGCTTTTGCTAAATTATTGAAGGAAGGTGTGAATATGGAAGTATTATCTATAAAAACAAACAAAATATTTAATCTCATAATTTACCATAATGCCAATCTTTTATTGTATTCCTAAAACTTATAAGTAAGCTTTTCCTTCACTCCTATGTCCAATAATATCTGGAATTGGATCTCATAATCAACATCTATATGCTTGGGTTGATAATCACCTGTCACCTTAAGTTCACAGAACCCCTGGTTTTCTGAAAGACATCACAGCTGTTTTGAACAATATGGTCAGTAGAAGGTGGTGTGCAGAATACCATTTTCTCTCCTGCGATAGAGTGGATTTGTGTTCCATAATCCCACAAATTTTGGCCACAAAAGATTGGAACATCATTTAAATAAATACTGTAAATTTGATGAAAACTTAAGATAATTCATCATATTGGCTACCGAGCCTTTGATAATACAATTATTTTCCGTTCAACTATGAATTTTATATTCCGATAAACAGCGTGCCTATGGGCTCATGCTTCTCACCATTGCTCGCTACTCTATATGTGGCATGGCGGGAAGAATTTTTTTGTGTATTCTTGGTCAGTGTACATTCAGATTGACCCTATCATGTCTGACATGTTTTGGTACGGTCACTGCGTGGCTGACATCTTATTCCTGTGGAGGAACTGCATGGAGATCGTATCAAAATTTGTCAGATATTTGATCAGCAATTAACTAAATTTAAAGTTCACTTTCTCTTATTCAAATAACAAAATATGTCTTTTTGGATATTTTGATGGTAAACTCTCAATGCTATACATACTAATATGTATTGTACCGCAAGCCTGTTAATGACAATACAACTCTTCTGGCATCCTGAACACACAATAAAGGCAATCTCATATAACGAATTTATTCATGCACATCGTATTTTGTTTAATAAAACATTTTCAATGATGAAAATATTTTTATTACAATGAGGTTGAAGGCATGTGAATATAATAAAATTATTATTAATAAAACTTTTAAAAAAGTAAAAAAAAAAATTGATCATAATTTATAATTATAGCCATTATAAAAATAATACCGACCTATTTTACATCAGGAAGAAGTTTTTTAAAAAAATCATTGATCAGAGTTTTAAAATTGTGGGTAAACAAGATTTTTCACTAGCAAATCATTTATCTCTCAGTTTATACAGAGGCCACAGCAGTACCAGAACAGCATGGGTATCACAAAATTGTGAAAAAAATAATTGTGGAATTTTTCAATACACACTAAGATAAAAAAAAACTATAGACATTCCTCAAAGAAAGAGAAAAGAATTCTAAATAACTTTATAAGTTGTGATACAGAATATATTATATACTGCATTTAATGTACAGAAAGTAATTTATTATCTGTAGGCTGTACTATCAGGAAGTTTAAAAAATGTGTGTCTTTGTCTAAACACATAATATCATAAATGGCAACAATATTTATTCAGGGGCAGCCAAGCACTTAATAGAGAAACATAATAAAAGTATCAATAGTTTTTATGTTGTGGTTTGGAAAACGTTACTTGCCCAGAAACGGTAGGTGACTGTGGCAAAAAAAATAATTTGTAAGAAAAGAATTGAAATCTGCTGCTAGACATTAAACAACCTAATGGGTTTAATTATAGAAACTATATGATGTACAGTTAGTTGCATGTAAAAATTTGGGACTCCTGGTCAAACATACCCATCATGGCATGCTGAGGGGCAGCAAGCAAGTAGGGATAGCTCAGAGGAAGAGCTTGCAGGTGTGGAGCAGTGTGGCCATCTACATGGGAAAGGAAGAGGGAAAAATTTGTTGTCTGCTCCCTCAACTTCAGCACCCGTTAGGAGCAGGCTCTTTTAAAGAGCACAAGGGGTGCGCCCAACAGTTGTGGTGCATGGGCCTTTTTCGACCAAGTTGAAGATGACGTTACAGTAGTCAGATGCAAGCTTTGTCGACAAACTATGCGGAGAGGGAAGAACGTCAGCAACATTAATACCACCAATACGTTGACGCATGTCAGGAAGAGGCACCCTGTGGAGTGTCAGCATCACACCCAAGATGATTTGCCAGCTGCAGCTGGTCCCCCACCTTCCATCTCTTCAGCCACCTATTCCTCCAGCTCGCAAACAGTTGCTCCCGCTTCCTCGCCAGAATGCCAGGGTGCATCTGCAGGCAGTGTTGTACGGCGGCACACTGTCTACTTCGTCAGCATCAGCATCCCAATCGCTCGCATCCTCACACCCCAATCCAGTGTGCAGCCATCTGTCACACAGGTGTGGGAGAAAAGGTTCCCGTACTCGGCAAACCACCCACGAGTACAGGGCATGAATTCTTCCATTGCCAAACTGTTTGCAGTAGAGATGCTACCATTCTGGCTGGTGAGCAAGCCAGCCTTTATCGATATGTTGGGGTTTGCAATCCCACAATACAGCTTTCCCAGCCGCTTCTACTTCAGCAGGCAAGCTATCCCCGCCTTGCAACAGCATGTGAAGTGTAAAATTAAGCATGCGCTACAAAATACAGTTAGTAGCAAGGTCCACCTGACCACCGACGCGTGGACCAGTCAGCATGGCCAGGTACGCTACATTTCCATCACCGCCCATTGGGTAAATGTAGTTGAGCCTGGAACTGATGTAGACAGTGCAAGTGGCGGGTCCTGCCAACTCGACGGATTGCAGGCCTCTCCTCTGCACAAATTGACTCCTCCTCATACTCCTCATCAGACTTGCCTGCACCCAGACATACCACAACAACCGATTTCAGCACTGCATCGGCCAAACATCAACAGGCCGTGTTGAAATTGGTTTATCTGGGTAATGTTAGCCACACTGCAACCGAGCTGTGGAACACTCACAAGGAGCAGAGTGACATGTGACTTGCGCCGCTCAACCTCCAGCCAGGTATGGTGGTATGTGACAACGGCCGAAACCTGGTCGCGGCTCAGGGCCTAGGTGGTCTGACTCACATTCCATGCCTTGCCCATGTCCTAAACTTGGTGGTGCAGAACTATCCTGACCTTGAGGAGCTACTGCACAAAGTCAGATACGAGTGCTCTCATTTGCGGCGTTCAAGCATGGCAGCATCGCGCCTTTCAGCCATGCAGCGCAGATTGGGCCTGCACGAGCACCGCATCATTGTTGACCTCCCCGACAGGTGGAATTCGACTTTGCATATGCTGCTGAGGTTGTGTGAGCAGCAACCTGCAATTATGGAGTTGCAGCTGCAGCAGGCGCAAAGTAGGCGACACACATCTCAGCCTTCCCACTTTACAACCACAGAGTGGGCAACCATGAAGGACATATGCACCATTTTGAAGTGCTTTGAGGACTCCACTCTGATGGTGAGCATGGATGCAGCCCTACTCAGCCTGACTATTCCCCTTATATGCCTTATAGAATCATCACTTAAAGGACTAAGGGATGAGGTTTCTCAGGAGGAGGAGGAGTATGATGAGACATTTGCACCAACCAGGCAATCTTCATCGGGCCAGTTGGTACAAAGCTCTATGGTTGCCTCACAAAGGTCCAGGCAGGACACAGCAAGCGAGGAGGATGAGGAGGACTATGAGGATGAGCTAGAGGAGGAAAGTACACAGCTCTCTACTAGTAGTCACCAGATAGAGCGTGGATGGGGTGATGTAGATCAGCCAGAGCACATTCCTGCAGCTGGTGACAGCAATGCATGGCCAGTTGGCAGCCTTCAGCACATGAGTGACTTCATGCTGCAGTGTCTGAGAAATGACCCACGCGTGGCTTGTATTCTCCACACAAATAACTACTGGGTGGCCACCCTCTTAGATCCACATTACCAGAACAGCCTTGAAAACCTAATTACACCATTGAACCAGGCGCGTAAAATGCAGGAGTACCAAGAAGCACTGGTTAATTCACTCATGAACTCTTTTCCACCACATTGCAGTGATGGCCGTGCACTAGCAGTCACCTCAGTGCATCCTGGCCCAGCGGAATCCGTTCAGAAGCCGGTAGCAGAAGCAGTACATCTGCTACTGACAGGTTCAGTATACCCAACCTGCTCCAACGGTTTCTGAACCCGCAAACAGTTCGGGCAAAACCATCACAGACAGTGCAACGCACTAGGAGGCAACGTTACCGTGACATGGTGGCATAATACCTCTTCACCCCTGTCAGTGGGCTTCAGGATGGATCTGCCCCCATCAAGTTTTGGGTCTCCAAGTGGGATACATGGCCCGAGCTTAGCCAGTATGCCTTGGAGGTCCTGGCTTGTCCTGGTGCCTGTGTGATTTCTGAACACGTCTTTAGTGCAGCTGGCAATGTACTAACAGACCAACGCACCAGACTATCCGCTGCAAATGTGGACCGGCTTATATTCCTAAAAATGAACCAGGCCTGGATTTCTGGTGACTTTTGCTGCCCTGGGCCACAGTACACAGGTTACATGCATGGTTGGTAGCAGTATGCATGCTCTGTCATGTGCCTATGTTGCACACAGCGTAATCTGTTAAGCCCGTGCTCTGGCCTCTATTTGGTAGCACCTGGTTCTGTGACTGACTCTTTCACCTCATACTGTTTTCCATTGGCTCTTGTACCGCCAGCTAGTGCCCATTTCCGTGACTGCCACTTTCACAGCATGCTGTGCTTCTGGGCAACAGTACCGCCAGCTGTACCTCGTTAGACCAAAGTGGAAAAAAAGGACGACAGATGCCAAACACCTATAGGCAGAAGCACAAGAGGCGGGATCCAGCCACGCCGGCTGTTTCGTGGCAGTGAAGTGCGGACACAGGTGCCTCCCCCAAAGGGTAAACCGAGTTCCAGAATCGCCAGCTGGTTCTCGGGAGGGCACGGGTACCTCCTGCTCCAAACCGTGTTTCGACAACGCTCGCTCTAACTCTAACCCTTACCCTACTAACCATAAACCCTAACCCTACCCCAACTAATCCTAACCCAAAGAAAAAACACCGCTGTTAAGAAGATGGCGACCAGTTTTCCTGCTACAGTTTTCGCTCTGTGCATTTTTCTAGCAATTTTTTTGCTCCTCTGCCTCTGCATACTCCTTCCCCATTATCCTGAGGTGTTTCCCCTCCATTTTATCCATTGTATAGCACTGTAGTGGTCATTTTGTAATTCCTATTTTTTTCTCCCATTGACTTGCATTGATATCGGAAATCGGAAATTCCGATATCCGATATTTTTGCAATATCGGAAATCTGAATTCCGATTCGATTTCGGGCAATATCGCTCATCCCTACTAGCCACATATCAAAGATGTTTTGTTCAGGCGATTTTGAGGGCCATTGTAAAACCTTCAGCTTGCATCTTTTGAGGTAGTCTATTGTGAATTTTGATGTGTGTTTAGGGTCATTATCCATTTGTAACAGTCCTCTTTTCAACTTCAGTTCTTTTTACAGATGGTGTTATGTTTGCATCAAGTATTTGTACAAATTTTATCAAACACATTCTTCCATCAGTCTGTGAAATGTTCCCCTTGCTTCAACACAACGCCAAAGCATGATTGCTCCAACCCGAGCTTAATAGTTTGTGAGATGTTCTTTTCCTGAAAATCTGTGCTCTTTTTTTCTCAACTCATACCTTTGATCATTGTGGTCAAACAGTTCTATTTTAACCTCATCACTCGGCAGTACTTGTTCCCAAAATGCATCAGGCTTGTTTAGATTTTCTTTTCCATTCTTTTGATGCTGAATTTTATGGTGATAACATAGGAGGTTTTCTTCTGATGACTTTCCCATGAAGGCCATATTTGTGCCTCTGAACAGTAGAACAATGTACCACATCTCCAGAGTCTGTTAATTCTTTCTAAAGTTCTTTTGCAGTCTAGCAGGGGTTATAATTTGCCTCGCTAGCAGTCCTGCGAGCAGCTCTTACTGAAATTTTGCTTAAGGGTATGCCACACTAAACAATATCGCTAACGGGATCGCTAAAAAACGTCACTATTTAGCGATCCCGTTAGCGATATTGTTCAGTGCGGCAGCTTCCAGCGACGAGCTTCCTGCTGTGATCTCGCTCGTCGCTGGAATCGTTCCGGACCCTATTTCATCGCTGGCGCTCCCACTGGGTAAGTATCTTATCGCTGTGTGGCACCTTTTCTTAGCGATTTAGCGGTACTTTTGTACCGCTAAAGTCGTTAAGAAGATCGCTAACGGCGATAGCGTCGTTAACTATATCGCTAAATGTGGCCGCATTTAGCGATATAGAAACAATCCCGCTAGCGATCTCATTAGTATGCAACGCTAACGAGATCGCTAGCGGGATAGCTAAGTGTGGCAGTACCTTTAGTCTTTGAAATCTTATCTTTAACTCCACTGCTCTTGTTGACTTCCATTTCTTAATTACGTTTTCACAGAAAACAACAGAAGGTAAATGTAGGAGTATATTTAATTATTTATTCACTGTGAGTAAACCCCAATTTACAAATACATTAAAATACTGTATAACTTTTAATAAATCTTGTAAAATTACTAATACAGTGAAATAAACACATATAACCACCAAAGTATCATTTAGAAACTTTATAAGAAATACTTAGGGAGGTGTCTATCCCTACAGTACACTGACTAGCCTCTACCTAACAGTGGAGGTTGGCACCCTAAAAAATGGTACTTAACAGTTTTTTTGTATTTCAAAAGTGTCTTGTAAGCAAAATATTTTTATATATTTGCCCCTTTATTCTCTGGACTGCCTTACAGAAGTGGTTGGCACCCTAGATACAATGAGAATGGCACCCCCGCTCATCGAAGGCTGTCCTTTGCATCCCTTGACTGAATGTGGATGCCCTAATGGTCTGATTTAAAGAGAAAGGGTAAGGAGGTGCTTGATATCAGTGGCTTTAAAAGTATAGTCAAGGGAAAGGCAACAGTACATAAAGTGTGCCATATGTGACAATGTCCCTACAGCTAGCACTTCCATGTCTCCACAATGATAACTACCCCCCAACTCCTCTATCTCTTTATCCTCATTCCCTTCTTCAACCCATCCACATAGGAGAGATGGGGCGAAGATTGTATGGGTACTAGCCTCTATTGCACTATGAGATAGCTCCTGTTCCTCATCCTCCTCCTCAGCTTTCACATCCTCATTGTTGCCCCATCTGCACTAAGCAGATGAGATGAGGCTAGCTTCGTTAGTATTTTCCTGTTTGATGTCTTCCTCCATCTTCACTTGGTTAGCATGCAAAGCTTCATGTTTAATTGTTAACTTTTTATCCTCCTCCTTCTCAGCCTTCACGTCCTCACTGTTACCCAATCTGCACTGGGTAGATGAGGTGAGGCTGGGTTGGGTAGTTTCTCCCGGTCTCATGTCTTGTTCCAGCTCCATCGGATCCGCATGCAAAGCTTCATGCTAAATTGTCAGCAGTGACTCTTTAAGTACGCACAATAGTTGGGTTGTTGAGCTGATTATGGCGTCATTGGTGCTCATCATCTGTCTGGAGTTCTAAAATTATTTGAGAACTGCACATGTCAGACATTCTTGCCTACTTTTCAGTTTTTATGTGTGGAGGCTGGCCAGAATACAGACGGCGGTGTTGGAACTAGTATTCCAAAACTGGTCACTGCAGTTCATGAAACTTTGCCAGCAGGTGCATTGTGGATTTACTGAAAATGATGACATCGCACACCAGTCAGTGAGTTGGCACTTTCATGTGCTACTGCAGCACTGCCAGAGCGGTGGCAGCTGTAGCTGATTTGTGGAAGTGGGCGCTGACACATCATACCTCTATAGAAGCTTTGGCAATTCAGGGTAAGTTTTCACAAACTGCTGAAATACCAAGTTGAGCATGTGGCCCAAGCATGGTACATGTGTGAATTTGCTGAGCTTCACAGCCGCCATCAGGTTATGGCCATTATCACACACGACCATTCCTGGTTGGAGGTTCATAGGCGAAAGCCACAGATCTGTCTGGTCGGTTATTCTTTTCAATAACTCTGCTTCAGTGTGTTGTTTGTCTCCTAGACAAATTAGCTTCAGCAGAGCCTGTTGCCACCTTGCTGGCGCAGTGCTACAGAGCTTCTGGCTGATGTGCTTTGAGATACCATATTAGAGATGAAGGATGAGGAGGAGTGAGAGGGTGTGCAGGAACTGGTGTTGGAGGTGAAGTAAACCAAGACAGGAGTAGAGCCTGCCATCCTCGGCATCAGGAGCACATGTATCGTGTCAGGATGGGAATCATCCCAAGCCTCCGCACTGATCATCCAGTGTGCCTTCAGGGAAATGTAGTGTCCCTGGCCACAAGCGCTTGTCCATGTGTCGGTCTTTAAGTGGATAATCCCTGTAATCACGTTGGTAACTGCACAGGAGACGTTCCCGTACACTCGCTGATATAAGGCGGGGATGCCATACCAGGAGAAATTGTTGCGGTACCGACTGACCAAATTTGTACACAGTCCAATATTGTTTTTTATTTCAAACCAACAAAATTTCACATAAACCAAATTCTACAGTATATATGACAAAATTTATTTTTTAACATACAAGTTTGTATACCTAAAACAGGATAATTTGGGATTTTTTTTTCAAACCAATGAAATTTGACACAAAGCAAGATCTACAGTATATATGAAAATAGTCAATTTTTGAGCAACCAAATTTGTACACCTATAGCAGGCAAATTTAGTTTTTTTTATTTCAAACCAACAAAATTTCACACAAACCAAGCTCTAGAGTGTATGACAATAGTCAATATTTGAACAAAAAAATTTGTACACTTGTAGCAGGCCAATTTTGGTTTTGATTACAAGCCAACAATATTTCACACAAACTTAGTTCTACAGAAAAGATGAAAATGGTAAATTTTTGGAAAAAAACTATTTTGTGAACTGTACCATGCCAAGTGGTTTTTAAGAAATATCGTCACTCCTTGCGGAGATCAACATGCTAAGCATGCCGAGATGAGGAGACTTAAAGCCGCAATGCTCCTCTGGGAAATATGCTAATTATGCAAATTGTCTCTTCAGAGAGGAAGAGAGCTAGCACTCTAGTGCCACCTTTTGGAATGTGGCAATCCTACAAGTCAATGTCGACCCTTTAACGAGCCTTATCACATGACCTAGGATAATAGCCAAACCAGAATCTCAATTTGCAGACACTGTGTTTCGGGGTTCAGCCCCTCGTCAGTGCAAAGCGGAGATCTGGTTTGGCTGTGTGAGAGGCGTCAGACCACTGCCCAAGAAATATCGTCACTCCTTGCGGAGATCAACATGCTAAGCATGCCGAGATGAGGAGACTTAAAGCCGCAATGCTCCTCTGGAAAATATGCTAATTTGGTTTGGCTATTATCCTAGGTCATGTGATAAGGCTCGTTAAAGGGTCGACATTGACTTGTAGGATTGCTACCTTCCAAAAGGTGGCACTAGAGTTCTAGCTCTCTTCCTCTCTGAAGAGACAATTTGCATAATTAGCATATTTCCCAGAGGAGCATTGCGGCTTTAAGTCTCCTCATCTCGGCATGCTTAGCATGTTGATCTCCGCAAGGAGTGACGATATTTCTTGGACAATGGTCTGACGCCTCTCACACAGCCAAACCAGATCTCCGCTTTGCACTGACGAGGGGCTGAACCCCGAAACACAGTGTCTGCAAATTGAGATTCTGGTTTGGCTATTATCCTAGGTCATGTGATAAGGCTCGTTAAAGGGTCGACATTGACTTGTAGGATTGCTACCTTCCAAAAGGTGGCACTAGAGTTCTAGCTCTCTTCCTCTCTGAAGAGACAATTTGTATAAGTGGTTTTTAGAAATGTTAATCTCTTCACGATATCGCCTTACATGTTCGGCACATGACATGTCCCTTTCTTTGTTAGGGGTTCCGGCAATGAGCCCATTATTTTCCCGGCACATGTCAGCTGTTATGAACAGCTGACACGTGCTCCTAACAGCTGCGGGTGGAATCGCGATCCACCCGTGGCTGTTAACCCATTAAATGCTGCTGTCAACCTCTGACAGCGACATTTAATGTGTTCGCGCCGGAAGTGATTCCTTATCCCGCCCATAAGCACCCGCGACACATGACGGTCTCTGATGGGTTGGCATAAAAACACAGGGTCTGAAGGTTGACGATCACAGCAAGTGAGCATTTATGCTACACACAGGCGATCATCACCTGTGTGTAGCAGAGGTGATAAGATAACTGTAGCTTCTAGTCTCACATGGAGACTATTGAAGCATGTAAAAAGAGAAAAAGTTTTTAAAAATATTAAAAAAATATATATTTATATAAATGTTCAAATTACCCTCCACTCGCCCCATTCAAAATAAAAAAAAATACACGTATTTGGCATTGCCAAATTCAGAATCGCCCAATCTATCAAGCTATAAAAAGAATTAATCCGATCAGTAAACGGCATAGGGAAAAACAAAGTTTAAACACAAGAATTAAGTTTTTTTCGTCACAACAACATTAAAATGCAATAACGAGAAATAAAAAGACTGTATCTCCACCAAAATGGTGTCATTAAAAACTACTGATGGGCGAGAACTACAATGCTCGGGTGCTCATTGTTGGGGTCGAGCAAATTGGAATACTCGGGTACTTGGACAGAGCAACGAGCCCAATGTAAGTCTATGGGAGACCCTAGTATTTTTGCGGCGATCCCCACTGGGGGTCCTTTAAAGTTGGGGTCCCCAACCACCGGTCCATGGCCCAGGACCGGGCCTTTGCAGTTCTGCAGCCACAGCTCAGAATGCTGGACAGTGGAGCTGATGACTGTAGAACTGTAGTGACAGCTGCAGTCGCAGGCTTCCAGAAGTCATCGATACTCACCCTCAGTTCCTGCATCCCCATCCAGGCGCGGCAGCTTCATCCTGTGCTGAGCTGTCACGTAGTACCGTTCATTAAGGTCATGAATATGAACGCGACTCCACTCCCATAGGCGTGGCGTCCATATTCATGACCTTAATGAGCCGTACCACGTGACCGCTCAGCACAGGATGAAACTCACGCGCCGGGATAGAGATGCAGGGAATTTCAGCGACGGTGTCAGGGTAAGTATGATGGGGAGGAAGGGGGAACCCAGCCATGCATACAAGCATGTGAGCAGAGCCATGTATACAAGGGTGAGAGCAGAGCCATGTATAGAAAGGTGGGAGCAGAGCTATGTATACAAGGGTGAGAGCAGAGCCATGTATACAAGGGTGGAAGCAGAGCCATGTATACAAGGGTGGGAGCAGAGCCATGTATACAAGGATGGGACGGTGGAGTGGAGCCATGCATACAAGGATGGGAGGGAGGGAGCGGAGCCATGCATACAAGGGTGGGAGCGGAGCCATGCATACAAGGATGGGAGGGTGGGAGCGGAGCCATGCATACAAGGGTGGGAGCGGAGCCATGCATACCAGGGTGGGAGCGGAACCACGTATGAGCGCGACTCCACTCCCATAGGCGTGGCGTCCATATTCATGACCTTAATGAGCCGTACCACGTGACCGCTCAGCACAGGATGAAACTCACGCGCCGGGATAGAGATGCAGGGAATTTCAGCGACGGTGTCAGGGTAAGTATGATGGGGAGGAAGGGGGAACCCAGCCATGCATACAAGCATGTGAGCAGAGCCATGTATACAAGGGTGAGAGCAGAGCCATGTATAGAAAGGTGGGAGCAGAGCTATGTATACAAGGGTGAGAGCAGAGCCATGTATACAAGGGTGGAAGCAGAGCCATGTATACAAGGGTGGGAGCAGAGCCATGTATACAAGGATGGGACGGTGGGAGTGGAGCCATGCATACAAGGATGGGAGGGTGGGAGCGGAGCCATGCATACAAGGGTGGGAGCGGAGCCATGCATACAAGGATGGGAGGATGGGAGCGGAGCCATGCATACAAGGGTGGGAGCGGAGCCATGCATACCAGGGTGGGAGCGGAACCACGTATCCAATGGTGGGAGCGGAGCCATTTATACAGGATGGGACAGGGGAGCCATGTATACAAGGATGGGAGGGTGGGAGCAGAGCCATGTGTACAATGATGGGAGCAGAGCCATGTATACAAGGGTGGGAGCAGAGCCAATGATACAAGGGTGGGAGCAGAGCCATGTATGCAAGGGTGGGAGCGGAACCATGTATCCAATGGTGGGAGCGGAGCCATTTATACAGGATGGGACAGGGGAGCCATGTATACAAGGATGGGAGGGTGGGAGTGGAGCCATGCATAAAAGGGTGGGAGCGGAGCCATGCATACCAGGGTGGGAGAGGAGCACTGTAAACAAGGATGAGAGGGTGTGAGCAGAGCCATGTGTACAAGGATGGGAGGGTGGTAGCGGAGCCATGCATACAGGATGGGACAGGAGAGCCATGCATACAACGGGGAGCCACACAGAGCTGGACAGGATGGGCTTGTTGCAGGAAAACAAGCCTAGTGCTCCTACTCATTCTAAACCTATGGTGAGTTGAGTCACATTCACGTTATAAATGTTATAATTAAATGATAAGTACGCACTACTAAACCCCGTCCATAGCACCACCCCCTTATGACCAAAGCCCCGTCCCTGCCACACCTCCATCTCCGCCCTGCCGGGCCATGGAAGAATGGTCTTGCTTGAAGCCGGTCCCTGGTGCAAAAAAGGTTGTGGACCACTGCTTTAAAGGTCTAAAAACATCTGAAAATGATGGAGACACTGCTCAAATGACACAGGGACATCATAGTGATAGCCCGTGGAAGCATTCCTGATTCCTAGTTCACAGATTTAAACAATGTTGTCAAAGTTTCATGCCATTTTTCCCGGTGCACCCAAAAACATACCAAAACAAAACCAAAACTGATTTTACTGGGAAATACGTTAAGGCACATTCTTTCCAGGTTAATGACTTCTATATATGGCAAAATAATTAACCCCAGACCAAAATGTTCTGCCACCACTAGGGGCTGTGTTCAGACGCAGCGTTTTTGAAGCATTTTTCAACTTTAATATTGCTTTCAACCAAAACAAATGCATTCACTGGGAAATGTCATTGTAACATTTAACAACCCTAGCTGGCCATGTGGTGTGTGACACATAAGCAGACACATTTTGTTTCATTTATGAAGGAGGGACTCTTAAAGTCTCAGAGCCTATTTTTACAGGGGCATCAGGCAGCATTAATCTGATGAAAGGGGCATTATTACACAGTGGATCTCCTAAGCTGTTATAGCCTATGCAGTGAGTGGAAGAGCTGCCAAGAATTACGACGCACCCTAATACCCCTTTCACGAAATGTCAAGGATGGCTACCATAAAAAATGTTTAACTGAATGGAAGGCCTGCCCTGGAAACCCTGAATGGAACCCCTTTAGTAAACCCCTTAAAAAAAAAATCAAAAAACAATGCTTTATCATCATACAGCATCATCAGCGAAAAAATAAAAAAGTTATAGCTCGCAGAATAAAGGGATGCAAAAAAAATTATTTTAAATATCTACAGTAATCGTTTTTATAGTACAGTCATGGCCAAAAGTTTTGAGAACGACACAAATATTATATTTTCACATGATCTGCTGCCCTCTGGTTTTTAGGTGTGTTTGACAGATGTTTTTATCACAGACAGAAATATAATAATTGCAAACATATGAGTAACAAAAGCTTATATTGACAGTTAGGATGAGTTAATGCAGCAAGTCAATATTTGCAGTGCTGACCCTTCTTCTTCAGGACCTCTGCAATTCTCCCTGGCATGCTCTCAATCAACTTCTGGACCAAATCCTGACTGATAGCAGTCCATTCTTGCACAATTAATGCTTTCATTTTGTCAGAATTTTTAGGTTTTTGTTTGTCCACCCGTCTCTTGATGATTGACCACAAGTTCTCAATGAGATTAAGATCTGGGGAGTTTCCAGGCCATGGACCCAAAATCTCTATGTTTTGTTCCCTGAGCCATTTAGTTATCACCTTTGCTTTATGGAAAGGTGCTCCATCATGCTGGAAAAGGCATTGTTGATCGCCAAACTGCTCTTGGAGGGTTGGAGAAGTTGCTCTTGGAGGACATTCTGGTACCATTCTTTATTCAAGGCTGTGTTTTTAGGCAAGACTGTGAGAGAGCTGATTCCCTTGGCTGAGAAGCAACCTCACACATGAATGGTTTCAGGATGCTTAACAGTTGGCATGAGACAAGACTGGTGGTAGCGCTCACCTTGTCTTCTCCGAATGAGGCGTTTTCCTGATGTCCCAAACAATCGAAAAGGGGATTCATCAGAGAAAATAACTTTACCCCAGTCCTCAGCAGTCCACTGCCTGTACCTTTTGCAGAATATCAGTCTGTCCATGATGTTTTTTCTGGAGAGAAGTGGCTTCTTTGCTGCCCTCTTTGAGACCAGGCCTTGCTCCAAGAGTCTCCGCCTCACAGAGCGTGCAGATGCACTCACACCTGCCTGCTGCCATTCCTGAGCAAGCTCTGCACTGCTGATAGCCCGATCCCCCAGCTGAAACACTTTTAAGAGACGGTCCTGGCGCTTGCTGGTCTTTCTTGGGCGCCCTGAAGCCTTTTTGGCAACAATGGAACCTCTCTCCTTGAAGTTCTTGATGATGCGACAGATTGTTGACTGAGGTGCAATCTTTCTAGCTGCGATACTCTTCCCTGTTAGGCCATTTTTGTGCATTGCAATGATGACTGCACGTGTTTCTTTAGAGATAACCATGGTTAACAGAAGAGAAACAATGATGCCAAGCACCAGCCTCCTTTTAAAGTGTCCAGTGGTGTCATTCTTACTTAATCATGACATATTGATCTCCAGCCATGTCCTCATCAACACCCACACCTGTGTTAATGGAGCAATCACTGAAAAGAGGTTAGCTGGTCCTTTTAAGGCAGGGCTGCAAAGATGTTGAAATGTGTTTTGGGGGATAAAGTTCATTTTCTAGCCAAATATTGACTTTGCAAGTAATTGCTGTTAAGCTGATCACTCTTTATAACATTCTGGAGTATATGCAAATTGTCATTAGAAAAAGTGAAGCAGTAGACTTTGTAAAAATTAATATTTGTATCATTCTCAAAACTTTTGGCCATGACTGTATAAAAGCGCCAAAACATAAAAAATGATATAAATGAGCTATCGCCGTAAATGCACTAACCTGAAGAATAAAACCGCTTTTTCAATTTTCCAACACGCAGAACGATATAAATGTCCCCAAAAGAAATTCATGAATTGCTGATTTTTGTTCATTCTAACCTCCTAAAAATCTAAATAAAAAGTGATCAGAAAATGTCATATGCCCAAAAATGGTACCAATAAAAACATCAACTCGTACTGCAAAAAATTAGACCTCAAATGACTCTGTGGGCAAAAATATACAAAAATTATAGCTTTCAAAATGTGGTGATGCAAAAACTACTTTTTGCAATAAAAAGCATCTTTTAGCGTGACAGTTGCCAAACATAAAAACCCGCTATAAATAGTAAATCAAACCCCTCTTTATCATCCCCTTAGTTAGGGAAAAATAATAAAATTAGAAAAATGTATTTATTTCCATTTTCCCATTAGGGTTAGGGTTAGGGTTGGGGCTAAAGTTAGGGTTAGGGTTGTGGCTAAAGTTAGGATTAGGTTTAGGGTTGAGATTAGGGTTAGGGGTGTGTTAGGTTTAAGTTTGTGGTTAGGGTTATGGTTAGGATAGGGACTAGGGTTAGGGGTGTGTTGGGGTTAGGGTTGGAGTTAGAATTGGGGGTTTCCACTGTTTAGGCACATCAGGAGCTCTCCAAATGTGACATGGCATCTGATCTCAATTCCAGCCAATTCTGTGTTGAAAAAGTCAAACTGTGCTCCTTCCCTTCTGAGCTCTGCTATGCGCCCAAACAGTAGTTTACCCCCACATATGGGGTGTCAGCGTACTCAGGACAAATTGCACAATAACTCTTAGGGTCCAATTTCTTCTGTTACCCTTGGGAAAATAAAAAATTGGGGGCGAAAATATCATTTTTGTAAAAAAAAAAAAAGATTATTTTGTTTTACGGCTGTATGTTATAAACTTCTGTGAAGCACTTAGGGCTTCATAGCGCTCACCACACATCTAGATAAGTTCCTTGTGCGGTCTATTTTCCAAAATTGGGTCATTTGTGGGGGCTTTCCACTGTTTAAGCACATCAGGGGCTCTCCAAATGCGACATGACGCCCGCAGACCATTCCATCAAAGTCTGCAATACAAAACGTCACTGCTTCCCTTCAGAGCCCCGACGTATGCCCATACAGTGGTTTTATCCCACATATAGGGTATCATTGTACTCAGGACAAGTTGGTCAACAACTTTTGGGGTCCAATTTCTCCTGTTATCCTTGGGGAAATTAAAAATTGGGCCAAAAATATCATTTTTGTAGAAAAAAATTATGATTTTTTTATTTTTATGGCTCTACGTTATAAACTTCTGTGATGCACTTGGGGTTCAAATTTCTCCCCACACATCTAGATAAGTTCCTTGAGGGGTCAATTTTCAAAATGGGGTCACTTGTGGGGGGTTTCCACTGTTTTGGCACATCAGGGGCTCTCCAAATGCGACATGACGCCCGCAGACCATTCCATCAAAGTCTGCAATCCAAAACGTCTCTACTTCCCTTCTGAGCCCGTGTGCGCTACAGTAGTTTAATCGCACATATAGGGTATCATTGTACTCAGGACAAATTGAACAACAACTTTTGGGGTCCAATTTCTCCTTTTACCCTTGGCAAAATAAAATATTGGGGGCGAAAAAATCATTTTTGTAAAAAGAAAAAGATTTTTTATTTTTATGGCTTTACGTTATAAACTTTTGTGAAGCACTTCGGGGTTCAACATGCTCACCATACATCTAGATAAGTTCCTTGGGGGGGTCTATTTTCCAAAATGGGGTTACTTGCGAGGGGTTTCTACTGTTTAAGCACATCAGGGGCTCTCCAAACGCGACATGCCGTCCAGCAAATTCTGCGTTGAAGAAGTCAAACGGTGCTTCTTCCCTTCCGAGCTCTGCCATGCACTCAAACAGTGGTTTACTCCCACATATGAGGTATCAGGGTATTCAGGACAAATTGCACAATAATTTTTGGGGCCTTGTTACCCTTGGGGTGAAAAGATCATTTTTGTGGAAAAAATATGATTTTTTTAATTTTACGGCTCTAATTTATAAACTTGTGTGAAGCACTTGGGGTTCAAATTGCTCACCACAGATCTAGATAAGTTACTTAAGGGGTCTAGTTTCCAAAATGAGGTCACTTGGGGGAGGTTTCCACTCTTTAGGCACATCAGGGGCTCTCCAAATGCAACATGGTGTCCAATATCAATTCCTGCCAATTTTGGTTGTAAAAAGTCAAATGGCGCTCCTTCCATTCCGAGCTCTGCCGTGCACCCAAACAGTGGTTCCCCCCACATATGGGGTATCAACGTAGTCAAGACAAATTGGACAACAACTTTTGTGGTCCAATTTCTCCTGTTACCCTTGGGAAAATAAAAAATTGGTGACTAAAAATAATTTTTGTGGGAATAAAATAGGATTTTTTATTTTCATGCCCGGGCATTATAAACTTGTGTGAAGCACTTGGGGGTTCAAAATGCTCACCACAGATCTAGATAAGTTCCTTAGGGGGTCTAGTTTCTAAAATGGGGTCACTTGTGGGGGTTTCCACTGTTTAGGCACATCTGGGGTACTGCAAATGGAACATGACACTCATCAATATCTGCATTCCAAAACGTTATTACTTCCTTTCCAAGCCCTGACGTGCGCCCAAACAGTTTCCACCCCCACATATGGGGTGTCAGCATACTCAGGACAAATTGGACAACAACTTTTGGGGTCCAGTTTACTTGGGAAAAATCAAAAATTTGGGACTAAAAAAATCATTTTTGTGGAAAATTGTTTTTTATTCTCTTCACACCCAGGCATTATAAACTTTTGTGAAACACTTGGGGGTTCAAAGTGCTCACAACAGATCTAGATAAGTTCCATAGGGGGTCTAGTTTCCAAAATGGTGTCACTTGTGGGGGGTTTCCACTGTTTAGGTGCATCATGAGCTCTCCAAACGAGACATGGCATCCAATCTCAATTCCAGCCAATTTTGGTTTGAAAAAGTCAAACGCCGCTCCTTCTCTTACGAGCTCTGCCGTGAGCCCAAAAAGTGGTTTTCACCCACATATGGTGTATCGGCGTACTCAGGAGAAATTGCACAACAACTTTATCTGTCCATTTTCTCCTTTTACCCTTGTGAAAATAAAAAATAAGTTTGTAAAAGATCATTTTTGTGACTAAAAAGTGATCATTTTTGTGACTAAAAAGTTAAATGTTCATTTTTTTCTTCCACGCTGCTTCTACTCCTGTGAAGCACCTGAAGGGTTAATAAACCTCTTGAATGTGGTTTTGAGTACCTTGAGGGGTGCAGTTTTTAGAATGGTGTCACTTTTGGGTATTTTCTGCCATATAGACCCCTCAAAGTGACTTCAAATGTGAGGTGTCCCTAAAAAAAATGGCTTTGTAAATTTTGTTGTAAAAATGAGAAATCGCTGGTCAACTTTTACCCCTTATAATTTCCTAACAAAAAAAAAATTTGGGTTCCAAAATTGTGCTGATGTAAAGTAGACATGTGGGAAATGTTATTTATTAACTATTTTGTGTGACATTGTTTTATGGGAATAAAAATTAAAAGTTTGAAAATTGCAAAATTTTCAAAATTTTCGCCATATTTGCGTTTTTTTCAAAAATAAACGCAAGTTATATTGAAGAAATTTTACACTATCGTGAAGTACAATATGTCACGAGAAAACAATATCAGAATCACAAAGATCCATTGAAGCCTTCCAGAGTTATAACCTCATAAAGAGACAGTTGTCAGAATTGTAAAAATTGGCCCAATCATTAACGTGCAAACCACCCTTGGGGGTAATGGGGTTAAAATGGACATATTTTTTAATCAGGCCTTCCTGCATGTCTCATAATCCACAGCCACTAGATCACCAGGGTTAACATGTTCCATGCTGTTACAGCCAGTGTCAAATTCTTAACAAGGGTGGGTGGTTATGCTTGGCGTAAAATGCTTGTTATGGAAAATGTTGAGGTGTACCCCACAGGCGAAAATGTTTGCCAGCCAATAAACTTAGTGTATGGGCATTACAAGTCAGGGAAACCCGCTCCTTTGTAATGGGACTTTTTTTTATGAGGCCCTACTCCATGTTTCTTCCAAGGGGGATTGGGGTTATTGGGGTGCATATGACTTGGTAACATGACAGGCCTTGCAGACAATGCATAAGAAAACAGAATGGAATGGGAGTACAAAATGAATAGTATGAAGTGGATTTTCCTGTGCCCATCCAGTATCTGGGTTCAAAGGCTTATTGGAGTGCATGTAGCTTGGTAGCAGAGCAGGCCTTGCAGTCAATGCATGAGAAAACATTATGGCAGTCCAAAATGAATAATGTGAAGTGGATTTTCCTGTGGCCATCCAATACGCATCTTGAAAAGCTTTTTAGGGTGCATGTAACTTTGGGTCAGGCCAGGCTTTGCATTCAGTGTAAGATTTTATCAAGGAAGCCCTGCTGTACCTCTCATGAAAGGGGTATTGGGGTGCGTCATAATTCTTGGCAGCTCATCCACTCATTGCATAGACAATAACAGCATAGGAGACCCACTGTTTATTAGTGGCCCTTTAAGAAGATTAATGCGGCCTGATGCCCCTGTAAAAAAGGCTCTGTGACTTTAAGAGTCCCTCCTTCATAAATGAAACAAGATGCGTCTGCTTATGTTTCACACACCACATGGTCAGCTAGTGTTGTTAAATGTTTCCATGACATTTCCCAGTGAATGCATTTGTATTGGTTGAAAGCAATGCTAAAGTTGCAAAACGCCTCAAAAACGCTGTGAGTGAACATAGCTAAGTGGTGGAGGAACATTTTTCGTTTGGGTTAATTATTGTGGCTTAGATAAAAGTTATTAACCTGGAAAGGATGTGCCTTAACATATTTCCCAGCAAAATCTATTTTGGTTTCGTTTTTGTAGGTTTTTTGGTGCGTCTGTAAAAAGGGTGTGAAACTCTGATAACATTGTTTAGAGCTGTGACCTAGGAGTCAGAAATGCTTCCAGGGGCATTTGCCATGATGTTCCTGTGTCATTTGGGCAGTGTTTCCATCATTTTCAGATGTTTTTAGACCTTAAAATGACCCCCGGGGTGATCGAGGTAAAATTTTTCGGGTGTCCCATAGACACATTGGGCTCAATGTTCTGTCCGAGTACCCGAGTATTCCTTCCCAATTTTCTCGACCCAAGCAACGAGCACCCGAGCATTTAAGTGCTCGCTCATCACTAATAGTCATGTATTAAATTTTACTATCTCATTACTTTAGAAATAATTTATTATTTTATGGAACTTGATTAAATGAAGCAATAATGTCAAGGTTAATGAGAAATAAGATTGCATATATGAGATAACCTACACAGACCAGCCTTAGACTCTAGTATATTAGTAAGCAATTATAAGTCTCAATGCGATGTATCATTTTCATTTGTATGCTAAAGTGCATATTAAAAATACCTTTCCCGATTAAATTTCACTTAGTGAATTGCAAAGACAACATTGTTTTAAAAAGAGCAAAAATATGAACCATTAGCATTTTTCTTATGAAATTACCATTCATCTGTTGCAGTCTTAAAGGGAGCCTGTCACCAGGTTTTCCACCTACAAAATAGAGCCAACATCTGTAAGCCTTTATATACTGCATTTTAGGATGCTTTATATATTTTCTTAATGCGCTCTTCATAGCACAAAAAAGAGCATTTATTGTCGGCTGATGGTGGAGCAAAGTACTGTAATGTGCATACGCAGGAAAAAGGCAACGAGCACCAATACATGCGAACTGCAAAATTTTGCTCTGACCACCGCAGTACAGAGTGAGGTAAAGCTGCACATGAGCGCAATGGATGATACTGTGTGGATGATGTTGGGACTTGCCATCCACAGGAAGCAAAAAGGAGGAAGACAATCGCAAGAGAGGAGGCACCTGATAATGACCAGTGACGCCCATAGGACCAGATTGTGGGACAGGTGAGAATAATAAACTATTTTTTGCTTTGTGGAGAGCAGATTGGGACCATATATACACCATTCTAAAATGCTGTATATGAGGGCTTACAGATGCTGACCATAATTTATATGGGTGCAAAATGGTAATAGGTTCCCTTCTAAGGGCTCATACCCATTTGGCGAAAAAAAAGGTCAGTTTTCCGATTATGTGCAATTGTCATGCGATTTGCTTGCGATTTTTTAGAGCACCATCTACTTACATTAGCGATTATCATGCCAAAATAGCAGCAAATCGCAGCATGTTGCGATTTTTTTCTCACACCGATTTCGGCTGAGAAAAAAATTGCAAATGAGATGTCACCTATTGAATAACATTGGTCCGATTTCAATCCAATTTTTTATCGGCTTGAAATCGTCCGTTTTCGGCTCAAGTGAGTATGAGCCCTAAAAGATAATTTCAAAATACACTACATATCTTATGCCATGCAAAGAAATAAGCCAAATTGTGCACTGTTCATTGCAAGTTGAATAACTCAGAAATAAAGCTCAATGCAACTTTAAATTTGAAACAATTAATTTTTTTATAGATTATATTACTGAAAAGAAAGAGGTATTTCCTCACTGCATGTGAGGGCGTTGATATCCAATGTGATGTGATGCAAAGTGAATGGAAAAATAAGTACTTTTTCATGTAGGAGATAAATATAAATACAGAATTTTTCACTTGTCCATAATCAATATTGTTTTCTAACAGACATACTGTATTTGTCAATACTAAGTTTACTCTACTTTTTAGTATTCCTGTGAAGTTTTAGTAATCTCTGGTTTTTATTTATTAAAAATAAAAATTACTATAATATTCAATACTTTGCGAAAGTTTAAAGAAGGTGTACAAGAAATGCTGCAAAGCAAGAGTACCTTCAAAGGTAAAAGTGTTAATTGCTTATTCTTATGAATTAGAAATTTTTTCAAAGTGAATTAACAAAAGAGAAAACTAAATCAAGCCAGTAATTGCTAATATGCAGCCCAAAACTTACAAAGAAATTCCACTATGTTTCATTGTTGCCTGCAAACTCTCATTATTGTGCGGCTCTCCGGTTCTTTGGCAACAAAATGCTTTTTTTACAGCTCAGTATTGAAGACTCCAAGAAACAGGCAAAATTAAGGACTGTAGATGCAGTGGAAAGCCAATTAAATTTAGTTCAGCATATGAAAGACACATCATGCTACTTCTCTTTGAAATCAGTAGATGCAAAACAGTGTCATAAGGTCAGCATTAGAAGCAACTAATGGGACCAACTATGAACACTTCTATTATTGAAAGACGTTTAATTTTGCATAATTTTTGTAACATCTGCCTAATACTTTTGCACAGAACTATATGCAGATATCTTTCATACTGCACAATATAATTACATCTATTTTATATACAGTATATTGATCAAGATTTTTGAAGAAAAATGAAAAAGTGGCACACTTTTTCTTCCTTCATATTTTCACCTTTATAAATATATGTTATGTTGTTGATACTGTGCTTGAGTCAACAGGAATGTATTGAATAGTAAAATTTCTAGTTTTCTAGTTTCTTCTACAGGCACATACTGTACAGTAGTTAGGATCCTTTGTTGGAGGATAATCACAGTTGAACACAAAAAGAAAGTAATAATTTTGACTGTATAACCTGCCATTCACAATATGAGTCGCAGACAAAATTCTATTAAACAGATGTTTAGACAAAATTAGGTTTTCAAATGAGCACAGCTGCTTTGGAAATGTTATTTATCTCATTGAAGCAGGACAAAAAAGCATACATATATGGGAAATAATTACAGACACTTATCCCTGTTTAATTATTGTTAGCATTTCGTTTCTAAACAAATAAGTGAGCAGTCCACAATTTTATAGGATTTTGCTTCTCATTTACCCACTCACACATATATACACACAGACACTTAGGCCTGTTTCACACATCAGGTTTTTTCAATCAGGCGAGTTTCGGCACTTTTTTTGAAAACCGGATCCGGCAAAATCTAAAACCGGATCCGTTTTTTTTCCCATTGACTAACATTAGTGCCGGATCGTGCCGCATGCCTATGTCCATTTTTTGACGGATCCGGCGTCTGGTCTCAATCCGGAGTCTGGAAAAAACGTCTACTGAAACGTTTTTTGTCTCTGGCGAAAAGGCTTCTGGCTTTTTGTTGCAATGAAAGTCTATGAGCTCCGCAATGCGCCGGATCCGGTTTTTGCCGGATCCAGCGGCCGAATCAGGTTTTTTTGTCTGTTTTTTGTATTGTAGCCCAGCCCACAGCCAACCTTTATAAACAATGCCAGTGGGACCACCCTCAGCCATAAACATGCAGCCAGCAAAGAGAGCAGGAGCCAAATCAGGAGCCAGTCGCCGAGGAGCCAGCCACAGGAGAGGAGGACAGGAGACCAGGCCAGCACCACCACCACCAGCACGACCCCAATAATTTTTGGCCATGATGCAGCCAGGACCAGATGAAAGATGGTAAATATCACAGACAAGCACTTTCAGCCAGGGCCATGCAATATCAATATATTCATGGCCCTATTTTTTCTCTTTATTCCACAGCACAAGCCGCCCAACAGCAGGAGCACCAACACCTACACCCCCAGGACTCCAACACATGTGGCTGCTGATGGATAGTATGGGAGCAGAGGCCAGACGGTAAATATCACACACTACCCCTTCCAGCCAGCCAGGGCCATGCAATATCAATTGATATTGCATGGCCTTTTTTTCTCTTTATTCCACAGAACAAGCCGGCCGACAACGCTGACAGCACCAGCAGCACCAGTACCACCACCACCAGCCCAAGAAGTGCCTGACAGTGAGCAGTAGACCACGGCAGCAGACAGCAGACGGTAAATATCACACACTACCCCTTCCAGCCAGGGCCATGCAATATCAATTGATATTGCATGGCCTTTCTTGCTCTTTATTCCACAGCTGAAGACGGCCCTCAATGCCAGCAGCACATCAGGACACATCTGGGAGTGAGGAGACCACGGCAAGAGACAGCAGACGGTAAATATCACACACTACCCTTTCCAGCCAGGGCCATGCAATATCAATTGATATTGCATGGCCTTTCTTTCTCTTTATTCCACAGCAGAAGATGGCCCTCAATGCCAGCAGCATAGCTGGACACGTCTGGGAGTGAGGAGACCACGGCAAGAGACAGCAGATGGTAAATATCACACACTACCCCTTCCAGCCAGGGTCATGCAATATCAAATGATATTGTATGGCCTTTCTTTCTCTTTATTCCACAGCAGAAGATGACCCTCAATGCCAGCAGCACAGCAGGACACGTCTGGAGTGAGGAGACCACGGCAAGAGACAGCAGACGGTAAATATCACACACTACCGCTTCCAGCCAGGGCCATGCAATATCAATTGATATTGCATGGCCGTTCATTCTCTTTATTCCACAGCAGAAGACGGCCCTTAACTCCAACAGCACAGCAGGACACGTCTTCTTCTTCTGGGAGCCCTCCCACGCATCGTCAGCGTTTACAGGTAAGTTTTTTTTTTCACAATTGCATCTCTGTTATTTATATAGTAATTGCATTACTTTTTACTTATACCAGGAAATTGAAGGTGACGAGGAGCTCACAGAAGAAGAATGAAGGGGTGGAGAAATACCCGGAGTGGGCTCGCAATTCGTAAGTTTCCTGCATGCATCGCTCAAATACAACATCACACTACACACAACACATAGAAAACAATTTAGTACAGACATCACACTGCACCCAAACACATATGCCTACATCCAAGCACGTAATATATATTTTTTTATAGTATTCCGGAACTGGTGATCGGCAAAGAGGTCCTCGCAGTGTCTCCCTGAGTCGTCGGCGTGAACGACGCGGCGGTCACCATCATGTAAGTTTTTTTTTTTCTTACAATTTTTTTGTAAAAACTTTTTTGTTTTATTTTTTATTGACATTTTTTTCCTTGGTAGTTTGGAGACTAATGTATATTTTTTCTCTTTTTCTTTAACAGGCTTCACAGCGTGCACCCGACATGGACGGTGAGGAGGGGGTTCTGAACGTGGACCTCCTCATCAATCTGGTCCGAGAAAGGGAGCCGCTGTGGAACATGGGGGACCGCCGCCATGCAGATGTCATAGTGACCCGTTGGCTCTGGGAGAAAATATTTTCACAATTCTTGGACCGCTGAGAGGACCTCGATGCTCGGGCCAAGATTGAACACCGTAAGTATATACAGTTCAGGTTGCTGGACTTAAAGCAGTGTTTCCCAAACACCAGTCCTCGTGGCCCCCACGGGTCATGTTTTCATGATTTCCTTTTGTGCAACGCTATGGAAATCCTGAAAACATAACCCGTGGGGGCTGTGAGGACTGGAGTTTGGGAAACACTGATGTTGTATACTAACCAATTTTTGCTATCTCGTTTCAGGGGAGAGAATTGTGAAGCGGTGGCGGTCTGTGGGGATTACTTCAAGAAGAGTTCAACAAAGAGATGCGGGCCCCAAGTGGATCTGGAGGACGCAGGAGCAAATACAAGTACGCAGAAGCCCTGTCGTTCTTCTGGGTAACAATGGTCATCAGAAGGTAAATATTACCCACCCCATGTTTAAAAAAATGCTAACATGTCTAACTAATTTTTTTTTACAGCCAGGGCCATTCAATATCAGTATATTAATTGTATTTTTTTCTTTATTCCAGAGAACGGTGACCAGCACTCGGGTGCCTGCAGAGTTGGACCCTTCTGGGGCGATCCCTCAGGAGACCGGCACCAAGGGACTGTTATGATTTGGTAGCTGAGGAGAGCAGGCAAAAAAGGAAATACACCAGAGAGGTTGGAATCTATGGATTGCAGTACCCTGACTAACCACCACAACTAAAGGCAGCCGTGGAGCGTACCTATGTTTGTCCTAGACGCCTCGTCACAGCCTGAGAAGCTAACTACACCTAAAGACAGAAAGAGGAAAACTATCTGCCCAGAGCAGATCCCCAAAGAAATAGAAAGCCCCCAAACATGTAATGGCGGTTAGACAAGAGGAAATACAGACACAGACAGAAAATAGTATGAGCAAACGTTGGGGCCCAAACTTCCTAAATAGAAAAGGATAGGAAGGACACTTACTGCAATCCCAAAAAACCCTGAAAAGTACCAACACTACTAATTACAAAAACACCTGAGATCACACGACCTCTACCACCTAAATTAGTTCTCTGGTGTAACAAAAACTAAACAGCAGCCACTGAAAAAACTGGAAAAGGCAAATGAACAAACAACAGTGGCTGAACTAAACTGAGAGGAGCACAAGCCCCGGAGAGGACCCGGCAGACCCCCACAGAAGTGCAGGGCAAAATGCAAAAAGCAAGCACAAAAAACTAAAAGAAGAAAATGTCTTATCTGTTAGCAGAAGATGCAGGCACGAAACAGCAAGCTACAAAGTGAACAGGAATCAAAGATGAGACCAGAACAATTGATCACCGGCAACCCTGATGGGAGGGAACCTCCCTTATATAAGACCAGTCAGTAACACCTGATCGCCAATCTTCACAATCTTCATTGGATAGTTCAGTACTGTTTATAACCACCAGAGGGAGCTTCTGCTCAGAATTCATTTCTAGCACATTCACAACAGGGACACTTCGACAGCCCCGGTCGATCCGCACCTTCCCAGCCTTTCCAGACACGTGAGCCGTCTGTCCCCTCCACCAGCGCTGCAGCATCGTGGCCGAGTGCATTGCATGAGGCTACTGGTCAGGAGATAGATTTCCCCTTACCCCACCCTTCTGCCGCTGCCCCTCTAGTACACCTGTGGCTACTGGGCGGATGCAGCAGAGGGGTCAGGAAAGGAACTATGAGCCCGAATTCTTGAATCTTAATGCATCATTTCAGAACTGTCTTAAAGTCTTGTCAGAGCAAATGGCTGCAGGCTTTAATCAGCTTAGCTCCACCATTCTGGAGGTTAAGACACTTCTGCAAACGATGCATTTAGAAGCAAGAAGTTTGCCAAACCACAGTTTTTTCAGGTCTGTAGCTGAGCGCATGGATACGCTATCTCCTAGCCAGCAGATGCATGTAATGCATACTTGCCACGGTGCTCCAGCACAGGTTACCTCCTAACCTACACTCACCCCAGTCGTTCCTCCCACACCTGCCCCCCCTCCAGCCACTGTCCCTCCTCCCCCTCCCAATCAATACCAGCAACCTCCCCAGTACAAAAAACCTCCCCACTACCAACAACCTCCCCATTTCCATCAACCTCCCCACTTCCAGCAACCTCCCCACTTCCAACAACCTGCCCCATACCAACAAACTGCCCAATACCAGTTCCCAACTACATCTGCTCCTCTACTACCTGCCCAATCCTCCTCTCCACCACCTACCTGTTCTGCCTCCCACCTCTCCACCCATTATTTTTCCACCCTTCACCTCTTTTACCTGATCCTTCCCCAACACCATCCCAGTCTGTTCTCCACACTCCCACTGTCGAAGAGTCACACAGCCCCTCCAGTAGTATCTCCACCCCACACTACACAAACCTGTAATTTTCTGTATAATAATTTTTTTTATTAAAAAAAGAGAAATAAAAACTTATTTCACATTGAAAAAAATAAAGATTTTTCACATTGAAAAAAGAAGTTTAATATTTTTGACATTGAAAAAATATTGTTAAACATTTTCATAAAATAAATGTTAATTTGGTTGATTAAAATGGTTATCTGTCATTTATTTCTAAGGTTAAATAAAAGTAATATTTATTGGTTATACAAAAGCAGGCACATAACTTTGGGTAAAAGGTAAAATAATTTTACCTTTTGTCCAAAGTTGTGCCCTTGGTTGTGTATTAGCAAAGTATTTCACCTTTTAAACAAAGTTCTGTACCTTGTTGGTGATTACTAGTGTTGAGCGATACTGCCCGATATCCAGAAATATTGGATCGGATTGGATCGGCCCGATACTCAGAAAGTATCGGGTATCGCCGATCCGATACCGGAAACCCAATGCAAGTCAATGGGACAGAAATATCGTAATTAAAAAAAACCCTTTCTTTCCTTGTAAAAACACTAGATATACACACATAGAATACATACATATATATATATATATATATATATATATATATATATATAATATATATATATATATATACACTAGTGATTAACCCATTCTACGCCCGGGTGGCAAGCATTTTTATAGGTACATGGTCTCCCATTCTGGTATGTGCTGCCCCCCTCCTATCCTAGTATGCATGGCACCCATCATCCCCACCCAAATCTACTATGCATGGAACCCCATTCCTCATCCTGGTATGCATGGTCCCCTCATCCCCCAATCCTGGTATGCATGGTACCCCCTCATCCCTATCCTGGTATGCATGTTACCTGCTCATCCATATCCTGGTATTTATGGTTCCCTCACCCCCCAATCCTGGTATGCATGGTTCCCTCCTGCTCAATCCTGATATGCATGGTCCCCTCACCCCCAATCATGATGTGCATGGTCCCCGCACCCCCCTATACTGATGTGCATGGTCCCCTCACCCCCATATCATGATGTGCATGGTCCCCCTCACCCCCCAATCCTGATGTACATGGCCCCCTCACCTCCCAATCCTGATGTGCATGGCCCCCTCACCACCCAATACTGATGTGCATGGTCCCGTCACCCCATCCTGTTGAGCATGGTCCCCTCACCCCCAAACCTGATGTTCATTGTCTCACCCCCCAATCCTGATGTGCATGATCTCCTCACCCCCAATCCTGATATGCATGGTACCCTCACCCCCAATCCTGATATGCATGGTCCCCTCACCCCCAATCCTGATTTGCATGGTCCCCTCACCCCCCAATACTGATATGCAAGGTCCCCTCACCCCCCAATCCTGGTATGCATGGTCCCATCACCCCCCAATCCTGATGTGCATGGTCCCCTCACCCCCAATCCTGATGTGCATGGTCTCCTCAACCCCTATCCTGGTATGCATGGTCCTCTCAACCCCCTATCCTGGTGTTCATGGTCCCCTCGCCCCCCAATCCTGATGTGCATGGTCCCCTGGCAAGCATTTTTAAAGGTATATGGTCTCACATGCTGGTATGTGCTTCCCCCCTCCTATCCTGGTATGCATGGCACCCATCATCCCTATCCTGGTATGCATGGTACCCCTCATCCCTATGATGGTATGTATGGTCCCCTCACCCCCACCCAAATCTGGTATGCATGGCACCCCATTACTCATTCTGGTATGCGGGGACCCCTCATCACCCAATCCTGGTATGCATGGTACCCCCTCATCCCTATCCTGGTATGCATGGTACCTGCTCATCCATATCCTGGTATTCATGGTTCCCTCACCCCCCAATCCTGGTATGCATGGTCCCCTCACCTCCCCAATCCCGGTATGCACGGTCCCCTCACCCACCAATCCTGGCATGCAAGGTCACCAAAAACCCAATCCTGGAATGCATGGTCCCCTCACCCCCAATTCTGGTATGACTGGTCCCCTCACCCCCAATTCTGGTATGATTGGTCCCCTCACCCCTAATCCTGATATGCATGGTCCCCTCACCCCCCAATCCTGATATGCATGGTCCCCTCACCCCCAATCCTGATATGCAAGGTCCCCTCACCCCCCAATCCTGGTATGCATGGTCCCATCACCCCCCAATCCTGATGTGCATGGTCCCCTCACCCCCCAATCCTGATGTGCATGGTCTCCTCACCCCCTATCCTGGTATGCATGGTCCTCTCACAACCTATCCTGGTGTGCATGGTCCCCTCACCCCCCAATCCTGATGTGCATGGTCCCCTGGCAAGCATTTTTAAAGGTATATGGTCTCCCATGCTGGTATGTGCTGCCCCCTCCTATCCTGGTATGCATGGCACCCCTCATCCCTATCCTGGTATGCATGGTACCCCTCATCTCTATGCTGGTATGTATGGTCCCCTCACCACCACCCAAATCTGGTATGCATGGCACCCCATTCCTCATTCTGGTATGCATGGACCCCTCATCACCCAATCCTGGTATGCATGGTACCCCCTCATCCCTATCCTGGTATGCATGGTACCTGCTCATCCATATCCTGGTATTCATGGTTCCCTCACCCCCCAATCCTGGTATGCATGGTCCCCTCACCTCCCCAATCCCGGTATGCACGGTCCCCTCACCCACCAATCCTGGTATGCAAGGTCACCAACCACCCAATCCTGGAATGCATGGTCCCCTCACCCTCAATTCCCTGATGTGCATGGTCCCCTCACCCCCCAATCCTGATGTGCATGGTCCCTCACCCCCCCAACCCTGATGTGCATGGTCCCCTCACCCCCAACCCTGATGTGCATGGTCCCTTCACCCCCCAACCCTGATGTGCATCGTCCGCTCACCCCCCAACCCTGATGTGCATGGTCCCCTCACCCCCCAACCCTGATGTACATGGTCCCCTCACCCCCCAACCCTGATATGCAAGGTCCCCTCACCCCCCAATCCTGGTATGCATGGTCCCATCACCCCCCAATCCTGATGTGCATGGTCCCCTCGCCCCCCAATCCTGATGTGCATGGTCCCCTGGCAAGCATTTTTAAAGGTATATGGTCTACCATGCTGGTATGTGCTGCCCCCCTCCTATCCTGGTATGCATGGCACCCCTCATCCCTATCCTGGTATGCATGGTACCCCTCATCTCTATGCTGGTATGTATGGTCCCCTCACCACCACCCAAATCTGGTATGCATGGCACCCCATTCCTCATTCTGGTATGCATGGACCCCTCATCACCCAATCCTGGTATGCATGGTACCCCCTCATCCCTATCCTGGTATGCATGGTACCTGCTCATCCATATCCTGGTATTAATGGTTCCCTCACCCCCCAATCCTGGTATGCATGGTCCCCTCACCTCCCCAATCCCGGTATGCACGGTCCCCTCACCCACCAATCCTGGTATGCAAGGTCACCTCCCACCCAATCCTGGAATGCATGGTCCCCTCACGCCTCAATTCTGGTATAACTGGTCCCCTCACCCCCAATTCTGGTATGAATGGTCCCCTCACCCCCCAATCCTGGTATGAATGGTCCCCTCATCGCCCAATCCTGATGTGCATGGTCCGCTCACCTCCCAATCCTGATGTGCAAGGTCCGCTCACCCCCAATCCTGATGTGCATGGTCTCCTCACCCCCCAATCCTGATGTGCATGGTTCACTCACCCCCCCCAATCCTGATGTGCATGGTCCTCTCACCCCCCAACCCTGATGTGCATGGTCCTCTCAACCCCCAACCCTGATGTGAATGGTCCGCTCACCCCCCAACCCTGATGTGCATGGTCCACTCACCCCCAGTCCTGATGTGCATGGTCCCCTCACCCCCAATCCTGATGTGCATGGTCCCCACACCCCCCAACCCTGATGTGCATGGTCCCCTCATCCCCCAACCCTGATGTGCATGGTCCCCGCACCCCCCCAATCCTGATGTGCATTGTCCCCTCACCCCCCAACCCTGATGTGCATGGTCCGCTCACTCCCCAATCCTGATGTGCATGGTCCCTTCACCCCCCCAACCCTGATGTGCATGGTCCCCTCACCCCCCAACCCTGATGTGCATGGTCCCCTCACCCCCCAACCCTGATGTGCATCGTCCGCTCACCCTCCCAACCCTGATGTGCATGGTCCCCTCACCCCCCAACCCTGATGTGCATGGTCCCCTCACCCCCCAACCCTGATGTGCATGGTCCCCTCACCCCCAACCCTGATGTGCATGGTCCCCTCACCCCCCAATCCTGATTGGTTGTGTATTAGCAAAGTATTTCACCTTTTAAACAAAGTTCTGTACCTTGTTGGTGATTACTAGTGTTGAGCGATACTGCCCGATATCCAGAAATATTGGATCGGATTGGATCGGCCCGATACTCAGAAAGTATCGGGTATCGCCGATCCGATACCGGAAACCCAATGCAAGTCAATGGGACAGAAATATCGTAATTAAAAAAAACCCTTTCTTTCCTTGTAAAAACACTAGATATACACACATAGAATACATACATATATATATATATATATATATATATATATATATATATATACACTAGTGATTAACCCATTCTACGCCCGGGTGGCAAGCATTTTTATAGGTACATGGTCTCCCATTCTGGTATGTGCTGCCCCCCTCCTATCCTAGTATGCATGGCACCCATCATCCCCACCCAAATCTACTATGCATGGAACCCCATTCCTCATCCTGGTATGCATGGTCCCCTCATCCCCCAATCCTGGTATGCATGGTACCCCCTCATCCCTATCCTGGTATGCATGTTACCTGCTCATCCATATCCTGGTATTTATGGTTCCCTCACCCCCCAATCCTGGTATGCATGGTTCCCTCCTGCTCAATCCTGATATGCATGGTCCCCTCACCCCCCAATCATGATGTGCATGGTCCCCGCACCCCCCTATAACTGATGTGCATGGTCCCCTCACCCCCATATCATGATGTGCATGGTCCCCTCACCCCCCAATCCTGATGTACATGGCCCCCTCACCTCCCAATCCTGATGTGCATGGCCCCCTCACCACCCAATACTGATGTGCATGGTCCCGTCACCCCATCCTGTTGAGCATGGTCCCCTCACACCCAAACCTGATGTTCATGGTCTCACCCCCCAATCCTGATGTGCATGATCTCCTCACCCCCAATCCTGATATGCATGGTACCCTCACCCCCAATCCTGATATGCATGGTCCCCTCACCCCCAATCCTGATTTGCATGGTCCCCTCACCCCCCAATACTGATATGCAAGGTCCCCTCACCCCCCAATCCTGGTATGCATGGTCCCATCACCCCCCAATCCTGATGTGCATGGTCCCCTCACCCCCAATCCTGATGTGCATGGTCTCCTCAACCCCTATCCTGGTATGCATGGTCCTCTCACCCCCTATCCTGGTGTTCATGGTCCCCTCGCCCCCCAATCCTGATGTGCATGGTCCCCTGGCAAGCATTTTTAAAGGTATATGGTCTCACATGCTGGTATGTGCTTCCCCCCTCCTATCCTGGTATGCATGGCACCCATCATCCCTATCCTGGTATGCATGGTACCCCTCATCCCTATGATGGTATGTATGGTCCCCTCACCCCACCCAAATCTGGTATGCATGGCACCCCATTACTCATTCTGGTATGCGGGGACCCCTCATCACCCAATCCTGGTATGCATGGTACCCCCTCATCCCTATCCTGGTATGCATGGTACCTGCTCATCCATATCCTGGTATTAATGGTTCCCTCACCCCCCAATCCTGGTATGCATGGTCCCTCACCTCCCCAATCCCGGTATGCACGGTCCCCTCACCCACCAATCCTGGCATGCAAGGTCACCAACCACCCAATCCTGGAATGCATGGTCCCTCACCCCAATTCTGGTTGCATGGTCCCCTCACCCCCAATTCCTGGTATGCATTGGTCCCCTCACCCCCAATCCTGATATGCATGGTCCCCTCACCCCCAACCCTGATATGCATGGTCCCCTCACCCCCCAATCCTGATGTGCAAGGTCCCCTCACCCCCCAATCCTGAGTGCATGGTCCCATCACCCCCCAATCCTGATGTGCATGGTCCCCTCACCCCCCAATCCTGATGTGCATGGTCCCTCACCCCCATCCTGGTATGCATGGTCCCTCACCACCCAATCCTGATGTGCATGGTCCCCTCACCCCCCAATCCTGATTGCATGGTCCCCTGGCAAGCATTTTAAAGGTATATGGTCTCCATGCTGGTTGTGCTGCCCCCTCCTATCCTGGTATGCATGGCACCCTCATCCCTATCCTGGTATGCATGGTACCCCTCATCTCTATGCTGTATGTATGTCCCCTCACCACCACCCAAATCTGGTATGCATGGCACCCCATCCTCATTCTGGTATGCATGGACCCCTCATCACCCAATCCTGGTATGCATGGTACCCCTCACCCTATCCTGGTATGCATGGTACCTGCTCATCCATATCCTGTATTCATGGTTCCCTCACCCCCCAATCCTGGTATGCATGGTCCCCTCACCTCCCCAATCCCGGTATGCACGGTCCCCTCACCCACCAATCCTGGTATGCAAGGTCACCAACCACCCAATCCTGGAATGCATGGTCCCTCACCCTCAATTCCCTGATGTGCATGGTCCCCTCACCCCCAATCCTGATGTGCATGGTCCCCTCACCCCCCCAACCCTGATGTGCATGGTCCCTCACCCCCAACCCTGATGTGCATGGTCCCTTCACCCCCAACCCTGATGTGCATGGTCCGCTCACCCCCCAACCTGATGTGCATGGTCCCCTCACCCCCCAACCCTGATGTCATGGTCCCCTCACCCCCAACCCTGATGTGCAAGGTCCCCTCACCCCCCAATCCTGGTTGCATGGTCCCATCACCCCCAATCCTGATGTGCATGGTCCCTCCCCCCCATCCTGATGTGCATGGTCCCCTGGAGCATTTTAAAGTATATGGTCCTACCATCTTATGTGCTGCCCCCCTCCATCCTGGTAGCATGGTCCCTCACCCCCTATCCATGGTATGCATGGTCCCTCACCCCTATCTGGATGTGCATGGTCCCCTCACACCCCCAAATCTGTTGCATGGTCCCCATTCCCATTCTGTATGTCATGGCCCCTCATCACCCAATCCTGTATGCATGGTCCCCTCATCCCATCCTGATGCATGGTACCTGCTCATCCATATCCTGGTATTAATGGTCCCTCACCCCCAATCCTGTATGCATGGTCCCCTCACCTCCCCAATCCGGTATGCACGGTCCCCTCACCCCCATCCTGGTATGCATGGTCCCTCCCACCCAATCCTGAATGCATGGTCCCCTCACGCCCAATTCTGGTATACTGGTCCCCTCACCCCCAATTCCTGTATGAATGGTCCCTCACCCCCCAATCCTGGATGAATGGTCCCCTCACGCCCAATCCTGATGTGCATGGTCGCTCACCTCCAATCCTGATGTGCATGGTCCCTCACCCCCAATCCTGATGTGCATGGTCCCTCACCCCCCAATCCTGATGTGCATGGTCCTCACCCCCCAATCCTGATGTGCATGGTCCTCTCACCCCCCAACCCTGATGTGCATGGTCCCCTCACCCCCAACCCTGATGTGATGGTCCCCTCACCCCCAACCCTGATGTGCATGGTCCCTCACCCCCCAATCCTGATGTGCATGGTCCCCTCACCCCCAATCCTGATGTGCATGGTCCCCTCACCCCCCAACCCTGATGTGCATGGTCCCCTCATCCCCCAACCTCTGATGTGCATGGTCCCTCACCCCCCAATCCTGATGTGCATGGTCCCTCACCCCCCAACCTGATGTGCATGGTCCCTCCCCCCCAATCCTGATGTGCATGGTCCCCTGCCCCCATTCCTGATGTGATGGTCCCCTCACCCCAACCTGATGTGCATGTCCCCCCTCCCAAACCTGATGCATGGCACCCTCATCCACCCTATCCTGGTATGCATGGTCCCACCCCCCAATCCTGATGTTGCATGGTCCCCTCACCCCACCCTAATCTGTATGCATGGTCCCCCACCCAATCCTGATGTGCATGGTCCCCTCACCCCAATCCATGTTGCATGGTCCCCTCACTCCCAATCCTGATGTGCATGGTCCCTCCCCCTCAATCCTGATGTGCATGGTTCCCCTCACCCCCCAATCCTGATGTGCATGGTCACCCTCACCTCCCCCCAATCCGGTATGCATGGTCCCCTCCCCCCAATCTGATGTGCATGGTACAATACCCCCAATCCTGATTGCATGGTCCCCTCACCCCCAATCCTGATGTGCATGGTCCCCTCACCCCCAATCTGGTATGTGCATGGTCCCCTCACCCCAATCCTGATGTGCATGGTCCCTCACCCCCCAATCCTGATATGCATGGTCCCCTCACCCCCAATCCTGATGTGCATGGTCCCCTCACCCCCAATCCTGATGTGCATGGTCCCCCACCCCCACCTGATTGCATGCCCACCCCCAATCCTGATGTGCATGGTCCCCTCACCCCCCAATCCTGATGTGCATGGTCCCTCACCCCCCAATCCTGATGTGCATGGTCCCCTCACCCCCCCAATCCTGATGTGCATGGTCCCCTCACCCCCAATCCTGATGTGCATGGTCCCCTCACCCCCAATCCTGATGTGCATGGTCCCCTCACCCCCCAATCCTGATGTGCATGGTCCCCTCACCCCCCAATCCTGATGTGCATGGTCCCCTCACCCCCCAATCCTGATGTGCATGGTCCCCTCACCCCCCAATCCTGATGTGCATGGTCCCCTCACCCCCCAATTCTGATGTGCATGGTCCCCTCATGCCCCCCTATCCTGATGTGCATGGTCACCTCACCCCCCAATCCTGATGTGCATGGACCTCTCACCCCCAATCCTGATGTGCATGGTCCCCTCACGCCCCCCTATCCTGATGTGCATGGTCCCCTCACCCCCCAATCCTGATTTGCATGGTCCCTCACCCCCCTATCCTGATATGCATGGTCCCCTCACCCCCCAACCCTGATGTGCATGGTCCGCTCACCCCCCAATCCTGATGTGCATGGTCCGCTCACCTCCCAATCCTAATGTGCATGGTCCCTCACCCCCCAATCCTGATGTGCATGTTCCCCTCACCCCCAATCCTGATGTGCATGGTACCCTCACGCCCCCCTATTCTGATGTGCATGGTCCCCTCACCCCCCAATCCTGATGTTCAATGTCCCCTCACCCCCCAATCCTGATGTGCATGGTCCCCTCACGCCCCCTATCCTGATGTGCATGGTCCTCTCACCCCCAATCCTGATGTGCATGGTCCCCTCACCCCCCAATCCTGATGTGCATGGTCCCCTCACCCCCAATCCTGATGTGCATGGTCCCCTCACGCCCCCCCTATCCTGATGGCATGGTCCCCTCACCCCCCAATACTGATGTGCATGGTCCCCTCACAACCCCCATATCCTGATGTGCATGGTCCCCTCACCCCCCTATCCTGATGTGCATGGTCCCGTCACCCCCTATCCTGATGTGCATGGTCCGCTCACCCCCAATCCTGATGTGCATGGTCCCCTCACCCCCAACCCTGATGTGCATGGTCCCCTCACCCCCCAACCCTGATGTGCATGGTCCGCTCACCCCCCAATCCTGATGTGTATGGTCCCCTGGCAAGCATTTTTAAATATATATGGTCTCCCATGCTGGTATGTGCTGCCCCCCTCCTATCCTGGTATGCATGGCACCCCTCATCCCTATCCTGGTATGCATGGTACCCCTCATCCCTATGCTGGTATGTATGGTCCCCTCACCCCCACCCAAATCTGGTATGCATGGCACCCTATTCCTCATCCTGGTATGCATGGACCCCTCATCACCCAATCCTGGTATGCATGGTAGCCCCTCATCCCTATCCTGGTATGCATGGTACCTGCTCATCCATATCCTGGTATTCATGGTTCCCTCACCCCCCAATCCTGGTATGCAAGGTCCCCTCACCTCCTCAATCCCGGTATGCACGGTCCCCTCACCCACCAATCCTGGTATGCAAGGTCACCTCCCACCCAATCCTGGAATGCATGGTCCCTCACCCCCAATTCTGGTATGATTGGTCCCTCACCCCAATTCTGGTATGAATGGTCCCCTCACCCCCAATCCTGGTATGAATGGTCCCCTCATCGCCCAATCCTGATGTGCATGGTCCGCTCACCCCCCAATCGTGATGTGCATCGTCCCCTCACCCCCAATCCTGATATGCATGGTCCCCTCACCCCCCAATCCTGATGTGCATGGTCCCCTCACCCCCCCAATCCCGATGTGCATGGTCCTCTCACCCCCAACCCTGATGTGCATGGTCCTCTCACCCCCCAACCCTGATGTGAATGGTCCGCTCACCCCCAACCCTGATGTGCATGGTCCGCTCATCCCCAATCCTGATGTGCATGGTCCCCTCACACCCCCAATCCTGATGTGCATGGTCCCCTCAACTCCCAACCCTGATGTGCATGGTCCCCTCACCCCCAACCTGATGTGCATGGTCCCCTAACCCCCAACCCTGATGTGAATGGTCCCCTCACCCCCCAACCTGATGTGCATGGTCCCCGCACACCCCCAATCCTGATGTGCATAGTCCCCTCACCCCGCAACCCTGATGTGCATGGTCCGCTCACTCTCCAATCCTGATGTGCATGGTCCCCTCACCCCCCCAACCCTGATGTGCATGGTCCCCTCACCCCCCAACCCTGATGTGCATGGTCCGTTCACCCCCCCAACCCTGATGTGCATGGTCCCCTCACACCCCAATCCTGATGTGCATTTTCCCCTCACCCCCAACCCTGATGTGCATGGTCCCCTCACCCCAAATCCTGATGTGCATGGTCCCCCACCCCCGAATCCTGATGTGCATGGTCCCCTCACCCCCCCAATCCTGATGTGCATGGTCCCCTCTCCCCCAATCATGATGAGTATGGTCCGCTCACCCCCAATCTTGATGTGCATGGTCTGCTCACCCCCAATCCTGATTTGCATGGTCTCCTCACCCCCCCTATTATGATATGCATGGTCCCCTCACCCCCCAACCCTGATGTGCATGGTCCCCTCACCCCCAATCCTGATGTGCATGGTCCTCCCACCCCACCAATCCTGATGTGCATGGTCCCCTCACCCCCCCAACCCTGATGTGCATGGTCCCCTCACCCCCCAACCCTGATGTGCATGGTCCCCTCACCCCTCCAACCCTGATGTGCATGGTCCCCTCACCCCCCAACCCTTATGTGCATGGTCCCCTCACCCCCCCAACCCTGATGTGCATGGTCCCCTCACCCCCCAACCCTGATGTGCATGGTCCCCTCACCCCCCAATCCTGATGTGCATGGTCCCCTCATGCCCCCCCTATCCTGATGTGCATGGTCCCTCATGCCCCCCCATCCTGATGTGCATGGTCCCCTCATCCCCCAATCCTGATTTGCATGGTCCCCTCACCTCCAATCATGATGTGCATGGTCCCCTCACGCCCCCCCTATCCTGATGTGCATGGTCCTCTCACCCCCCAATCCTGATGTGCATGGTCCCCTCACCCCCCAATCCTGATGTACATGGTCCCCTCACCCCTCAATCCTGATGTGCAAGGTCCCCTCACGCCCCTCTATCCTGATGGGCATGGTCCCTCACCCCCCAATCCTGATGTGCATGGTCCCCTCACCCCCCAATCCTGATGTGCATGGTCCCCTCACAACCCCCTATCCTGATGTGCATGGTCCCCTCACCCCCCCTATCCTGATGTGCATGGTCCCCTCACCCCCTATCCTGATGTGCATGGTCCGCTCACCCCCAATTCTGATGTGCATGGTCCCCTCACCCCCCAACCCTGATGTGCATGGTCCCCTCACCCCCAATCCTGATGTGCATGGTCCCTCACCCCCCAATCCTGATGTGCATGGTCCCCTCACCCCCAATCCTGATGTGCATGGTCTGCACACCCCCCAATCCTGATTTGCATGGTCCCCTCACCCCCCTATCCTGATATGCATGGTCCCCTCACCCCCCAAACCCTGATGTGCATGGTCCGCTCACCCCCAATCCTGATGTGCATGGTCCGCTCACCCCCCAATCCTGATGTGCATGGTCCCCTCACCCCCCAATCCTGATGTGCATGGTCCCCTCACCCCCCCAATTCTGATGTGCATGGTCCCCTCATGCCCCCCTATCCTGATGTGCATGGTCACCTCACCCCCCAATCCTGATGTGCATGGACCTCTCACCCCCCAATCCTGATGTGCATGGTCCCCTCACGCCCCCCCTATCCTGATGTGCATGGTCCCCTCACCCCCAATCCTGATTGCATGGTCCCCTCACCCCCCAATCCTGATGTGCATGGTCCCTCACGCCCCCCCTATCCTGATGTGCATGGTCCCTCACCCCCAATCCTGATGTACATTGTCCCCTCACCCCTCAATCCTGATGTGCAAGGTCCCCTCACGCCCTCCTATCCTGATGGGCATGGACCCCTCACCCCCCAATCCTGATGTGCATGGTCCCCTCACCCCCAATCTGATGTGCATGGTCCCTCACAACCCCCCTATCCTGATGTGCATGGTCCCCTCACCCCCCCTATCCTGATGTGCATGGTCCCCTCACCCCCTATCCTGATGTGCATGGTCCGCTCACTCTCCAATCCTGATGTGCATGGTCCCCTCACCCCCAACCCTGATGTGCATGGTCCCCTCACCCCCCAACCCTGATGTGCATGGTCCCCTCACCCCCAACCCTGATGTGCATGGTCCGCTCACCCCCCCAACCCTGATGTGCATGGTCCCCTGTGGATGATATTGCAAGCTTCATGTCTTGTGCTGTTGCTAGAACTACCCCTCCCTCCTTTTCTCTGCAGCTCACGCTTCCCTTCCCCCCCTGTCAACCTGCAGTCAAGCTCAGTGTAACTTGAGCTGCCAGTGCTGGAAGTTTTCCCGCTTCACCGCAGGAGTCCTGCATTGTCCGAACACGTGCTTTCTTCCTATAGCAGCCATGTTGGAGTATTCATTCTCTTTTGGTTAATAACACGGTGGGAGCATTCGCTAGAAACACGAAAGTTACTGTGTTGAACCATGCGCCGATGGGCATCGTTCCCGTGGTACTGGTAAACCCGTAACCCCAACAGAACCCGAGAAATGGAATTCTCGGGTGCCCCATGAACTAGCCCACCCAAGTGTGGGCTCATTGGAACCGTCATTTCAAAGCAAGACCATTGATAGGTCTGCCATTATTCTACTAGGTTCACAGAACGAGTTATGAACCTTATGATATCGCAGAGCTCAAACCATAGCTTGTAGCCAGGGGAGGTGGCTAGAGGACCAGCCCTTTTTGTGAGGTCAGAAGCTGACATGCATAAGTCTTACAGTGAAGTTGCTTACCAGATTGCTTTCTGCTGGGACGTGCTGAGTAAGAGATCTCCCAATGAACTATGACGTGTGGCTCCTTCCCCCAGCCTGGCTTGTCTTGCCTGTAACTATCATGTGAGTTATCTTTCATTCTTAATCCCATTTTATTTTATAACTGCATCTGTACATAACGATATTGTCTCAGTTTGTTACATCTTTTTATATTATATAAGCACTGCCTGATTTTAAGGAATAAACCTATAAATTTATTAGTTTGTTTCTCCTGCTCTATAAACGAATTTGCACGTGCCTGAGGTAACTACGCTACTGTTTTGGGGTTGCTACGGACCCTCTTGATAAATTGTTCATCAAAAGCCGTAGCTGGTGGCAGCTAAAAGGAAGGGGTGTAAAGTGTTAATCTATTGGGTGACGCTGGCAGTGACGGAGCGGGGTTTATAAGGGTACTGCCTGGCTGCAGCCAGGAGTAATTATAATTCCCTCACTGCAGCGTGCCCAATAGCCAGCACACATCCAAGTGACCCGTCTGGCGACCAATTATCCTAGGTGCAGTTCCCTGACTGACCTGAGGGTAAGGGGGGCGCCAGAGAGCTGCAAGTTCCTAAGTGGAAGTGGGATAGTTATAAATCCCTGCAGTTTACTGGGTCGGACGGCAGCAGCCGTCGTGTGTGTGCACGTTCCATCACATGTGGTGGCAGCGGTGGGATCACACAAGCCGTTGACCCCCGGGCTACCGTGTGGCGGACCGCGGCAAGAGCATTAGTGATCTGGTTTGAGCAATCATTCCATTCACTAAAAAACTTGCACGGTTCTTCAGCGACCCTGCATCGAAAGTTTTGGAGAACAGACTCAGTGTTTATTAGTCCTGAGACAATTGTGTGTACTTGCGGTTACCCCCCCCTTCTCTTGTTTTTCTATCCTATCTTTTATTTGGCAACCATGGCTACGAGGGGATACGACTGGTATAATCGGAATAGCAAGGAAGCTCTTCTTGCCATGTGCGAGTGGAGGAAGATTGTCCCCATGGCCCAACCAAGGCCGAAGTGATCCAGGCCCTGATGGCACGGGACCATGCTCAGGGCGAGGAGGGCGCAGGAGCCGGCCCAAGCCAAGTTGGGGCCGCAGGAGCAGAGGCCCGACCCCTGACTGCTTACACCCAGGGCGGGATGGACCCTTACCTGCAGGCGGCCCTGGAGGCACTCCCAACCGACGACCGTGATGGGCGCCTGGAGCTGATCCAGCGATACCAGCAGGAGGCCAAAGAACAGCGAGAGGCTGAGATAGCCGAGCGCCAAGCCCAGCGAGAGGCCGAGAGAGCCCAGCGAGAGGCCGATAGAGCCGAGCGGGAGGCTGAGAGAGCCCGAGCCGAGCGGGAAGCCCAAGCGCAGAGAGCCCATGAGCTGGAGATGGTTCAGCGAGGGGCAATGCCCTCCACAGCCCAGAGCAGTGTGCCCAGCAGCGCTCAGAGTCCCAAGCCCCGGCCGGAGCACTTTCCCGTGCTGGAAAGGGACGGAGACTTGGACACTTTTCTGCGGGCCTTTGAGAAAGTCTGCAGACAGTACCGGCTGCCTGCCGACCAATGGGCCAGGTACTTGACCCCCGGGCTGAAGGGCAAAGCTTTGGAGGCGTTCGCTTCCCTCGCGCCAGATCAAGACAGTGACTATGAGGCCATCAAGCAGGCCCTGATTGCCAAGTACCAGCTAACCCCTGAGGTATACCGAAAGAAGTTCCGGAACCTCCAACGTGGCCCACACGACAGTTACAGCGATGTGGTGCAAGGACTCCGGAACCACTTTGACCAGTGGATCTATGGACTGTCAGTTGACACCTATGAGGAGCTGAAAGACCTGATGATCAAAGACCAGTTCCTGCATCTGTGCCCAGCTGAGGTCCGACAGTTCATCCTGGACCGAGAACCAGAGGACGCGGTCACAACAGCCCGGATCGCCGACAGCTATGAGGCCAACCGGAAACCCGAGGTGCGGAAGTCCGTCGCCACCCGCTGGGGAGGGGGTAAGCCTGCAACCAACCCCAGTGCCCCTGCCAGTCGTCCCTCTGGAGGCACTATCCCCTTTGCCAGCGCCAGGCCTACATCAGACCCCCGCCAGTGTTTCTCCTGTAAAAGGACTGGTCACATCAGCGCCACCTGTCCGGAGAGGCAGAAGAACCCCCCAGCCAAGGCCTTCGGGCCCAACGCCTCTGTTCTTTTGGTGGGTGGTGTGGTGGGGAGGGTTGATGACAACGTGCAGCCCGTCCGCGTGGGGGCCCGTCTTGCTACAGGCCTCAAGGACACCGGGGCTGAGCGAACCCTCATCCGACCCGAACTGGCGGCCCCTGAAGAGTTGATTCCGGGGAAAACCCTAACTGTCACAGGGATTGGGGGCGTCCACTACCCCTTGCCGATAGCCCGAGTTTTCATTGACTGGGGTACCGGGAGCGGGGTGAAGGAAGTGGGGGTGTCCGAAAACCTGCCCACTGATGTTTTATTGGGGACTGATCTGGGGAGGATGGTGGCGTACTATGTCCCTGACACCCCTTCCCAATCTGATGATAAGGTTAACGTTAACCATGATGTTGATGTTGATGATGATGGGAAACTGATTGTGTTACCTGCTAATGCTTTGCGAAGTGAGGATGCAACTGATAACCTTTCTTTCCCTAGGACTGATGTTGATAATGATGTATCTGTGCCATCTGAATCTGTTAACCCTTCTCCGAAGTGGTAGATGTGTCCACAGGTACAGGAGCGTTCAGTCCCGTCGCTCTGCGGAGTGAGACGGCTGAGGAATCCCTAGCAGGAGCAAGCGACAGTGCTCACGGAAATGGGGAGGTGCATGGGAACCGGGAGGAAGGTGACGCCATGACACTGACCAGTGCCACCGAGGAAGGTAACTGGCCCATAAGTAGCACGGCTCCTGAAGTGTTGGGGGTGGATGGGGAGGTAGAGCCCATAGCAGCGCAGGCTGATGGGTCTATAGAAATCCCCGGGGAGACTGCATATGTAGCTGCTGTCACCCGCAGTCAGAGTGCCCGGATCGCAGGTAGCGCCCTGCCATCTGGACCCTCCTCCGCTACAGGAGAGACTGAACCAGAAGTGGACCCAGAGCCGGTCCCAGAGGGTCCCAGTGAGGAAGGAACCCTGACGTCACTTCTGGCTGCCTCCAGCCAGGAGTTCCAGGCCGCTCTGCACTCAGATGCGAGCCTGGAGAACTTGAGACACCTCGCCGAGACGCCCACCTCCGTGACTGATAAGGAGAGGGTGTTCTGGGAACGAGGAAGGTTGTACCGGAAGACCGTACCCGGAGATTCCCAAAAGGAGTGGTTGAGGGGGAAACAGCTGGTCGTCCCGCACCAGTTCCGAGGTGAGTTGTTGGGATTGCCCATGAGATTCCACTTGCTGGACACTTGGGGATTAGCAAAACTAAGGCACGGCTGTCTCAACACTTCTATTGGCCCAAGATGGGGACAGATGTGACTAACTACTGCCGCTCCTGTATCACCTGTCAAAGAGTGGGGAAGGCGGGGCCTGCTCTTAAGGCTCCCCTGATCTCATTGCCAGTGATAGAGGAGCCTTTCCAGAGGATCGCGGTGGACATTGTGGGCCCGCTGGCCGTCCCCAGCAGCTCTGGAAAGCAATACATCCTGACTGTGGTAGACTACGCTACCCGGTACCCGGAGGCGGTAGCTCTGTCCTCAACTAGGGCAGATAAGGTGGCAGATGCACTGGTGACCATCTTTTCACGGGTAGGATTTCCCAGGGAGATGCTTACCGATCAAGGGACCCAATTTATGTCTCGCCTAATGAAGGCTCTCTGCAGCAAAATGCAGGTGACGCGTATGGTATCGAGTGCGTATCACCCACAGACCAATGGTTTGTGTGAGCGCTTTAACGGTACCCTCAAACAGATGCTCCGCATGCTGGTTGAGACCCAGGGACGCGATTGGGAGCGGTACCTCCCACACCTGCTATTTGCCTACAGAGAAGTCCCGCAGGCCTCGACGGGGTTCTCCCCCTTCGAGCTCCTGTATGGTAGGCGAGTCCGGGGACCCCTTGGGTTGATAAGAGAATCCTGGGAAGATGAGCCAAACCCCACGGAAGTGTCCATCGTGGATTATGTCATGCGCTTCCGCGACAAGATGCAGACCTTGACGCAGTTGGTGCATGACAACATGACGCAGGCTCAGGCTGACCAGAAGCACTGGTACGACCAGAACGCCCGGGAGCGGACCTACCAGGTGGGTCAAAAGGTGTGGGTGCTGGTCCCCGTACCAAAGGATAAGCTTCAAGCAGCCTGGGAAGGCCCGTACGTCGTGCACCAACAGCTCAACCCAGCCACCTACGTGGTCACGCTTGACCACACTCGGGGTAGGCGCAAGGCCTTTCACGTCAACATGATGAAGGCCCATCACGAACGTGAAGCCTGCGTCCTACCGGTCTGCAATCTGCCCGAGGACGGGGAAGAGGATCCCCTCCTAGACATGCTGGCCCAAGCTAATGGCAATGGGTCCATTGAGGACATGGAGGTAAATGCCTCGCTAACCGCCTCCCAGCGGTTGCAGTTGCTGACCACTCTGGAATCCTTTCGGGCCGTGTTCACTAACCGACCCGGAAGGACCAAGTTGGCAGTCCACGAGGTGGACACCGGGAATCACGCCCCGTTACGGCGGACACCTTATCGGATCTCTGAGGAAGTGCAGCAGATATGCGCCAGGAGATCCATGAGATGTTGCAGCTGGGGGTGATCCGGCAGTCCAAAAGCGCGTGGGCCTCACCTGTAGTTCTCGTGCCAAAAAAGGATCGGACCACCCGGTTCTGCGTGGACTACAGGGGGCTCAACGCCATCACTACCTCTGATGCGCACCCAATGCCACGCATCGAGGATCTGCTGGAGCGGTTGGCGAATGCCAAGTACATATCCATCATGGATCTGAGCCGGGGATACTGGCAGATTCCCCTGAGCCCTGCGGCGCAGGAGAAATCTGCCTTTATCACCCCTTTTGGACTGTACGAGTCCACAGTCATGCCTTTCGGCATGAAGAATGCCCCTGCCACTTTTCAGCGGATGGTCAACCACCTGCTTCAGGGACTGGAGGAGTACGCTGTGGCGTACCTGGATGACATTGCCGTCTTCAGTTCCACCTGGGAGGAACACCTTCAGCATCTCCAGGAGGTGCTCAAGCGTATTCACCAGGCAGGTCTGACCATCAAGCCGGGAAAATGCCAGATGGGCATGAGGGAGGTCCACTACCTGGGGCACCGGGTAGGCGGGGGTTCCATGAGTCCAGAGCCCGAGAAAGTGGACGCGATCGTGTCCTGGCCCACCCCCAGGACCAAAAAGCAGGTGAAGTCCTTCCTGGGCACTGCAGGGTACTATAGGCGTTTCGTACCGAACTATAGCGCCATTGCAAAACCCTTGACGGACCTCACCAAGGGCGGTCTACCCCAAACAGTCAACTGGACAGATGGCTGTGAGGCGGCATTCCGATCTTTGAAAACAGCCCTGTGCAGCTCTCCAGTGTTGAGAGCCGTCGACAGCAGTCGGCCCTTCCTGGTACAGACTGATGCCAGTGAATTTGGCCTCGGTGCTGTACTCAGCCAGGTTGATTCGGGGGACCAGGAGCACCCCGTGTTGTACCTGAGCCGGAAACTTCTGCCAAGGGAAGTGGCATACTCCACCATCGAGAAGGAGTGCCTGGCCATGGTCTGGGCACTGCAACGTTTGCAGCCCTACCTGTACGGGCGCACCTTCAAGGTGGTCACCGACCACAACCCTCTGAGCTGGCTGCACACAGTGTCCGGAACCAATGGCAGGTTGCTACGCTGGAGCCTTGCCCTGCAGCAGTATGATTTTGCCGTACAACACAAGAAAGGCAGTGATCATGGGAATGCTGATGGGTTATCACGCCGTGGCGAACCCGCTGAGGTGCGCATGTCGGATTACCGACAGGTCATGCCTCCGTAGCGCCCTCTAAGGGGGGAGTGTGATGATATTGCAAGCTTCATGTCTTGTGCTGTTGCTAGAACTACCCCTCCCTCCTTTTCTCTGCAGCTCACGCTTCCCTTCCCCCCCTGTCAACCTGCAGTCAAGCTCAGTGTAACTTGAGCTGCCAGTGCTGGAAGTTTTCCCGCTTCACCGCAGGGGTCCTGCATTGTCCGAACACGTGCTTTCTTCCTATAGCAGCCATGTTGGAGTATTCATTCTCTTTTGGTTAATAACACGGTGGGAGCATTCGCTAGAAACACGAAAGTTACTGTGTTGAACCATGCGCCGATGGGCATCGTTCCCGTGGTACTGGTAAACCCGTAACCCCAACAGAACCCGAGAAATGGAATTCTCGGGTGCCCCATGAACTAGCCCACCCAAGTGTGGGCTCATTGGAACCGTCATTTCAAAGCAAGACCATTGATAGGTCTGCCATTATTCTACTAGGTTCACAGAACGAGTTATGAACCTTATGATATCGCAGAGCTCAAACCATAGCTTGTAGCCAGGGGAGGTGGCTAGAGGACCAGCCCTTTTTGTGAGGTCAGAAGCTGACATGCATAAGTCTTACAGTGAAGTTGCTTACCAGATTGCTTTCTGCTGGGACGTGCTGAGTAAGAGATCTCCCAATGAACTATGACGTGTGGCTCCTTCCCCCAGCCTGGCTTGTCTTGCCTGTAACTATCATGTGAGTTATCTTTCATTCTTAATCCCATTTTATTTTATAACTGCATCTGTACATAACGATATTGTCTCAGTTTGTTACATCTTTTTATATTATATAAGCACTGCCTGATTTTAAGGAATAAACCTATAAATTTATTAGTTTGTTTCTCCTGCTCTATAAACGAATTTGCACGTGCCTGAGGTAACTACGCTACTGTTTTGGGGTTGCTACGGACCCTCTTGATAAATTGTTCATCAAAAGCCGTAGCTGGTGGCAGCTAAAAGAAGGGGTGTAAAGTGTTAATCTATTGGGTGACGCTGGCAGTGACGGAGCGGGGTTTATAAGGGTACTGCCTGGCTGCAGCCAGGAGTAATTATAATTCCCTCACTGCAGCGTGCCCAATAGCCAGCACACATCCAAGTGACCCGTCTGGCGACCAATTATCCTAGGTGCAGTTCCCTGACTGACCTGAGGGTAAGGGGGGCGCCAGAGAGCTGCAAGTTCCTAAGTGGAAGTGGGATAGTTATAAATCCCTGCAGTTTACTGGGTCGGACGGCAGCAGCCGTCGTGTGTGTGCACGTTCCATCACATGTGGTGGCAGCGGTGGGATCACAAGCCGTGACCCCCGGGCTACCGTGTGGCGGACCGCGGCACCGTTCATCACATCCCCTCACCACCCAACCCTGATGTGCATGGTCCCCTCACCCCCCAACCCTGATGTGCATGTTCCCCTCACACCCCAATCCTGATGTGCATTCTCCCTCACCCCCAACCCTGATGTGCATGGTCCCCTCACCCCAAATCCTCGTGTGCATGGTCCCCCCACCCCCCGAATCCTGATGTGCATGGTCCCCTTACCCCCCCAATCCTGATGTGCATGGTCCCCTCTCCCCCCAATCCTGATGAGTATGGTCCGCTCACCCCCAATCTTGATGTGCATGGTCTGCTCACCCCCAATCCTGATTTGCATGGTCTCCTCACCCCCCCTATTATGATATGCATGGTCCCCTCACCCCCCCAACCCTGATGTGCATGGTCCCCTCACCCCCCAATCCTGATGTGCATGGTCCTCCCACCCCACCAATCCTGATGTGCATGGTCCCCTCACCCCCCCAACCCTGATGTGCATGGTCCCCTCACCCCTCCAACCCTGATGTGCATGGTCCCCTCACCCCCCAACCCTGATGTGCATGGTCCCCTCACCCCCCAATCCTGATGTGCATGGTTCTCCCACCCCACCAATCCTGATGTGCATGGTCCCCTCACCCCCCCAACCCTGATGTGCATGGTCCCCTCACCCCTCCAACCCTGATGTGCATGGTCCCCTCACCCCCCAACCCTGATGTGCATGGTCCCCTCACCCCCCCCAACCCTGATGTGCATGGTCCCCTCACCAAACCAACTCTGATGTGCATGGTCCCCTCACCCCCCCAACCCTGATGTGCATGGTCCCCTCACCCCCCCAACCATGATGTGCATGGTCCCCTCACCCCCCAACCCTGATGTGCATGGTCCCCTCACCCCCCAATCCTGATGTGCATGGTCCCCTCACCCCCCAACCCTGATGTGCATGGTCCCCTCACACCCCAATCCTGATGTGCATGGTCCCCTCACACCCAATCCTGATGTGCATGGTCCGCTCACCCCCAATCCTGATGTGCATGGTCTGCTCACCCCCCAATCCTGATTTGCATGGACCCCTCACCCCCCCTATCCTGATATGCATGGTCCCCTCACCCCCCAAACCCTGATGTGCATGGTCCGCTCACCCCCCAATCCTGATGTGCATGGTCCGCTCACCTCCCAATCCTAATGTGCATGGTCCCCTCACCCCCCAATCCTGATGTGCATGTTCCCCTCACCCCCCAATCCTGATGTGCATGGTCACCACACGCCCCCCCTATTCTGATGTGCATGGTCCCCTCACCCCCCAATCCTGATGTTCAATGTCCCCTCACCCCCCAATCCTGATGTGCATGGTCCCCTCACGCCCCCCTATCCTGATGTGCATGGTCCTCTCACCCCCAATCCTGATGTGCATGGTCCCCTCACCCCCCAATCCTGATGTGCATGGTCCCCTCACCCCCCAATCCTGATGTGCATGGTCCCCTCACGCCCCCCCTATCCTGATGGGCATGGTCCCCTCACCCCCCAATCCTGATGTGCATGGTCCCCTCACAACCCCCCTATCCTGATGTGCATGGTCCCCTCACCCCCCTATCCTGATGTGCATGGTCCCGTCACCCCCTATCCTGATGTGCATGGTCCGCTCACCCCCAATCCTGATGTGCATGGTCCCCTCACCCCCCAACCCTGATGTGCATGGTCCCCTCACCCCCCAACCCTGATGTGCATGGTCCGCTCACCCCCCAATCCTGATGTGTATGGTCCCCTGGCAAGCATTTTTAAATATATATGGTCTCCCATGCTGGTATGTGCTGCCCCCCTCCTATCCTGGTATGCATGGCACCCCTCATCCCTATCCTGGTATGCATGGTACCCCTCATCCCTATGCTGGTATGTATGGTCCCCTCACCCCCACCCAAATCTGGTATGCATGGCACCCTATTCCTCATCCTGGTATGCATGGACCCCTCATCACCCAATCCTGGTATGCATGGTAGCCCCTCATCCCTATCCTGGTATGCATGGTACCTGCTCATCCATATCCTGGTATTCATGGTTCCCTCACCCCCCAATCCTGGTATGCAAGGTCCCCTCACCTCCCCAATCCCGGTATGCACGGTCCCCTCACCCACCAATCCTGGTATGCAAGGTCACCTCCCACCCAATCCTGGAATGCATGGTCCCCTCACCCCCCAATTCTGGTATGATTGGTCCCCTCACCCCCAATTCTGGTATGAATGGTCCCCTCACCCCCCAATCCTGGTATGAATGGTCCCCTCATTGCCCAATCCTGATGTGCATGGTCCGCTCACCCCCCAATCGTGATGTGCATCGTCCCCTCACCCCCCAATCCTGATGTGCATGGTCCCCTCACCCCCCAATCCTGATGTGCATGGTCCCCTCACCCCCCCAATCCCGATGTGCATGGTCCTCTCACCCCCCAACCCTGATGTGCATGGTCCTCTCACCCCCCAACCCTGATGTGAATGGTCCGCTCACCCCCCAACCCTGATGTGCATGGTCCGCTCATCCCCAATCCTGATGTGCATGGTCCCCTCACCCCCAATCCTGATGTGCATGGTCCCCTCACACCCCCAATCCTGATGTGCATGGTCCCCTCAACTCCCAACCCTGATGTGCATGGTCCCCTCACCCCCCAACCCTGATGTGCATGGTCCCCTCACCCCCCAACCCTGATGTGAATGGTCCCCTCACCCCCCAACCCTGATGTGCATGGGGCCCCGCCGCCCCCAATCCTGATGTGCATAGTCCCCCCCCCGCAACCCCGATGTGCATGGTCCGCTCACTCTCCAATCCTGATGTTGCATGGTCCCCTCACCCCCAAAAACCCTGATGTGCATGGTCCCCCTTTACCCCCCCCAACCCTATGTGATGGTCCCCCCACCCCCCAACCCGAGTGCTGTCCCTCACCCCCCCAACCCATGTGCATGGGCCCCCCACCCCCCAACCCCGATGTGCAGGTCCCCCTCACCCCCAAACCCCGATGTGCATGGTCCCCTCACACCCCAATCCTGAGTGCATTTTCCCCCCCACCCCCCAACCCTGATTGCATGGTCCCCTCACCCCAAATCCCGTTCATGGGCCCCCCACCGCCCGAATCCTGATGTGATGGTCCCCCAACCCCCCCAATCCTGATGTGCATGGTCCCCCCCCCCCCAATCCCGATGAATGGTCCCTCACCCCCCAAACTTATGTGCATGGGGCGCTCAAACCCCCCTCCTGATTGCATGGGCCCTACCCCCCAATTTGAAAAGCATGGGGCCCCCCCACCCCCCAACCCCGAGTGCATGGCCCCCCCACCCCCCCCAAACCGATGTGCATGGTCCTCCACCCACCAACCTGAGTGCAGGTCCCCCACCCCCCCCCAACCCGATGTGATGGTCCCTCACCCCCCCAACCCTATGTGCATGGTCCCCCCCACCCCCCCAACCCCAGTGCATGGTCCCCTCACCCCCCAAACCCCGATTTTCATG
>JARQOD010000006.1:230420451-230544269 GCA_033576555.1 Oophaga sylvatica | reverse complement strand
TTTTTTTTGTGGGGTTGCTATTTCACACTTGCATTTTTTACGATGCTTTCGAGGCCAAGAGCCAAAAAAAAAGAATGCAAACTTTTATAAACGCAAAAAATATTTATGCAAAACTGGCATTTCAAAAAAAAAAACCAGCATTTGCTGCTTTTCTGCGTTTTTGCATGTTTTGGGTTGTTTGGCGCATGCTTGTTATTTCAATTTCTATCTCTCTGTCTCCATCACTCTCCTACACTCGGCCCATCATCTCTGCCCCAATTTGGGGCCCCATCACTCTGCCTCCTTATCTCTGCCCCTCATCTGTCTCCATCATCTCGGCCCCCATATCCGGCTCCATCATCCGGCTCTACTCTCTGGCTCCATCTCCCCCCTCATCTGGGGCTCCAATTCTGCCTCCATTTCTCTGCCTCCATTCTGTCTCCACATCTCGGCCCCCATCACTCTGCTCCATCACTCTGTCTCCATCATTTGGGGCTCTATAACTCGTCCAATCATCTCTTTTTTTTTTTTTTTCCCCGGAAAAAAAATTGCAACAGTAGCGTCTAGCGCTTCTTCACACGGGGAAAATGCGCGCGCACAAAGCACAAAAACGCGTGCAAGCGCAAACCCCCGCGCCCGCTTTTTAAAAAGGGGAACTTGCGCATGCTCCGAAGCAAAAGAGCGTGCAAAAAAAAACGAAGTACCTTTTATCTACCTATATCAAGCCCCCGCGGGGGATGGGACCGACGTGAAGGGCGGCGGAAGGGAACCCCAGTCTGGGGGGTTTACAGCTAGGGGGAATAGGCAGTAACGGGTTAGTAAAGGTTATTTGCTGAATTGTATATTTTATTTCAGCACCCCCCTTCACCACGCGCGGCCCCCCTCCCCCTCCATCTCTTCCCGGCTACCCCTCCACCTCCATCTCCGGTACCCCTCCCCCCCCCCCCTCCTTACCCACCTCTCCATCCCTTAAACCCCCTTTCCCCCCGGACAACCCCCCCCACGTGGGGGGCAAGCACCTCACCTTCCATTCCCCTTTCTCCACCCCCGTCACCGGAGGGGGGGCCCCCCCCTTCGGGAAATTTTAAGCACATGATATAACGTCAGACATGTTTAGAACTTTTAAGGTTTATGTGTGTAATGGCGTTGTAATAAAAAAAATTTTTTTTTGGGTTTTCCCCCACCCCGGGGGACCAACGGGGTTTGGGTGGGCGGTCAGGGGGGCGTCTGACAAAACCAAAAATGTTAATTAAAAATAACATGTACATTTTTAGTTCAAAAAAATTCACTATAACTGTTACCTTTCCTCCACGAAACCCCCACCCCCCGGACCTGTTGGGTCCCACGCCGGGGTGATGGCGAAAAGGCGCACGTGGAGCGATAAAAATGCGGGGGGCAGAGCGAAAAATGCATGGGCCTGCATCAAAGGATGATGCGGGGAGGGCAGCGGCTGGCACCGGGGCCCCCAGTTTTTTTTTTTTTTTTTAAATTTTTTTTTTTTTTTTTTAAAATAGTTTATATTTTTTTTTTTTTTTTTTATGTTTTTTTTTTTTTTTTTTTTTATCTTTTTTTTAAAAAAAAAAATATTAAACTAAATATATATTTAAATTTTTTATTTTTTACCAGCGTGGTGTTTTTTTTTATATAAGTTTTGCGAGTGTGACCACCCCTTAAAAAAAAAAAAGTTAATTTTGATATTTTTTTCATTCTTTTTTTTTCCATGAGGAACCCTATGAAGCGGGGGACCCCCCTGACCCCATGGGAAAAGTAATGAAAAAAAAATAAAAATTTTTTAAAATTTTTCATCACATAAAAAAGCCCCCAATTCATTGATAAAAATTTTTTTTTTTAAAAAAAATTAAAAGTAAAAATATAAAAAAACCAAAAAAAATTTTTGTAAAAAAATTTTAAAAAAAACAACTGCTGGAAAGGATCGTTGCCATTACCCCCCTGCCTTAGGTGAAAAAAAAAAGGGGAGCACCCGTTTGGGTTTATCCCAACTGGTTTGCCGGTTTTTCGGCCATGGGTAGTCGGGTATGGGTCTTGGCATGAGACATATTGTTTCCAGGTTTTTTAAAAACGCTTGATTTATCCCTCTAACATCACTCTCAGCATAAGCCGCTGAACTGGATCCAGATAGGCACCCCCTTTATTGCAAAATTTGCAAACCAGTTATTTTTTTCTTTTTTGCTGTAAAAATTTTTTAGCTTTCCAAAATTCAGGAGTAGCCCCAGGGGGACCAGGGGGGCCTTTTCCTTTTCGTTTCCCAAAAAATGAAAGCCCCTCCGCCAGATGAGGGGTCGACTACTATTTTTTCTATGTGACCCGGGATCTTTCTTCTTCAGTCGAGGTGTGGAGACAGCCTTTCTGGTCCTGCTAAAAAAAACAAATGAAACACAAAGAAAAGACATTAATCTTACACTATAACCCCCAAAAACAAAAAATGTGAAAACGCCTTTAAAAAACAAAGAAATTTATTTTTACACTATAACACCCAAAAACAGAAAATGGAAAACTACACTTGAAATAAAAAACCCAACCTTTTAGTAGAAAATTATCAGTCAAAGGAAATCTCCCCTTTTTTTTCTACATTTACAATAATTTTTTTTTAAAAAATTTTAAGTCCCTTTGGGTACATTAAATGTGTTTAATAAAAAGGTATTACAGTATGACAGGGGTTCCGGGGATCCCCGGGGCAGATCCGAAATGGATGCCCCCTTTTCTGGGTATTCCTGGTCCTTTTAAAAACAACAATAAAGTCCCCCAGTTTGGGGACAAAAACTTCTTCGGCCCCCGCCCCAAAATTTTTAATTTTAAAAACTTTATTGAGCTCTCTTTTATAAACCGGGGGGGGCCCTGAACCGTTTTTAACCTTTTACTCATCGCCTTTTTTATAGGGTAAGGCTCCTGCAGGCCCCCGCCATTTTTTGGGAGGCGTCCTTCTTTTTAACCGGGGTTTCATAATCTGCAACTTAATTTTTCCGGGGGCAGGGGGATGTCGGGACAGCCAAAAACACGAAAAAAAAATCCTGCTTATCCCATCTGAAAAATAAAAAAATGATTAGTGAGAAAGCAAAGGGGGTTAAATAAATTGCTTACAATTACAACAAGAACACAGCAGGATAAAAAAGGGGGGTTGTGGGCGACGCAGGAGTAAAAAGATGGGGATCAAAAAAGGTGGGGTGCCTAACAAACAATAAAAAACAGATGGACAACAATGGTTAACAACACAGAATCAAAAGGGGATCGGTAAATTTAAAAAGACAAAAAAAAAATTAAATGTGACAAAAAAAATTACCTCCTTTTTACAAAAACTTGTGTGTTTCTGAAAAAAGAAATAGGGAAACTAGGGACAACTGGATCGAGAGGAACTCCCAGACATCCAAAACCCCCAAGTAGAAAGTAAAAACCCCAAAATGGGTAAACCAGCAGTGCTACCAAACTAGCGGACCACTGGTTAAAAAAAAAAAAAACCCCCTTTTTGCTCGAAGCAATGGAGAGGGGTGCTAACTTGTCTTTTTTTTACGGGGGCATCCAATCACAAAGGGGAGAGTTTTTAAAAATATCTATACACACAATGCCACCCAACTGTGCGAGGGGCTGAAAAAAAGGGCGCTCAGTCCCCCATCGGGTCGTGACTTTAAAGACATGCAGGGGGGACACCCCAAAACGACCGCCAAAGTCGTTAAAAAGATCGAAACCCCTGAGCCCCCTAATGAATCGTAAGATGGCAGTACTAGCGACCTTAAAAGATCACAAAAACGAAGCGTGTTATCGGCGTTAGCGGGAATTTTTTGTGTGGCGTACCTTTTTCCTCTGTCCACTTTTTCCAGGGGGAAAGGGGGAACAAGAAAAAAACGAAAACGGTGGACAAGGGACTGAGTTTTCTATTTGGGGGAACCCGACCGTCCGGGGACGGGATGGGGGAGCCTTTGTTTGATATACCAGCGGGGGGGAAGAAAAATTTTATTTTTTTACCAAAAAACTAATCACTGAATGGACTCCCTCTTTCCCCACGTCGGTTCCGGTAAATCACGGGGTTTTTCCCCGGGTAGCCCCCCTTTAACCAGTAGACCCCAATTAATTTCAGCCCCTGCCTTTCTCTTTGAAAATGACTTTGGGATCCAATGTTGTTTTTTGGGGGTTTTTCTTGGGGTCTGTGTGTTTGATTGTTTATTTGGTTGCGTACAAACTTGGAAGCGACAGTGGAATGATTTTGAAACCTTTGGGGCCCCTTGTCAAGGACGCAATTGGGGGGAAGAGTCTTGGGGGCAAACTGTTTGGTGCAAGAGAACTCTTTTGAGGAGATATAAAAAGGGGGGCCAAAATGCAAGGAAGGATTTCTGCTAAAGATTTATTGTGCGCAAGAAAGGAAACAAGCTTTGAACATTGACAAAGTTTTGTGAAAAACGGCTTGAGTGAAAAGGGAAAAGAACAGGAAAAGGGGAAAAGGTTTTTATACTCACATCAGGGGGTTAGAGACAAAGGACTGTTAAAAAGTAAAAAGTGGATGAGTGCTTGTGATTATTAAGGGGAAAACTGAAAATTGGGAGACGACTTTACAGACTGACAAAAACAGGGGGACTGTTTTTTCCCTCCCGTTTCCCCACGTTACCCCACCCCATATCAACCCCCACAGACTTCCCATAGCCAAAAAGTTGGTCTGCCCCCTTTGGACAGCAAAATCCCCCCACGGTAGATGTCTGTGTATGTTGCGGGGACCAACCTCCCCGGGAATCTTTTCCAATGAAGACAGAAAAGGACGGTACCCCCCCGCGAGGAGGAGTGGGGGGGGAGTGTCAAGGGCCCCCCGACAGCAGTGTTAAAACAGACCATGGACCCCTTGACATTTTGGGTCTAATAACCAAAACCCCCCACCCCCTTACTCACCCAAGGGGGTTTGCTAGAAAATTTTTTTTTTTCTCAAAGCAGGGTATGTATAAAGCAAAAAGACAGGTCTGGGACTTATAAAGGAAATTGGCAGATGAAGCCCCATAGTTAGACGATAGTGAGACATACAAGTTTTTTTGTGGAGAACCCTGGATCAGAGGCCCAAGACGCGCAGCAGGGGGGTTTGTTTACGAAGCGTTGAAAAAAAAATGTAAAATTCAAGCGAAAAGGAAGTTACACTAAAACAGAGTAAGGAAAAAAAGGGAAAAGCCAAAAGTTATTTCGGCTCAAGAAAAACTTGGGGGGGAAAAGGTTTTGTCCCGAAAACAAGACTAGTGAAAGACACGGCAAGTGCTTATAGAATGGTTAAAAAAAAGGAAGTGGCAAGAAAGGAAAAGGGAAGAAACCGTTTGGGGATCAGAAAAGCAAGGACTAGCCAGAATAGACAAGGGCAAACTATTTTGGCGGGGTAAAAGAGGACAAGGATACGCTGTAGGTACCCCCTCAAACAACAGGGAGGGGAGACAGTGCCAGAATGGACAAAAGTGCTATGGGGGAAAAAAACCAGGACTTTTTTGGGGGTTTTCGAACAATCCTATCCAGCCTGCCAATTTCCCTATGCAAATGCCCCCCCTGCGGACCCCCCCAAGACCAATTAGGGTCGCTCCCATAGATAATGGTACTTGCACATAAACCCCCCCTTGTCTCCTTACCCCCCCCTCCTAAAGCAAGTGCAGGGGCCCCCACCGGGGGGCGGGGTTTTATTCCCCAATGGCACGGGGGGGACAATTCAAAAATTCAGAAAGGATGCCATTGGGAAAGTGATTTTCCCCACCATGTTATAGGACTCCTTATACTCTCCATCTATCCTGCCCCCCGTCACTAAAAAGATTCCCCTGCAAATTCAAGGAACACTGTACACACACTTTAATGGTATCCCGCGGGCAATGGTAAACTTTTAGGAAGTGATGTGTTGTCACAATTGCAAGCACAATTGATATCACCTGATGGAACTGTCACTATGCACCAGGATGAAGCTGAGCCCTCTTTGTAAAATCATGTCGTAGACGTTGCTAGTATAGAGGACACAAATAAATTTTCCTTTCAATGTTAGAAGGGTGATACCCATGATTCTGGCTTCAAAAAAAAGATGTGGCAATTAAGGGTGCAGCCAGTATGGTCAAATTAAAGCCAGGGCAATTCTGCCCCAACAGGACAGTATCCTCTTATTCAGCTCAAGGTCGGCCTAAGCCAGCAGGTAAAAACTGGTGCAAGTGGTTTTAGTTAAGACCCAGCCCCTTAACACCCCTCTGTTCCAGTTAAAAAGAAAAAGCACCGGGGCAGCCAGCACGACGAATGGTCCATGATTCCGGCTATTTGAACAAAGCACAGAGCTCCTAAACCCCAGTTGTTTCCAAATCCTCACCCCTTCGTCTCAGATCCCGCTGGTGCTCTTTGTTTTTCAGTGATTGACTTGGCAAACGCATTTTTATAGGTCCCATTGCACCCTGATTGCCAGTATTTGTTTGCTTTTACAATTCAAGGAATCAGTATACGTGGACTGTTTTGCCCCAGGGTGCCCAAAATTACCCACTATGTATACTGCCAATCTGCAAGAGATACTGGAAAGATGGAAAATGCCAAAAGTAGTTGTTCTGCAATATGTTGATGACTTACTGATTGTGCCCCTCCAGGAAACAGTGCGCAGTGCAACAATATCACTCATGTTGTTTCTGTACCAAGCTGGATGAAAGCGCAAAGATAAACTGCAATTTTGTAAATCTTCAGTTATCTTTTTGGACATTCATTACACCAGGGCGCGACATCTGACCAGCGCTCGCAAGAAGCTGTACAGAACTTTCCTATGCCTGTTAATGTTGCCGCTCTTTGGACATTTTTGGACTGGTTTTCCTACTGCAGGCATGGATTCATGCTGTATCAATCCTCATGCAGCCTCTCTATGACTGTATCACCATTGTGCCTTTTAAATAACCCTGAAGGTATAGATTGTTTTTATTCTCTCAAAAACAGGATTGTGACAGCTCCACGCTAGGAACCCCCAACTATGAACTACCATTCACCCTGTATCTCCACGAACAGCAGGGACACGCGGCAGGGTATTGACTCAGTTACATGGTGACAATCAAAGGCCTGTAGCCTATTTCAGTGGAAGACTAGATGCAGTGGCTAGAGGTGCCCGTCCTGTGTACGGCAGTGCATGCTGTAGGACTATTGCTCCACAAATCGTCAGACTCGTTCTTGATCTCCATTGACAGTACTTACACCTCATGATGTATATACCATACTGAACCAGGTGCAACCGGCACACCTTTCAGCTGCACGTCACCTTTGATTGCAATGTGCACTTTTAATGCCTCCAAATGTTTTCTTTGCAGAGATGTACCACACTTAATCCTGCCACGTTGTTACCTCTCTCGATCTAAAGAGGGGTCAGTACGGTATTGTTACAAAGAAGATCCAGAGAGGAGAATTCCTCATGACTGTGTTCAGCTTTATGCACAAGAAACAGCAGGTTCTACCCACAGTGTTTGAAACTGAAAAGGGCTTAATGCTGATTTGAATTTTTTGTAGATGGATCTTCGCACCAAGATGACTCAGGTACCTCCACACTGGGTATGCCATCGTCTCCCTGAATGCAGTAATCAAAGCAAACCATGCTCCCACATCAAGGCGGCCCAGGAGGCTGAACTTAAGCTCTGACTGAGGCCTGTAAGATAGCTGAAGAGAATTGTTAACATCAACACAGATTCTAGATACGCATTCGTATAGCCATGATTTTGGTCCAATTTGGAAATCTAGAGGATTCCTGACGGCAGCAGGACATCCCATTAAAAATGCTGACGCAGTCCAGCAGTTAATTGATGCATTACAAATACCAAAAGAGGAGCTGTCATAAAAGTTAAAGCACATACCAGACGCACTGATCAGTGAGTAAAGGAAACGCAATGGCCGATGCAGCAGCAAAAACAGCAGCCATAGACCACTCCAAGGGGTTAACGATGCACCAGGTAAGCCTCCCAAAAATCCCTTTGTGTCGGAGGATACCTTATCCCAGATGCAGGCTCAGGTGCGCCAGGAGGAAGTAGAAAGTGGCAAAAAGAAGGTGCATGTCTGAAGAAGCAAATGGGGTATGGGGAAGAGGGATGTGTCGATGCCTTCCAAGGGCGTTGTACCCTGCGTGGGTCCGCCCAGATGTTACATGGCCACCCCACCAGTCCAAAACTGCTGTAATGAGGGTGATGCAGAAGCATTGGGTGGCACCAGGTTTTTCCACCTTTATAGAAGGTTTGATCCAGGGATGCATGGTATGTGCTACACATAATCAGGAAGGGTAGTCAAGACACCACCCAAACATACCCCTCGGCCCCTCTATCCTTTCCAAGACTGCAGATTGATTATATTCAGCTGCCAAAACAGGATCATGGGAGTACGTGTTGGTCTGTTATTGATTTATTCTCAGGTTGGCCCGAGGCTTCCCCGATTGCCAAGGCAACGGCTGCGGCAACCCAAAGAAGCTGCTTGTGGAGGTTGGTGTGCAGGTATGGAGTACCAGAGGTGATCGAAAGTGACAGAGGTACACATTTCACAGGTGAAATAATGAATGAAGTCTTGCAGCTCTGGAATTCAACAAGCTTTTCATACCCCATACATCCACAAAGCAGTGTGAAAAGTAGAAAGACTAAATGGGACATTGAAGTTAAAAATCAAAAGGCCATGGCTGAAAACAGGAAATCTTGGCCTGAATGTTTACCATTAGCCCTATAACTCAGTAAGGTACACTCCAAATAGAAAAACTGGACTTTCTCCGTATGAAGTATTATTTGGCAAAGTGCCTAGCTTAGGATGTTTCTTTCCCCCAAGCACTGGAGATGGTAATCATGTATTAACCTCATATATAAGGGATTTTGCATAAAAGACTTAAAAAAGAACATGAAATGTCTTCAGTTCTCTTCCAGACCCGAACCAGGATCCTGGGAGTCACAGCCTGCAGCCTGGAGACTGGTAGTCATTAAAAACAACTGAGAAAGAGTCTGGATCCCGAGTTTTGATGGACCTTTCAATTCTACTGACGACAAGTACTGCAGTAAAAGCTATTAGGCAAGGAAACTTGGATTCACGCATCGCATTGTAAGAAGATCCTTGAGAGCCTCCAGAAGAGGAATGAAGCTACTAATGACATTTGCTTGCATCCTTGCAGTAACGGATGCTTGGAACAGACTTAGCCGTGTAGATGGTGATGATAACAGATTCATTAGACACCACTTAGCTTTAGTGGATGGACTGAAAGAACAAAACCAAAATGTTGCAAACTGTTGGATTTGTACACATGCGCCGTGACATGCACCAGTCTAACCATTTCTTGCAGTCCCAGTCTCGTGGGAAGAAATTAACTCTTGGGGTAACTGTGCAGACACATTAAGCAACAATGCCACTCAAAAACTTTGGAACACTACGTAGGAATACCGGTAGTGGGTTGGACTGTTTTTTCCATGGTGGCGGGGAAATCTAACAGGGCAGATAATTCCAAGACTGTATCTATCTTTTAAAGTGGGGCATGGGTACCCAGAAATAGAACTAGCATAACCTCTTTGGAGAAAATACCGACACAGGGTTTAAAGATAAGTTTTGGGGTCACTACAGGAAGCTTAGATGCTTTCAAACCCCCCCTATTAGAACGATATCTACACACTGATAGATGGAAAAATAATTTTTCTTTGAGAATGGAAATGATGAAACTTGTGCTAACAAACCAGGTAACCTGAGGTGTAATACAGATGAAGGGTATCAGAAGAACACTCCCACCTGCGGAGAACCTACCACAGGATACTGCTCCCCACTAGGACAAAAGCCCGGCTGGTGCATGATGAGTAATATTTCAAAGTTTATAGATTTGGCACACCGATTAGTATTACAGCATTCAGCTATGGAACCTTCCACCATCAATGTATTGGATATGTGGGGACAAGGCATTTAAGTGGCTTCCAGTAGGACCTCACCGGGAAATGCACCCTAGTTAGATTGACACCAGCCACCTATCTCATCACTACAGATAGATTAAATCCATTGTCTATTCCAAAATATACACTACATAAAAGATCTGCAGACAATAGACTTCGCCCAAAGGGAGACCCCCACATAGTGGAGATGGGGATAGCAAATAAATTTTTCAGTGCATTATTCATCTACCCTATGATAACTCAGATGGGGATAAGTTGGTAGAATCCACGACTACCTAATATCAAATATGGGATATTTTTAGATATCATGAATGGTCCCTTGCAGTACAGAACCAGTTAATTATTGTTACTAACCAACATACCCTCGTGTTAGATTACTTGACTGCAGCTCAAGGGGGATGTGCCAGATTATTGACCCGCATGTTGTCATTATATTGATAATTCTAGTGTTTTAACTCTTAAACATAAGCTAGAGATTTCATAAAGTTAAGGAAACTATAAGATGAGGCAAATCTGAAGAATCAAGATTCATGGTGGGCAAATACTTTCTCCTTTCTTAACCCCCAAATTGGTTCAAAGGCATAGGGGGATGGCTGACTGGAAAAATACAAGCTGGCCTACAGTTTTATTGATATGTCTTGCTATCTATTTAGTTTTTAAAATTTGTTTGATGTGTTTTTAGACGATGTACTAGGGCAAAGAGGAGGTATGAAGATGTGTATTGATCAAATGAAGGAACAAAAGGAGGGGATGTTAGAGTTAATTCAACATTTCTTCAGAAGGCCTTGGGAAGCTGAGGCTAGCAAAGGGAAGATAAGAAAAGAATGTTCCTTCTTTGAGATAATACCCCCCTGAGCTGAAGAGATACTCTGTGCTAGGAGCCGAAATCAGGAGCTAAAAGCAAGGATGGAAAGTTGGTTAAAAAAACAGTATGTTACGTGCTTTAATGATAAGTTGTATTAATGCCATATATGTAATTTCCGCTTCCTGCTTTCAGGGTGTATATAAATCCCTTTGTTAGCAATAAACTACAGAGCTATTGACGCACACTTTGGTCTGTGTCTTATTCTCTCTGGTACCACATTCCGAGGAGGAAGGGTTAACAAGATAACAGCGACGACACTAGCAAGGGTTATAAACGTGTGTCATGTGATCGCACATTCGTTCGCATCGACCTACAGTTCTTCACTGGTTCGATTCACCGTATTTAAGTCACGACCGGGGTGGTTTTAATGCTCTCCTATCGGCCCGATATGCTTGGACACCTGGGAGAAATTCAGGAACGTCTCCAAACTCCTCCTCACATGTCAGCGCAGGAACGGAAGAGGGAACGTGCTTGTTTTGTTGCTCATAGGTGGAGTTTTATACAGTAAATGATTACTGCTGTCTTATTTTTTGCGTCCCTAGGCAGAATAAGGCTGCGTAAAGTCACATTTTACAGACACTCATATAATAGACACACGCTCCCCCTACCCGTCACACAAGGAAGTATTGTTACAGGATAAAGCCTTGCGCAACCAGACATGCTTTTACCCTCTTCAACATTCTACAAGCCAAAAATGCATGATTGCAGCCGCAGCCTTTATTGACGTACAGTATAACATTGACATTACCCATCAGAGGCTGCCCACTGTCTACAACAGACATAGTATATACCTTTGCTATCCTAGCCTTTGTTTCACCTCACTTGCAGGCACCCACTTAAATTGTGACAATGTTTTTTTTTTAAAATTTTTTTTTTTTTTTTATACGTACATTATTGCGTCATCTCATCACTTTGATGAGTCCATGCTGGACATGTAATAAATGCTGTCCGAAATAACAATTTTCGTGAGTGAAATAATTGAAATCTGTGTGACTGTCACAGATTTCTTGTAATGATGATGATGAGTGACTATTACAAAATCCATTGTCTTCACTATGTTATGGTTTAACATAGCGTTCCTTACGCATCATTCCTAAATACAAAAATGGACTTTTATTCATAAATTTTACATCACTATAATTTTGTAAAAATAATTTTGGGTGGTGTGTTGTTCCATTTCTTGTTGCCATGTGCTTATATGCGTTTATATTTTAAGGGTGTTTATTTTTATTCTTGGAATTGAAATTCATAATTTTATTGTCCTAGTAAAACTTCATTTTTTTATAGTTTGAAGTACATACATTTGCAATGGCCACGTAACAAGGCAATAACTCAATATTTAAATTTAAAACCCTTCTTGCCCCTGGGCTTCAACAACCCAGTTGCTGATCAGAAGTGTGGATGCACAGATCAAAACAATCGCTGATGTGTTTGTGGGGTTCAGTAACGCCTGCTGTTCCCCTGCTGGGTGTCTGGCAAAAATTTTTGCTGCTAACTCCAAATTTAACTTCAAACATCTCATATTAGGCCTCTGCCTACACCCTCCTTGACCCTGGGCTCCAACACCGCCAGTTGTTGCTCGGAAGTTCTGTTAGCACAGTCAACACTTGCTCCTGTGTTACTGGGGTTCACTAATGTCAGCTGTTCCCTTGCTGTGTGTACGGCAAAAAGTCATGCTGCCTCCACCCTGTTCTCTTCTCATCCCTGAATTATTTAAGAAACTAAATGAAATTAAATGGAAATTAAATTCAGGAAATTGCAGTGAGAGCCAAACAATATAATGGACCCCATTAATGTTCAAGGGTATAAAGGCCCCGTAAATGCTGCTCCAGTGTCTGATCTGCCCCATTTTGAATGCTCCAGTATATGATGTGCCCCATGGATGATGCTCCAGTGTCTTATGGGCCAAAAGAATGCTCCATATATAATGGGCCCCATTAATAAAGTAAAGTGTATAATGGGCCCCGTAAAAGCTGCTTCTGTGTCTGATGTCCCCCATTTACAATACTCCAGTACATGATGTGCCCCATGGATGATGCTCCAATGTCTTATGGGCCAAAAGAATTCTTCATCTATAATGGGCCCCATTAATGTTCAATGGTATAATGGGCCCCGTAAATGCTGCTCCAGTGTCTGATTTCTCCCATTTACAATGCTCCAATACATGATGTGCCCCATGGATGATGCTCCAGTGTCTTAGGGGCCAAAAGAATGCTCCATATATAATGGGCAACAATAATGTTCAAGGGTGTAATGGCACCCATAAATGCTGCTCCAGTGTCTGATCAGCCCCATTTAGAATGCTCCAGTATATGATGTGCCCCATGAATGATGCTCCAGTGTGTTAGGGGCCAAAAGAATGCTCCATATATAATGGGCCCCATTAATGTTCAAGGGTATAATGGCCCCGTAAATGCTGCTCCAGTGCCTGATCTGTTCCATTTAGAATGCTCCATTACATGATGTGCCCCATGGATGATGCTCCAATGTCTTAGGGGCCAAAAGAATGCTCCATATATAAATGGCAACATTAATGTTCAATGGTATAATGGGCCCCGTAAATGCTGCTCCTGTGTCTGATCTTCCCCATTTAGAATGCCCAGTATATGATGTGCCCCATGGATGATGCTGCAGTGTCTTATGGGCCAAAAGAATGCTCCATATATAATGGGCCCGATTAATAATATACCAGTGTATAACGGGCCCCGTAAATGCAGCTCTTATGTCTGATCTTCCCATTTAGAATGCTCCAGTATATGATGTGCCCCATGGATGATGCTCCAGTGTCTTATGGACCAAAAGAATGCTCCATATATAATGGCCCCATTAATAATGTACCAGTGTATAACGGGCCACGTAAATGCAGCTCCTGTGTCTGAATTCGCCCATTTACAATACTCCAGTATATGATGTGCCCCATGGATGATGCTCCAGTGTCTTATGGGCCAAAAGAATGCTCCATATATAATGGGCCCCATTAATGTTCAAGGGTATAATGGGCCCCGTAAATGCTGCTCCAGTGTCTGATCTGCCCCATTTAGAATGCTCCAATACATGATGTGCCCATGGATAATGCTCCAGTGTCTTATGGGCCAAAAGAAGGCTCCATATATAATGGGCCCCATTAATGTTCAAGGTTATATTGGGCCCCGTAAATGCTGCTCCAGTGTCTGATGTCCCCCATTTACAATACTCCTGCATCTGATGGCGCCATGGATGATGCTCCAGTGTGTTATGGGCCAAAAGAATGCTCCATATATAATGGGCCCTATTAATGTTCAAGTGTATAATGGGCCCCGTAAATGCTGCTTCCAGTGTCTGATCTGCCCATTTAGAATGCTAAAATACATGATGTGCCCCATGGATGATGCTCCAGTGTATTATGGGCCAAAAGATTGCTCCATATATAATGGGCCTAATTAATGTTCAAGGGTATAATGAGCCCCGTTAATGCTGCTCTAGTGTCTGATCTGCCATTTAGAATGCTAAAATACATGATGTGCCCCATGGATGATGCTCCAGTGTCTTATGGGCCAAAAGAATGCTCCATATATAATGGGCCCCATTAATGTTCAAGGTTTTATTAGGCTCTGCAAATGCTGCTCCAGTGACTGATCTGGCCATTTAGAATGCTAAAATACATGATGTGACCCATGGATGATGCTCCAGTGTCTTATGGGCCAAAAGAATGCTCCATATATAATGGGCCCCTGTCATGTGTGCATTGCCACGAAGATCGTCGTGGTTGCACATTTTGACTTCTCACAGCTGAGCTGCTGTTTCTTTGTGTTTGGCAGCTAGGGAGTTAATTCTGTCTGTGCTCGGTTCTGGGACTGGGTGCAGTTTCTCCCGGCTGCAATTGATTTATTGTTGATTGGTTTCCTTTAAATTCCTGGTTGTCTGCTTGGGGAGTTGCCAGTGAAACCTTCATGCAGACCACAGATAGGAATGAATCTGTATAGACTTTAAGTTGTGAGCTCCTTAGTTGTTCTAAGCTCAACTTGGTTAGAGTTTATTTCCCAGACCATTTATTTTCCTTTGGTGTTTGAGTGTGTATGCAAGCGAGTGTTATCCTGTCTGTCTTATATGTCTAATCTGTGTATTTAGCTAAGATCAGCCCATATCCCTTTGGTGGTAGTCAGGATCCTTCTTAGGACTGATTACAGGGTTCAGGGTCTGATAGGAGACAGGGTTAGGTTGGAGACTTGGACCTCTGAACCATTATCAGTACCTCCAAGGTGAGGGATTAGTTAGGACCCCAGTTTAGGGTCAGGTTAGATCCCGGTCCACCTCTTTCCTGTTTCAGCTCATCAAGTCCTCAAGATTAACCCTGAGTTCAGCAGATATCGTGTCAGGTAAATCTATTCTATTCTTACATGCTGATGTTGCTATACTAGTTGTTGTATAGAGTGTTGTTCCTGTATTAATAGTTTACTGACATTGTATACATATCATTAGACAGCGTGACATTTTCACTGGCCCCTAAAAATTATCTCCAGTTACCATGGATCCAGTAGCCCAGCTGGCTCTGCAGTTGCAGGGATTATCCATGGAGCTGACGGACATTAAGTCCAAAGTTTTGTCTCCCCTGGAGCAAACCAGAGTTGAACCTAAGGTTGCTCTCCCGGACAGGTTCACTGGTGGGCGAGACAAATTTTTCACCTTCCGGGAGGCATGTAAATTGTATTTTCGGCTTCGGCCTCGATCATCAGGGAGTGAGGAGCAAGAGTGGGAATTGTTATCTCACTTCTGCAAGGGACCCTCAATCCTGGGCATTTTCCCTTCCTCCGGGACCCCCGGCTCTACTGTCTGTAGATCAATTTTTTACTGCCCCGGGATTGGTATATGATGACCCAGATCGGGTCTCTCTTGCTGAGACAAAATTACGTAAGATACAGCAGGGAGATCGTCCGGCAGAGGAATTTGCTTCTGAGTTTCGTAGATGGGCCACAGATACTCAGTGGAATGACCCAGCTCTTAGGAGCCAGTTTTGTCATGGGCTTTCTGATAAATTAAAAACTTTTGGCTCAGTATGAGTCTCTTCCTTCTCTGGAGGCTGCTATGGCCTTAGCTATCCGTACTGATAGACGGCTTCGGGAGAGGGGTGAGGTAACCCCACTCCCTGTTGTTTCTCCACCTACCACTAAAGTCCCTTATGTTGAGGTTCCCCTTGTCTGTTCGGATGAGCCTATGCAGTTGGGAGGGACATCATTTCGTAGGAGGGGATTGGCGGTACGCCGCAGGACTAGAAGATGTTTTTTCTGCGGGAAAGAGGGACATTTTGTTGGAGAATGTCCATCCCGTGCCTTGTTGAGCCAAAAGTCACCGGAAAACTGTTAATCCCAGGTTGTGTGGTGGACGACAACCTGGGAGTATGTATTTCATCCGCCAGTTCTTCTCAGTTCCTTGTACCAGTGGAGGTGGTAGTTGGTACGAGAGTGGAGAGATTGTCTGTTCTTCTTGATAGTGGTTCCGGGGCTAATCTGGTTGACGCTCAGTTTGCTCAGGCTCAAGGTATGCATCTGAGTGTATTGGTCAAACCGATCCCTATATTCTCCATTGACGCCAGGCCTCTCGGCCAAGGTAGCTTTGTTCATGAGGTTCATAACATTGACCTTCGGTAGGGGCAATACATAGGGAACAATTATCTTGTTATGTGTTGGAGGGTCTACCTACTCCCATTGTGTTGGGACTTCCTTGGTTGGTTAAACATAACCCTGTGATTAATTGGCAGTCCAGAGAAATAAGCCAATGGGGTGAGTTTTGCAAAAGCAACTGCATGAACACAGTCATCAGTGCGGTCGTGCCTAGTACATTGCCTCCTTTTTTGGAGGATTTGGGGATGTTTTTCTCTGAGGAGGGGGTGTCAGGAGTTGCCTCCTCATCGCGTGTATGACTGCTCTATTAATCTCCTTCCTGATGCTAAGTTGCCTAAAGCTAGGTTGTATAATCTTTCTGGTCCTGAGAGGCAGGCAAAGAAAGATTATATTTCTGAAAGTCTGGCCAAAGGCATATTAGACCTTCATCTTCCCCAGTAGCCGCGGGGTTCTTCTTTGTGAAGAAGAAAGATGGAGGCCTACGCCCTTGCTTGGATTTCCGCGAACTTAATCGGATACTGTTCGAGATCCGTATCCTCTCCCTCTTATTCCTGATCTCTTCAATCAAATTGTTGGCGCCAAATGGTTTTCTAAATTGGATCTCAGGGGGGCGTATAATCTGATTAGGATAAAAGAGGGGGATGAGTGGAAAACGGCGTTTAACACGCCGGAGGGACATTATGAGAACCTAGTCATGCCTTTTGGTCTGACTACTGCACCAGCAGTATTCCAACATTTTGTTAATGACATTTTTCGTCACCTTGTGGGGCTGTTTGTGGTTGTATATTTTGGACGACATTTTAATTTACTCGCCAGATCTTGTGTCTCATCGGGAGCATGTGAGACAGGTGTTGCAGATCTTGCGAGACAATAAATTATACGCCAAACTGGAGAAGTGTGTATTTGCCGTACAGGAACTTCAGTTTTTGGGTTTTTTGGTGTCAGCCTCCGGTTTCCGTATGGACCCTGAAAAGGTGAGAGCAGTGCTTGAATGGGATCAGCCAGGGGATCTTAAGGCTCTGCAGCGTTTTTTGGGGTTTGCTAAGTACTACCGGAAATTTATTTGTAATTTCTCATCTGTCGTCAAACCTCTCACTGACATGACAAGAAAAGGGACGGATTTTTTCTAAATGGTCGGACAAAGCTTGCCAAGCCTTTTCCTCTTTGAAGAAATGTTTTGCTTCGGCACCCGTTCTCATCCAACCAGATGCATCTCAGCCGTTCATTGTGGAGGTGGATGCGTCTGACGTAGGGTGGGTGCTATAATTGTCCCAGGGTCCGTCCCCTGGTAAATGGCATCCGTGCGCTTTCTTTTCTAAGAAATTGTCGTCCGCCGAAAGGAATTATGATATCGGCAATAGGGAACTTTTGGCCATTAAGTTAGCTTTTGAAGAATGGCGTCACTTTTTGGAGGGGGCAGTCCACCCGGTTACCGTTATTACTGATCACAAGAACCTGTTGTATTTGGAATCCGCTAAGCGTCTGAATTCCAGACAAGCTCGATGGTCGTTGTTTTTTACCAGGTTTAATTTTGTCGTCACTTATCGCCCGGGGTCTAAGAATGTAAAGGCTGATGCCTTGTCTCGCAGTTTCCCAGGGGCCGGGAAAACGGATGACCCGAGTCCTATCCTTCAGGAGGGGGTGGTAGTGTCGGCTGTATTTTCTGAGCTTGAGGAGGAGGTGTTAGAGGCTCAGGGGGACGCCCCTGCAGGACCTCCAGGGAGACTGTTTATCCCAAATCTGTTGAGACAAAAGGTTATTGAGGCACATCATAATTCTGCTCTAGCAGGACATCCAGGGAGTAAGGCTACTTTAGATCTCCTTTCTCGCCGGTTTTGGTGGCCTAATGAAAATAAAGATGTTATAACTTTTGTCGCGTCATGTGGGGTGTGTGCTCGCTCTAAAACCCCTCATACCTGTCCGTCTGGGACCCTTTTACCCTTGAAACTTCCGGAGCGTCCATGGACTCATTTATCTATGGACTTCATTACGGACCTTCCTCCGTCGTCAGGGAATACTGTCATACTGGTGGTTGTTGACAGGTTCAGTAAGATGGCACATTTCGTTGCTCTTCCTGCACTCCCTAATGCTAAAACTCTGGCGCAGGTGTTCATTAGGGAGATTGTTAGACTTCATGGGTTGCCTTCTGATGTGGTGTCAGATAGGGGTCTCAGTTTGTGTCCAAATTTTGGAGGGCATTTTGTTTACGTCGGGGGATGCAATTGTCATTTTCCTCGGCTTTTCATCCGCAGACCAATGGTCAGATAGAGCGTCTGAATCAGAGCTTAGAGATATATCTCCGGTGTTTTGTCTCAGAGAACCAAGAGGACTGGTCTTCTTTCTTACCTCTGGCAGAGTTCGCTCTTAACAACAGGCGGAGCGAGTCCACTGGTAAGTCCCCGTTTTTTGGGGCATATGGTTTTCATCCCCAGTTTTGTACTTTCAATGGGGGGGGCCCTTCTGGGGTTCCTGAGGAGGAGCGTTTCTCATCGTCACTTGCTTCAGTGTGGAGAGGAGTGCTTAATAATCTAAGTGCGATGGGGAACCGTTACAAACGTATGGCTGATAGGAGGAGAGTTTCTGGTCCAGATCTGAATGTGAACGATCTGGTATGGTTGTCTACCAGGAATATAAAACTTAAAGTGCCCTCCTAGAAACTGGGTCCCAGATTCATCGGGCCGTACAGGATCAGTTCCATAATTAATCCTGTGGCATTTCGTCTGGACCTCCCTCCTACGTTTAAAATTCATAATGTGTTCCACAAGTCATTACTTAAAAGGTATGTGGCACCAGTCATACCGTCACCTCTACCTCCTCCTCCTGTGTTGGTCAATGGTAACTTGGAATTTCAAGTATCAAAGATCATTGACTCACGTCTGAATCGCCGGTCCCTTCAGTACTTGGTGCATTGGAAGGGGTATGGTCCAGAGGAGAGGACGTGGGTCCCTGCGTCTGATGTTAACGCAGATCGTTTGGTTCGGACCTTCCACAGAACTCACCCGGGCAGGCCTGGCCCTGAGGGTCCGGAGGCCCCTCGTAGAAGGGGGGGTACTGTCATGTGTGCATTGCCACGAAGATCGTCGCGGTTGCACATTTTGACTTCTCACAGCTGAGCTGCTGTTTCTTTGTGTTTGGCAGCTAGGGAGTTAATTCTGTCTGTGCACGGTTCTGGGACTGGGTGCAGTTTCTCCCGGCTGCAATTGATTATTTGTTGATTGGTTTCCTTTAAATTCCTGGTTGTCTGCTTGGGAGTTGCCAGTGAAACCTTCATGCAGACCACAGATAGGAATGAATCTGTATAGACTTTAAGTTGTGAGCTCCTTAGTTGTTCTAAGCTCAACTTGGTTAGAGTTTATTTCCCAGACCATTTATTTTCCTTTGGTGTTTGAGTGTGTATGCAAGCGAGTGTTATCCTGTCTGTCTTATATGTCTAATCTGTGTATTTAGCTAAGATCAGCCCATATCCGTTTGGTGGTAGTCAGGATCCTTCTTAGGACTGATTACAGGGTTCAGGGTCTGATAGGAGACAGGGTTAGGTTGGAGACTTGGACCTCTGAACCATTATCAGTACCTCCAAGGTGAGGGATTAGTTAGGACCCCAGTTTAGGGTCAGGTTAGATCCCGGTCCACCTCTTTCCTGTTTCAGCTCATCAAGTCCTCAAGATTAACCCTGAGTTCAGCAGATATCGTGTCAGGTAAATCTATTCTATTCTTACATGCTGATGTTGCTATACTAGTTGTTGTATAGAGTGTTGTTCCTGTATTAATAGTTTACTGACATTGTATACATATCATTAGACAGCGTGACATTTTCACTGGCCCCTAAAAATTATCTCCAGTTACCATGGATCCAGTAGCACAGCTGGCTCTGCAGTTGCAGGGATTATCCATGGAGCTGACGGACATTAAGTCCAAAGTTTTGTCTCCCCTGGAGCAAACCAGAGTTGAACCTAAGGTTGCTCTCCCGGACAGGTTCACTGGTGGGCGAGACAAATTTTTCACCTTCCGGGAGGTGTTGTTCCATTTCTTGTTGCCATGTGCTTATATGCGTTTATATTTTAAGGGTGTTTATTTTTATTCTTGGAATTGAAATTCATCATTTTATTGTCCTAGTAAAACTTCATTTTTTTATAGTTTGAAGTACATACATTTGCAATGGCCACGTAACAAGGCAATAACTCAATATTTAAATTTAAAACCCTTCTTGACCCTGGGCTTCAACAACGCCAGTTGCTGATCAGAAGTGTTGGATGCACAGATCAAAACAATCGCTGATGTGTTTGTGGGGTTCAGTAACGCCTGCTGTTCCCCTGCTGGGTGTCTGGCAAAAATTTTTGCTGCTAACTCCAAATTTAACTTCAAACATCTCATATTAGGCCTCTGCCTACACCCTCCTTGACCCTGGGCTCCAACACCGCCAGTTGTTGCTCGGAAGTTCTGTTAGCACAGTCAACACTTGCTCCTGTGTTACTGGGGTTCACTAATGTCAGCTGTTCCCTTGCTGTGTGTACGGCAAAAAGTCCTGCTGCCTCCACCCTGTTCTCTTCTCATCCCTGAATTATTTAAGCCCCATGGAACTAAATGAAATACAATGGAATTAAATTCAGGGAAATTGCAGTGAGCCAAACAATATAATGGCCCCATTAATGTACAAGGGTATAATGGGCCCCGTAAATGCTGCTCCAGTGTCTGATCTGCCCCATTTAAATGCTCCAGTATATGATGTGCCCCATGGATAATGCTCCAGTGTCTTATGGGCCAAAAGAATGCTCCATATATAATGGGCCCCATTAATAATGTACAATGTATAATGGCCCCGTAAAAGCTGCTTCTGTGTCTGATCCCCCATTTACAATCTCCAGTACATGATGTGCCCCATGGAATGATGCTCCATGTTTATGGGCCAAAAGAATCTTCATCTATAATGGGCCCCATTAATGTTCAATGGTATAATGGCCCCATAAATGCTGCTCCATGTGTCTGATCAGCCCTATTTAGAATGCTCCAGTATATGATGTGCCCCATGAATGATGCTCCAGTGTTTAGGGCCAAAAGAATGCTCCATATATAATGGGCCCCATTAATAATATACCAGTGTATAACGGGCCCGTAAATGCTTCTCCTGTGTCTGAATTCGCCCATTTACAATACTCCAGTATATGATGTGCCCCATGGATGATGCTCCAGTGTCTTATGGACCAAAAGAATGCTCCATATATAATGGGCCCCATTAATAATGTACCAGTGTATAACGGGCCACGTAAATGCAGCTCCTGTGTCTGAATTCGCCCATTTACAATACTCCAGTATATGATGTGCCCCATGGATGATGCTCCAGTGTCTTATGGGCCAAAAGAATGCTCCATATATAATGTGCCCCATTAATGTTCAAGGGTATAATGGGCCCCGTAAATGCTGCTCCAGTGTCTGATCTGCCCATTTAGAATGCTCCAATACATGATGTGCCCCATGGATAATGCTCCAGTGTCTTATGGACCAAAAGAAGGCTCCATATATAATGGGCCCCATTAATGTTCAAGGTTATATTGGGCCCCGTAAATGCTGCTCCAGTGTCTGATGTCCCCATTTACAATACTCCTGCATCTGATGGGTGCCATGGATGATGCTCCAGTGTGTTATGGGCCAAAAGAATGCTCCATATATAATGGGCCCTATTAATGTTCAAGTGTATAATGGGCCCCGTAAATGCTGCTCCAGTGTCTGATCTGCCCATTTAGAATGCTAAAATACATGATGTGCCCCATGGATGATGCTCCAGTGTATTATGGGCCAAAAGATTGCTCCATATATAATGGGCCTAATTAATGTTCAAGGGTATAATGAGCCCCGTTAATGCTGCTCTAGTGTCTGATCTGCCCATTTAGAATGCTAAAATACATGATGTGCCCCATGGATGATGCTCCAGTGTCTTATGGGCCAAAAGAATGCTCCATATATAATGGGCCCCATTAATGTTCAAGGTTTTATTGGGCTCTGCAAATGCTGCTCCAGTGACTGATCTGGCCATTTAGAATGCTAAAATACATGATGTGACCCATGGATGATGCTCCAGTGTCTTATGGGCCAAAAGAATGCTCCATATATAATGGGCCCCTGTCATGTGTGCATTGCCACGAAGATCGTCGCGGTTGCACATTTTGACTTCTCACAGCTGAGCTGCTGTTTCTTTGTGTTTGGCAGCTAGGGAGTTAATTCTGTCTGTGCTCGGTTCTGGGACTGGGTGCAGTTTCTCCCGGCTGCAATTGATTATTTGTTGATTGGTTTCCTTTAAATTCCTGGTTGTCTGCTTGGGGAGTTGCCAGTGAAACCTTCATGCAGACCACAGATAGGAATGAATCTGTATAGACTTTAAGTTGTGAGCTCCTTAGTTGTTCTAAGCTCAACTTGGTTAGAGTTTATTTCCCAGACCATTTATTTTCCTTTGGTGTTTGAGTGTGTATGCAAGCGAGTGTTATCCTGTCTGTCTTATATGTCTAATCTGTGTATTTAGCTAAGATCAGCCCATATCCGTTTGGTGGTAGTCAGGATCCTTCTTAGGACTGATTACAGGGTTCAGGGTCTGATAGGAGACAGGGTTAGGTTGGAGACTTGGACCTCTGAACCATTATCAGTACCTCCAAGGTGAGGGATTAGTTAGGACCCCAGTTTAGGGTCAGGTTAGATCCCGGTCCACCTCTTTCCTGTTTCAGCTCATCAAGTCCTCAAGATTAACCCTGAGTTCAGCAGATATCGTGTCAGGTAAATCTATTCTATTCTTACATGCTGATGTTGCTATACTAGTTGTTGTATAGAGTGTTGTTCCTGTATTAATAGTTTACTGACATTGTATACATATCATTAGACAGCGTGATAGCCCCATTAATGTTCAAGGGTATAATGGGCCCCGTAAATGCAGCTCCTGTGTCTGATCTGCCCCATTTAGAATGCTCCAGTATGTGATGTGCCCCCTGGATGATGCTCCAGTGTCTTATGAGCCAAAAGAATGCTCCATATATAATGGGCCCCATTAAAAATGTACCAGTGTATAATGGGCCTCATTAATTTTGGTCCTATGTCTGATGTCCCTCATTTACAATACTCCAGTATATGATGTGCCCCAAGGATGATGCACCAGTGTCTTATGGGCCATAAGAATGCTCCATATATAATGGCCCCCTTAATAATGTGCCAGTGTATAATGGGCCCCGTAAATGCTGCTTCTGTGTCTGATGTCCCCCATTTACAATACTTCGGTATATGATGTGCAACATGGATGATGCTCCAAGGTCTTATGGGCCAAAAGAATGCTCCATATATAATGGCCCCCCTTAATAATGTGCCAGTGTATAATGGGCCTCGTAAATGCTGCTCCTGTATCTGATGTCCTGATTTACAATACTCCAGTATATTATGGGCCCCATGGATGATGCTCCATTGTCTTAAGGGCCAAAAGAATGCTCCATATATAATGGGCCCCATTAATGTTCAAGGGTATAATGGGCCCCGTAAATGCTGTTCCAATGTCTGATGTCTCCCATTTACAATACTCCAGTATATGATGTGCCCCATGGATGATGCTCCAGTATCTTTTGGGCCAAAAGAATGCTCCATATATAATGGGCCAATTAATGTTCAATGTTACAATGGGCCCCATAAATGCAACTCCAGGGTCTGATCTGCCCCATTTAGAATGCTCCAATACATGATGTGCCCCATGGATGATGCTCCAGTGTCTTATGGGCCAAAAGAATGCTCCATGTATAATGGGCCCCATTAATAATGTACCAGTGTATAATGGGCCCTGTAAATGCTGCTTCTGTGTCTGATGTCCCCCATTTACAATACTTCGGTATATGATGTGCCCCATGGATGATGCTCCAATGTCTTATGGGCCAAAAGAATGCTCCATATATAATGCGCCCAATTAATGTTCAATGGTATATTGTGCCCCGTAAATGCTGCTCCTCTGTCTGATCTGCCCCATTTAGAATGCTTCAGTATATGATGTGCCCCATGGATGATGCTCCAGTGTCTTATGGTCCAAAAGAATGCTCCATGTATAATGGTCCCCATTAATGTTCAATGGTATATTGTGCCCCGTAAATGCTACTCCAGTGTCTGATCTGCCCCATTTAGAATGCTTCAGTATATGATGTGCCCATGGATGATGCTCCAGTGTCTTATGGTCCAAAAGAATGCTCCATATATAATGGTCCCCATTAATGTTCAATGGTATATTGTGCCCGTAAATGCTACTCCAGTGTCTGATCTGCCCCATTTAGAATGCTTCAGCATATGATGTGCCCCATGGATGATGCTCCAGTGTCTTATGGGCCAAAAGAATGCTCCATTTATAATGGGCCCCATTATTAATGTACCAGTGTAAAATGGACCTCGTAAATGCTGCTCCTGTGTCTGATGTCCCCCATTTACAATACTCCAGTATATGATGGGCCCCGTGGATGATACTCCAGGTTCTTATGGGCTAAAAGAATGTTCCATATATAATGGGCCCCATTAATGTTCAAGGGTATAATGGGCCCCGTAAATGCTGCTCCAGTGTCTGATCTGCCCATTTAGAGTGCTCCAGTATGTGATGTACCCCATGGATGATGCTCCAGTGTCTTAAGGGCAAAAAGAATGCTCCATATATAATGGGCCTCATTAAAAATGTACCAGTGTATAATGTACCCCTTAAATGCTGCTCCTTTGTCTGATTTCCCTCATTTACAATACTCCAGTATATGATGTGCCCCATGGATGATGCTCCAGTGTTTTATGGGACAAAATAATTCTCCATATCTAATGGCCCCCACTAATAATGTGCCAGTGTATAATGGGCCCTGTAAATGCTGCTCTTCTATCTGATGTCTCCCATTTACAATACTCCAATATATGATGTGCCCCAGGGATGATGCTCCAGTATCTTATGGGCCAAAAAAATGCTCCATATATAATGGGCCCCATTATTGTTCAAGGGTATAATTGGCCCTGTAAATGCTGCTCCAGTGTCTGATCTGCCCCATTTAGAATGCTCCAATACATGATGGGCCCATGGATGATGCTCCAGTGTCTTATGGGCCAAAAAATGCTCCATATATTAATGGGCCCCATTAATGTTCAACGGTATCATGGGCCCTGTAAATGCTGCTCAAGTGTATGATCTGCCCAATTTAGATTTCTTCAGTATATGATGTGCCCTATGGATGATGCTCCAGTGTCTTATGGGCCAAAATAATGCTTCATGTATAATGGGCCCCATTAATAATGTACCAGTGTATAATGGGCCCCGTAAATGCTGCTCCTGTGTCTGAAGTCCCTCATTTACAATACTTCGGTATATGATGTGTTCCATGGATGATGCTCCAATGTCTTATGGGCCAAAAGAATGCTACATATATAATGCGCCCCATTAATGTTAAAGGGGTATAATGGGCCTGTAAATGCTGCTCCAGTGTCTGATCGGGCCCCATTTAGAATGCTCCAATACATGATGTGCCCCATGGATGATGCTGCAGTGTCTTATGGGCCAAAAAATGCTCCATATATCATGGGCCTCATTAATGTTCAAGGGATAAGGGCCCCGTAAATGCTACTCTACTTTTCGATCTGCCCCATTTAGAATGCTCCAGTATATGATGTGCCCGATGGATGATGCTCCTGTGTGTTATGGGCCAAAAGAATGCTCCATATATAATGAGCCCCATTAAAAATGTACCAGTGTATAATGTACCCTTAAAATGCTGCTCCTTTGTCTGATTTCCCTCATTACAATACTCCAGTATATGATGTACCCATGGATGATGCTCCAGTTTTTATGGGACAAAATAATGCTCCATATATAATGGCCCCCACTAATAATGTGCAGTGTATAATGGGCCCTGTAAATGCTGCTCTTGTATCTGATGTCTCCATTTTACAAAACTCCAATATATGATGTGCCCCATGGATGATGCTCCAGTATCTTAGGGGCCCAAAAGAATGCTCCATATATAACGGGCCCATTATTGTTCAAGGGTGTAATGGGCCCTGTAAATGCTGCCAGTGTCTGATCTGCCCATTTAGAATGCTCCAATACATTATGGGCCCCATGGATGATGCTCCAGTGTCTTTGGGCCAAAAAAATGCTCCATACATAATGGGCCCCATTAATGTTCAACGGTATCATGGGCCCTGTAAATGCTACTCCAGTGTCTGATCTGCTCCATTTAGAATGCTCCAATACATGATGTCCCCATGGATGATGCTCCAGTGTCTTATGGGCCAAAAGAATGCTCATATATAATGGGCCCCATTAATGTTCAAGGTATAATGGGCCAGTAAATGCTGCTCAAGTGTATGATCTGCCCAATTTAGATTTCTTCAGTATATGATGTGCCCTATGGATGATGCTCCAGTGTCTTATGGGCCAAAAGAATGCTTCATGTATAATGGGCCCCATTAATAATGTACCAGTATATAATGGGCCACGTAAATGCTGCTCCTGTGTCTGAAGTCCCTTATTTACAATACTTCGGTATATGATGTGTCCCAGGATGATGCTCCAATGTCTTATGGGCCAAAAGAATGCTACATATATAATGCGCCCCATTAATGTTCAAGGGAAAAAATGGGCCTGTAAATTGCTGCTCCAGTGTCTGATCTCCCCCATTTAGAATGCTCCAATACATGATTTGCTACATGGATGAGATGTAGTGTCTTATGGGCCAAAAAAATGCTCCATATATCATGGGCCCCATTAATGTTTCAAGGGTATAATGGGCCCCGTAAATGCTGCTCTACTGTCTGATCTGCCCCATTTAGAATGCTCCAGTATATGATGTGCCCGATGGATGATGCTCCTGTGTGTTATGGGCCAAAAGAATGCTCCATATATAATGAGCCCCATTAATAATGTACCTGTGTTTAATGGGCCCTGTAAATGCTGCTCCTGTGTTGATGTCCCCCATTTTCAATTTGCTCCATATATGATGTGTCCCATGGATGATGCTCCAGTGTCTTATGGGCCAAAATAATGCTCTATATATAATGGGCCCCGTAAATGCTGCTCCTGTGTCTGATGTCCCTCATTTACAACACTCCAGTAATGATGTGCACCATGGATAATGCTCCAGCGTCTTTTGGGCCAAAATTATGCTCCATAAATAGTGTTCCACATTATTAATGATCCAGTGTAAAATATCCCCAAATATTCCTCCAAACATTACAAAAACTGAAATACCTCTCCTCACTGTGCACTACTCTACTCTGGACAGCTCATCGTCGCCATCTTACTGCTCTCTGCAGTTGGACTGTTTAGGCAGAGGGAGTACAGACGTGACATCATTGCGCTCTGTACCTGAATGTTACTGTCAGGAAACGCGGAAGACGTCACAGTGGTGGAGCATGGAGAGGTAAGTATTGCAAGTGCTGGGGCCCTTAGCAAGCAGGGGGGGCGACTCGTGGGCAAAAGCACTTGCACAGGGCCCCTCACAGTTTCGCCGGTGTGTCTGACGGCGAGTGGGCCCTTCCCACCGTCAGAGACAAAATTTTATACTGAGGGGCCCTGGCCAGTGCTGTCGCCCACGAGTCGCCCCCCCACCTTCTCAGGGAACTGGAATTGCCTGACGCCGGCCCTGGGGGATGGGGGGGTTGGAGGTCTTGTAGTCCGTCCACGCTTGTAAGTGCATGTTCATGAAAAGTCTAAGCATGCAACTGGTATTCAAATTTCTTAGATTTTTCCCTCTGCTAAAAGTCCTTCTGCACTTTTACAGATAACCTTTGTCTCATCAAAAGGATTTCTGTCAAAAAAGTGCCACACTGGATCTTCCTACTATGGTATCAATTTTCAGGGCTTACACGCTGTGCAAATTGACTGTCTGGCCAAGCTGTCCCGCAACTCTCTTTTTGTTTTTTAACACCTTTTTTGCCTGCTACGTGCCTGCCAGATAACCGCTGCTGTGATGTCGATGCCTGCTGCGGATCCTTATCCTCTTCTGAGCTATTGCCAGTGGCACCCTCTTCCCAAAATGGATGGCAATCCGGGTCAACAACAATAGGGTCATCCATCACCTCCTCTTCAATGTAATTGGGGCACCTGAGTTTCATCAGGGTCAGATTCTGGCTCAGTAGACTGCGAGGGAAATGTAGTGCTCTGGGTGAATGTACCAGCAGAATATCTAGCAGTGGCTGTGCATCATGATGTGCACTCCATCTCTGATTCATGTTGGACTGGTGAATTGAGAATTTGACTTGATAATCCAGGCATGGTATGTGAAAAGAGCTCCCTGGGGTAATCGAAGTATCGGCTGCCGCATACTTCAACTTTTGGTGGGGATAAAGCAAAAAGGAAAGGTGTTGTTACTGACCAGAAGCCAATAATGACGACTCAGTCCTTGCAAATTTTTTGGAAACTTCAGAAGAGGAGGCGATATACAAAATAATGGAAATACCTAACGTTTTGGCATCATCATCTTCGAACATGATAGAAACATGCAAACCGTTACATATGGTAATGTTTTGTAGTTGATTATTTGTGTTATGTCATATGTGTAAAGTAAATTAACTGTTTGTTTTGCATAATTGTAAGAACATTGATGAGAAACTGATAACAATGGCAGATCTCTCGGATTTTCAAAGAGGCCAAATTGTTGGTGCTCAAAAGGCCATCTCTAGTGTAACCAAAAGTGCCCAAATGCTTGGCGTGTCAAGAGGTACTGTCTCCAAAGTTTTGACTGTGTTTGAAAGAGAAGGTAAAAAAGCAACTGAAAAAGAAAAGAAAGGTACATTTCATAGAAGAGGAAAACATACATGAGAGTATACTACAGGCATATGAATCCGCAGGAGAGGAAGATTCTAAGGATTCTCAGTGGGAGGATACTGAACAGTCCCCATTGGAAAGCAAAAATCCCCCCCTTGTTTTCATACCATATTTGAGCTACGCTGGCTGCCTGGAAAACAGGGCCGGATCAGTACCTGGCATACCGGGCAAGAGCCGGGGTCCTGAGCAGGCAGGGGCCCACTCGCTGTCGGGCACCCGGCGCACTATGGCGCCATCAGCGGAGGAGAGTGGTGCCAGCGCCGCCACGCTTGCTCAGGGCCCCGGCACAATACTTACCTCTCCCGTGCCTCCGTTGTAGGTCCTGTGTTTTTCCGCGTCTCCTGACTGTGACGTCTCAGTTCAAAGGGCGCCCTCTGCTGAGCAGTCACAGTGCAGAGCGGGTAGATTCCAGGCGGTGACGCTGGAGTCCGAGCAGAGCAGCGGCAGCGGTAGCAGCAGATGAGCAGTGTTATGAGTATTTATTTATTTTTTTTAATGTATGGAGGAGGCGTGGGGGTTTTATGGGGGGAGAGACATCCTGCATAGGGCACTATAAAGAGGGCAGTGACATCCTCCATGGGGCATTATATGAGGGGCACAGCCTGACTGGTGCATTATATGAGGACTAGTTTTCTGTATAGAGCATTATATGGGGTCCAGTATTCTGTATGAGCATTATATGGGGGCCAGTATTCTGTGTGGAGCATTATATGGGACAGTGTTCTGTATGGAGCATTAATGGGGACAAGTATTCTGTATGGAGCATGATATGGGTTCCGTATTCTGTGTGGAGCATTATATGGGGGCGTATTCTGTATGAGCATTATATGGGGGCCAGTATTCTGTGTGGAGCATTATATGGGGCCATTATTCTGTATGGAGCATTATATGGGGGCCAGTATTCTGTGTGGAGATTATATGGGGCCAGTATTCTGTATGGAGCATTATATAGGAATCAGTATTTCTATGGAGCATTATATGGGCCAGTATCCTGTGTGGAGCATTATATAAGGGCCAGAATTATGTATGGAGCATGATATGGGGACCAGTATTCTGTATGGAGCATTATATGGGGACCAGTGTTCTGTATGGAGCATTATATGGGGACCAGTATTCTGTAGGAGAATGATATGGTGTCCAGTATTCTGGTGGAGCATTATATGGGGGCCAGTATTCTGTATGGAGCATTATATGGGGGCCAGTAATCTGTTTGGACATTATATGGGGCCAGATTCTGTATGGAGCATTATATAGGAATCAGTATTCTGTATGGAGCATTAATGGGGCCAGTATTCTATATGGAGCATTATCTGGGGTCCAGTTTTCTGTATGGAGCATGATATGGGCACCAGTATTCTGTATGGAGCATGATATGGGGACAGTATTCGTATGGAGCTTTATATGGGGACCCCGACCAGTATTCTGTATGGAGGGCAATGTGATGCCCATAATACGTATGGAGGACTATGTGGAGCCATAATACTTTAGGAGGACTATACTGTCTGGTCTGCACTGTGCGCTTAGAGCAGCGGTTACAACCTGTGGGTCCGGACCCCGCGGGGGTCGAACGACCAAAACAAGGGGTCGCTTAAAGGAGCCGGCAGCTGCAGCACTGTAGGACAGCTGCGGCCGCCGGCTTCATTAGACATCCATACTTACCCTCCTCGCTCCGTCGCTGCAGGTCCCTGCATCCCTGTCGGCGGCGTCAGCTTCCTCTGGCAGTGCGGTGACGTAATATCGTCATTAAGGTAAGAATAGGACGGGACGCCCCTCCCCTGGCGTGGGTCCCATATTCATGTCCTTAATGAGTGGATTTCTCACCGCTGCGCACAGGGGTAAGTGATGCCCCGACAGGGTGCAGGAAAGTTCAGCGAGGAGCGAGGAGGGTAAGTAAGGTGGGGGGAGGACGGGGAGCGGACCATGTAACAGGAGGAGGGGGGCGGAGCCGTAAAGGAGGGAGGGGGAGCGGACCATGTTACAGGATGGGGGGATGGGAGCGGAGCCATTTATACGGATGGGAGGGGAGCGGAGCCAGTATACAGGATGGGGGGGTGGGGCGGAGCCCCCCCATGTATACAGGATGGGAGGGGGGGGCGGAGCCATGTATACAGGAGGGGGATGGGAGCGGACCATAAATAAAGGATGGGGGGATGGGGCGTTTTCCAAATACAGGAGGGAGGGGGGCGGAGCCAGTATAAAGGATGGAGGATGGGAGCGGGCCATATATACAGGATGGGAGGATGGAGCAGCCATGTATACGGGGTGGGAGGTGGGAGCGGAGCCATGATACAGGATGGAGGGTGGAGAGGGGCCATGTATACAGGATGGGGGGGGGGCCCAGCCATTATACAGGAGGGAGGGGGAGGAGCCATGATATATATATGGGAGGGGGGGGAGCGGAGCCATGTATACGGGTGGGAGGATGGGGGCAGAGCCAAATACAGGATGGGGGGGGGGAGCCAGTAAAAGGATGGAGGAGGGAGCTTATATGCCCTTATACAGGATGGGAGGGGGAGCGAGCCATGATATAGGAGGGGGGCCATGTATACAGGATGGAGGGGAGCGAGAATATACAGGATGGAGGGGAGGGAGCCATATATACAGGATGGAGGATGGGAGCGAGCCATTATACAGGATGGGAGGATGGGAGCGGAGCATATATACAGGATGGGAGGATGGAGTGAGCCATGTAAATAGGATGGGAGCGGAGCCATTATACAGGATGGGAGGTGGGAACGGAGCCATATACAGGATGGGGGGGGGAGCCATATATACAGGATGGGAGGATGGAGCGGAGCATTATACAGATGGGAGGATGGGAGCGGAGCCATAATACAGGATGGAGATGGGAGCGGAGCCATATATACAGATGGGAGGATGGAGCGGAGCCATATATACAGGATGGGAGGGGGGCGAGCATGTATATGGATGGGAGGGTGGGAGCGGAGCCATGTATACAGAATGGGAGGATGGAGCGGAGATATATACAGGATGGGAGGGGGAGCGGAGCCATATATACAGGATGGAGGATGGAGCGGAGCCATATATACAGGATGGGAGGATGGGAGCGGAGCCATATATACAGGATGGGGGAGGAGGAGCCATGTATATAGGATGGAGGGGCCATGTATACAGATGGGAGGGGGAGCGGAGATATTACAGGATGGGAGGGGGGGGGAGCCATATATACAGATGGGAGGGGAGCGGAGCCATATATACAGGATGGAGGATGGGAGCGGAGCCATATATACAGGATGGAGGATGGGAGCGGAGCCATGTATATAAGGATGGAGCGGAGCCATTATACAGGATGGGAGGGGGAGCGGAGCCTTATACAGGATGGGAGGGGGCGGAGCCATGTATATAGGATGGGAGGGGGAGCGGAGCCTAATACAGGATGGGAGGGGGAGGGAGCCATATATACAGGATGGGAGGATGGGAGCGGAGCATGTATACAGGATGGGAGGATGGGAGCGGAGCCATATATACAGGATGGGAGGATGGAGGAGCCATGTATACAGGATGGGAGGATGGAGCGGAGCATATATACAGGATGGGAGGATGGACGGAGCCATGTATACAGGATGGGAGGATGGGAGCGGAGCCATATTACAGGATGGGAGGATGGGAGCGAGCCATATATACAGATGGAGGATGGGAGCGGAGCCATATATACAGGATGGGATGATGGGAGCGGAGCCATATATCAGGATGGGAGGATGGGAGCGGAGCCATATATACAGGATGGGAGGGGGGAGCAGGCATGTATATAGGATGGGAGGGTGGAGCGGAGCCATGTATACAGAATGGGAGGATGTAGCGGAGATATATACAGGATGGGAGGGGGGAGCGGAGCATATATACAGGATGGAGGATGGCAGCGGAGCCATATATCAGGAGGGAGGATGGAGGGAGCCATATACAGGTGGGAGGATGGAGTGAGCCATGTATATGGATGGGAGCGGAGCATGTATACGGATGGGAGGGGAGCGGAGCCATATATACAGGATGGGAGGGGGGGAGCATATATACAGGATGGAGGGAGCGGAGCCATTATACAGGATGGGAGGAGGGAGCGGAGCATATATACAGGATGGAGGATGGAGCGGAGCCATGTATAAGATGGGAGGATGGAGCGGACCATAATACAGGATGGAGGATGGGAGCGGAGCCTATACAGGATGGGAGGATGGAGCGGAGCCATATATACAATGGGGATGGGGCGTTACAGAATGGGAGGGGGAGCGGAGCCATATATACAGGATGGGAGGGGGGGAGCATATATACAGGATGGGAGGATGGGAGCGGAGCCATTATACGGATGGGAGGGGGAGCGGCCATTATATAGGATGGGGGGTAGCGAGCCATGTATCAGATGGGAGGATGAGCGGAGATATATACGGATGGGGGGGGGAGCATATATACAGGATGGGAGGATGGAGCGGAGCCATATAACAGGATGGGAGGATGGGAGCGGAGCCATATATACAGGATGGAGGATGGGAGGGAGCCATTATAAGGATGGGAGGCGGAGCCATTATACAGGATGGAGGGGGAGCGGAGCCATATATACAGGATGGGAGGGGGGCGGAGCCATTATAAGGATGGGAGGGGAGAGCGGAGCCATTATACAGGATGGGAGGATGGGAGCGGAGCCATATATACAGGATGGGAGGATGGGAGGGAGCCATTATACAGGATGGGAGGATGGGAGCGGAGCCATATATACAGGATGGGAGGATGGGAGCGGAGCCATTATACAGGATGGGAGGATGGGAGCGGAGCCATATATACAGGATGGGAGGATGGAGCGGAGCCATGTATACAGGATGGGAGGATGGGAGCGGAGCCATATATACAGGATGGGAGGATGGGAGCAGAGCCATATATACAGGAATGGGAGGATGGGAGCGGAGCCATATATACAGGATGGGATGATGGGAGCGGAGCCATATATACAGGATGGGAGGATGGGAGCGGAGCCATAGATACAGGATGGGAGGAGGGAGCAGGAGCCATGATATAGGATGGAGGGTGGGAGCGAGCCATGTATACAGAATGGGAGGATGTAAGCGGAGATATATACAGGATGGGAGGGGGGGAGCAGAGCCATATATACAGGATGGGAGGATGGCAGCGGAGCCATATACAGGATGGGAGGATGGGGAGCGGAGCCATATACAGGATGGGAGGATGGGAGTGGAGCATGTATATAGGATGGGAGCGGAGCCATGTATACAGGATGGGAGGGGAGCGGAGCCATATATACAGGATGGGAGGGGGCGGAGCCATATATACAGGATGGGAGGGGAGAGCGGAGCCATATATACAGGATGGGAGGATGGGAGCGGAGCCATATATAAGGATGGGAGGATGGAGCGGAGCCATGTATATAGGATGGGAGGGTGGGAGTCGGAGCCATAGTATAAGGATGGAAGGATGGGAGGGGAGCTTTCATACAGGATGGGAGGATGGGGGCGGAGCCATTATATAGAGAGGGAAGGGAGCGGGGCCATGTATACAGGATGGGAGGGGGAGCGGAGCCATTATACAGGATGGGAGGGGGGAGGGAGCCTATATCAGGATGGGAGGATGGGAGCGGAGCCATGTATACAGGATGGGAGGATGGGAGCGGAGCCATATATACAGGATGGGAGTAGGCCATGTATCCAGGATGGGGGATGGGAGCGGAGCCATATATACAGGATGGGAGGATGGGAAGGGAGCCATGTATACAGGATGGGAGGATGGGAGCGGAGCCATATATACAGGATGGGAGGATGGGAGCGGAGCCATAATACAGAATGGGAGGATGGGAGCGGAGCCATATATACAGGATGGGATGATGGGAGCGGAGCCATATATACAGGATGGGAGGATGGGAGCGGAGCCATATATACAGGATGGGAGGGGGGAGCAGAGCCATGTATATAGGATGGAGGGTGGGAGCGGAGCCATGTATACAGAATGGGAGGATGTGAGCGGAGATATATACAGGATGGGAGGGGGGAGCGGAGCCATATATACAGGATGGGAGGATGGCAGCGGAGCCATATATACAGGATGGGAGGATGGGAGCGGAGCCATATATACAGGATGGGAGGATGGGAGTGGAGCCATGTATATAGGATGGGAGCGGAGCCATGTATACAGGATGGGAGGGGAGCGGAGCCATATATACAGGATGGGAGGGGGGAGTGGAGCCATATATACAGGATGGGAGGATGGGAGCGGAGCCATGTATACAGGATGGGAGGATGGGAGCGGAGCCATATATACAGGATGGGAGGATGGGAGCGGAGCCATGTATACAGGATGGGAGGATGGGAGCGGAGCCATATATACAGGATGGGAGGATGGGAGCGGAGCCATGTATACAGGATGGGAGGATGGGAGCGGAGCCGTATATACAGGATGGGAGGATGGGAGCGGAGCCATATATACAGAATGGGAGGATGGGAGCGGAGCCATATATACAGGATGGGAGGATGGGTGCGGAGCCATATATACAGGATGGGAGGATGGGAGCGGAGCCATATATACAGGATGGGAGGGGGGAGCAGAGCCATGTATATAGGATGGGAGGGTGGGAGAGGAGCCATGTATACACGATGGGAGGGGGGAGCGGAGCCATGTATACAGGATGGGAGGATGGGAGCGGAGCCATTTATACAGCATATTTCCGATGGCTTTAGCCCAGTGGCGTAGCAGGGGCGTAGCAGGGGCGTAGCATGGGCTGGCGTAGGGCGCGGGCGTAGCGTGGGCAGGCGTGGGGCGGTCCGCCCCAGGCAGCACGTGTGTGGGGCGGCGTGGCAACAGCAGCAATTCCTACTCCCACGGAGCTGAGCGGCGGGTCGGTGAGTCCACTGTGCGGGGAGAGGGGGGACCCGGCCTGAGCAGGCGGCGCAATACTTACCTCTCCCCATGCCTCCGTAGCTCCGGGCTCCAGGGGCGCCTGCAGGACATCATTCAGCGGCCGGCTGTGGCAGAGAGCGTGGGCGCCGGACAGGTGAGATGTGAGGTGTATGTGTCTGTGTGTATCAGTGTGTGTGTCTGCTTGCGTGTGTGTATGTGAGGGAGTGCTGCGGTGCTGTCTGTGTGTGGTGCTGTATGTGTGATGGTGATGGGGGGAGGCAGTGATGGTGGTGAGGAGACAACGAAGATGATGGGGAGCCAATGATGATGGGCAGGCAAAGATGATGATGATGGGGAGCCAATGATGATGAGCAGGCAATGATCATGATGATGGGGAGCCAATGATGATGGGCAGGCAATGATGATGATGATGATGGGGAGGCGATGATGATGGGGAGCCAATGATGATGGGCAGGCAATGATGATGATGATGGGGAGCCAATGACGATGGAAGGCAATGATGATGATGGGGAGCCAATGATGATGGGCAGGCAATGATGATGATGGGGAGCCAATGATGATGGGCAGGCAATGATGATGATGGGGAGCCAATGATGATGGGAAGACAATGATGATGATGATGGGGAGGCAATGATAATGATGATAGGGAGGCAATGATGATGGGGAGGCGATGATGATGATGGGGAGGAAATGATGATGATAATGGGGAGTCTTTCCACAGTGCCCTTTCCTGAGCCGTAACAGTGCAGAACGCAGCACAGTGCAGAGGAGAGCTCCATATTTTGTATGGAGCATTATATGGGGACCAGTATTCTTTATGGAGCATTATATGTGGTGCCCATAATATTGTATGGAGGACTGTAATTATTTTTTGGTTTGGGGGTCACCGCAACATGAGGAACTGTATTGCGGGGTCACGGCATTAGAAAGGTTGAGAACCACTGGCTTAGAGGATTCGCCGGTTTCTGAGCTACTGTAGAATTTACAATAGATATCACTCATGTAATGTAAGAAGTGAAATCTTTAGCCTTGTACTATCTACAGTCATGGCCAAAAGTTTTGAGAATGACACAAATATTATATTTTCACATGATCTGCTGCCCTCTGGTTTTTATGTGTGTTTGACAGATGTTTTTATCACAGACAGAAATATAATAATTGCAAACATATGAGTAACAAAAGCTTATATTGACAGAATGAGTTCATGCAGCAAGTCAATATTTGCAGTGTTGACCCTTCTTTTTCAGGACCTCTGTAATTCTCCCTGGCATGCTCTCAATCAACTTCTGGACCAAATCCTGACTGATAGCAGTCCATTCTTGCACAATCAATGCTTTCATTTTGTCAGAATTTTTAGGTTTTTGTTTGTCCACTCGTCTCTTGATGATTGACCACAAGTTCTCAATGGGATTAAGATCTGGGGAGTTTCCAGGCCATGGACCCAAAATCTCTATGTTCTCTTCCCTGAGCCATTTAGTTATCACCTTTGCTTTATGGCAAGGTGCTCCATTATGCTGGAAAAGGCATTGTTGATCGCCAAACTGCTCTTGGAGGGTTGGGAGAAGTTGCTCTTGGAGGACATTCTGGTACCATTCTTTATTCATGGCTGTGCTTTTAGGCAAGACTGTGAGAGAGCCGATTCCCTTGGCTGAGAAGCAACCCCACACATGAATGGTTTCAGGATGCTTAACAGTTGGCATGAGACAAGACTGGTGGGAGCGCTCACCTTGTCTTCTCCGAATGAGGCGTTTTCCTGATGTCCCAAACAATTGAAAAGGGGATTCATCAGAGAAAATAACTTTACCCCAGTCCTCAGCAGTCCACTGCCTGTACCTTTTGCAGAATATCAGTCTGTCCATGATGTTTTTTCTGGAGAGAAGTGGCTTCTTTGCTGCCCTCCTTGACCAGGCCTTGCTCCAAGAATCTCCGCCTCACAGTGCGTGCAGATGCACTCACACCTGCCTGCTGCCATTCCTGAGCAAGCTCTGCACTGCTGGTAGCCCGATCCCGCAGCTGAAACACTTTTAAGAGACGGTCCTGGCGCTTGCTGGTCTTTCTTGGGCGCCCTGGAGCCTTTTTGGCAACAATGGAACCTCTCTCCTTGAAGTTCTTGATGATGCGATAGATTGTTGACTGAGGTGCAATCTTTCTAGCTGCGATACTCTTCCCTGTTAGGCCATTTTTGTGCATTGCAATGATGACTGCACGTGTTTCTTTAGAGATAACCATGGTTAACAGAAGAGAAACAATGATGCCAAGCACCAGCCTCCTTTTAAAGTGTCCAGTGGTGTCATTCTTACTTAATCATGACAGATTGATCTCCAGCCATGTCCTCATCAACACCCACACCTGTGTTAATGGAGCAATCGCTGAAAAGAGGTTAGCTGGTCCTTTTAAGGCAGGGCTGCAATGATGTTGAAATGTGTTTTGGGGGATAAAGTTCATTTTCTAGCCAAATATTGACTTTGCAAGTAATTGCTGTTAAGCTGATCACTCTTTATAACATTCTGGAGTATATGGAAATTGCCATTAGAAAAAGTGAAGCAGTAGACTTTGTAAAAATTAATATTTGTGTCATTCTCAAAACTTTTGGCCATGACTGTATATATATACATATATATATATATATATATATATAATATATATATTTCTCCGCTGTATCTGAGGCTCCTTCGCCCGGGGCCCACAAAAACCTGGAGCCGGCCCTGCTGGAAAGCATTTGCTAAACAGAAAAGAGGTACTAATAAGTTAACCTTCCTTAAAATCTGCTCCCTATACCATACAGCCATCGTTCCCATTTTGGCTTTACATGACATTAAAAAAATCAAGGATTTGTTCAGTGAATCTAGTCTTATCCCTTTCTCCCAAATCAAAGATAAATTTAAAGTCTCCTCTTCTTCATTCCTACAGTATCTCATGTTGAAGGATTTGATTGTGCTATTCCTTGCCTCAAAACCAAGCTTATCTGAGCCTGCCACCAACCTTATTACCAACGTTAATCATAAAAATTTTTGGAGCACCTCTTAAATTTATATGTGACTCAATAAAAGTCATATATTCATCAAGGCCTATAACTTTCGGAAATGGGAACAAGAGTTACATATATCCCCAAGTCCGCAAGAATGGAATAGGCTTGTTTTATTTCCTACTCAGCTTCTATCTCTATGTCGCTCCAAGAAACCCACTATTAAAAACTAAAGCGTTGGTATTACACTCCAGCCCGACTCTCTCTGATTAATTTAGAACACTCCTCGTCCTGCTGGAGAGGTTGTGGCCAATTTGGAAGTTTGATTCATATACTCTGGTACTATCCCCATATTAGGCCTCTTTGGAAAAATAGTGCGTCTCTAATTAATTCATTACTCACAAAATCCATTACTCTGTCTCCACAACTAGCTCTTTTATCGTTAGACTTGGAGGGCATTGCTCATTCCTCTATTCCCTTAGTGGTACATGTTCTTCTAGTAGTTAGACAATTAATTGCCTTCCATTGGAAGAGGCCTGAGCCTCCCGTTATCCAAGATGTAATTGTCAGACTGACCCTCCATAAAGCCTTCGAGCACAAACTAGCTCTGATACATTACAACCTCGACAAATTTTCTAGAAAATGGTCCAGCTGGATACCTTTATTCCCTTAAAAGTATATTCAGATAAGCCATATTATTTTGTCTTTCTTGATTAATGGTTACTATTTATAATATTGCCTTTGTAGTCATATAATATATGCAATGCCTGTATAAATTAATGTTATTTTCCTGTAAATTGGGACGCAAGGTCCACTTGGTCCCTTCTTTCCTTGTTGTATTTCCCCTTCCCTTTTCCCCTTCTCCCCCCCTTATTGTTTTATAAATAGTTAATAAAAAAATTTTAAAAGAAAGAGAAGGAAAAAAAAACGTCCACAGTAAAGCACAGGTCCGGCCGAAAGTCGAAGTTGACTGAGAGAGACTGTTGAACTGTAAAGCGAATTGTGAGAGAGGATCGCAAGACCACGGCTCCAAAAATCACTGCTGAGCTCAATGAACACCTACAGAACCCAGTTTCCGCGAAAACGCTTCGTCGGGAGCTGAACAAATCTGGATTCCACTGAAGAGCTGCAATTCGAAAACCGCTGCTCTCAATGACAAATGTTTCCAAGCATTTAGAGTGGTGTAGAAACCTCCAGAATTGTTCTCTCGACCAGTGGAAACATGTGATATTCTCAGAAGAATCATCGTTAAGCCTATTTCCGACCTCCGGCTGAGTGTACGTTTGGAGACACCCGAAAGAAGCATTCCATCCAGACTGCCTTCGCCCAAAAGTAAAACTTGGCAGAGGTTCTGTGTTGATCTGGGGTGCTATTTCATGGAGATCTGCCGGGCCAATGATATCCCTTCATGGAAGAATTAACAGCCGCGATTATTTAGGCATTTTGGCCGACCAAGTGCATCCTATGGTCCAAGCACTGTTTCCGGAGGGGAACGCCATCTTTCAGGATGATAATGCACCAATTCATACAGCTCCAATCATTAAATCATGCCACAAGGAACATTCTAATAAAGTTGAGCATCTCATCTGGCCCTCACCATCCCCAGACCTCAACATTAAAGAGCATTTATGATCGATTTTAGAGATTCAAGTTAGACGTCGATTTCCACTGCCATCGTCGCTCAAAGATCTAGAGGGTGTTTTAACTGAAGAATGGGCTAAAATTCCTTTGGAAACAATTCACACCTCGTATGAATCCATACCTCAGAGAATTGAGGCTGTAATCGCCGCAAAAGGTGAACCTACACCATACTAAACTAACTTTTGTTGATGTTTCCAGGTGTTTACATTATTTAGTCCAACCCCTGTAGACGGAGGGTGTTTTGGCAATGTAAGCCAAAAAATGTTCCTGATGCTCCGGCTTTAAAAGCAGTTTACCTACTCCCAGTAAAGGGAGCCTTCCAGGCCTTCTTCAGCCAAAAGATTCTTTATGATAGCACACTATTTTCAGGTCAAACGAGCTCCTGTATAATCCAAAAAATATTCTAAATGTCCGTATATATTTCATGAGGCAGACACTGACGCTCTCAGGCTCAGTCTGGATTACACAATAAAATAACTAGATAAAAAAGGGGTACTGTATCACCATATACAAGGTATATATAGTATAGTGAAAATATAATAAATCTCCGTATATATTTCAGGAGGCAGACTCTCAGGCTAACAGGCTCCGTCTAGATTACACAAGAATATAATAAGAAGTAAAACGGGTACTGTATCAGCAGATATCAGGTATATATAGTATAGTCCAAATATTCAAAATCTCAGTATATATTTCAGGAGGCAGACACTGACGCTCACAAGCTCAGTATGGATTACACAAGAATATAACAAGATAAAAAAGGGGTACTGTATCACCATATACAATGTAGATATAGTGTAGTGAAAATATAATAAATCTCCTTATATATTTCAGGAAGCAGACTCTGACGCTCACAAGCTCAGTATGGATTACACAAGAATATAAAAAGCAGATCTGCAAGAAATAATCACACATGTGGGCGAATGTTCCCGGTGTCAATGATGCACTTAGAGTAGTGGGTGGAGGAGGACTTTATGCCAAAAAGGGTACTGTATCACAAGCGTCCAGCTGTATACAGTCTAGGTGTCATTGTTAGTCTCTGTATATATTTCCAGAGTAACAGATAGACTCTCACAAGTTCAGTATGTATCACACCAGAATATAATAAGAAGAAAAAGGGGTACTGTATCACCAGAAAGCAGGTATATATAATATATGTTAGGGGTCGAGATCCCGCTTCTGCACAAGGGGAATCTCGAGCCATTCCGGCTGCGGTCTCCAATTCGTCTCCGGCCGCAGTGGACTCTGCTCAGCTTAGACGTCGGTCCCAGCATCTCGCCCAGTCTAGCAGTGTGCAGAGGATTACTGCTGTTCCTCCAGACTCTGCTAATGTGGCCAGTACTGGTTAGCGGCGAGCAGACGTCTTTAGGACAAAGTCCTTGTTTTTCCCTTCTGAGCATGCCCAGGGTGAGATCTCTCATTGGAGATCAGGGGTCACATGCTCAGGTACTTCAGCAGCTCCTATTGGTCTGCCAGGAAGGTCCTGTGACTACTGGTGTTCTGGAACAAGTTTCATTGGTCCTTGTTTCTGGCAGGTCCTGTAGCTTTTATTATAAAAGGGTGGCAATGCTGAGCCGCAATGCGCTAGTATCAACCATTATATGCTTTGCGCCAGTGTGGTCATGCGTGTGTGTGCTTAGGGCCCGGTTGAAATAAGCCCCTAGAATACCGACTTAATCGGTGAGGAGTTTGGTATGTTAGCTGGTCAGGGTCGGTGTCCTAGATGGCCTAGATTACCGGCATAACCGGTGAGGAGTTTGATTGCCGTATTCAGGGTCTGGCGTTCAGACGCCATAGATTGTGGGTGACTCCCGCGAGGACATTAGCGCATGATCACGTTCTATGTTCGCTTAGCACTTAACTGTGTACCTGGGTGCCTGACAGGACACAGAACTTTTTCTCAGTGGCTCTGTGACGTAACAGGGTTCGCTTTCAACGCTACACAGCGCCCTAGCGTGTTTATTTTGTGACTCAGTTGTGTTCAGTGAGTTCGCCCACATCGCCATATTGCGCTGCGGCACTCCTTCTAGCCGCTCTGTGAAATAACAGAGTTTGCACATATTGCCACAGCGCATTGCGGTGTTTATTTTGGCGACTCTGCGGGATAACAGAGTTCGATTCTTGCAAAATTTTACTAGCAGCAGGTTCCGCCTGCATGGTGGACCCCAGGCTGCAAACGTATCTCTCTACCTCATATATTTGGTGCGTTCCGCAGACCCTAACATAATACTAGCGCCAGGGTCTGGCTAGTAAAATGGCGGATGACCAGCGTCTACAGCAGTACATCCAGCAGCTGGAGAGTAGGTTGGCGGCTCTAGAGCGCACAACCTCAGCTGTGGATGTTACCGCAGTCGCTGTTCAGGCTGCTAGCGTGGCTGCAGCCAGTTTGTCCTCTGTCACCTCTGCCCCTACATTATCCCACCTCCTGCTTCCTGACAAGTTTGCCGGTGACAGCAAGCAATGTCGGGGATTCATGAGTCAGTGCTCTATACAGCTCGAGCTTCTGGCTGCACGTTTCCCCACGGATCGGGCACAAGTGGGTTTTGTACTGTCTCTGCTCTCGGGCAGAGCATTGGAGTGGGCAATGCCGCTGTGGGAGCGCGACGATCGTGTGGTGTGGAGTGCTCCTCGTTTCCTGGAGGCTCTTATAAAGGTCTTTTTAGGATCTCAGGTCACCCACGATACGGCGCTGCAACTGCTGGCATTGGCACAGGGTTCGTCTTTGGTCAGTCAGTTTTCCGTCCAGTTTCGGACTCTGGCCTCAGAGCTAGACTGGACGGATAAAATTCTCATTCCAGTCTACTGGCGAGGACTGGCTGATCATGTTAAAGACGCTTTGGCTACCAGGGAGATTCCCGCCACACTGGAGAAGCTTATCTCCATATCTACCCGCATCGACCTCCGTTTTCACGAGCGGAGGTTGGAGCGGGCCCAGTGTAGGCAGAGGATTCGGTTGGCTCCCACCTTTGCCAAACCTCTCGAATCCCCGATCTGGCGTCCGAACCCCAAAAGGCCACAGAGGCTCCTCATGCAGGACCTAATTCTCGGACCGTCCGAGTATCCGTGGTCTGTAACATTTGTCAGCAGACAGGACACTATGCCAACAAATGTCCACAGCGATCGGGGAAGCGATCGCGTCTAGTGGCCCTGGGAGGAGGTTCACTAGACACAGCGGCATTTTCCTCCAAGATGACACTTAAAGGGACAATCACTGTAGGCACTTCCACTCTCACACGCCGACCTTTGCATGGACTCAGGAACAGAGGGGAACTTCATGTCCTCTAACTTTGCTCGCCGTCACGCAATACCTCTGGTGGTGCTTGACAAATCAGGTCAGGTAGTGTTCGGGTAGTGAATGGGTCAACGTTGCCCTCACAAATTACACATCAGACTGTTCCACTTGCATTGTTTGTATCTCCTTCCCATCAGGAACTTATTTCCCTACTCGTCCTTCCCGAGGGAATAGACGAGATCCTACTAGGTATACCTTGGCTCCGTTTCCACTCCCCACATATAGAGTGGACTTCGGGTAGGATACTGGGTTGGAGTGATGCATGTAGAGGCAGATGTGTCAGGAGTTGCGTTCAGGTTACCACTACTGAGTTACCCGCAGATCTTACTCCACTTCCCAAGTGCTACTGGTCATATGCAGACGTGTTCTCCAAGAAGGCTGCGGAGACTCTTCCGCCTCATCGCCCCTATGACTGTCCTATCGACCTCTTGCCTGGCGCAGAACCTCCTCGGGGAAGGGTCTATCCCCTCTCTCTTCCTGAGACAGAGGCCATGTCGCAATATATTCAGGAGAAGCTGGCAAGAGGGTTTATTAGGAAGTCGGTGTCACCGGCAGGGGCGGGATTCTTCTTCGTGCAGAAGAAGAACGGAGAATTACGTCCGTGTATTGATTACAGGGGTCTTAACGCCATCACCGTTAAAAACATGTATCCGTTGCCCCTGATTTCTGAGCTCTTTGATAGGCTTCGGGGAGCAAGGGTATTCACTAAACTAGATCTGCGCGGTGCTTATAACCTGATTCGCATCCGTGAGGGGGACGAATGGAAGACGGCTTTTAATACCAGGGATGGGCATTACGAATATCTGGTGAAGCCCTTTGGGCTCTGTAATGCTCTAGCCGTTTTCCAAGACTTTGTCAATGACATCTTCCGGGATATGCTCTCCAATTCGGTCGTAGTCTATCTGGATGATATACTCATCTTCTCTCCAGATATTGACTCCCACCGGAGAGATGTCTGCAGGGTCTTCGACCTCTTACGGGCTTATTCCCTTTATGCTAAGTTAGAGAAATGTATGTTTGAGCTGGAGTCTTTACCTTTCCCTGGTTATATCATCTCAACCCAGGGATTGGCTATGGATCCGGCCAAACTACAGGCTGTGATGGACTGGCAGGACCCCCACTCTCTTAAAGCGGTGCAGCGCTTTATGGGGTTCATTAATTACTATCGCCAGTTCATTCCCCATTTCTCTACCTTGGTAGCTCCCTTGGTAGCCCTCACCAAGAAGGGAGCAAATCCCAAATTGTGGTCGGAAGAGGTCTCCAAGACTTTCACTTCTATTAAGTCTCATTTTGCTAGCGCTCCCATCCTGCATTGCCCCGATGTTGATAAGCCATTTTTATTGGAGGTGGATGCCTCATCCGTTGGTGCTGAAGCAGTCCTCTTCCAAAAGGATGCTCAAGGTAGGAAGCATCCTTGCTTCTTCTTTTCTAAGACCTTCACATCAGCGGAGAGGAATTATTCCATCGGGGATAGGGAGTTGCTAGCCATGAAGTTGGCCTTCTCTGAGTGGAGACATCTGTTGGAGGGGGCCCGCTTTCCCTTCCAAGTCTTCACCGACAACAAAAATTTGGTGTATCTGCAGACAGCCCAGCGGCTTAACTCTCGCCAGGCCAGATGGTCCTTGTTCTTCTCCCGGTTTAATTTCACACTCCATTTCCTCTAGGGAGAGAAGAACATTTGTGCCGACGCTCTCTCTCGCTCTGTGATGTCCTCTGAGGAGGAGGTGGAGGAGCCTCGGCTTATTGTCCCCACAGAGAGCCTGAGAACAGTGGCCCCGGTTTCGCTAGAGTCTGTGCCCCGGGCAAGACTTTTGTGCCTACCAATTTGCGACCGGAGGTACTCTCTTGGGCACATTCGTCCAGGGTGGGTGGACACTTTGGGGCAAAGAGGACATCTGAATTGCTGGCGAGAACATACTGGTGGCCGCATATGGTCCGTGATGTTGGGGACTATGTTCGGGCATGTGTCTCCTGCGCCAAGAATAAGTCTCCACGACAACGGCCAGCTGGGTTACTTTACCCTTTGCCGGTGGCAGACAGGCCCTGGGAGATGGTTGGGATGGACATTGTGGTGGGCTTGCCCAAATCTCGGGGTTGCACCATCATTTGGGTATTCACTGACCATTTCTCCAAAATGGTGCATCTGGTGCCACTACCACGGTTACCTTCAGCACGGGCTCTGGCAGCGTTGTTCGTTAGGCACATCTTCCGTCTACACGGCATGCCGGACAAAATTGTCAGTGACCGAGGTCCCCAGTTTGCGTCTCGGTTCTGGAGAGAGCTTTGTCGTCTACTCAGTATTGAGTTAAATCTCTCTTCAGCGTACCATCCTGAGATGAATGGGTTGGTAGAGAGGGCCAACCAGACCTTGGTCACCTATCTACGACATTTTGTCTCAGCCAGGCAGGATGACTGGCCATCCTTGCTACCATGGGCTGAGTTTGCACTAAACAATGCTGTGGCTGACTCCACTGGACAAACTCCATTCCTCCTGAACTACGGTCAGCATCCGCGGGTTCCGGTGCCCATGCCCGTGTCTTCCGCCGACTCCAGGGTGACAGACTGGGCTGTGGAGGCACGGGACATTTGGGACCGTACCCAGGATGCCATTCAGGCATCCAAGGAGAGGATGAGGTCCTCCGCCGACGCACATCGGCGCCCCGCTCCAACATTTGCTCCTGGGGACTTGGAGTGGCTCTCCGCCCGTAACATTAGGCTGCGAGTTGAGTCCACTAAGTTGGCACCCCTACCTGGGTCCTTTCAAGGTCCTCGAGCAGGTTAACCCTGTGGTATACCGTTTGGCTCTTCCACCATGCCTGGGTATCTCCGACACCTTTCACGTATCCCTCTTGAAACCCGTGCTCATGTCCCGGTTTTCCGAGACATCTGCTGGGACATCGGGTTCGTCTACGGATGACCATGAGGTGAACGCCATTGTAGGGTGTAAGGTGGTACGGGGCAAAAGATTTTATTTGGTGGATTGGAGGGGTTATGGGCCTGAGGATAGGTCCAGGGAGCCTGCAGAGCACATTCACGCTCCGCAGCTCATCGCTGCTTTTGAACGCAGTGAGGCCCAGAGAAGGGGGGGCCCTAGGAGGGGGGTAATGTTAGGGGTCAAGTTCCCGCTTCTGCACAAGGGGAATCTCGAGCCATTCCGGCTGCGGTCTCCCATTCATCTCCGGCCGCAGTGGACTCTGCTCAGCTTAGACGTCGGTCCAGCGTCTCGCCCAGTCTGGCAGTGTGCAGAGGATTACTGCTGCTCCTCCAGACTCTGCTATTGTGGCCAGTACTGGTTAGCGGCGGGCAGACGTCTTTAGGACAAAGTCCTTGTTTTTCCCTTCTGAGCATGCCAGGGTGAGATCTCTCATTGGAGATCAGGGGTCACATGTTCAGGTACTTCAGCAGCTCCTATTGGTCTTCCAGTAAGGTCCTGTGACTACTGGTGTTCTGGAACAAGTTTCATTGGTCTTTGTTTCTGGCAGGTCCTGTAGCTGTTATTATAAAAGGGTGGCAATGCTGAGCCGCCATGCGCTAGTATCAACCATTATATGCTTTGCGCCAGTGTGGTCATGCGTGTGTGTGCTTAGGGCCCGGCTGAAATAAGCCCCTAGAATACCGACTTAATCGGTGAGGAGTTTGGTATGCTAGCTGGTCAGGGTCGGTGTCCTAGATGGCCTATATTACCGGCATAACCTGTGAGGAGTTTGATTGCTGTATTCAGGGTCTGGCGTTCAGACGCCATAGATTGCGGGTGACTCCCGCGAGGACATTAGCGCATGATCACGTTCTATGTTCTATGTTCTATGTTCGCTTAGCACTTAACTGTGTACCTGGGTGCCTGACAGGACACAGAACTGTTTCTCAGCGGCTCTGTAACGTAACAGGGTACGCTGCGGCACTCCTTCTATCGGCTCTGTGAAATAACAGAATTCGCACATATTGCCACAGCCCATTGCGGTGTTTATTTTGGCGACTGCGGGATAACAGAGTTCGCGTCTTGCGCCAATTTACTAGCAGCAGGTTCCGCCTGCACAGTGGACCCCGGGCTGCGAACGCATCTCTCTACCTCATATATTTGGTGCGTTCCGCAGACCCTAACAGTATATTGAAAATATTCTTAATCTCCATATATATTTCAGTAGTCAGACACTGACGCTCTCAGGCTCAGTATGGATTACACAAGAATATAATAATAATAAAAAGTGGTACTGTATCACCAGACACCATGTACATATAGTATGCTCAAAATATTGTAAATTTATGGATATATTTCAGGAGGCAGACACTGACGCTCCCAGGCTCAGTATGGATTACACAATAATATAAAAAGTAGAAAAAGGGGTAATGTATCACCAGATGCAAGGTATATATAGTATAGTGAAAATATTCTAAATCTACGTATATTTTTCAGGAGGCAGACACTGATGCTCACAGACTCAGTATGGATTACACAAGAATATAATAAGAATAAAAAATGTTATTGTATCACGAGATACCAGGTATATATAGTATATTGAAAATATTAAAAATCTCCGTACATATTTCATGAGGCAGACACTGACGCTCTCAGGCTCAGTATGGATTACCGAATAATATTAAAAGATGAAAAAATGTGTACTGTATGACCAGATACCATGTATATATAGTATGGTTAAAATTTTGCCAATCTCCGTATATAATTCAGGAGGCAGACAAAGACGCTCACAGGCTCAGTATGGATTAGACAAAAACATAAAAAGCAGATCCGAAAGAATTAATCACACATGTGGGCCAATATTCAAGGTGTCAATTATGCACTTATGGTGGTGAGTGGAGGAGGACTTTCTGGCAAAAATGGTACTGTATCACAAGCGTCCAGCTGTATACAGTCTAGGGGTCATTGTAAATCTCTGTATATATTTCTGGAGTAACAGACAGACTCTCACAGGCTCAGTACGGATCACACCAGAATAAAGGGGTACTGTATCAACAGATACCAAGTATATATAGTATATTGAAAATAAACGAAATCTCCGAACATATTTCAGGAGGCAGACACTGGCGCTCTCAGACTCAGTATGGATTACACAAGAATATAATAATTATAAAAAGGTGTACTGTATCACCAGATACCATGTATATATAGCATGCTCAAAATATTGTAAATTTACGGATATTTTTCAGGAGGCAGACACTTACTCTCTCAGGCTCAGTATGGATTGCACAAGATTATAATAATAAGAAAAAAGGGTACTGTTTCTGCAGATACCATGTATATATAGTATGGGGAAAATATTCTAAATCTCAGTATATAATTCAGGAGGCAGCCACAGACGCTCTCAGGCTCTGTATGTATTCCACAATAATACAAAAAGGGTACTGTTTCACCAGATTCAAGGTATATACAGTATAGTGAAAATATTATAAATCTCAGTATATATTTCAGTAGTCAGCACTGACGCTCTCAGGCTCAGTATGGATTACACAAGAATATAATAATAATAAAAAGGGGTACTGTATCACCAGACACCATGTACATATAGTATGCTAAAATATTGTAAATTTATGGATATATTTCAGGAGGCAGACACTGACGCTCCCAGGCTCAGTATGGATTACACAATAATATAAAAGTAGAAAAAGGGGGTAATGTATCACAGATGCAAGGTATTATAAGTATAGTGAAAATATTCTAAATCTACGTATATTTTTCAGGAGGCAGACACATGATGCTCACAGACTCAGTATGGATTACACAAGAATATAATAAGAATAAAAATGTATTGTATCACCAGATACCCGGTATATATAGTATATTGAAAATATTAAAAATCTCCGTACATATTTCATGAGGCAGACACTGACGCTCTCAGGCTCAGTATGGATTACCGAATAATATTAAAGATGAAAAAATGTGTACTGTATGACCAGATACCATGTATATATAGTATGGTTAAAATTTGCCAATCTCCGTATATAATTCAGGAGGCAGACAAAGACGCTCACAGGCTCAGTATGGATTAGACAAAAAATAAAAAGCAGATCCGAAAGAATTAATCACACATGTGGGCCAATATTCAAAGGGGTCAATTATGCACTTATGGTGGTGAGTGGAGGAGGACTTTCTGGCAAAAATGGTACTGTATCACAAGCGTCCAGCTGTATTACAGTCTAGGGTCATTGTAAATCTCTGTATTATTTCTGGAGTAACAGACAGACTCTCACAGGCTCAGTACGGATCACACCAGAATAAAGGGGTACTGTATCAACAGATACCAAGTATAATTGTATATTGAAATAAACGAAATCTCCGAACATATTTCAGGAGGCAGACACTGGCGCTCTCAGGCTCAGTATGGATTACACAAGAATATAATAATTATAAAAAGGTGTACTGTATCACCAGATACCATGTATATATAGCATGCTCAAAATATTGTAAATTACGGATATTTTTCAGGAGGCAGACACTTACTCTCTCAGGCTCAGTATGGATTGCACAAGATTATAATAATAGAAAAAAGGGTACTGTTCTGCAGATACCATGTATATATAATGGGGAAAATATTCTAAATCTCAGTATATAATTCAGGAGGCAGCACAGACGCTCTCAGGTCTGTATGTATTCCACAATAATACAAAAAGGGTACTGTTTCACCAGATTCAAGGTATATACAGTATAGTGAAAATATTATAAATCTCAGTATATATTTCAGGAGGCAGCCACTGTTGCTCTCAGGCTCAGTATGTATTACACAACAATATAAAAAGCTGAAAAAGGGTACTGTATCACCAGATGCAAGGTATATATAGTATAGTGAAAATATAATAAGCTTCGTATATATTTCAGGAGGCAGACTGACGCTCAAAGGCTCAGTATGGATTACACAAGAATATCAAAAGATCCGCAAAAAAATTACCATGTTTGCAAAGTTCAAGGTGTCAATAACGCACTTACAGTGGTGGGTGGAGGAGGACATAATGCACAAAGGGTACTGTATCAGAAGCGTACAGCTGGATACAGTCTAGGGGTTATTGTAAATCTCCATATATATTTACGGAGTAACAGACAGTCACTCACAGGCTCAGTATGGATTACACAAAAATATAATAAGCTGAAAAAGGGTACTGTTTCACCAGATACACAGTATATATAGTATAGTGAAAATATTCTAAATCTCCGGATATATTTCAGTAGGCAGACAGACGCTCACAGGGTCAGTCTGGATTACACAAGAATATAATAATAAAAAGAGGGACTGTATCAGCAGATAACAGGTATATATAGCACAGTCAAAATATTCTAAATCTCAGTATATATTTCAGGAGGCAGACACTGACGCTCAAAGGCTCAGTATGGATTACAAAACAATATAAAAAGATCAGCAAGAAATAATCACACATGTGGGCCAATGGTCCAGGTGTCAATGATGCAAAAACAGTTGGGGGAGGACGACTTACTGCAAAAAAGGGTACTGTATCCCAAGTGTACAGCTGTATTCAGTCTAAGGGTAATTGTAAATCTCCGTATTTATTTACGGAGTAACAGACAGACGCTCACAGGCTCTGTATGCATTACACCAGAATACAAAAATTTGAAAAAGGGTAATGTATTACAAGCGTAGAGCTGCATACAGTGCTGTGGTAATTTTTAAATCTCCGTATAGATTTCAGGAGTAACAAACAGACGTTCACTGGCTCAGTATGGATTGCACGAGAACATAAAAAGTCGAAAAAGGGAAATGTATCAGAAGCGTACAGCTGTATACAGCGTTGGGGGAATTTTAAATATCCGTATATATTTCCAGAGTCAAAGACTACCACAGGCTCAGTATGGATTACACTAGAATATAAAAAGCATATCCACAAGAATTAATCACACATGTGGGCCAATGTTCGAGGTGTCATTGATGCACTTAGAGTGGGGGGTGGAGGATGACTTTGTGGCAAAAAGGGTACTGTATCACCAGATGCCAGGTATAGTATACTTAAATTATTGGAAATTTCCATATATATTTCAGGAGGTAGACACTGACGCTCTCAGGCTCAGTATGGATTACACGAGAATATAAAAATTAGAAAAAGGGAAATGCATCAGAAGCGTACAGCTGTAAACAGCGTTGGGGTAATTTTAAATATCCGTATATATTTCCAGAGTCAGACAAAGACTCTTACAGGCTCAGTATGGATTACACCAGAATGTAAAAGTTGACAAAGTGTAATGTATCAGAAGCGTACAGCTGTATACAGTGTTGGGGTAAGTTCATATATATTTCTGTATCAATAAGCCAGTGCAGACTCTCCGATACAGGAAACAAGATGGATACAAGTACACACTGAAAGTAGAGTGATTGCAGAAATTTGGGAATATCTAATCACGCTAAAACCTCCCAGTAGAATTCTCAGAGGCGATGCTGACCCTCAATTACTTTATCTGTGTAGACAGCAAAAACGGTTCTTTGTGAAGAAAGGGTTGCTGTATCGCAGTATCATCGATCCCATCACCGTTATTTGTCTCCATCAAATTGTGATGCCAAAGAAAAAATGTAGACATGGTCTTCACTGCCTATCATGATCAGGCTGGTCACTTTGGAGTGCAAAAGACAGAAGCCACAGGCCGTAGGCGATTCTATTGGATTGGTATGAGAGGAGACATTGAAAAATGTTGCCATGAATGTCACACGTCTGTAACTAGTAAAACTGTCAAAGCTGATCAGAAAGCAACACTGCATCCGATTGTGAGTTGACGTCCATTAGAAATGGTAGCCATTGATCATCTGAAGGTAGAGCCCAGCAGGATAGGCCATAGCTACATCTTAACCTTCATCGATCAGTTAACCAAATTTGTAGTGGCTGTCGCTGTGAAGGATTTAACTGCCCAGACTCCACAGCGGTGGAGCAGGAAGAGGTAAGTATTGCAAGTGCTGGGGCCTGAGCAAGCAGGGGGGGCCGACTCGCGGGCGATGGCACTGGCACAGGGCCCCTCATAGTAAGCCCTCCCACCATCAGAGACAGTTTTTTGTACTATGAGGGACCCTGTGCCAGTGCCTTCGCCTCAGAGTGGGGCCCGCCACCTGCTCAGGGCATCAGCACTTGGCCGCGTGCACCAGGTGGTGACCCCGTCCCGGGGGGGACAGCCAGATAGGGAGGTGGCAAAAATGGCATATGTTCAGGTGTAGGCTGGACGTTCAGCAGCTGCAAATGGAGGAATTGGAGAAGTCAGAGAAAGAGAAGGACAAAACGAGCAATTTTGCTAGCAACCTATGTGTCATCAGGGGAAGGTGGGACAAAATCCTTTGAAATCCATGCATGGTTCATTTTAATGAAGTTTAGATCATCAACATTTTGTGTCGACAAAATGGTCCTTCTTTCTGTCAGGATTGATCCAGCAGCACTGAAGACTCTTTCTGATAGCACACTACCAGCAGGGCAAGCGAGCTCCTGTAAGGCACATTGTGTCAATTCAGGCCAGGTGTCCAGTTTACAGGCCCAGTAGGCAAAGGGGAATGGCCAGTGAGGGAGAACATTGATAGGGGAGGAGAAGTAATTTGTAACCATAGTTGACAACTGTTGTCTCCTGTCTGTTGCTATAGATTCCTGATTACCAGGCGTGTGAACAGTCCTGGAGAAATCAGTCCACAACATGGTCATGAAACACCTGTCTCCAAAGCCACTATGGCTGTGTGCACCATGAACACCATTTGGGCCAGTACAGCTCGTGGTAGAACCTGCACTGTTGCTGTTTGCTGCGAATGCCTCTAACAAACGGTTTACCAGAGTTGCTTGTTTGTTGGCCAATATTAGCTCTAGGTTCTACTGTGGCATTATGTTCTGTAATTTGCCTTTATAGTGTGGATCAAGGATGCTGGCCAACCAGTAGTCATCATCCTTCATCATTTTGGCAATGCGGGGGTACCTTTTTTGGATCCGGAAGGCATAATCACACATGTGGGCAAATGTTCCATATGTCAGTGATGCACTTCCAGTGGTGGGTGGAGGAGCACTTTCTGTCAATATCCACATCCCTCCAGTCACGCACAAACCCTGTACCTGACCTTGGCAAGCCAACATTTTCTCTTGCCACTGAGAAGCATCCTCCTCCCCAAAATAATCATCCACCCCTCCTCCTCCTCCTCTTCCTCTTCTTCCTCCAACTCATCCAGGACAGTTCCCTGACCAGACAATGGCTGACAGTCATCAAGGCTTCCCTTTTCCTCCTCTTCCTCCTCCGCTGCAGATGTGTGCATTCCTCAAAACACAGAAGGACTTTACAGAGGTTTTCAGCTTTGACCATTGCACATCCGACAACTCTGTGTCTGCCTTCAAACTGCCTGCCTGTATATCCTCCCACAAATGCTTTACAGCCTGCCTCTGTTCGCACATCCTCTAAACCATGTGCGTGGTGGAGTTCCACTTCGTTGCAACGCCTATGATTAGGCGGTGCTTGGGGAGGTGAAGCGATCGCTGCAGCCTCTGCATGCGACTGGAGTCTACGGGCGAGCAACTGATGTGTGACTACAGTCTTCGCACTGTATGGAGCAGGGTTGTTAACTCAGGATAATTATTTAAGAAGCACTGCACTACCAGGTTCAAGATGTGAGCCAGGCAAGGTATGTGTCTGAGTTTTGCCAGGGCTATGGCCACCAAAAAATTATGTCCGCTATCACTGACTACCTTGTCTGGCTCAAGATGTAGACTGCCCAGCCATGACTCAGTTTCTCGCTGCACGTAGTCGGCCAGTACCTCCGTGGTGTGTTCTGTTGTCACCCAAAGATATCATTTTTAAAACAGCTGTTCGATAGTGGGACACCTCGTGTGCAACACTGGCAGCTGCGAATGGAGTGCTCGTGCTACTGCGCTCTGTCGACGAGCTTTCGCTTCGGGAGGAGGAGGGTCGAACGCCTACAGACAACTGTTGCCTATACCGTGGGCTAGGCAGCACTGTCACACCGCCGCTGTACCCTGTGGATCCTGCATCCACCACATTAACCCAGTGCGCAGTGATGGACACATAACGGCCCTGGCCATGCCTACTGGCCCAAGCATCTGTTGTGAGGTGCACTTTTCCACTCATTGATTGTTTGAGTACATGGACAATGCGGTCTTTCACATGCAGGTGGAGGGCAAGGATGGCTTTTCTAGCAAAGAAGTGCCGATTGGGTAGTTCATAGCGTGGGACAGCGTAGGCCTTGAGCTCTCGGAACGCTGCGCTTTCAACCAAACGGAAGGGCATCATCTCTAATGAGATCAGTTTGGCAATGCAGGCGTTCAAACCCAGTGTATGCAGATGAGAGGATGAGTACTTTCTTGTCCTACTCTGGTAGGGTGAGTGTCTGGTAGGGTGAGCTGGACTTGAGAGCTGCATATGGGGGAACTATCGGTGGATATGACGGACTGAGAGGAGGTTGGTGATGGTGATGGTGGTGGTGGTGGTGATGGCCTAGATGCAGTCTTTCGTTGCAAAAACGTTGTGATTCCCTGAATGCTTTGGCCTTGTGACGACATCTCAACCTTTTTTTGCTGATGGTGTGCCAACCAGTGGGCTTACAGTGGGGGAAGCGATGGAGCATTGCTTGCTAACTTCAGTCGGAGCCGGTGCACATGTGTTACCTGAGGTTTTGTAGTCCGTCCACGCTTGCAAGTGCATGTTCAGTAAATGTCAAAGCATGCAACTGGTTTTCGAATTTCTGAGAATTTTCCCTCGGCTAAAGGTCCTTTTGCACTTTTTACAGATAACCTTTGCCTCATCAATAGGATTTTGGTCAAAAAAGTGCCACACTGGACTATTCCTACTATGGTATAAATTTTCAGGGCTTGCACGCTGTGCTAATTTGACCTTCTGGACAAGCTGTTCTGCAAATATTTTTTTTTAACACTATTTTGGAGTGATACAGGCCTGCTAGATAACCCCAGCTGCGATGTCGATACCTGCTGCGGATCCTTCTCCTCTTCTGAGCTATTGCCAGTGGCACCCTGTTCCCCCACTGGATGACAATCCGGGTCAACAACTGGGTCATCCATCACCTCCTCTTCAATTTCATCTGCACCTTCCTCTGTGTCACCGTGTAAGGTGGTAGAGTATGCGGGAAGGGGCACCTAAGTTTCATCAGGGTCACATTCTGGCACAGTACACTGCAAGGACAATGTAGTGCTGTGGTTGAATGTACCAGCACAATCATCTAGCAGTGGCTGTGCACCAGTGCACTCCATGTCAGATTCATCTTGGACTGGGGAATTCAGGATTTGACTTGATAACCAAGGCATGGTATGTAAAAAGAGCTCCATGGAGTAATCTGAAGTGTGAGCTGCCGCATCCTTCACTTTCACAAGGAAAGGGGTTGTTCCTGACCAGAAGCCTGCACTGACGACTCAGTGCTTGGAGCTTTTGAAACTTCAGAAGAGGAGGAGATAGAGCTGGAGGCTGTTTTGGCCATGTAAGCCAAAACCTGTTCCTGATGCTCCTGCTTTAAAAGAGGTTTACCTACTCCCAGAAAAGAGAGCCTTCCAGGCCTTCTGGAGCCAGACGACGCAGGCTCAACACCTCCTGCCTTAGGTGCTATTGTGCTTTCAGCACTAACAGCAGATGCAGCACCACCACCATCAGTAGCAGGTGGCCCCCCACGAACACGTCCGCTACCTCATCAACCATACTTCCTCATGTTTGTGTAAATGTACCCAAAATACCAGCAGATATATGGTACAGTATCAGAAGCGTACAGCTGTATACGGTGAAGGTGAAAAATTTTAATCTCCGTATATATTTGCGGAGTAAAAGACACAGACTCTCACAGCCTCAGTATGGATTACACTTGAATATAAAAAACAAAAAAGTGTACAGTATCAGAAGAGTACCGCTGTATACAGTGTTGGGGGAATTGTAAATCTCCGTATATATTTCAGGAGGAACACACACAGTCAGAGGCCCAGTCTGGCTGACACCAGAATATGAAAATCAGAAAAGTGTACTCTATCAGTAGCGTACAGCTGTATACAGTTTTGCGGAATTGTAAATCTCCGTATATATTTCAGGAGGAACACACACAGTCAGAGGCCCAGTCTGGCTAACACCAGAATATGAAAATCATAAAAGTGTTCTCTATCAGTAGCATACAGCTGTATACAGTGTTGGGTTAATTTTAAATCTCTGTATATATTTGAGGAGTAACACACACGGTCACAGGCACAGTAGGGATAACACCAGAATATGAAAAAGGAGAAAAAGTGTACTGAATCAGTAGTGGACAGCTGTATACAGTGTTGGGGGAATTGTAAATCTCCGTATATATTTCAGGAGGAACACACACAGTCAGAGGCCCAGTATGGCTAACACCAGAATATGAAAATCATAAAAGTGTGCTCTATCAGTAGCGTACAGCTGTATACAGTGTTGGAGGAATTGTAAATCTCCATATATATTTCAGGAGTACACACACATGCTCTCTCAGTATGGATTTGACTGTAATACAGAAGGCAGAAAAACGGTACTGTATCAGAAGTTCCCAGCTGTAAATGGTTTTGGGGAAAATTGAAATCTCCGAATATATTTCCTGAGTCACACACAGATAGTCAGCATGTATTTCTCCATGATACCAGCCGGTGCACGGTACTGTGAGGAGCGTACAGCTCTATATGGTGTGGGTAAAAAATTAACACTCGGTAACTGTGCAGAAAAAATGAAGAAAAGTATTAGTGCTGTGTAGGTGCTGTGTTAGAAAAGAAGTCTGCACAGTAGTGTACACAAACCAATACAGGTAGCAAGCAACCTAATAATCAGCTCTGCTACTCCACAAAAGAAATTTCCCCCTTCTCATTGACAGGCAGCCTAATCAGCTCTGCTGCTCCACACAAGCAATTTCTACCCTGTCACTGGCTGGCAGCCTAAGAACCAGCGTTGCTGCACACACCAAAATCCTCCCTGTCACTGCAAAGTAACTGTACAGCCAATCACTATCAGCAGAAGTACAGATTTTGTTTTTGGGCCTGCCTAATGCTCTCCCTGTTGAGAAGCAGCGGCAGAAACCTCTCCCTACACTAAGATCGGCAGAAGTAAAATGGCGGTCGGCAGTAAGGGACATTATATATGCACTGTGATGCCACACAAAGCCAGCCAATCGCTGCAATACACTTATCTATGATGGTGCTGGCTGCTGCCCATGTCATCGCATTGCCCACAGTCTGCGTCCTTGCTCATTGGCCTAGAAAAGGCCCTTAAAGTATTATGGGAAAACCGACTTGGGCAAAATGGTCGCCGAACACGTGGCCGACCTTGCGCCATGGTTGGGTTTCGCTCAGCAAAACCCGACTTTGGCGAAAGTCGGTGTTTTTTGAAATTGACCGACCTGTTTCACTCAATTCTAATCAGCACAGCACCAGTGATAGTAGCAGAGTGAGAAATTTTACAATTAGTGGTTTTGTGTTGCTTTTTAGGCATGGAAAAGGTACAGATGAGAAAGGACATACATATTTCAGCAAAAAACTTTACAGTCCTCAGAAAAAGTCATTATAGTAGTTGAGGTATAGGGTTTAACACATTTACCCCCAAGGGTGGTTGCACGTTAATGACCTGGCCAATTTTTACACTTCTGACCACTATCTTTTATGAGGTTATAACTCTGGAACGCTTCAACCGATCTTTGTGATTCTGAGAATGTTTTCTCCAGACATATTGTACTTCATGGTAGTGGTAAAATTTCTTCGATATAACTTGCGTTTATTTTTGAAAAAAACACAAATATGGCGAAAATTAAAAAATTTTGCAATTTTCAAACTTTGAATTTTTAGTCCTTTAAAACAGAGAAATATGTCACACAAAATAGTTAATAAATAACTTTTCCCACATGTCTTCTTTACATCATCACAATTTTGGAACAAAATTTTTTTTTGTTAGGAAATTATAAGGGTTAAAAGTTGACCAGCGATTTCGCATTTTTACAACAAAATTTACAAAGCCACTTTTTTAGGGACCACCTCACATTTGAAGTCACTTTGAGGGGTCTATATGGCAGAAAAAAAACAAAAGTGACACCATTCTAAAAACTGCACCCTCTCAAGGTACTCAAAACCACATTCAAGAAGTTTATTAACCCTTCAGGTGCTTCACAGAAGCTGAAGCAACGTGGAAGGAAAAAATGAACATTTAACTTTTTAGTAACAAAAATGATTTTTACAAACTTTTTTTTTATTTTCACAAGGGTAAAAGGAGAAAATGGACAGATAAAGTTCTTGTGCAATTTCTCCTGACTACGCCAATACCCCATATATGGGGGAAAACCACTGTTTGGCTACACGGCAGAGCTTGTATGGGAAGGAGCGCCGTTTGACTTTTTCAAACAAAAATTGGCTGGAATTGAGATTGGACGCCATGTCACGTTTGGAGAGCCCCTGATGTGCCTAAACAGTGGAAACCCCCCACAAGTGACACCATTTTGGAAACTAGACCCCCTATGGAACTTATCTAGATCTACTGTGAGCACTTTGAACCCCCAAGTGTTTCACAAAAGTTTATAATGCTTGGGAGTGAAAAAAAAAATTCCACAAAAATGATTTTTTAGTCCCAAATTTTTGATTTTTTCCAAGGAAATTGGACCCCAAAAGTTGTTGTCCAATTTGTTCTGAGTACGCTGATACCCAATATGTGGGGGGAAAAACTGTTTGGGTGCAAGGCAGGGCTTGGAAAGGAAGTAATAACTTTTTGGGATGCAGACGTTGTTTGGTGTCATGTTCCGTTTGCAGTGCCCCAGGGTAACTGGAATAATTGGACCACAAAAGTTGTTTTCCAATTTGTCCTGAGTATGCTGATACCCCACATTTGGGGGGGAACCACTGTTTGGGTGCATGTCAGACCTTGGAAGGGAAGGAGCGCCGTTTGACTTTTTCAACGCAGAATTGGCTGGATGCCATGTTGTGTTAAGCCCAACACAAATGACACCATTTTGGAAACTAGACCACTCAAGGAACTTATCTAGATGTGTGGTGAGAACTTTGAACCCCCAGCTGTTTCACTAAAGTTTATAATGCCCGAGCATGAAAATAAAAAAATCAAATTTTTTCCACAAAAATGATCTTTTAGTCCCAACTTTTTATTTTCCCAAGGGTAACAGGAGAAATTGGACCCCAAAAGTTGTTGTCCAACTTGTCCTGAGTACGCTGATACCCCATATGTGGGAGAAAACTACTGTATGGGCACACGTTGGGGCTCGGAAGGGAAGTAGTGATGTTTTGGATTGCAAACTTTGATGGAATAGTCTGCGGGCGTCATTTAGCGTTTGGAGAGCCCCTGATGTGCCTAACAGTGGAAACCCCCAACAATTGACCCATTTTGGAAAATAGACCCCACAAGGAACTTATTTATATGTGTGGTGAGCGCGATAAAGCCCCAAGCGCTTCACAGAAGTTTATAACGTACAGCCATAAAAACAGAAAAATCATTTTTTTTTTACAAAAATGATCATTTCGAACACAATTTTTTTATTTTCCCAAGGGTAACAGAAGAAATTGGACACCAAGAGTTATTGTGCAATTTGTCGTGAGTGCACTGATACCCCATATGTGGGGGTAAACTACTGTTTGGGCGCTTGGCAGAGCTCAGAAGGGAAGGAGCACCGTTTGACTTTTTCAACGCAGAATTGGCTGGAATTGAGATAAGATGCCATGTCACATTGGGAAAGCCCCTGATGTGCCTAAACAGTGGAAACCCCCCCAATTCTAACTCTAACCTAACCCCAACATACCCTAACCCTAGTTCCAACCATAACCATAACCACAAGCCTAACCCTAACAAACCCCTAACCATAATCCGAACTGTAACCCTAATCCTAACTTTAGCCCCAACCCTAACCCTAATCCTAACTTTAGCCGCAACCCTAACCCTAATGAGAAAATGGAAATAAATACATTTTTTAATTTTATTATTTTTCCATAACTAAGGGGGTGATAAAGGGGGTTTGATTTACTATTTATAGCAGGTTTTTATGTTTGGCAGCTGTCACACGCTAAAAGACGCTTTTTATTGCAAAAAATAGTTTTTGTATCACCACATTTTGAGAGCTATAATTTTTGCATATTTTGGCCCACAGAGTCATGTGAGGTCTTATTTTTTTCAGTACGAGTTGTCGTTTTTATTGGTACCATTTAAGGGCACGTGACATTTTTTGATCGCTGTTTATTTTGATTTTTGGGAGGTTAGAATGAACAAATATCAGCATTTCATGAATTTCTTTTGGAAGGTGCGCGTGTGGTAAAATTGATAAAGCAGTTTTATTCATTGGGTTAGTACGATTACGGCGATACCTCATTTATATCATTTTTATATGTTTTGGCGGTTTTATACAATAAAAACATTTTATATAAAAAATAATTATTTTTGCATCGCTTTATTCTGCGAGCTATAAATTTTTTATTATTTTGCTGATGATGCTGTATTGCGGCTTGTTTTTTGCGGGACAAGATGACATTTTCAGCGGTACCAAGTTTATTTATATCAGTCTTTTTGATCGCGTGTTATTCCACTATTTGTTCTGCGGTATGATGATAAAGCATTGTTTTTTGCTTTTTTTTTTTTTAAGTGGTTCACTAAAGGGGTTAACTAGTGGGACAGTTTTATAGGGCGGGTCATTATGGACGGGGTGATGCCAAATATGTGTACTTTAATTGTTTTTTTTTTTACATGAATAAATGAATTTATTGGGGATTTTTTATTTTTTTCCTTTTTTTGGAATTTTTTTTACACATGTTATTTTCATTTTTTAACTTTTTACTTTGTCCCAGGGTGGGACATTACTGTATAAAGTCAGATCACTGGTCTGACAGTTTGCACAGCACTCTGTCAGACCAGCGATGTGACAGGCACTGCTGCAGGCCTTCTCAGCGCCTGCTCTCAGCAGGAACTGAGGAAGCCGCCTCCCTGCAGGACCCAGAAGGACTCCGCGGCCATCTTGGATCTGGGGTCCTGCAGGGAGGAGGGTCCGTCGGAACAGCGCGATAAATTTCGCTGTTCTGAGGGTCTCACGAAGGCACGCAGGGAGCCCTCTCCCTGCGAGATGCTTCCCTGTGCTCCCGGTACACCGCGATCATGTATGATCGCGGTGTGCCAGGGGTTAATGTTAACAACCGGGACCTCGGACGTGCTTGCGGGCATTGCAAGCTGTATGCTAGAATACTTTTTTGATGACAGATTGTTAACATCAATCAAATTAATGACTATTACCGTATATACTCGAGTATAAGTCGACCCGAGTATAAGCCGACCCCCCTAATTTTGCCACAAAAAACTGGGAAAACTTACTGACTCGAGTATAAGCCTAGGGTGGAAAATGAGATTATGCCCTATATGCTGCCCATGTATTATGCCCCCATAGATGCTCCATAGATTGTGCCCCCATAGATGCTCCATAGATTTTGCCCCCATATATGATCCACAGATTATGCCCCCATAGATGCTCCACAGATTGTGCCCCCATATATGATCCATAGATTATGCCCCCATAGATGCTCCATAGATTGTGCCCCATATATGATCCATAGATTATGCCCCCATAGATGCTCCACAGATTGTGCCCCCATATATGATCCATAGATTATGCCCCCATAGATGCTCCATAGATTGTGCCCCCATATATGATCCATAGATTATGCCCCATAGATGCTCCATAGATAATGCCACATAGATTATGCCCCCATAGATTATGCCCCCATAGATTATTCCCCCATAGATTGTGCCCCCAGAGATTATGCCCCCATAGATTATGCCTCCATAGATTGTGCCCCCATAGATTATTCCCCCATAGATGCTCCATAGTATAGGCCTCAATTGCTGCTGCAACCGAAAAAAAAAAAAGACATACTCACCTCTCGTTGCTGGGGGCCAGGTGCCGGTGTCCTGAGCAGGCGGGGACATCGGCGCGCTATGGGGGACAGGTGCCGGTGTCACCGCTTGCTCAGGGCCCCGGCACCTGTGATATTTACCTGTCAACGGGTAAACCGCTGCTTGCCGCTGTCTTCCTGGTCCTCCAGCAGTGAATGATCAGGCAGAGGGCGCTGCGCACAGTAACTACGTCATCACGCCCTCTGCCTGAACATCGCAGCAAGAGGACCCGAGGACACAGCGGAACGGGACAGGTAAATATCGCTTATACTTACCCTTCCGCCGGCGCGTCTCTGCCCTGCTCTTCTCCCACGGTCCGGGCGCCAGTGTTCAGCGGTCACGTGTTTCCGCTCATTAAAGTCATGAATATGTGCATATTCATGACTTTAATGAGCGGTACCACTGATGGGTGAATACTGGCGCCGGGACCGTGAGAGAAGAGCAGGGGCTGCAGAGACCGAGCCGGCGGAGGGGTAAGTATACAGGACAGCTGCGCTCCCCCTCCTCCGCCGACCCCCTGGTATATGACTCGAATATAAGCCGAGAGGGGACTTTCAGCCCTAAAAAATGGGCTGAAAATCTCGGCTTATATTCGAGTATGTAAACACGGACGTGGTAGTCTGAAATAACCATGGGCGACACCACAAAAATGGTATAAAAAGATAAATATTTATTTTCTCACATATGAGACAATTAAAAAAGAAAGATGCAAGATATGATAAAAAAGGGACAATATTCTAATAGGATTCCACTAAACAAAGACCATCATAGGTATAAACACCATATAATGAGGAAACAATGCTTCCTAACTGGAAATGTCTATGCAATAATGCATGTTAACTCACTATTTACCAAAAGAAGATCACTAATGTGAAATAACCACAGCAAAATGCCATCACAATATGACTGGTAACATAGAGACGTGAATCATGCTAATACATACAATACAAACATGCAATGCATCAGGAAACATACCGATAAAGATGGAGTGGAATTCCCCAGATGTCCCTCTGCCCCGACGCGCGTTTCGCACTGCTTCTTCGGGAGGCGTGTCAGGGCAGGGAGCCCAGTGTAATGGACTTTAAAGCCAAAGAAAGCTCTTGGCAGGCCAAGGCCACTAATATTTTTAAGAAAGGTGCTGGATCTAGTTCTACTCTTCCTTCTCATAACCATTCAGAAGCTTTAAAGAAATATAAGAATGTATTGCATAAAAAAATTAAGATTTGGTGGACCAAGATAACCCTGGAAAATTATGTGATACAAAAAATTATCCCAAGGGGATTAAGGATAAACATCTTTCCTACATTCGATCTGGGCGATGAAGGCCTTATTAATCGTTGGATTAAGGCGGCTAATACCTGTTCCCTAGAGTTTATTAATATCATAATTGAAAAAAACATCTCCTCACTCAGAACCCTTGAGACTGAGATAGAGGATTTGCAGAAGACTTTGTTACAGGAAATGAAAGAGGAAAAATTTCAGGAAATGATCATAAACCTGGATAAAGAGGTTGAGAAGTGGGAAAGTATCATCAGCCTAAATAAACAAAAGAAATACGAAAGGGATCTTGGAGATTTTGAAACTAACAAAATATTTAGGTGGCAAGTCAAAAAGGAACCGATAAAGAGAAATCAATCTCGTAGTTCTTCCATTGTGTCAAACTCATCTCTGAGTGAGGGAGGAAGTTCCAATCATGAAGGGAGATATAGTCTCAGAACGAGGCAGTTCCGTAAGAAGAATTCTATCCATAGGAATCAAGAAAGGGATACTGTTAAGGTAATCAATCTGTCTTCTCATTTGTTGACTGAATCACAAGAAAATGTATTGCATAAAGGCCTTACTTTTTCACCCTCATCTAATTTAGATCCATTCACCGTTACAAAAGACTTAAATCTTTTTTCAAGAAAATTGATTTTAAAGAAATTTCATTTCAAGGGTGAGGTGGATGAAGGGTTGTCTAGTAGAGAAGAACAACAGGCCTTGGCAATCTTGGAATCTCTCATGGAGGAAAACACCTCATCTGTAAGTAGTGGCTTTCCTATGAAGCTTATAAATAAATCAAAAAAAATTCCGCCTCTGACATCTGTCCCTGCGGTTGATACTTTCACAAAAATGGTAGCTAAGGATATTGAAACACTACATAAATCTAGATGTAGGGACTTTGACAATCTGTCTAAATCTGAGAGGATGGCCCTTGAAGAATTAACCCCATGGGACGATGTTGTCTTTAAGATGGCCGATAAAGGGGGCAATGTAGTTATTTGGCCAAATACTATGTATGAGGCACAAGCCTATAAATTGCTAAATAACACTTCAGAATACAAATTGCTCCCTTTTAATCCTCTCATTGGGTTTAAAACAGAATTAATTGACATTCTTTTGATTGCTCATGAGGATGGCCTTGTCCCTAAAAAATTAGTCGAAATTCATGAGAAACTGAATCCTAGATTAGCCACTTTTTACCTCATTCCAAAGGTCCATAAAAACCCATTAGATCCACCAGGCAGACCTATTATTGCTGCCAATGAAGGTTTATGTGAAATCATATGTGAGGTTGTGGAATATTACCTTAAGCCGTTAGTGTGTCAATTGCCATCATACATTAAAGACACTACAGCGGCTTTGGGCCATCTAGAAAACCTTCAGCTTACCAAGGAAATGACACTTGTCACAGCGGATGTGGAGGCCTTGTACTCCTCCATAGGGCATGAAGATGGTCTCAATGCTGTAGAGAGATATCTTAGATCTAGCAATCTTGATAATGATATGGCATCGTTCATTATCGTGCTATTACGGTTTATCTTAACACACAATGTCTTCATGTTTGATGGCAAAGTTTTTTTGCAACAGAGGGGTACCGCAATGGGGGCCTCCTGTGCCCCTTCATATGCTAATCTTTTCATGGGGGCATGGGAGTGGTCCGTTTTTCAGGGTGAGCATGTTCAAGGAGTGGATTGGGTCCATAATTGGATCCGATACATAGATGATATTCTGTTCATCTGGGAGGGGTCCATTGGAGATCTTGAAAATTTCATGAATCAACTCAATAATAATGATTTAAACATCAGATTATCATATAAAGCTGGACGTCAAATTGAATTTCTGGATTTATCCATTGCAGTGTTACCGAGTGGCCATTTGTCCACAGATGTATATAGAAAACCGACTTCCACCAACTTATTACTGCATGCTTCGTCAGCACATCCCAGAGCAACTATTCAAGGAATACCAATTGGCCAATTTTTGCGCATAAAACGTATTTGCTCTGAAGAGATTAAGTTTGAAGAACAATCAAGAGTGCTCAGGGAACGATTTCAAAATCGCGGCTATGGACATAGAGCCATTGAACGTGGATATAAAAGAGCTAAAACTACCACGAGGGAACAACTTCTACATAAAAATAGGCCTATTGTTACTGATGAAACTGCAGGTAACCAGGTGAGATTTATAACGAATTATAATAACAAATGGAATGAATTTAGAAAAATTCTTGAGAAACATTGGCCTATCCTTCTCACAGATACTACCCTTTGGCGGATTCTACCAGAAAAACCCTTTTTGGTAGCGAAAAGAGCTCCAAATTTACAGGACATGTTGGTGCATAGCTTTTATGACCCTAAGGGTAGAATGAGGGCCAACAGGAATATCGACCGCACTGGTTTTTTCCCATGCGGTATGTGTAAAGCTTGTGCCAACATGAAGAAAAGCTTACATTTCCAGAATTTTGATTATTCCAGAAAATTCGACATTAGGGTACACATCACATGTTCTACCAAGGGAGTGATCTATTTAGCTGAATGTCCTTGCAGAAAGATTTACATCGGAATGACTAGCCGTGAATTAAAAATCAGAGTGCGTGAACATTGCCTTGACATTGATAAAGCAAAGGGAGTTACGGATGCGACAATGCTGAAAACTCTCCTAGACACTTTAGGCAATATCACCAATGTAATTCTAGGCTTCTCATTGTTAAAGGTATCGATATGGTTGATCTTGGCCCTCGTGGGGGTGATATGTCCAAGAGATTGGCTAAAAAGAATGCCAATGGATATTTCGATTGGGGTCACTCACCCCCCGAGGGCTCAATGAAACCTCGGGATTTTGTGCTTATCTTTGAATGGTTTCGAGAATTGGCAGGGGGTATCATTATTGTTTTAATTTGTTGTTTGTTCTGTATATTCATTTTATTCCTTTTATTTCAGTATTCCGTGGTAACCTGTCAATATGAGTGATTGTTCCTGTTCAGCTGGTCCTACATGTCAAGAGTCGAAGAAATCGTTTTTTATATTTATTTTTATGTGTCACTATATTTTGGTTTTTATTGGGGTTGTAATTACATGCTTTATATACATTTTATATTATATCTATATACATATTTCATATGTCTATATACCTCTTAGAATTTGTTGCTTATGTTTATTTATTGGTGATTGTGGTTATTTTCATTATTATTATTATTTTTATTATTACCATTATCACTATGTTCATCAATGTTTATTTTATTTATATTACACATCCTTTCACAGATTCACTTACACTTTTTTAGGAACTGAGCGCTAGTGTCTTATGATGTGCTGCAGAGGGATGGTGGATGAACTCCAGTGATTTTGACACTTCTGTTTCTTTGACACAGTTTTGTCTTATCGCATGTTCGCCTCCCGTCCTTCTCTTATATGGCTGGTATAATTATATTGTCACAAGCGCCACAATAGTTCCTTTTACACTTATGTTACATATATATATATATTGTTTTCACATCCCACTTTTTATTATTTCTTTTTCTTCTTTTTTAACTTAGTGCGTATTGGCTAGAGGTCAGCGCAAGCGCTATTCGTCTGTGTGACGCCGTAGTCTGGGCATGATCTGCGCAGGCGCTAGTGGTACACTTCACGTCACTTGTATTTGACGTTGTGGATCTCCAAGAGATTCTCTACGCATGCGCGGCTTTACTTTACGGCACATTATTACCTGCGGATTGTCGTGCTCTTGGATACAGGTGGCAGTTATTTTGGTTTCTTCTATTCTATTGACCGGCTGCATATATATATATATCAGATTGCCCCCTGCACTGACACGCCTCCCGAAGAAGCAGTGCGAAACGCGCGTCGGGGCAGAGGGACATCTGGGGAATTCCACTCCATCTTTATCAGTATGTTTCCTGATGCATTGCATGTTTGTATTGTATGTATTAGCATGATTCACGTCTCTATGTTACCAGTCATATTGTGATGGCATTTTGCTGTGGTTATTTCACATTAGTGATCTTCTTTTGGTAAATAGTGAGTTAACATGCATTATTGCATAGACATTTCCAGTTAGGAAGCATTGTTTCCTCATTATATGGTGTTTATACCTATGATGGTCTTTGTTTAGTGGAATCCTATTAGAATATTGTCCCTTTTTTATCATATCTTGCATCTTTCTTTTTTAATTGTCTCATATGTGAGAAAATAAATATTTATCTTTTTATACCATTTTTGTGGTGTCGCCCATGGTTATTTCAGACTACCACGTCCGTGTTTACATTGATATTGTGGTATAATTGCGGATATTCCTATTTAGGTCTATTCGTTTTTCTTCTTGTTTATGGGCATTTATGTGATCTAATTATTCAATACTGTTATTTAACAGAGCCCAGTGTAATGGACTTTAAAGCCAAAGAAAGCTCTTGGCAGGCCAAGGCCACTAATATTTTTAAGAAAGGTGCTGGATCTAGTTCTACTCTTCCTTCTCATAACCATTCAGAAGCTTTAAAGAAATATAAGAATGTATTGCATAAAAAAATTAAGATTTGGTGGACCAAGATAACCCTGGAAAATTATGTGATACAAAAAATTATCCCAAGGGGATTAAGGATAAACATCTTTCCTACATTCGATCTGGGCGATGAAGGCCTTATTAATCGTTGGATTAAGGCGGCTAATACCTGTTCCCTAGAGTTTATTAATATCATAATTGAAAAAAACATCTCCTCACTCAGAACCCTTGAGACTGAGATAGAGGATTTGCAGAAGACTTTGTTACAGGAAATGAAAGAGGAAAAATTTCAGGAAATGATCATAAACCTGGATAAAGAGGTTGAGAAGTGGGAAAGTATCATCAGCCTAAATAAAAGAAATACGAAAGGGATCTTGGAGATTTTGAAACTAACAAAATATTTAGGTGGCAAGTCAAAAAGGAACCGATAAAGAGAAATCAATCTCGTAGTTCTTCCATTGTGTCAAACTCATCTCTGAGTGAGGGAGGAAGTTCCAATCATGAAGGGAGATATAGTCTCAGAACGAGGCAGTTCCGTAAGAAGAATTCTATCCATAGGAATCAAGAAAGGGATACTGTTAAGGTAATCAATCTGTCTTCTCATTTGTTGACTGAATCACAAGAAAATGTATTGCATAAAGGCCTTACTTTTTCACCCTCATCTAATTTAGATCCATTCACCGTTACAAAAGACTTAAATCTTTTTTCAAGAAAATTGATTTTAAAGAAATTTCATTTCAAGGGTGAGGTGGATGAAGGGTTGTCTAGTAGAGAAGAACAACAGGCCTTGGCAATCTTGGAATCTCTCATGGAGGAAAACACCTCATCTGTAAGTAGTGGCTTTCCTATGAAGCTTATAAATAAATCAAAAAAATTTCCGCCTCTGACATCTGTCCCTGCGGTTGATACTTTCACAAAAATGGTAGCTAAGGATATTGAAACACTACATAAATCTAGATGTAGGGACTTTGACAATCTGTCTAAATCTGAGAGGATGGCCCTTGAAGAATTAACCCAATGGGATGATGTTGTCTTTAAGATGGCCGATAAAGGGGGCAATGTAGTTATTTGGCCAAATACTATGTATGAGGCACAAGCCTATAAATTGCTAAATAACACTTCAGAATACAAATTGCTCCCTTTTAATCCTCTCATTGGGTTTAAAACAGAATTAATTGACATTCTTTTGATTGCTCATGAGGATGGCCTTGTCCCTAAAAAATTAGTCGAAATTCATGAGAAACTGAATCCTAGATTAGCCACTTTTTACCTCATTCCAAAGGTCCATAAAAACCCATTAGATCCACCAGGCAGACCTATTATTGCTGCCAATGAAGGTTTATGTGAAATCATATGTGAGGTTGTGGAATATTACCTTAAGCCGTTAGTGTGTCAATTGCCATCATACATTAAAGACACTACAGCGGCTTTGGGCCATCTAGAAAACCTTCAGCTTACCAAGGAAATGACACTTGTCACAGCGGATGTGGAGGCCTTGTACTCCTCCATAGGGCATGAAGATGGTCTCAATGCTGTAGAGAGATATCTTAGATCTAGCAATCTTGATAATGATATGGCATCGTTCATTATCGTGCTATTACGGTTTATCTTAACACACAATGTCTTCATGTTTGATGGCAAAGTTTTTTTGCAACAGAGGGGTACCGCAATGGGGGCCTCCTGTGCCCCTTCATATGCTAATATTTTCATGGGGGCATGGGAGTGGTCCGTTTTTCAGGGTGAGCATGTTCAAGGAGTGGATTGAGTCCATAATTGGATCCGATACATAGATGATATTCTGTTCATCTGGGAGGGGTCCATTGGAGATCTTGAAAATTTCATGAATCAACTCAATAATAATGATTTAAACATCAGATTATCATATAAAGCTGGACGTCAAATTGAATTTCTGGATTTATCCATTGCAGTGTTACCGAGTGGCCATTTGTCCACAGATGTATATAGAAAACCGACTTCCACCAACTTATTACTGCATGCTTCGTCAGCACATCCCAGAGCAACTATTCAAGGAATACCAATTGGCCAATTTTTGCGCATAAAACGTATTTGCTCTGAAGAGATTAAGTTTGAAGAACAATCAAGAGTGCTCAGGGAACGATTTCAAAATCGCGGCTATGGACATAGAGCCATTGAACGTGGATATAAAAGAGCTAAAACTACCACGAGGGAACAACTTCTACATAAAAATAGGCCTATTGTTACTGATGAAACTGCAGGTAACCAGGTGAGATTTATAACGAATTATAATAACAAATGGAATGAATTTAGAAAAATTCTTGAGAAACATTGGCCTATCCTTCTCACAGATACTACCCTTGGGCGGATTCTACCAGAAAAACCCTTTTTGGTAGCGAAAAGAGCTCCAAATTTACAGGACATGTTGGTGCATAGCTTTTATGACCCTAAGGGTAGAATGAGGGCCAACAGGAATATCGACCGCACTGGTTTTTTCCCATGCGGTATGTGTAAAGCTTGTGCCAACATGAAGAAAAGCTTACATTTCCAGAATTTTGATTATTCCAGAAAATTCGACATTAGGGTACACATCACATGTTCTACCAAGGGAGTGATCTATTTAGCTGAATGTCCTTGCAGAAAGATTTACATCGGAATGACTAGCCGTGAATTAAAAATCAGAGTGCGTGAACATTGCCTTGACATTGATAAAGCAAAGGGAGTTACGGATGCGACAATGCTGAAAACTCTCCCTAGACACTTTAGGCAATATCACCAATGTAATTCTAGGCTTCTCATTGTTAAAGGTATCGATATGGTTGATCTTGGCCCTCGTGGGGGTGATATGTCCAAGAGATTGGCTAAAAAAGAATGCCAATGGATATTTCGATTGGGGTCACTCACCCCCCGAGGGCTCAATGAAACCTCGGGATTTTGTGCTTATCTTTGAATGGTTTCGAGAATTGGCAGGGGGTATCATTATTGTTTTAATTTGTTGTTTGTTCTGTATATTCATTTTATTCCTTTTATTTCAGTATTCCGTGGTAACCTGTCAATATGAGTGATTGTTCCTGTTCAGCTGGTCCTACATGTCAAGAGTCGAAGAAATCGTTTTTTATATTTATTTTTATGTGTCACTATATTTTGGTTTTTATTGGGGTTGTAATTACATGCTTTATATACATTTTATATTATATCTATATACATATTTCATATGTCTATATACCTCTTAGAATTTGTTGCTTATGTTTATTTATTGGTGATTGTGGTTATTTTCATTATTATTATTATTTTTATTATTACCATTATCACTATGTTCATCAATGTTTATTTTATTTATATTACACATCCTTTCACAGATTCACTTACACTTTTTTAGGAACTGAGCGCTAGTGTCTTATGATGTGCTGCAGAGGGATGGTGGATGAACTCCAGTGATTTTGACACTTCTGTTTCTTTGACACAGTTTTGTCTTATCGCATGTTCGCCTCCCGTCCTTCTCTTATATGGCTGGTATAATTATATTGTCACAAGCGCCACAATAGTTCCTTTTACACTTATGTTACATATATATATATTGTTTTCACATCCCACTTTTTATTATTTCTTTTTCTTCTTTTTTAACTTAGTGCGTATTGGCTAGAGGTCAGCGCAAGCGCTATTCGTCTGTGTGACGCCGTAGTCTGGGCATGATCTGCGCAGGCGCTAGTGGTACACTTCACGTCACTTGTATTTGACGTTGTGGATCTCCAAGAGATTCTCTACGCATGCGCGGCTTTACTTTACGGCACATTATTACCTGCGGATTGTCGTGCTCTTGGATACAGGTGGCAGTTATTTTGGTTTCTTCTATTCTATTGACCAGCTGCATATATATATATCAGATTGCCCCCTGCACTGACACGCCTCCCGAAGAAGCAGTGCGAAACGCGCGTCGGGGCAGAGGGACATCTGGGGAATTCCACTCCATCTTTATAAGTATGTTTCCTGATGCATTGCATGTTTGTATTGTATGTATTAGCATGATTCACGTCTCTATGTTACCAGTCATATTGTGATGGCATTTTGCTGTGGTTATTTCACATTAGTGATCTTCTTTTGGTAAATAGTGAGTTAACATGCATTATTGCATAGACATTTCCAGTTAGGAAGCATTGTTTCCTCATTATATGGTGTTTATACCTATGATGGTCTTTGTTTAGTGGAATCCTATTAGAATATTGTCCCTTTTTTATCATATCTTGCATCTTTCTTTTTTAATTGTCTCATATGTGAGAAAATAAATATTTATCTTTTTATACCATTTTTGTGGTGTCGCCCATGGTTATTTCAGACTACCACGTCCGTGTTTACATTGATATTGTGGTATAATTGCGGATATTCCTATTTAGGTCTATTCGTTTTTCTTCTTGTTTATGGGCATTTATGTGATCTAATTATTCAATACTGTTATTTAACAGAGCCCAGTGTAATGGACTTTAAAGCCAAAGAAAGCTCTTGGCAGGCCAAGGCCACTAATATTTTTAAGAAAGGTGCTGGATCTAGTTCTACTCTTCCTTCTCATAACCATTCAGAAGCTTTAAAGAAATATAAGAATGTGTTGCATAAAAAAATTAAGATTTGGTGGACCAAGATAACCCTGGAAAATTATGTGATACAAAAAATTATCCCAAGGGGATTAAGGATAAACATCTTTCCTACATTCGATGTGGCGATGAAGGCCTTATTAATCGTTGGATTAAGGCGGCTAATACCTGTTCCCTAGAGTTTATTAATATCATAATTGAAAAAAACATCTCCTCACTCAGAACCCTTGAGACTGAGATAGAGGATTTGCAGAAGACTTTGTTACAGGAAATGAAAGAGGAAAAATTTCAGGAAATGATCATAAACCTGGATAAAGAGGTTGAGAAGTGGGAAAGTATCATCAGCCTAAATAAACAAAAGAAATACGAAAGGGATCTTGGAGATTTTGAAACTAACAAAATATTTAGGTGGCAAGTCAAAAAGGAACCGATAAAGAGAAATCAATCTCGTAGTTCTTCCATTGTGTCAAACTCATCTCTGAGTGAGGGAGGAAGTTCCAATCATGAAGGGAGATATAGTCTCAGAACGAGGCAGTTCCGTAAGAAGAATTCTATCCATAGGAATCAAGAAAGGGATACTGTTAAGGTAATCAATCTGTCTTCTCATTTGTTGACTGAATCACAAGAAAATGTATTGCATAAAGGCCTTACTTTTTCACCCTCATCTAATTTAGATCCATTCACCGTTACAAAAGACTTAAATCTTTTTTCAAGAAAATTAATTTTAAAGAAATTTCATTTCAAGGGTGAGGTGGATGAAGGGTTGTCTAGTAGAGAAGAACAACAGGCCTTGGCAATCTTGGAATCTCTCATGGAGGAAAACACCTCATCTGTAAGTAGTGGCTTTCCTATGAAGCTTATAAATAAATCAAAAAATTTCCGCCTCTGACATCTGTCCCTGCGGTTGATACTTTCACAAAAATGGTAGCTAAGGATATTGAAACACTACATAAATCTAGATGTAGGGACTTTGACAATCTGTCTAAATCTGAGAGGATGGCCCTTGAAGAATTAACCCAATGGGACGATGTTGTCTTTAAGATGGCCGATAAAGGGGGCAATGTAGTTATTTGGCCAAATACTATGTATGAGGCACAAGCCTATAAATTGCTAAATAACACTTCAGAATACAAATTGCTCCCTTTTAATCCTCTCATTGGGTTTAAAACAGAATTAATTGACATTCTTTTGATTGCTCATGAGGATGGCCTTGTCCCTAAAAAATTAGTCGAAATTCATGAGAAACTGAATCCTAGATTAGCCACTTTTTACCTCATTCCAAAGGTCCATAAAAACCCATTAGATCCACCAGGCAGACCTATTATTGCTGCCAATGAAGGTTTATGTGAAATCATATGTGAGATTGTGGAATATTACCTTAAGCCGTTAGTGTGTCAATTGCCATCATACATTAAAGACACTACGGCGGCTTTGGGCCATCTAGAAAACCTTCAGCTTACCAAGGAAATGACACTTGTCACAGCGGATGTGGAGGCCTTGTACTCCTCCATAGGGCATGAAGATGGTCTCAATGCTGTAGAGAGATATCTTAGATCTAGCAATCTTGATAATGATATGGCATCGTTCATTATCGTGCTATTACGGTTTATCTTAACACACAATGTCTTCATGTTTGATGGCAAAGTTTTTTTGCAACAGAGGGGTACCGCAATGGGGGCCTCCTGTGCCCCTTCATATGCTAATCTTTTCATGGGGGCATGGGAGTGGTCCGTTTTTCAGGGTGAGCATGTTCAAGGAGTGGATCGGGTCCATAATTGGATCCGATACATAGATGATATTCTGTTCATCTGGGAGGGGTCCATTGGAGATCTTGAAAATTTCATGAATCAACTCAATAATAATGATTTAAACATCAGATTATCATATAAAGCTGGACGTCAAATTGAATTTCTGGATTTATCCATTGCAGTGTTACCGAGTGGCCATTTGTCCACAGATGTATATAGAAAACCGACTTCCACCAACTCATTACTGCATGCTTCGTCAGCACATCCCAGAGCAACTATTCAAGGAATACCAATTGGCCAATTTTTGCGCATAAAACGTATTTGCTCTGAAGAGATTAAGTTTGAAGAACAATCAAGAGTGCTCAGGGAACGATTTCAAAATCGCGGCTATGGACATAGAGCCATTGAACGTGGATATAAAAGAGCTAAAACTACCACGAGGGAACAACTTCTACATAAAAATAGGCCTATTGTTACTGATGAAACTGCAGGTAACCAGGTGAGATTTATAACGAATTATAATAACAAATGGAATGAATTTAGAAAAATTCTTGAGAAACATTGGCCTATCCTTCTCACAGATACTACCCTTGGGCGGATTCTACCAGAAAAACCCTTTTTGGTAGCGAAAAGAGCTCCAAATTTACAGGACATGTTGGTGCATAGCTTTTATGACCCTAAGGGTAGAATGAGGGCCAACAGGAATATCGACCGCACTGGTTTTTTCCCATGCGGTATGTGTAAAGCTTGTGCCAACATGAAGAAAAGCTTACATTTCCAGAATTTTGATTATTCCAGAAAATTCGACATTAGGGTACACATCACATGTTCTACCAAGGGAGTGATCTATTTAGCTGAATGTCCTTGCAGAAAGATTTACATCGGAATGACTAGCCGTGAATTAAAAATCAGAGTGCGTGAACATTGCCTTGACATTGATAAAGCAAAGGGAGTTACGGATGCGACAATGCTGAAAACTCTCCCTAGACACTTTAGGCAATATCACCAATGTAATTCTAGGCTTCTCATTGTTAAAGGTATCGATATGGTTGATCTTGGCCCTCGTGGGGGTGATATGTCCAAGAGATTGGCTAAAAAAGAATGCCAATGGATATTTCGATTGGGGTCACTCACCCCCCGAGGGCTCAATGAAACCTCGGGATTTTGTGCTTATCTTTGAATGGTTTCGAGAATTGGCAGGGGGTATCATTATTGTTTTAATTTGTTGTTTGTTCTGTATATTCATTTTATTCCTTTTATTTCAGTATTCCGTGGTAACCTGTCAATATGAGTGATTGTTCCTGTTCAGCTGGTCCTACATGTCAAGAGTCGAAGAAATCGTTTTTTATATTTATTTTTATGTGTCACTATATTTTGGTTTTTATTGGGGTTGTAATTACATGCTTTATATACATTTTATATTATATCTATATACATATTTCATATGTCTATATACCTCTTAGAATTTGTTGCTTATGTTTATTTATTGGTGATTGTGGTTATTTTCATTATTATTATTATTTTTATTATTACCATTATCACTATGTTCATCAATGTTTATTTTATTTATATTACACATCCTTTCACAGATTCACTTACACTTTTTTAGGAACTGAGCGCTAGTGTCTTATGATGTGCTGCAGAGGGATGGTGGATGAACTCCAGTGATTTTGACACTTCTGTTTCTTTGACACAGTTTTGTCTTATCGCATGTTCGCCTCCCGTCCTTCTCTTATATGGCTGGTATAATTATATTGTCACAAGCGCCACAATAGTTCCTTTTACACTTATGTTACATATATATATATTGTTTTCACATCCCACTTTTTATTATTTCTTTTTCTTCTTTTTTAACTTAGTGCGTATTGGCTAGAGGTCAGCGCAAGCGCTATTCGTCTGTGTGACGCCGTAGTCTGGGCATGATCTGCGCAGGCGCTAGTGGTACACTTCACGTCACTTGTATTTGACGTTGTGGATCTCCAAGAGATTCTCTACGCATGCGCGGCTTTACTTTACGGCACATTATTACCTGCGGATTGTCGTGCTCTTGGATACAGGTGGCAGTTATTTTGGTTTCTTCTATTCTATTGACCAGCTGCATATATATATATCAGATTGCCCCCTGCACTGACACGCCTCCCGAAGAAGCAGTGCGAAACGCGCGTCGGGGCAGAGGGACATCTGGGGAATTCCACTCCATCTTTATCAGTATGTTTCCTGATGCATTGCATGTTTGTATTGTATGTATTAGCATGATTCACGTCTCTATGTTACCAGTCATATTGTGATGGCATTTTGCTGTGGTTATTTCACATTAGTGATCTTCTTTTGGTAAATAGTGAGTTAACATGCATTATTGCATAGACATTTCCAGTTAGGAAGCATTGTTTCCTCATTATATGGTGTTTATACCTATGATGGTCTTTGTTTAGTGGAATCCTATTAGAATATTGTCCCTTTTTTATCATATCTTGCATCTTTCTTTTTTAATTGTCTCATATGTGAGAAAATAAATATTTATCTTTTTATACCATTTTTGTGGTGTCGCCCATGGTTATTTCAGACTACCACGTCCGTGTTTACATTGATATTGTGGTATAATTGCGGATATTCCTATTTAGGTCTATTCGTTTTTCTTCTTGTTTATGGGCATTTATGTGATCTCTTTATATTCGAGTATATACGATAGATGGGGAATTTTTAAGATTCTGAAAGGTATTCAAATTAGAAATTTATAAGAATAAATTATGCTACATGCTCAGCAAAGCTTTCATTTATTTTAGACCTGCTGCCCGTATGACTGATCAGCAGACTCTTCTGTGATCCATGCTCAGAGAATTCTCCCCTTCCTGTGTCAGTGTTAGGGCTTCCGCAAGTAGCCTAAGTAGCAGCAAGAGCTAAAGTGGGTTTGATCTGATGCACTTAATATGTTTTATATGCTACTGAAATAAACAAATGCACTTCAGCAAGCAGAGGCACACTAGCTTAACAGCCAAGTTCAGTGATATCTATACAATGTCTTTTCTCAGACTAATACCCTGACACCTGATTACACAGATTTCTGGGTCAACAGTTTGCAACAGTAGCAGTAACTGGTACACATGCAATGGCTTCACTTTCAAGTTCAGCCTCCAGTATAATGTCAGAGATGGTGTTTAGCATGGCCAGTGTCTTTGTGTAACACAAGCGGACCAGGTTATCTGCCACAATAGTCAAAAACCTAACGTTCATAAACCATGGATCAATGCTGACTTTTTTTAACCAACTGCTGATGCCAATGATTATATTAGCCGCTCCATCTACCTTCCTGACTTTATATTTTCCATGTTCTACAATGTTCTATAGCTGTGAGTGCCACAGTAGATAAATAAACCTTTAAAAAGAATAACAAAATTCTATAGCAGATACATAATAATAAGAAACTTTATGGTAACATTTGATATGATACATGGCATGATGTAGAATACTATAATTTAACAGTTTTTATTGCCTGTGATTAAGTAATTGTCAAGTTAAAGGTTGTTACTTCTTCAACTTCTGTGTTAAAGTGACAAGGGTCAGCACAAAATGACTGTTCAAAGTCCAATATTTAGACTTGAGAGTCCTCAGTGGTTGATACCTTTTAATGGCTAACTGAAAAGATGGTAACAAATTGCAAGCTTTCGAGACTACTCAGGTCTCTTCATCAGGCATAGACTAATACAACATCTGAAGAATCACATATTTATACACAAAATAGCACAGAAAAAATGCAATAGGTAGGACAAGTGACATGAAGCAGAACTGTCATTATGGCAGAAGGATTAACATAAATATGATTAGTTCATAGATAAGGAGTGAAGGTTTTATTACCCTCTGATTGGGGTCTGGTATTGTGTTGTGATGACCCTAAAAGGTCAGGGAGGCAGATTCCTTAATTGTTGTAGAACGACATAAAACTCTGGGATATATTCATCCCAGCACTAAGAGTGTCAAAGGTCATCATAAGTTTATATTCCCAGACTTTTCTATCCTTCTCAGATTTGAAGTTAGATTTTAATACAAGTAATTCCATATCTGTCATGCTATGACCGGGCATACAAAAGTGTTTGGCCACAGGTAAATCCATTCTTTTTTCTCTTATTGTGTGGCGATGAGAATTCATCCTTGTTCTCAGTTTTTGCCCGGTCTCCCCCACATACAGACCCCCAGTTGGACATTTAGTACATATAATTAGGTACACCACATTAGATGTGATGCAGCTGAAAGTACCTGGTATCTTGTAGTCCTGATGGGAGTTGGGGATCTTTATCCTGTCCGTGGTCATTATAGATGTACAGGTTTTGCATTTCTTTTGTTTGCAAGGAAAGGTTCCTGCAGCTGTTGGGGAGGACAGGGAGCTTCTGACAATGATGCTTCTTAGATTTGGGGGCTGCCTAAAACATAGTAGTGGGGGGTCTGGAAATATGGATTGTAATCGGGCATCTTTTTGTAGTAAAGGTTGTAGTTTCCGTGCAGCTCCCCTTAGCATCTCCAGACTTGGATTGTAGGTGACCACTAGAGGCACCCGGTTATTTTCTTCTTTAGCTTTGTAATGTAGCAGGTGATTCCTTGATATTCTGGTGGCTCTTGTAATTTGGTTTTCAATTGTTCTTGGATGGTAGCCCTGGTTCAAAAAAGTCTTTCTGAGGCGACCAAGGTGTTCATCTCTATCCATGGGGTTGGAACATATACGGTTGTATCTGATGGCTTGGCTGTAGACAATAGAGTTTTTTATGTGTTTAGGATGGAAACTGTCCCATTTAAGATATGTTGGACGGTCGATTGGCTTCTGATACAGGGATGTCTCTATTTCATTGTTCTTTAGCTTAATGGTGGTGTCTAAAAAGTTAATTTCAGTGCTGGAGTAGTTAAGTGTTAAGTTGATGGTGGGATGAAATTGATTGAACTGTTCATGGAACGTCTTTAGCTGTTGTTCAGACTCCGTCCAGATGATTAAAATGTCATCAATGTAGCGGTAGTAGGCCGAGGCCTGATGGGGCAGGAGGACAAAAATTCGCTTTCAAGCTTGGCCATGAAAAGATTTGCATACTGTGGAGCCATTTTACTTCCCATAGCTGTGCCAGTCTCCTGAAGATAGATCTTGTTGTCAAATTCGAAGTAATTGTGGGTGAGGATGAATTTTGTGAGTTTCACCACAGAATCAGCATCATTCCCGGTGTTTCCCATGAAGACTTTGCAGGCATTTAATCCATCCTGGTGTGGGATATTAGAGTACAAAGATTCCACATCCATGGTGGCCAGGATGGTTCCTTCTGGTAGAGAACCTATTGCTGCTAGTTTATTCAGTAGGTCAGTTGTGTCCTGAATGTAGCTGGGTGTATCCTTTACCAGGGGTTTAAGAACACCCTCTACCCATCCAGATACTTGCTCAGTAAGGGTGTCCACACATGAAATAATCGGCCTCCCTGGATTTCCGGCTTTGTGGATTTTGGGAAGCATGTAGAATGTCCCTGTTCTTGGACTTTCTGGTATCAGGTCATCAGCTCTTATGGATTTGTCAGACAGACAAGATACCAACTTGCTTAGTTCCTTGTAATAGTCCTGTGTAGGGTCCGACTCCAGTTTTCTGTAGTAGCGTGTGTCCGTAAGTTGTCTGTTTGCTTCCTTCATATAGTCTGATGTGTTCATCATGACTATTGCACCTCCCTTGTCAGCAGGTTTAATGATGATTTCTTTGTTGGTTTTCAGAGACTGTATGGCCTTTCTCTCCTGGGCACTGATGTTGGAGGCTTGTCTCTTGTTGGTGGCTATGATGGTGGATTTTATCAAATGTCTGAATGAGTCTATATATTTATCCAAATGAGGGTTACGTCCAGGTGGAGGTGTCCAGTCTGACCTCTTCTTGGTTATTGGGATCCCTCTTCCTTCAGTCCGAGTGTTTTCTGAATCTCCTGTATCATTGAAGTATTCCCTCAGGCGCAGTCTCCTGAAAAAATGTTCCATATCACTGCAGAGTTCGGTTTTATCCAGGGCCTTAGTAGGACAAAATGAGAGTCCTCTAGAAAGCACGGCAAGCTCCACTTTGCTGGGTTTGTAATCTGAGAGATTGATGACACAGTTAGATGCTTTTGTGTCTGGAATGGAGTGGTTGTCAGAGTTGTCAGGTTTTGGTTTTGTTTTGTATCTGTTTGTATAGAGTCCGGAATGGAGGCGCAATCTGTGTAGTTTATTTTCCTTGTTTTGAATCAGAAAGGTCCGTAGTTTGTTATAGTATTGTTGTAATTTTTGCTCTGTGCTTTCTGTAAGTGTTTTCCTCAGAGTTTCAAATTGTCCTTGGACTTTACTCCTTATGCTGTAGCAGACATGCAAAAGATGGTTCCTTAGTCTTTCAGAAGTCCTGTGACAAAGGTTTTGTGCATAATGGGTATTGTAGGTGTGAAGAATTGGGTTTGTAATCCAGAGTCCTTTGGGAATTAGATTCTCCTTTTTGCATTTAGATAAGAAAAAAATGTCGCTGTCCATTTGTGCACGTTTCTTCAGAAGTGGTTTCAGTTCCATAAAGATGCGGTACATTCTGGTATCCTCCATTTTGATATAGGAAAGATGTGTATCTTCGTACCGTGTTAGCCAGTAGATAGAAAAATATTTAGACTTGAGAGTCCTCAGTGGTTGATACCTTTTAATGGCTAACTGAAAAGATGGTAACAAATTGCAAGCTTTCGAGACTACTCAGGTCTCTTCATCAGGCATAGACTAATACAACATCTGAAGAATCACATATTTATACACAAAATAGCACAGTAAAAATGCAATAGGTAGGACAAGTGACATGAAGCAGAACTGTCATTATGGCAGAAGGATTAACATAAATATGACTAGTTCATAGATAAGGAGTGAAGGTTTTATTACCCTCTGATTGGGGTCTGGTATTGTGTTGTGATGACCCTAAAAGGTCAGGGAGGCAGATTCCTTAATTGTTGTAGAACGACATAAAACTCTGGGATATATTCATCCCAGCACTAAGAGTGTCAAAGGTCATCATAAGTTTATATTCCCAGACTTTTCTATCCTTCTCAGATTTGAAGTTAGATTTTAATACAAGTAATTCCATATCTGTCATGCTATGACCGGGCATACAAAAGTGTTTGGCCACAGGTAAATCCATTCTTTTTTCTCTTATTGTGTGGCGATGAGAATTCATCCTTGTTCTCAGTTTTTGCCCGGTCTCCCCCACATACAGACCCCCAGTTGGACATTTAGTACATATAATTAGGTACACCACATTAGATGTGATGCAGCTGAAAGTACCTGGTATCTTGTAGTCCTGATGGGAGTTGGGGATCTTTATCCTGTCCGTGGTCATTATAGATGTACAGGTTTTGCATTTCTTTTGTTTGCAAGGAAAGGTTCCTGCAGCTGTTGGGGAGGACAGGGAGCTTCTGACAATGATGCTTCTTAGATTTGGGGGCTGCCTAAAACATAGTAGTGGGGGGTCTGGAAATATGGATTGTAATCGGGCATCTTTTTGTAGTAAAGGTTGTAGTTTCCGTGCAGCTCCCCTTAGCATCTCCAGACTTGGATTGTAGGTGACCACTAGAGGCACCCGGTTATTTTCTTCTTTAGCTTTGTAATGTAGCAGGTGATTCCTTGATATTCTGGTGGCTCTTGTAATTTGGTTTTCAATTGTTCTTGGATGGTAGCCCTGGTTCAAAAAAGTCTTTCTGAGGCGACCAAGGTGTTCATCTCTATCCATGGGGTTGCTCTGTGCTTCATGGCAGTGTTAATCTTTTAAATACACTTTCCACTTGCTTGTTTTCACTTTATCTCCACCCCCGCCTGCCTTCATAGGGCCAAAAAATGGTGGAAAACAAACAAAGGGGAGGGTGTATTACAATGATTGACCCCAACATGATACACCGAGTGCTTGTATTTGTTTGAACAGCCATTCTGTGCTGATAGAGTCCCTTTAAGTAAAAGTTTGATAAATTTGTACATGAGCTATTAATTGCTATGATGTGAACCACAAAGTAATTTCTTTTTCTAAATTGCGTATATATTTAACTGCCTATAAGATATTCTAGCAAAACAGTTTATTGATGGTTTTACCAACAAGCATAACGTTTTTAATAATAATAGAGTCAATAGCTTCACAGGAATATGTAAGAGAGAAAAACAATGTTGGCAAAATATCACAGTGCCATCAAGGACTCCATTGATCTTCAAAACAGCACAGAATCTATGATTTTGAATAGCATTCTTGTAGAGCCACCACATTATCGAAAGAATAATGAAGTAGATCTTCATTTGTAACTTTTATAGCCAAAATAAAAATGTTTTGCCTCTGATTCCTTAAAAATAAAGACTTCTTTAATATCCAATTTTTTAATACAATTTTTTAGACTGAATTAGTTATACTTTAAATGAATTTAATGGACTTAAATTTTTTTTAGACATTATTGCACAAAAGATATTAAAAATGTTTGCTAAATTATGTAAAGGGCTGTTTTTTTTAAGATCTAAAGCATATGAATTAGGACTTCACAAAAAAATTTATCTACAAGCCAGAAAATCAATAGATCACAATAGCTAAAAATCCTTGATTGCACACAAATGCATTTTTCAAATGCGTTATCAGTTTTACTCCATGTTCCAATTTATTATGCGATGATATTATTCTCTAATTGTCGGTGCAAATGACAGTCAGTCTAATAAAAATCATCACCCGTTAGAGCATACATCAAATCTTATTGAAAAAACCTCCCAATGATAACAATATAATCTTCAAAATAAATAAAAACTCAAAATGCACTGTTCCAAATTATTAGGCACAGTAGAATTTCAAATATTTGATATGTTTTAAGAACTGAAAATGCTAATTTGTGGAATTTGCAGCATTAGGAGGTCACATTCACTGAACAAAAAGCTACTTAACTCCAACACATCCTAACAGGCCAAGTTACATGTTAACATAGGAACCCTTCTTTGATATCACCTTCACAATTCTTGCATCCATTGAACTTGTGATTTTTTGGAGAGCTTCTGCTTGTATTTCTTTGCATGAAGTCAGAATAGCCTCCCAGAGCTGCTGTTTTGATGTGAACTGCCTCCCACCCTCATAGATCTTTTGCTTGATAATAATCCAAAGGTTCTCTATAGGGTTGAGGTCAGGGAAAGATGGTGGCCACACCATGAGTTTATCTCCTTTTGTGCCCATAGCAGCCAATGACTCAGAGGTATTCTTTGCAGCATGAGATGGTGCATTGTCCTGCATGAAGCTGATTTTGCTCCTGAAGGCACGTTACTACTTTTTATACCATGGAAGATAGTTGTCAGTCAGAAACTCTATATACTTTGCACAGGTCATTTACACACCTTCAGGAACCTTAAAGGGCCCTAACAGCTATTTCCTTATGATTCCGGCCCAAAACATGACTCCTCCACCTCCTTGCTGAGGTCGCAGCCTTGCTGGGACATGTTGGTCATCCACCAACCATCTACTCCATCCATCTAGACCATCCAGGGTTGCTTGACACTCATCAGTAAACAAGTCTGTTTGAAAATTAGTCTTCATGTATGTCTGGGCCCACCGCAACTGTTTCTGCTTGTGAGCACTGTTTAGGGGTGGCCAAATAGTAGGTTTATGCACCGCAGCAAGCCTTTGAAGGATCCTACACCTTGAGGGTCGAGGGACTCCAGAGGCACCAGCAGGTTCAAACATCTGTTTGCTGGTTTGTAATGGCTTTTTAGCAGCTGCTCTCTTAATCCGATGATCTTGACTGGCAGAATCCTTCCTCATTCTGCCTTTATTAGCACGAACACATCTGTGCTCAGAATCAGCCACAAATCTCTTAACAGTACGATGATAACGCTTAAGTTTTCAGGAAATATCTAATGTTTTCATCCCTTGACCAAGACATTGCACTATTTGATGCTTTTCAGCAGCAGAGAGATCCCATGTTACTAGAAAACTCTGGTCTGCTTTATAGTGTCATTTACAAAAAGAAAAAAAAAAAACGGTGTGACACTTAAAACCAATTTGCATAATAATTTGGGACATGGTGTAGATATGAACACCCTAAAAGAACCAACTGATTGAGTAGCCACAAACACCCAATAAAGTAATAAAAATAACAATTTACATAGAAAATATTAAAAATTATTGCCAATATGTACATACAGGTCTATAAAGGAGGAATTAGTAGGGCAAATATCAATGTCCAAGGTTTTCATAGTTTTCATAGCAATTACACCGTGTTGTGTAAATGTGTGTCTAAATGAATGAAATATTCTCATTGAATACTTTGTTCTGTACAAAGTTGAATGTGCTGTCAACATAATAACACAAAAATCATCAATGGAAAATCAAATTTTTGAACCAATGGAGGCCTGGATTTGAAGAGACCACCAAAATAAAAGTGGAAACAAGTCGAAATGAAAATCAAAACAAGACAAAATTAAAGTGGAAACAAGTCAAAATTTTGCTCAGTATTGTGTGTGACCTCCACGTGCTTGTATTACCTACTTTCAACACCTGAGCATGCTCCTGATGAGGTTGCGGATGTTCTCCTGTATTTTTTGTATTTTACTCCAAAATAGTATAAAGAACTAGGGTAACAGAGCAAAAACAGTTGAATGGAGGTCTAAAATGCAACAATTTGTAGCCCACAGATAGATGAGGCGTCTGACGGAGATACCACACTGTTCAATATATGGCCTGTATTTTTTTGCTTTTTACCCCCAAATAGTTTATAGAAATAGGATAATAGACAGTAAAAACAGTTGAATGGAGGCTTGAAATGCCACAATTTGTAGCCCACAGATAGATGAGGCATATTACAGAGATGCCAGATTGCTCAATATGTGGCCTGCATTTTTTGTTTTCTACCCCAAAATAGTGAACAGAATTAGGGTAACAGACAGCAAAAACAATTGAATGGAGGCCTGAAATGCAACAATTTGAAGCCCACAGACAGAGGAGGCATCTTACGGAGATACCACACTGTTCAATATGTGGCCTGTATTTTTTGTTTTTTACAGCAAAATAGTGTATAAAACTAGGGCAAGACACAGCAAAAACAGTTGAATGGAGGCCTGAAATGCCCCATTTTGTAGCTTACAGATAGATAAGGCATCTGACGGAGCTAGCCCACTTTCAAATATCTGATCTGCATTTTTTGCTTTTTTTAGCGCAGATAATTTGTGTCAACAAGTAGGCTAAGACATAACAAAAATAAATTATATGGAGGCCTGAATTGGCACAATTTTGAGCGCAATGATATGCAATCCTTGTGGCGGACAAAACCCGTTGTAAAATATTTGTCCTGTAGCTAAATTTTTTTGGCAGCTAAATATTTTTTGGGCAGCAAAATGGTGTCAAGAAATTATATAAGACACTTCAAAAAAATTTTACTGTACCACAAAAATGTCAGAAATTTCTGACACTCAGATGTGATGGCTGGGACAGGCAAACCAATTTAAAATAGCTGGATTTTCACGCTGTGCTATGAAAAGGATCTAGCTGTATTCTGCAGTGCCAAAATGCAAATGGAGAATATATGTAATAGGTAGCAGCAGACAGTAATGGAATGGACCCTCTTGATGTATGCAATGAAGAATACCACATACAATGCCGGCCTGCTACTGATATTTATATACCCACATACAGTGCCTGCATGCCTTGCACTGATATGTATATATGTACATACACTCCCTGCCTACCTAGCACTGCAATCTATATACCCCGCAATTAGTCCTTAGAATGACTGCTGATTTAGCTGGATTTGTGTATTATATTATGGTATACTCACACTAACTTATGAATCCACAAATCAGACCCTATCTTGTCAGCAGCTCTCCCTACGCTAGACGAGCAGACTGTGATGAGCATGGCGGCGCCAGGTCTCTAATATGCCTGATGATGCTGTGCGGCCAGCCAACCAAGATGGCTGTGGCATTACAGTGCATGGCAGACAATCCCTGCATGTTGATTGGCGCTCTAAAGAGTGCCATTCATGCAGGGCATGGACCAGAACTCCTGCCGAGCAATCCTGGAAATGCTCGGAGCTCGCCGAGTACCGTGAGTACCGCAATGCTCGGGCGAGTACCGAGCATTAACATTTATGCTCGCTCATCACTATTTAAATCCAATCCAATATTTAAAGTAAAAAAAAATTATAAAGAAAAAATATGCATACCTTCAACATGGAAATAAGGAACAACTCACGGCTTGCAGTATCACATCTATGCTGATGACACAGATCTACCACTCAGGACCAGATATCACCTCCCTACTAACCGAAATTCCAAAATATCTGTCCGCTATTTCATCCTTTTTCTCCGATAGATTTCTAAAGCTTAACATGGACAAAACAGAATTCATCATCTTTACCCATCTCACTCCAATCCCCCAACAGAACTATCCATTAAAGTAAATGGCTGCTCACTCTCCCCAGTCCCACAAACTCGCTGCCTTGGGGTAATCCTTGATTCTGATCTCTCCTTCAAACCACATATCCAAGCCCTTTCCACTTCCTGCCAACTACAACTCAAAAAAATTTCCCAGATCCGTACATTCCTCAACCTAGAATCTGCAAAATCTCTAGTGCATGCCCTCATCATCTCCTGCCTTAACACTTCAACCTCCTACTTTGGGGCCTCCCCTCTAACACTCTCCACCCCTCCAATGTATCCTAAACTATGCTGCCTGACTAATCCATCTGCCCCCCTGCTATTCCTCAGCCTCTCCTCTCTGTCAATCCCTTCACTGCCTCCCTATCACCCAGATACTCCAGTTCAAAACCCTAACCATGGCATACAAAGCCATCCACAATCTGTCTCCTCCATACATCTGTGACTTGTCTCCCAGTACTTACCTACCCACACCCTCCGATCCTCACAAGATCTCTTTCTCTACTCCCCTCATATCTCCTCTTCCCATAATTGCATACAAGCTTTCTCCCGCGCATTCCCTTACTCTGGAACTCTCTACCCCAACATATCAAACTTTTGCCTACAATGGACACATTCAAAAGGAATCTGAAGACTCACCTTTTCTGACAAGCCGACAACCTGCAGTAACCACCGATCCACCAAACTACTGCATGACCAGCTCTGCCCTCGCCTACTGAATCCTCACCCATCCCTTGTAGATTGTGAGCCCTTGCTTGCAGGGTCCTCTCTCCTCCTGTACCAGTCATGACTAGAGTTGAGCGATACTTTCCGATATCCAAAAGTATTGGAATCGGAATGGTATCGCCGATACCCCAAAAATATCGGCGATACCCGATACCGATACCGGAAATCCAATGTAAGTCTATGGGAACAAAATATCGGAATTAAAAAAAGCCCATTCTTGCCTTGTTGGTTAATTGTACATGAAGGAAAACAACAAAGAGTAATGTAGAATGTATTGGGGGAGGTTGAGGAGACATTAAAGGCATAGATGTTTAACCCAATCAAATGGAATAGCATTAATATTTTTTTTTTTTAAAGATGTTCGGATTGACAAAGAAATTGACAATGTTGTTAACCTTTTTTCTATTTTGGCAAATATGTATGTTTCACAACTTCCATGCTCTTCACCTTTTTAACTTTTGCCACACTTTCTCCTTCATAATCTTCAGCAGCATCATTTTTTTCATCAAATTATTCTTCATCTTCACCTTCTTTATCTTCTTTTTAAACTTATTCCTATTCATCTTTTTGTTAACATTACTCATATTGTTCTTATTAAACTATTATTCTTCTTCATATTCTACTTCTTCATCTTCTTCCTCTTCCTCTTCTTCATCATATTCTTATTTGTGACAGAGATTCCTGTACTTGTAATCTGTAAAAGTATGAATTTTTTATCCTTCCGTTCTTGCTGTCACAAAAGATTTAAATTACAACAGTATTTGTCCGTGTTCAGTTTAGCCTGCAGCAGCAGGCATTTTCCAGGGGCACCACGAGGAGGAACGGACTCACCCCCATACACTGCTTAGTCTTCTTCTGCTTATAATTTAGAGCATATATTTAGCTCTTCATTTTGGTCTTATACTTCATGTTCTGCTTTTTGATCTTCTGCTTATTGTTCTTCTGTCTCTTGTTCTGTATCTTGTAGTTTGTCTTAACCTTCTTTGTCCTGTTGGTGATCTTCTGGGTAATCTTTTATTTCTTCTCTGTGATGGTGTTCAGGCTGGTTGGCTTGATGCTCGTTGTCCTTGTGGTCGTCATCTTCTTCGGGGTGGTCATCAGGGTCGTCGTCTTCATTGTTGGAGATCCCGAGTGATTACCCAAAAAAACATTTCAAAAATCTTCAATTTGTAAATGTAGCTGAAGGTACAAGAAGGCTGACTAACTTCCGCGAACCAGCTGACGTTACTGGAACGCGGACGGGTATCAGATGGTACAAGAGACAATGGAAGTAACGAGGACCAGCTGACGTTACTGGGACACGGTTACTAAGCAGGAGGTACCTGTGCTCCAAAGCACTACCAAGGACCAGCAGACGTTGCTGGAACTCGGATACCGAGATGGAGGCACCTAAGCCAAAGGCACTGCGGAGAACCAGTTGACGATACTGGAACCCGGACGGGTACCAGAAGGTACAAGAGCCAATGCAAGTAACGAGGACCAGCTGACTGTGCTGGAACCCGGAGGGGCAGCAGAAGGAAAAGAGCCAATGGCACAACCGAGGACCAGCTGACGTTACTGGGACACGGTTACTAAGCAGGAGGTACCTGTGCTCCAAAGCACTACCAAGGACCAGCAGACGTTGCTGGAACTCGGATACCGAGATGGAGGCACCTAGGCCAAAGGCACTGCGGAGAACCAGTTGACAATACTGGAACCCGGACGGGTACCAGAAGGCACCCATGAAAATGTAAGTTGACAGGCCGCAAGCCATCCGCAGTTACCGAATCACACAGTCCTACAGTGGGTGCTTGTCCTATTGTCACAACGGAAACAGCTTTTATTTACATATCCCACAGCACACATAGGAATGACCTAAACTGCAGGCACCATAGAGTCGGCTAACCAGAATGCAACACGACAGGACAACTTATTGGAGGCTTATTGATGTTGACAATGCCAGGAAACAGCTGTCGTGCTGTAACCAGGCTGGGCAGGAGTCAGTACCCATGCCAAGTACTTCCGAGCAACAACTGGCGGTGTTGGAGCCCAGGGATGAGAAGAGAACAGGGTGGAGGCAGCAGGACTTTTTGCCGTACACACAGCAGGGGAACAGCTGACATTACTGAACCCCAGTAACACAAGACCAAGTGTTGGCTGTGCTAACAGCACTTCCAGGCAACAACTGGCGGTGTTGGAGCCCAGGGTCAAGGAGGATGTTTAAATACTAGATCAAGTATTTTCCTTGTTACGTGTCAATTTTAAATGTCTATACTCCAAATAAGAGAAAAATAACCTTTACTAGCATAAGATGATGATTTCATTTAAAAAAATATATAGATAAATAAAGAATTGACAAACATAAACGCATACATTAACATGTTGAACAGCAATGCAAACCACAAACTAAATTAGTTAAGGAATCTGCTATACGGTTGCACATAAAAGCATAAACAAGTACATATCTGAATCCATTAATGATGGATAAGTAACAGTATGTACACCATTTTTATTGTATAGACAATGAATGTCTGACTTCAAAACATCATCAGCATTACAAGTTATCAGTGACATTAATAAAATGTTACATTTGCTGAATAATGTCACTAAACAGTTTATAAAAATTAGACAATTACCATCAGGTAATACTCATAATATGTGCCAATAATCATTTTTCTTAACAAACATAACCTTTAAAAAGTGCATAGTGCATAGTGAAAATTGCTATTTATGCCTGACTGTGGACTTGCAAGCATGACAACGGATAGATAAGGTATATATAGATGAGACTGCATAGCCACAGATGGTGAATGGCGATGTAATACTGTACCACAATAAAGTGTGCGTCACTACTACCTAATTATTTTTTTTTACATAGCTTTATAAACAGGGTACGTGCATGTATGCTTGCGCCTTTGTTTGGACGCACAGACTGCTTTCCTGCTGTGACGCGTTGGGTAGTGAACAGTTGTGTGCAGTGTTCACTGCAGTCTCTGCGGAATAAGCACACTTAGGCCTTATAACTTTTCAGACTTTCTTTATCAATCTACCAAGATGAAGAAGGCAGGGAGTAAGGCACGTGGTCGTGGACTTGGAGTTTCAGCAGGGAGAGGACGTGGGGATTCTGTGGCTGCTACCGCCCCAGTGACACAGCATCCACCAGTTTTCCCCGTGAATGTTCCTTTATGCGCACTTTTGTAGGAGGTCGGCGTAACCCCTGCTGCGGGAAGAACAAATTGAAGCCGTTGTTGGTTGGATGTCAGCCAATTCATCGACTTCAATTGCTTCCACCTCCTCTCAGGACCACAGCACTGTTGAGCAACCATCTGTCTCTTCACCGCCTGCCAAATTGCCCAGGCAGTCAGACATTTCTGTACAGGAGCAAGCTGAGTCTCTGCTTCTGTTCTCAGAATCTGTTGGCTTGCAAACAGGGGCCCAGCCAAGCAGCATTCTGGAATGTGAAGAAGAGGGAGTATGCAGTGATGCACAACAGCTGTGTCTCTCTGAATCTGAAGAGGCGGGTGAGACAGTGCCGATGGTCAGCACACCGCAGAACGCATCTGATGATGATGAGACTCAGGTGCCAGTTTATGTTGAACATGGTGCTGGCCAGAACACCCAACAGCAGCAGGTGTTGGAAGAGGGTAGTGGAGATGATGAGGTCCAAGACCCAACATGGCGTGAGGAACAGGAAGGTGGTGGGAGCAGCTCAGAGGAATAATAATAATAATAATATTTATTTATATAGCGCCATCATATTCCGCAGTGCTTTACAGTTTAGCAGTTTCAGAACAGAAGTCATAAGTAACAATTTTAACAATACAATAATTAAAGGAAAATAAGTCGCCCCTGCTCGTGATAGCTTACAATCTACAATGAGGTGGGGGAGATACAAAGTATAGGTGTTTATATACAATGGTGCATTTACAATGATGGTCCAGTCATCTTAAGGGAGTGACGGATGGAGATAGTGAATGGGCTAGGGTGCTTCTAAGAGTCTCATTGTAGTGCTGAACAGCCAGATCAGGACAGGAAAAATAGGAGATTGGGGACAGTGATGAGTGTAGGGAATCTGAAAGTGTCTGAGGGTTAATGGCTTTTAGATATCTGAATGTGTGGTAGGTAGTAGTGGCGTGGGGTGGTGGAGGATTTGTGAGCGTGAAGGAGAGAATGTTGTGGTCAGACAGTGGAAGCGGTGAGTTATTTAGGTGGGAGATTGAACAGAGGCGGACAAAGACCAGGTCAAGGGTGTTTGCATCCTTGTGTGTCTCAGAGGTTGAAAGCTGTGAGAGGCCTAGAGAAGTGGTTAGTGATAGAAGGAAGATAGAGGAAGACATTGCCCCAACGGTACAAACAGGATGGAGAGTTAGGCTGCAGACTCGGTTGCCTGTAGCCTCCAGTTTGCCACCTGTTCTTAGCAGTTGTCTTCCAAAAGTCAAAACGTGCGCTCCCAGGACTTGCACTGCGTGGTCCTTTTTGGTCACACTTGTAGATGATATTTGCTATGTCAAATGCTAGCTGTGTAATCAAAAAGTAAAAAGAGGTAAAAGTGTCATTAACCTCAATACCACTAATATGTGGAAACATGTGCGGACAAAGCACGTAGTTGAGTTACAAAGACACACTGGAGATGTAGGCCAACCTACAGCAGCACCTACATCTTAAGGTCGTGTTGAAGCCTCTTCATCAAGCTCACACACAGCTGGTTCTGCTTCCTCACAGGATCGTCATGGAAGAACCTCGGTCACTGTTGTCCAGAGACAAAGTGTTATTTCACCCACAGCAGCAAGTTCCCTGTCATCCTCACACTCCAAGGACACAAAACAGCCATCGGTTAGCACAGGCATGGGATAAAAGACGGCCATACTCGGCAAACCATCCACGAGCACAGGCTCTGAATGCTGGCATTGCAAAACTTGTGTCGCTTGAAATGCTGTCATTCAGGCTGGTGTAGACTGACACTTTCTGTAACTTAATATCATTGTCAGTCCCACAATACAATGTGCCAAGCACATTTCATTTCAGCAGGCAAGCCATCCCTGGTTAGCAAAAGCATGTTGATGGAAAAATTAAACATGCGCTACTAAACGCCGTCAGTAGCAAGGTCCACCTGACCACCGATGCGTGGAACAGTACCCATTATTATGATCTGCTACAAGCACTAAGGAAAGAAGGGAATTCTGTCCCTACAATAGAACTAAGCTGAATCCCTACGATGTAACGGGGAACCTGATCCTGCGACCAGACCCGCTAAAGTCCTCAGCTAGTCTGAACAAAGACCTATAGTTGCGAGGGAGGAATCCCTACAAGATCTAGGGACTGGGAGAAAAGGTGGACACCTCCTAACAGAAATTGTAGCAGTGATAATTAAAAAGAAAACAAAATGCTTAGAGATCCTAACATCAAGCAAAACTGACTGAGTAAGGCACCTAAGCACCCGGCTAGCTTAAGAGTAGATAATACAATGAAGTCCAGCAAAGCCAGAAGGGCGGATCCAGACTAAATAGGGAAAAAAGGTCATGTGACAAGCAAACTGAAACAAAACCTAACAAGAGGGTTCTAACACCCATGGCCAGGGACGATACCTTTCCCTCACTGCCCATTGTGTCAATGTTGGTGAGCCGGGTACTGATCTTGCGTTTGGCGCTGTACATGTTCTGTCAACTCCAAGGATTGCAGGAATCAAGTCTGTACACATTGACTCCTCCTCCTACTCCAGTTCCTCAGAATCATCGCTGCAGGACCCGTCACGGTCTACCTCCACATGGACCCGTGAACGCTAACCTGTTGCGTCCGATATGAGCACAGCCGTGGCCAAACGTCAACAGGCCGTCCTGAAATTAATTTCCATGGGGAATGGAAGCCACACAGCGCAGGAGCTCTGGAATGCCATCAAGCAGGAAAGCGACGTGTGGTTTTTGTCAGCGAATCTCCAGCCAGGCTTGGTAGTGTGTGACAATGGCCGAAATCTGGTCGCAGCTCTGGGCCTTGGCAACCTCACTCACTTACCATGTCTGGCACATGTGCTCAACTTGGTCGTGCAGAGGGACTATCCGGATCTTGATGCACTGCTGCACAAGGTCCGCCTACAGTGCGCTCCCTTGCGACGTTCCAGCATGGCCAGATCGATGATTGCAGCACTGCAACGCTGATTTTGCCTTCCTGAACATCGCATCATATGTCATGTACCCACCAGCTGTAATTACACGTTACATATGTTGGAGCGGTTGTGTGAGCAGCAGCCAACAGTAATGGAGTATCAGCTGCATCAGGCGCAATCAACTCGCAATTTGCGCCGTTCACACTTCACCAGTACTGAGTGTGCCTCTATAATAATAATAATAATAATCTTTATTAATATAGCGCCAAAATATTCCACAGCGCTTTACAGTTTAACAGTTTCAGAACACAAGTCATAAGTAACAACGTTAACAATACAATAATTAAAGCAATATAAGCCGCCCCTGCTCGTGAGAGCTTACAATATACAATGAGGTGGGGGATATACAAAGTACAGGTGTTTATATACAATGGTGTATTTACAATGATGGTCCAGCCATTTTGAGTGAGTGATGGATGGAGATAGTGAATGGGCTACACACACAGACTTACACATAGAATGACTTTGATTAGTGAATGTGATAGGCCGCTGTGAACAAATGTTTTTTAGTGAGCGCCTGAAACCATGCTAATTGCGGATAGTCCTAATTTCTTGGGGTAGAGCATTCCAGAGGATTGGCGCAGCACGGGATAAGTCTTGGAGTCGGGAGTGGGAGGTACGGATTAGTGCAGAGGTTAGTCGAAGGTCGTTTGCAGAGTGCAGCAGTCGGTTAGGCCGATAGATAGAAATGAGGGAGGAGATGTAGGGGGGTGCTGCACTGTGGAGAGCTTTGTGGGTGAGAACCAGTACTTTGAATCGGATACTATAATGAATGGGCAGACAGTGTAAGGACTGGCGAAGGACTCTATGAAGGACATCTGCCACGTTTTGCTTGCGTTTGATGAGTCAGCGCGGATGGCGAGTGCAGATGATGCACTAGTCAGCCTGACTGTCCCCCTTATCTACTTGTTTAAAAAAACACTGCAAGCACTAACGGATGAGGTTTGGGAAGAGGTGTAGGATGTGGAGTCACAAATTCCATCACCTTCTGGACAGTCAGCGCAATGTGGTTCCTCACAAAGGGCTGGGCAGGGCTCACTTTGTGAGGAGGAGTCAATGGAGGAGGAAGACATCGCTCCAGAGGGAGGTACACAACGCTGTAGTCAGTATGTGTAGCGAGGGTGGGGTGATGCAGAGCAGGCAGAGATGACGCCTCTTGCAGGGGACAGTGTTTCTTGGCCAGTTGGGAGTCTGCAGCACATGGTTGATTTCATGCTGCAGTGCCTGAGAAATGACCGCCGCATCGCCCACATTCTCACCACGTCTGATTATTGGGTGTCCACCCTCCTAGACCCTCGCTACCGGTACAAGTTACAAAGCCTCATCACACCGTTGAACCGTGAGCGTAAAATGCGGGAGTACCAAGACACACTGGTGCAATACATAATGTTCTCCATTCCAGCCGAGAGCACTGCTGCTGCTACTGCTTTACAAAGCAGCTCTGTGCGTCGAGGCAGTGGAGACAGCTCTGCAACAAGAGGGAGCACAAGCAGTGCCTCTGCACAGGGCAAGATGTTATGATTTGGTAGCTGAGGAGAGCAGGCAAAAAAGGCAATACACCAAAGAGGTTGGAATCTATGGGATTGCAGTACCCTGAATAACCACCACAACTAAAGGCAGCCGTGGAGCGTACCTACGTTGGTCCTAGACGCCTCGTCACAGCCTGAGAAGCTAACTACACGTAAAGATAGAAAGAGGAAAGCTATATGGCCCGGAGCAGATCCCCAAAGAACATAGAAAGCCCCCAAACATGTAATGGCGGTTACACAAGAAGAAATACTGACACAGACACAAAATAGTATGAGCAAACGTTGGTGCCCAAACTTCCTAAATAGAAAAGGATAGGAAGGGCACTTACTGCAGTCAAAAAAAACACTGAAAAGTACCAATTATACTAATTACAAAAACAGCTGAGATCACACGACCTCTACCACCTAAATTAGTTCTCTGGTGTAACAAAAAATAAACAGCAGCCACTGAAAAACTGGAAAAGGCAAATGAACAAACAACAGTGGCTGAACTAAACTGAGAGGAGCACGAGCCCCCCCAAGGGGACCCGGCAGACCCCCACAGAAGTGCAGTACAAAATGCAAAAAACAAGCACAAAAAAATAAAATAAGACAATGTCTTATCTGTTAGCAAAACATGCAGGCATGAAACAGCAAGCTACAAAGTGTACAGGAATCAAAGATGAGACCAGAACAATTGATCACCGGCAACCGTGATGGGAGGGAACCTCCCTTATATAAGACCAGTCACTAACAACAGATCTCCAATCTTCACAATCTTCATTGGATAGTTCTGTATTGTTTGTAACCACCAGATTGAGATTGTTCTCAGAATTCATTTTTAGCACATTCACAACAGCAAGACCAGTATGTTACAAATGTGGCGAAGTTTTGTGGCAGCGCCACCAATGTCTACACCATCCGAGACGGCTCCAGTCAGCAGGAGGCAACGTTTCCGTAAGATGGTGACAGACTACATGTCTTGCCCTCTCAGTGTATTCCCAGATGGCTCTTCCCCATTCAAGTTTTGGGTCTGTAAGCTGGATACATGGCCAGAGCTTAGCCAGTATGCATTGGAGGTGCTGGCTTGCCCTGCTGCCAGTGTATTATCGGAGCGCTTCCTTAGCGATGCAGGTGGTGTACTAACAGACCGTAGCATGCGACTATCCTCCGATAATGTAGACCGGATTCATTTTCTGAAAATGAACAAGTCATGGATCTGGCCTGAATTTGACTGTCCGGTTTCAGATTACATAACTGGTTGGCAACTTTATCCATGTCTCCTGTTATGTTCATCTTTCTACCACCTGAACTCTACTCCCTGGGCTACAACACTGCCAGTTGCTGCTCAGAAGTGTCGTGTCCACAGACCAATACACAAGCTATAGTGTTAGTGTGGTTCAGTAACGCCTGCTGTTCCCCTGCTGTGTGTCTGTCAAAAATTAATGCTGCTAACTCCAAATTAAACTTCAAACATCTCATACTAGGCCTCTGCCTACACCCTCCTTGACCCTGGGTTTCAACACCGCCAGTTGCTGGTCACAAGTGTTGGATGTACAGCTCAAAACAATCGCTGATGTGTTTGTGGGGTTCAGTAACGCCTGCTGTTCCCCTGCTGTTTGTCTGGCAAAAATTAATGTTAGCTAGATACACATGTTGAATAAAACATTACATGTTAAAGTGGCTACTGCTACACATAGATAAGAGGCTACACCCTTAGTTCTAAGCTGTAAACAAGTGAAACGTCACCTTTAAAACCATAAAATTATTAGTCTTTGTCACAAATCTGTACCAAAATAATTGTGACCTATTACTGCAGATATCCACATGTTGAACACAAATGCTAACACAAAAGCCTGCCTATGCTATAGGGTACTGATGGTGAACCTTCTCACTACATAACTTAGACAAATCAAACTCACAGCATGCCTCAAATGCTGCAATGTTGGAAGTGCATAATTTGGTTAGAACTTTGACAACACCTGCAGTGCGAAGGTTAGCCTTCAGTGTTCTTGGCTTTTACATAAAAGCATACAAGTAAATATAATAATCCATTGCTGATTAAGGGACGTGATGTACTCCTGTAATATTGTGCAAACAATTGATGTAGGACTAGTCCTCTTCAACATTACTTATATTTGTGTCATTAGAAAAAATACATATTTAATTACAAATTTAACAACCCATATCATAAAGGTCCATCATGTAAACATGAGAATTGGTAACAAAAATCATACATTACCTTGTTAAAGTCAATAGTGCGTAGTCACAATAGCAAAATATATACCTGAAAGTGGTGCTGAAACAACGACAACTGATAGAAAAGGTGAATGATATCTACTTATCAGACTGAATAGCGACACATGTACAATGTCGATATAATACTGTAGCTTAACAAAAAGGCTGTTTGCAACCAATGTATTGTATACGGATGGAGGCGTGTCACACTAATAGATTTTAGTTATTTGAAATAGAATGTAGCAGCACCAATTAGAGAAAAATGTCAAGGATGAGACAGTGAGACACGCTCAGCAGAGTACAAGCAGCGGTGGTTGAAGAAATAACTGGAGCGGGATCTGCACTCCAATAATGAAAACCTCAGATTACAGTGAAAACTGCACACAACTGTTCATTATCTGTGAAAGACCCGTTTGTGTACTTCTATATTGTTTGCAACCAATGTATTGGATAATGATGGAAGCACGTCACACTAATACATTTGATTATTTTGAAATATAATGTAGCAGCAACAATTAGAGAAAATTGTCAAAGATAAGACAGTGAGACACGCTCAGCAGAGTACAAGCAGTGGTGGTTGAAGAAATAACTGGAGCGGGATCTGCACTCCAATTATGAAAACCTCAGATTACAGTGAAAACTGCACACAACTGTTCATTATCTGTGAAAGGCCCGTTTGTGTACTTCTATATTGTTTGCAACCAATGTATTGGATAATGATGGAAGCACGTCACACTAATAGATTTGTTTTTTTTTAAATGTAATGTAGCAGCAATAATTAGAGAAAAATGTCAAGGATGAGACAGTGAGACACGCTCAGCAGAGTACAAGCAGCGGTGGTTGAAGAAATAACTGGATCGGGATCTGCACTCCAATAATGAAAACCTCAGATTACAGTGAAAACTGCACACTGCTGTTCAGTATCTGTGAAAGGCCCGTTTGTGTACTTCTATATTGTTTGCAACCAATGTATTGGATAATGATGGAAGCACGTCACACTAATAGATTTGATTATTTTGAAATATAATGTAGCAGCAACAATTAGAGAAAAATGTCAAGGATGAGACAGTGAGACACGCTCAGCAGAGTACAAGCAGCGGTGGTTGAAGAAATAACTGGATCGGGATCTGCACTCCAATAATGAAAACCTCAGATTACAGTGAAAACTGCACACAACTGTTCAGTATCTGTGAAAGGCCCGTTTGTGTACTTCTATATTGTTTGCAACCAATGTATTGGATAATGATGGAAGCACGTCACACTAATAGATTTGATTATTTTGAAATATAATGTAGCAGCAACAATTAGAGAAAAATGTCAAGGATGAGGCAGCGAGACACGCTCAGCAGAGTACAAGCAGCGGTGCTTGAACAAATAACTGGAGCGAGATCTGAATTAAAAAATTGAAAACCTCTGAGTACAGTAAACACTGCACACAACTGTTCACTATCTCTGAAAGCCTCCTTTGTGGGCTTGTATACTGTTTGCAACCAATGTATTGTATACGGATGGAAGCACGTCACACTAATAGATTTGTTTTTTTTTAAATATAATGTAGCAGCAATAATTAGAGAAAAATGTCAAGAATGAGACAGTGAGACACGCTCAGCAGAGTACAAGCAGCGGTGGTTGAAGAAATAACTGGAGCGGGATCTGCACTCCAATAATGAAAACCTCACAGACTAGAGTGAACACTGCACACAACTGTTCAGTATCTGTGAAAGCCTCCTTTGTGGGCTTCTATACTGTTTGCAACCAATGTATTGTATACGGATGGAAGCACGTCACACTAATAGATTTGTTTTTTTAAAAAAAGAGAATGTAGCACCACCAATTATAGAAAAATGTCAAGGATGAGGCAGTGAGACACGCTCAGCAGAGTACAAGCAGCAGTGGTTGAAGAACTAAGTGGAGCGTGATCTGCACTACAAAAAAAAATACCTCACAGACTACAGTGAACACAGTACACAACTGTTCACTATCTGTGAAAGGCTCCTTTATGTAATTCTATAGTGTTTGCAACCAATGTATTGGATACGGATGGAAGCACGTCACACTATAATTTCAATTGAATGGAGCAGCAAGAATTACAGTAAAGAAAAAAAAAAGAGTCTGTGAGTGACACGTGCAGATGCCTACAAACAGCGTTGGATGCAGAGCAAACTGCAGCGTCACCTGCACTCTCACACACACACCTTGCACAGAGCTGTTAAAACAACACTGCAAGGCAAAAGGAAGCTTTACACAGCGGTTGGTAAACTAGCCTGCCTAGAGCACAGTACACAAAATCGCAATCTCTAACTGTCCCTCAGAGTCAGCACAGCAGCGTTCTGTCCCTAACTGAATTCACAGCACAGTGACGCTAAAATGGCCGCGGCGCCTTTTATAGTGCATTCTGACATCATTTCAGCATCCAATCACAGCCATGCCATTAGTTAACATGACCGCAGCAGTACAGGATGTGCCCACACTTCTTAGGATTCCTCATTGGCTGACTAAAATCACATTGCCTCTCAAATAGTGTTGAGCGATACTGCTCGATATCTAAAAATATCGGATCGGAATGGTATCGCCGATATCACTAAATATCGTCGATATCCGATTCCGATACCGGAAGTCCCATGTAAGTCTATGGGAACAAAATATCGCAACAAAAAAAAACCCTTTCTTTCGTTGTAAACACAAAATATACACACATAGAATACATATATATATATATATATATATATATATATATACACATGTCATTGTGACATATATATATATTATACATATATTTATAGTTTATACACTTCTACATAGTAAAATAGACTCTGATTCAATTGCCGGGTAAAGCCGTGACATACCCCATAGAAGTCGACGGGCTCGGTGCAGAGAACCCCCAAAACCTCTGGCTCTGTGCGACTCAACTTGGGCGTCACGAACAGGATTCTGTAGCTCGCTATAAGCGAGTCCTGTGTGCCTGAATTGAACTGGTTTTGTGCTTGAGAATTGCTAAAATCATCAGAGAATGTATTTGCCATTTTTCCGCCATATCTGCGTCACGACGAGGCACTGGTGAAGAAGAAGGGCGTGCTCTTCGTGGGTGTACACTCACTCAGTGGCGCGAAAACGATGGCCGACCACTCTAAATGGTACTGCAATGTAAGATCGTGCCCCACAGCTCTTCAGTTCCGCCTCCTCATCCTCCTCAGTGTGCGGAAACTAACACGAAGGTCCCGCCTCCCTACAAAAGAGGGGCCCTCTCCAGATGCTAATGACACATGTGACTTGGCAGAGATGGCTAATGGACACGAGCAGAAGTGTGAAGGGATGGAGCAGTCAGAGCTCTCCCCTCACGGAAGCGACCCGATCGCCACGGAACCACCGTTGGGCACCCGGCCTGGAAACCCTCCTACGCTGCAAGAAGCGGAGGATACCCTAAGAGGCCTGGCCCGGCACCGGGAGGAGGTCACCAGGATGGAAGCCAGCTGGCGTGCCCTAAAACTAAACTTGGAGCGGCGCCAATCCCTCTTACCTGAAGTGTCTGTACCGGAAGGTGAGGCACCCGTTCTAGTAGAGGAGTCTGTGCGGGCATCCCAGCCCTTGCAATGTGATCCGATTGACGTTGTCGCAGTGGAGGCACCCGTTCCTGCAAAAAACTCTGCACCGGCAGCACCCCAGATCCCGCTGTCTGCCCCCGTCGCTGAGACAGAAGAAGCGACACCCGTCCTCATGGAGGAGGCCGCGCAGGCACCAGAGGTCTACCTGTCTGTACCGGAGCCCCGACTGTCATCTGTTCCAGAGCCGGCTGCTTCCTCCGCAGGTGAGCGCCGCCAGGACTGTCGGGCGCCAGGAGAGCTGCCGCAAACCGGACATCGTAAGCTGCAGTTTGATGGTGGAGACATGGAGATGCTGGTGGAGGAGAATTACAACCGGCGTCAGGAGGAAGAATGGAGACGTTGGGAGAAGGAAGAAGAGCGACAAAGGGAGCAGCGAGAATCCCAAAAGCTTCGGCAACGTAACCTGGAGAAGGACCGGGCAGATAAGGACCGGATGAGAAAAGATAAAGGAACCCTGTGGGAGCCGCGGCGTAAGGGTGCAGTACGGAGCTTTAAATTGAAAGGTGGTTGGGGCTTCATCCAGGAGCCTGGACTTTATTTAGAAGTGTTTGTGACCCGGCGGGACGTGGAGACTCACCTCCCAGAAGGACACCCGGGGAGGGACCTGTTGCCAGGAGACTTGGTGACTTACACCCGACACTGGGGTTACAATGGATGGTACGCCCTAAATGTTACCAGGTGCGACCCCTACTCCCCAGAGTGTCAGGAACCTGTGAGACCCTCGGAGCCTTCAGCCTCCCACATCCAGGCCTCTGCACAAGTGCCCACCCCACGCCGTAAATCTCCCCAGCCTCCCTCAGTGGTCTCCTCAGCAGCCCCAGCTATGGACATGATAACTATAGCTGGCCCGTACCCGGCGCCTGTTAGGCCCCCTGGGGTTCGTTCAGTCCGGGACATAGGGCTCCAGACCCGGAGGGAGATGAAAGAGGTGGCCACACAGACACAGATAGCGGGTCACGACTTGACTGTACAGGCCACACGACGTCATCAGGTCCTGGTGGTCCTTGGTGTCTCGGATGTTTGGCAAGCATCAGAAGAGTACCAGGTGGTACCTGGAACACCCCTGCCAAAGAATTATAAATAACCCGGACAGGGTCCCTGTATGTAAATAGTTAAATTGTTGATGTACCCGGACGGGTGAATGTTCATAAAAATTTTTTTTCATTTAATAAAAAACACAACACAGTTTTCATTACTTTTATTACAGTCTCATCCTGCGACGCCATCGATCTCCTGTAAAAAAATGAAAAAAAAAAACAGCAGTATACCACCTGTCCGACGCAGTCCATAGTAACGAGTGTCCCACGACGATCCAGCTCTGCTACATCAGAATGACAGGCAGAGCCTGTCATCCCGGTGCAGCACAGCTGATTACCTGCTTCCCCGGCGGTGACGTCATCGGACTGGTTTACGGCCGGGATTACCCTGCAGTCACTGCAGTTATAGCGAAAAACTGCATGTGACCGCCAGGGAGAAGATAATGGCGGCCATCAAGCAGTCCAGGACGTGACCGCCGGAGATCTTCTGCCAGGTAAGTGCCGCTGACTCCTGACAGACCCGACCAACGGACACTCACAGTGACAGTGACAAATCCGATTCCGGTATCCGATATGACGAAAATATCGGTACTCGGAATCGAAAGCCCGATACAGCTAATATCGGCCGATACCCGATATTTGCAGTATCGTATCGCTCAACACTACTCTCAAAGAATTATGGGAACTTCCGATTCCGGTATACGATATATGGAAAAAATCGGAACTAAGTATCGGAATTCCGATACAGCGAATATCGGCCGATACCCGGTACTTGCGGTATCGGAATGCTCAACTCTAGTCATGACTTGTACTGTTTTAGATTACAGTACTTGTTTTTTATTATGTATACCCTTTTCACATGTAAACTGCCATGGAATAAATGGTGCTATAATAATAAATAATAATAATAAATAAACTATGCATGAAAGCATGGGAACCAGGGTGCTTAAGAAAAACAAAAAAACTGTGTCAAAATTGCATTTTTTTCACTATCGCTCTACAGTCAAGCAAACCTTATGCAGCTGTGTTGATGGAAAAATAAAGTAAGCAATAATCTTGGAAGACAGAGAAAAAATCAAAGCACAAAATTGGAAAATCACTGTGTTATGAAGGGGTTAATAACTTTTAAATATTCTGTATTTATTTATACATGTAAATTATGTTGCTATTGAAGGAATTAATATTTTTCCGTACTTTTTTATGCATGAAAGGTATGTTACTATACTTAAATTCCAGAATTTTAAATGTCACATTTACAGTTGGAAGTAAATCTAGAAATTATTTAAAATCTTTATGAAATTTCCCATTTCTGTCATGTACATCATAATAAAATTAAAACTACAGTACTTTAATTCAATTCTTTACATTCCAACCTTTCCTGTAAACCAACAGTACCATGATGTTTCTTGATCTTTACTGAAGCATTTGGTGCAATTTTACATGTGCATTTCTTCAACTGTGATTTTGGTTTTGTTCCATATTTTTTTGGGATTCAGCCATAATGTGTGGGGTTAATTAAGTTGATCTCCTAAAAAGTAAATGTTCTGTACATCTAAAATATTTCCTGTATATGGGGTCAAGTAACTCTATGCTCATTTTAACTTAACCTTTTAAACCTTAAATTATTATATGCTTTACTTTTAAATAGCTGTCCAATATTTCGCTTGGTTAGCTAAATGTCCTAATTTTAAACATATTTTATATTAACTTGCCAAAGTGGCAGACATGTTAAAGCAGATCTTTTATTCTTAAGAGTATCATACATTAAATATATTTATCTGATTACGAAAAGAATATTTCAGATTTAAAGATTTGCTAACATAATCAGATAAATGTATTCACTATTGTGACACCTACATAATAGAACTCAGGATGGAACTATGTATTTGTCTTATTTATTGGCTATATTACTTTTAACAAGTAGGAATACCAAGACAGTGCTTTTTTTGTATAACTAGTAAGAGGTCTCATAGCAGCAAAGACACATGGAGAAGTCCAATCAGACTTTCACGCCGCTGTGATGTAGCGTGGGCTCCCGGTTGGTATCTTCCTGGTAGGGTGCTGATCCTGCCAGTGAATATGGCCAAATGTGAACAGTGAATGAGGGGGAAGGAGTGAATTCTAGAACTGCCATCCAGATTATGTAAAACTTTGATTTATTAGGTTAACAAAACATTAAAAAGCTTTAAGAACCCGGTACCTTACTATTTTGCTATTTTCTGAAAAAATTACTTTAGTGAGAGGATCTTTTATATTCACTTAGGATAGTCCATTTTTTCAAATATAGTATGGTATGGTCTATATGTGGATGTCCTTCTACTTGTATGAAGGGGAGACGTCCAAATTGTGCCAAGCTTTCAGAAATATTTAAATAATAATAATTTTAATATAAATTTCACAATCAATCATGCTGGTAATCATGCCAGCTTTCTGAATATTCTGCTGTGCAGTAATCCTGCCTCACATAAAGTAGACGCTTCAGTCTATAGAAAGCAAAATGCAGGAAATATCATCTTATTAGCCTCTAGTTCACACCCACGACATACCGTCCGTGCGATCCTCCGTGGGCAGTTTACTTGAGTAAGAGGCATCTGTTTCAAAGATGAAGCCTTCTGCTCAGAAGGACTAACCATATGAGTAATTTTGAAAGAAAGGGGATTTAGAAGAAATCACATCAATCAAGCTTTTAGGGAAACTACTAAGTATATTGGATTCTTCACTTCACACAAAATACACAAATATATGAATTATAAAAACAATTTATATTATATATACTGAACAAATTAGGAATAATCCTAAATGTATAATATATATGAAATTATTTAACTGTGACCAATCATTGAATTAATATATATTTCGTGTTGTCTTGCGTTTTTTACATCTAAGTATTTCTCAAAGTAATGGAAGGGAGAAACTGGGAAAGAAAAAAGCGCAATAGGGTATTATCTGTTGACAATGGGGTGTCAGAAAAAGCGGAGATACACTCACCTTGTTAGGTTGCTGAATGGCAACACATAACAGGCATATAACAGCTGCTGCACAGATACCGGTCAAGGAAATGACCATGGTCTGGTCTGGTCAGGTTTTGTCCTGATGAAGAGGTCCTGTGTGACCTCGAAACACATTGACTTTTAAACCTGTTTAAATAAAATAATTTTATTTTACCGATAATTCGCCATCAGCAGCGCATGAGTGATACCTCTGTGTTCATCTATATTTCTCAGAGTGACAAACCTTGTCTGCATAAATTAACCTAATCATTAATTACCTTGTCATTGGATTTCATTGTATATATACCCTTACTGATCTTCCACTTTATATCCTATGACTAAGGGCACTTAATTGACAGAAACATGACAGGTTTTGTTTTTAAAGCTTTTTATTGTTTTGTTAACCAATTAAATCTAATTTTTACGTCACCTGGATGGCAGTGCTGGAATTCACTCCTCCTGCTTCACTGTTCACATTAGGCAGAGGTCTATTGTATTGATGGGACAAAGCTGATATTTTTTACTTGAATATTTTATATTGTTCTGAAAATATAATAGTGTTTGCCTTTATTTTATGACTGTATTCTGTTATAATAATGTCACAATATTGTTCACTTTTATCTTTTAACTGTGCTTAATTGCTTCTGTTTTCAAAATGTTATAATCTATGTTTCCCACATATAATAATGATAAAAAAAATCATAAAACGCTTTCTTGGAATTTGTTCAAGGTAAAACCGTATTTTGACTGGACTATATTATCTTTCTTTATTCCTAGGTAGAGTCATGTATTTATGAATTTGCTTTAGCAATTGGGTAATTATGGAGAGAGTGACAGCAACCAACTTGATGAAAGTGTTGTCAAAACATGCATTGGGAGTGGTGGGTATTCAGGAAGTTTTGTTATTGTACAGTTTACATAATTTGTTGTTCATTTTTATGGCTTAATACAGGGTGGGCTATTTATTTGGATACACCTAAATAAAATGGGAATGGTTGGTGATATCAACTTCCTTTTGAGGCACATTAGAATATGGGAGGGGGGAAACTTTTCAAGATGGGTGGTGACCATGGTGGCCATTTTAACTTTGGCCATTTTGGATCTAACTATATTTTTTCCAATGGGAATAGTGTCATGTGACACATCAAACTTTTTGAGAATTTCACAAGAAAAACAATGGTGTGCTTGGTATTAGCGAAACTTTATTCTTTCATGAGTTATTTACAAGTTTGTAACCACTTATGAAATGTGTTCAAAGTTTGCTTTATTGTGTTGGATTGTCAATGCAACCCTCTTCTCACACTCTTGACACACTGATAGCAACACCTCAGAGGAAATGCTTGCACAGGCTTCCAGTATCCATTGTTTCAGATGCTGCGCATCTCGCATTTTCACAGCATAGTCAATTGATTTTGATGGTATGGTGTGGTATATGGTGTACAAAGATAGTGGGGCCATTCTTCATCAATGGAAACCTCAATTCCACAGGATATCTTGAAATTGCTACATGATGATGTTTCGCCCTCTTTATGCGCTGAAGATAAGATGGCACGTTCTCTGAGTTTTTCCAGCAAGATGGTGCACCACCACATTATGAGTGTCAGGTCCGAACATTACTACATGAACAGTTTCCTGGAAAGTGGATTGGTCATTGTGGGCCAGTTGAATGGCAACCAAGGTCTCTCGATCTGACCCAATTAGTCTTTTATCTTTGCAGTCATCTGAAGGCAATTGTCAATTGTCTGGCCTTCTGCTTTGCCACAGAAACAAAGTTGTATCACAAAAGATTTGGAGTAGCTGATTGGCCCTTCATACAACTCAATATTACTCCTAACAATTATTAAGTGGAAATCTGCCACTGAAGCACAATTTTATCACAAACGATTTGGAGTAGCAAATGGGGCTTCCAAAGACTGCCACACAGTTTTTGCACAATGTAATTCGATGCTGGAAGATCTATTTCACACATGACAGGATCCTATCTATTTAAATGACAAGCTCACTTAGTGCAGGAGTGACCTCCCTGCACTGTGACCTGAGCAAATGGTGCCAGAATAACAAAGTGTCAGCTTCTTATATGTCCAGGGACATGTGACTTCGGCAGTGAATCATGGAAGATCTTGTGTCATCCTGGTTTATGCACCCTGATTGGTTGCTGGACTCAACTCACATAAAAATAAGGGAAAACAAAGCGAGCGCAGCTCCTGTAATCTCTTTAAACACATATCTAACCTCTCCACACCTCCTCCCCTCATCAAACATGCCTCCTTGTCTCCCCCGTTCATCATAGAGCTCCATTATCCTAGCTAAAGCATTAGTGGAAACACAATAATTTACCAAACTGTGAGCACATTTTGCCAACTTTGAGTAAAAATGCTTGTGAAAGCAAACATATATCTGAATGTACTACGTTGCTGCCAAATTTGAGATTGGTGAATATTTTCCGAAGATGTTAGCTCATTTCTAGTGTTGAGCGATACTGCTCGATATCTAAAAATATCGGATCGGAATGGTATCGCCGATATCACTAAATATCGGCGATATCCGATTCCGATACCGGAAGTCCCATGTAAGTCTATGGGAACAAAATATCGCAACTAAAAAAAACCTTTATTTCCTTGTAAACACTAAATATACACACATAGAATACATATATATGTATATATATATATATTGTGAGACAGTGAGAGCGTATGTATTGAATGGGGTGTACATTTCACAGGTACTTTGCTGACTTGTATGAGGGAAATGTGTGCCTTTGTAGAACTAGTGGTGGAAAAAGGTCATTACACCATCCATTCAAGTACACGTTTGCAGCTCAGACCTGTGGCCACTCAGGTATTGATTAGGAAACCAGAAGTAGGTGCTTGGGAGCACAGTCAGGGAGCTCATTCAGTCTGGACAAGGGGTCCAGACACAGAAGGTGTCTCCAAGAGTGTGGGAGCTGTCTTTAGCCCGGACACAGGGAGGTGTCCTGGCACAAGGAAGCAGTCTCTAAGAGTGTGAGCTATCTCAGTCTGGGTGCAGGAAGTACCCCGGACACAGGAGTAGTCGCAGTGAGAATCCGTGCGAATAGCGACTGAATAGGAGGTGACCTCTCTCAAGTCTGGACATTGGAGTTGCCTTCGGACATAAAGAGGAGTGTCTGTGAAACTCCATACTGGTAACATATGTGATATGTGTTGTTTTGGGCACAGACTGGTAGAGTCTGGGTCCCGGATAGAGAGGGCCATCTATCTAAGTGTAATTTAGTGGCTAGACAAGCCCAGGTTTTCTGTTTATGATTTGTTTTTATCTGTGTGCTGTGGACTTTAATAAAACTGGTTGCGGCCAGTTTTCACCAAACTGCTGTCTGAATGAACTGTTTCCGTGCCATTCTGTCTACCCAGACAGCGATCCTAGAGCTAAACCCCCCCGGAAAGCTTACAATTGGCGGAGAATGCTGGGGCAGCGCAGGGCCTGATACAGTTAGTGCTGGAGTGTGTATGCAGCACAGTGGCGAGAGACAGCATTAAAGGTGAAGTCTATTGAAATAGCAGCAGAAAAAAAAAAAAAAAAAAAGTGTGTGTCAGCAGAAACGTCTGTTTGGAGCAGTCTTGGAGAGACAGTGGCCCTGATAGGGTCTGCAGAGAGAAAATGTATGCACAGCAAAGCTGAACTTGTTGTGAAAATGACTGTGGAATGTGCAGCAGCAAAAGACAAGTTTGTGGAGCAGTCTTAAAGAGACAGTAGCCCTAATAGACTTTGCAAAGGAAAAAAAAAAAAAAGTGTTTGCACAGCAAGGCTGAATTTTCTGTGGAAAAAAGCTGTGTAGTGTGTATGTCTTGACTGAAGTCTGCCGTTGTGAAGACAGAGAAGTCTGACAGCATGGAAGACGAGTGTGGATACAAGCATCTTGCTGTGACTCAGTGGGGTCACGAAGGCATCTTGCTGTGACTCAGTGGGGTCACGAAGGCATCTTGCTGTGACTCAGTGGGGTCACGAAGGCATCTTGCTGCAACTCGGCGGGGTTGTGAAGATTGTCGTCGCACTCAAATCCAGTTGTGCTGTGGCTCGGCGGGGCCACGAAGATTTTTTTCAAGGGAAAGCGGTGAAGTTCTGGTGTGAACAGTGCACCGCGATGGCTGTGAATGGAGCCACGAATGGGTCTGACAAGTCGGACCGCATATTTGAGAAATGTCTACTGGACATGGTGCGGGAACCATGGGCACCGTATGGAATGGCGGCAGTGGACCATTCTATGGACTCTCCGGGGGTGCCAGTGTTGTCACAGAGTGCCGGGGAGGTGGTAAGAGATGTTGTGAACTGAGTCCTAAGACTGCTGCTGATTTTTTGTGTAAAAATTACCCTGCCGGTGTGGTTGTTAAAAAGGGGGCGGAGTCTAAAAAAGGGGCGGATTTTCACAAGAGTGTAGAGTGTGGAAAAATGAAAATTGTTACTGGTGGTGGGTTGGTACCTCCTAAAAATGACAATGTGACCGTTGCTAACGGGGTAGCTCCAGTAGAAGGGGGTGACGTCAAAGTGGGAGGTGACCTGTTAGTCCACAACACCATGGGGAGTGACACAGACCCGTAGCTGACTGGGACACTATGAAAGTAAAAAGTGAGTTCAGTCAGGAGAGGCTAGACGAGGGAAGAGAGTCCTCCTCTCGTCGTAGACGGCGCAAGGGCCACAAAAAGGTTGTTCCGGTAGTACTCGCTGAAAATGGAAATGAAAAGAATGTAGTACTGTCTGCCTATGCTTCAAGTGTGGATTCTCCTTTAGAGGTAGAAGAGGAGGTGGCCAGTCAGGGCCAAGAGCTGGAAACTATTCGGCTGCAGTATCAGAGTGACATGCTGCAATTATGTGAAAACCTGGAGGAAGTGTCCTCAGACCAGCGAGATCTAAAAGGAGGCAACGAGGAAGTTATCCTGTGGCAGAATATGTTCTTTGCCATTAAAGAGGACCGCCGCAAAATCAAGGAAGAGGTTTTGCAGTTGAAGCGTGAGAAGGAGGCGCTGCAGGATGGAGTTTCTGGAAGTGAACAAATCCTAGAACGACTGCGCGAACAGCTCAACCAGGAGCTGTGTGACTCCAAGAAGGAGTGTGATGAACGCAGTAGGGAACTGCAACAGATGAAGAGAGATTATGTGGATCTCCTCAGGGTCAAAGAAAAACTAGAAGAGGATAAGATGGATGCAGAGCAAATGCGCCAGGTGGTTGAGACCACTCTGCAGGACACCCGTGATGAAAATGGTGATCTGCGCAGAAAGACCCTAGGTCTAGAAGCTCAGGTGAAGGAGCTACAGATGTCCTGTGATACTCTCCAGAAGGCGGAGATGTGCCTTAAGGAAAAGCTCAGACAGATGGAAGCTGAGCGGGAAAAGATGGAGGAGTCCCTCAGAGAAGCTACAGACCAGGGCCAGGAGTTGGCCACTGGAAATGAGAGGTGTAACGCAGATACTTCCTCGAGTGCTGTGAGTTCGGATGATTCGGTGGATGTCGGAGCCGAGATCAAGGAGCTCAAGGAGTGGTTACAAGCCCACTGGACGCAAGAGAAGCTTCAGAGATGGGCAGCTGAGAAGCGAATGGCGGAACTAGAGGAAGAAGTTCTCGGGCTTAAAAGTCGCCTGATACAGTGTCACTCGGTGAACAAGGCCTCCTTGGAGAAAGAAAAGGGCAAACACGTTGCACTCGCTCCCTTTGGCCAGAAGATAGACCTGAGGAGAGCTAAGAGTGTGGTAACGAAAGATAATTGTGAAATGGAAGTGGTCCGGACGGAAATTCACGAAATTGTAGCTGTGAGTCAGCTCAGAAGAAGAGTAAAGGGGGAAGAAGCTGAAAGTCAGTTGTCCCTGAACCCTGAGCTGATTGATCGTCTGGAACCCACTGGTGAGACCGAAACGTGTCGGTACAAGTGCCTCGTAGATGTACCCGAGGACTTGAGAGAAGAATGCACCCGGGAGTCTGTACATGAAGCGTTTAGGAAGGCCGTGGGAGCCTGTAAGGTGTACTCGACCTCAGGAGCTAAACAGCTGGTGGTCTTGTCCACGACTGAAGTTACAGTGAAGAGGGTGGCAATCCTAAGTGACATGCACTGGCGATGTATTCGCACAAAGCGGTTTCTCCGGTTGAAGACAGAACAAACCGTTAGACAACTAAAGCTTATGAGAAAAGCTCACAGTCTACAGGAAGAGGTCATCCGGGTGCCTCATGTTCTGGTGAGAAAGCTGATTGGGAGAAATGGCCGAGCCATGCAGATAATGGTGAAGAAGTCTGGTGTGGTGAAAGTAAGCAGTCCACGTGATCGTCGGGACTGGATACCAGATGAAGACGGCATGGTGTCATTCTACGCTATAGGAACGGAAGAAAGTCTTGAATATGTGCGCATGCTGGTGGCGTACCGTGTGACCTACCTGCGAGAGGTAGAACAATTGAATCTCGCTAGACAGCGAGTAGATAGACAGCATCATCTGAGCAGCAGAAGATGGCAGCCGTCTAAGAATAGTGAGACCCGACAGAGAAAGGGCCCCCTAAATAGCAGAACAGCTAAGGCTGAAGTTAGGGACCTTACAAGATGTCCAGTGGGTAGTGGGCGTGGGTTTAGAGGTAGTGAGACCTCCAGTAACTCAGGTTTGAGAGGCCCATACAGACGACCCGATAGAGTACCGGACAGTACAGAGTCTAACCGGACCTTAGATACCCAGGCAAGACCTGACAAGGTTACGATTGACCACTGGGAGCGAAGGGGAGACCTGACAAGGTTACGACCCAGAAATGTGACTGGACGAAGTCTGTGACTATGACAGACGGTAGGTCCCTAAGGAATGAGCGAATGTCATTGACTTACGGGGCTGAACAGAACAAGGGACAAGTAGATGGTCTCTGTGTGAACTGTGGGTTGAGGTGATTGGATATATTATGTGTTCAACCCCACAAGCTTAAACTTATGTGATGATCATGATGATGATGATGATGATGATGATAATGATGATGATGATCATAATGATGATGATAATGATGATGATGCTAATCATAATAGTGATGATACTGATAATGGTGATGACCGTGATAAAGATGAAATTCCTTTGCAGGTGATGTTGGGAGACGAGTATGGTGGTTCTCGGGAACCAAGTGTCCCTGACCTATATAGAAGTATAGTGCTGAGGCAGTGTTCGGAGTTCACTGTCTCTTTTGGGTTGTTGACCAGCCCTCCGGTCTGGATGACCAGCCCTCCGGTCTGGAGAAGAGGGAGGGGATATGTGAGACAGTGAGAGCGTATGTATTGAATGGGGTGTACATTTCACAGGTACTTTGCTGACTTGTATGAGGGAAATGTGTGCCTTTGTAGAACTAGTGGTGGAAAAAGGTCATTACACCATCCATTCAAGTACACGTTTGCAGCTCAGACCTGTGGCCACTCAGGTATTGATTAGGAAACCAGAAGTAGGTGCTTGGGAGCACAGTCAGGGAGCTCATTCAGTCTGGACAAGGGGTCCAGACACAGAAGGTGTCTCCAAGAGTGTGGGAGCTGTCTTTAGCCCGGACACAGGGAGGTGTCCTGGCACAAGGAAGCAGTCTCTAAGAGTGTGAGCTATCTCAGTCTGGGTGCAGGAAGTACCCCGGACACAGGAGTAGTCGCAGTGAGAATCCGTGCGAATAGCGACTGAATAGGAGGTGACCTCTCTCAAGTCTGGACATTGGAGTTGCCTTCGGACATAAAGAGGAGTGTCTGTGAAACTCCATACTGGTAACATATGTGATATGTGTTGTTTTGGGCACAGACTGGTAGAGTCTGGGTCCCGGATAGAGAGGGCCATCTATCTAAGTGTAATTTAGTGGCTAGACAAGCCCAGGTTTTCTGTTTATGATTTGTTTTTATCTGTGTGCTGTGGACTTTAATAAAACTGGTTGCGGCCAGTTTTCACCAAACTGCTGTCTGAATGAACTGTTTCCGTGCCATTCTGTCTACCCAGACAGCGATCCTAGAGCTAAACCCCCCGGAAAGGCCACAATATATATATATATACATGTCATTGTGACATATATATATACATATATGTATAGTTTATACACTTCTACATAATAAAATATCCTCTGATTCAATTGCCGGGTAAAGCCGGCTTCTGTGAAAAGACAGAAGCACTCGACATGAAATGACACTTGGTGTACATAGGGTTAACCATGTCTTTTCATGTCGTTTGCAATCTGATTTGCACAAACAATTACATTAGTCTATGTGTGCAAAATTTCACACCTGTAGGGGTTAATTAAAGGTGTAAATTCGTTGTAAAAAAAACAGACTTTTTTGCTACGAATTTACACCTTTAATTAACCCCTACAGGTGTGAAATTTTGCACACATAGACTGATGTAATTGTTTGTGCAAATCAGATAGCAAAGGACATGAAAAGACATGGTTAACCCTATGTACACCAAGTGTCATTTCATGTCGGGTTCTGCATTTTCACAAAAGCCGTCAATTGAATTAGCGGCTATTATACTATGTAGAAGTGTATGAACTATAAATATAAATATATATATATGTGTCACAAATTCAATGACATGTATATATATATATTATATATATATATATATATATATATTATATATGAGGTGTAAAATTGTTTAAAAAAAATGCGTGGGCTCCCGCCCTATTTTCGCAACCAGACAGACAAAGCCAGCGAATGGGGGCAGATAATAATAGCCCAGAGAGGGACCATTATTTTTGGCCCCCCCTGGCTACTAACATCTGCCCCCAGACACCCCAGAAAAGACAAATCTATAATTAGATTCGCCCTTTCTGGCACTTTGCCTGTCTATTCCCATTGCCCTGTAGCGGTGGCGAATGGTTTAATATGGGGTTAAAGCCACATTGCAAATGAAAGGTGACCTTAAGCCAGGTTAATAATTGAGAGCTGTCAATTAGACAACTATCAATTATTAATCCTATTGCATGAAATAAAAATAAAACACACACACTTTAATTAAAAATCATTTTAATGAAATAAAGACACATGTTTTTGACCATCTTTTATTTGACTGCAAAAACAATTTCCTGTAATAAAAATAAAATAAAAAAGCAAAATTATTCTTACCTATCCCATGCACAGTCAGGTCCCACGGTGTAATCCTTCAGAAAGGGTTAATGTTTACTGCAGGGACCGCAGCTAATGCTGCAGCCTCACAGTAAACCCCCAAATGAATGAGTTCCTCTCCTGGCTGACAGGAGAGGAAGTGGAAAGCTTAATTGATTGCTTTCCACTTTCACTTCAGGTCAGCCAGGGACACAATCAGTGACGTCAGAGGGAATTGATTAACAAAAATAGGGGTTCCCTTCGAATAAAAAATGGTGTCGGGTCCCCCCTATTTTTGTTAACCAGCCTGATGAAGCAGACTGCTGAGCAGTGGCGTACCGTGAATGAAGCAGACCAAGCAGCTGCTATGGGGCCCGGACAGGTGAGGGGGCCCTCGACGGTCGGGTAGCTGTGCTGACACAGTACAACCAGGGGGTCGGCGGGGGAGGGGGAGCGCAGCTCTTCTATATATTCACCCCTCCTGGTGCGGTCTCTGCAGCCCCTGCTCTTCTCCCACGGTCTCCGACGCCTGTGTTCAGCGGTCAGGTGGTACCGCTCATTACAGTCATGAATACGCACATATTCATGACTTTATTGAGCTGTCCCGCGTGACCGCTGAACACTGGCGGCGGAGACCGTGGGAGAAGTGCAGGGGCTGCACAGACCGCGCCGGCAGAAGGGTGAGTATAATGGATATTTACCTGTCCCGTTCCACCGTTGCTCGCGTCCTCTTGCTGCAATGTTCAGGTCAGAGGGCGCGATGACGTCGTTAGTGCGTGCCGCGCCCTCTGCCTCATCATTCACTGCTGGAGGACCCCGAAGACAGCGGCACTCAGCAGTGGAGAGAGGACAGGTAAATATCTCAGGTGCCGGGGCCCTGAGCGAGCGGTGACATCGGCACCTGGTGTCACCCCCTGTTCAGGACACCGGCACCTGGCCCCCAGCGACGAAAGGTGAGTATGTATTTTTTTTTTTTGGTTGCAGCAGCTGCGGCAGCATAAGGGCCTATACTATGGAGCATCTATGGGGGTACAATCTATGGGGGCATAATACATTTTTTTGTTTAATGTGTCCCCTCACTGTGCTGGCACTTTACATTTACAATGGCTCTGGGTTTTTTTTTTTTGGGGGGGCCCATTCAGACTTTTTTTATGGGGCCCCATAATTTCTATGTACGCCCCTGCTGCTGAGGCATGGTATTTAAGGCTGTTAAGGAGCCAAGATCCATGGACCTTGCCAGCAGCGTCGGACTGGAGTACCTTGGGCCCACCAGAGAAAAAATATTCTTGGGGCCCACCATCATACTTCCCAACCTTTGAAGAAGGGAAAGAGGGACAAAGGCTGTGGCACGCTGTGCCTGCTGCAGCAAATTTTAGGCCATGCCACGTTGCACCACAGACTGTCCAGGAGTTGGTGGATGCTTTAGTCCAGGTGTGAGAGGAGATCCCTCAGGAGACCATCCGTCGCGCTCATCAGGAGCATGCCCAGAAGTTGTAGGGAGGTCATACAGCATACCTCCCAAATTTTGAAGACAGGAAAGAGGGTTAAAGGCTGCGGCGCGCATAGCGCGCCGCTGCAAATTTTAAGCCACGCCCCGACCACACCCATTTCACAGCTAATCACACCCATATCCTCGCCCCAACCGTACCCATGCCGATACAGCTGACCCTCCGATGACGGTTGGGGGGCCCACTGCTGGCACCGGGCCCCCCCAACGCCTGTTCAGGCCCCATAGCTTCTGGGCGGCAGAGCAGGAAGATCGATTTCTCCTGCTCTGCCGCAGAATGTAACTGTATCGGCGTGCTGTGCACGCCGATACAGTTACTGTAGCGTAGCTCCGGGTGGGCCCCCTCAGAGCGCGGGGCCCGGGGCCACCGCCCCCTCTGCCCCGCGACCTATCCTTTCAAATCAGGGCCCACCACGCAGGAGTAGGGGCCCACCGGAGGTTTCTCCGGTGTCCCGGTGGCTCAGTCCGACCCTGCTTGCCAGCCTGATAATACCAGGCCACAGCAGTCTGCTTATCTTTGCTGGTTAACAAAAATAGGGGATCCCCTCAAAAAAAATTGGCGTGGGGTCCCCCCTATTTTTGTTAACCAGCCAGATGAAGCAGACCGCTGAGGCCTGGATTTTCAGGCTGTTAAGGAGCCAAGATCCATGGACCTTGCCAGCCTGATAATACCAGGCCACAGCAGTCTGCATATCTTGGCTGATTAACAAAAATAGGGGATCCCCTCAAAAAAAATTGGCGTGGGGTCCCCCCTATTTTTGTTAACCAGCCAGATGAAGCAGACCGCTGAGGCCTGGATTTTCAGGCTGTTAAGGAGCCAAGATCCATGGACCTTGCCAGCCTGATAATACCAGGCCACAGCAGTCTGCATATCTTGGCTGATTAACAAAAATAAGGGATCCCCTTGAAAAAAATTGGCGTGGGGTCCCCCCTATTTTTGTTAACCAGCCAGATGAAGCAGACCGCTGAGGCCTGGTTTTTCAGGCTGGTAAGGATCCAATATCCATGGACCTTGCAAGCCTGATAATACCAGGCCACAGCAGTCTGCTTAGCTTGGCTGGTTAACAAAAATAGGGGATCCCCTCGAAAAAAAAACGGCGTAGGGGTCCCCCTATTTTTGTTAACCAGCCAAGTAAAATGCAGACTGCTGCGGCCTGGTATTAAAAGACTGTCAAGGCCCATGGATTTTGGCCCTCAACAGCCTGATAATACCAGGCTACAGCAGCCCCACATTTGGCGCATCAAAAGATGTGCCAATTGTGGCACTTTACCCGGCTCTTCCCACTTGCCCTGTAGCGGTGGCAAGTGGGGTAATAAGGGGTTAATGTCACCGTTGATTGCACGGTGACAATAAGCCCGGTTAATAATGGAGAGGTGTCAATAAGACACCGATCCATTATTAATCCCAAAGTTATTAAATGTATAAAAAAAGACAAAGCAAGAAAAAAGTATTTTAATGAAATAAAAGAGACAACACAGTTTTCATTAATTTTATTATACACTCATTCCTGCGACGCCATCGATCTCCTGTAAAAAAAGAAAAAAAACAAACCAACAGTATACCACCTGTCCGACGCAGTCCATAGTAACAACAGTCCCACGACGATCCAGCTCTGCTACATCGCAATGACAGGCAGAGCCTGTCATCGCGACGCAGCACAGCTGATTACCTGCTTCCCCGGCGGTGACGTCATCGGACTGACTGCTTTACGGCCGGGATTACCCAGCAGTCACTGCAGTTATCGCGAGAAACTGCATGTGACCGCCGGGGAAAGATGATGGTGGCCATGAAGCAGTCCAGCCCGTGACCGCCGGAGATCTTCTGCCAGGTAAGTGCCGCTGACTCCTGACAGACTCGACCGACGGACACTGACAGTGACAGTGACAATCCCGATTCCGTTGTCCGATAAGACGAAAATATCGGAACTAAGTATCGAAAGGCCGATAGAGCTAATATCGGCCGATACCTGATACTTGCGGTATCGTATCGCTCAACATTACTCATTTCTAATGGACACCACAATTTGTAAAAACATTTATTTTCAAAGTGGAAATATCCAAAATCTAGTTGAAAACTACTGTGGACACATGGCATGCTCGAATTGGAAAAAATAAATTGTTTTTAAATAGCAAAATTGTCTGAAATAGTTTATGGGTGCAATTTGCAGAGCCTCTAAGATACTAGAATAAGTCACATACGAAATTACGCCGAAATACATGTCAGGGTGGCTTCATATCACTGTAGCTGTACTTTTTACCAGTTCAGGTATTACCTTCAGTTTCATTTGATCACATTTGGACATGCATTATGACTTTAATAACATGTGTATCACTTTTTGGACAATGCAGATATATAGCAGACATATATTAGACATCAAAGTTTTTACTTTCTTTGTGCATAAACAATTCAGGTGTTACCTTTAGCTATTTTTGCCATTTATACATGGTTAGCGATTTATCTGCACATGCACTTTACTATTATATATGAGATATATCTAAATCCCTAGAGTAATTTTATTTAAATATTACAAATACATAAATATTATACTATATTATTATTATTATTATTTATATAGCGCCATTAATTCCATGGTGCTGTATAAGTCACACATGTAAAAGTTTGGGCACTACTGGTCAAAATTACTGTTATTGTAAACAGTTAAGCAAGTCAAAAATGAAATGAAATGAAAAGTCCTATAGTTAAAGATGACACATTTCCTTTGTATTTTAGGCAAAAGAAATGTATATTGTCCTTTTTTTTACATTTTATGAATTACAATAAAAGGAAAATGGGCCAATGCTTAAGTTTTGGCATCCTTGGAAATTTGTCTTATTAGATAACTTTTACCAAGGTTTCAAACCTTATTTAGTCTATTAGGGTTATGGCTTGTTAACTATTATCGTTAGGAAAGTTTTAGTGTTGCAAATTTTCCAGCTTTATAAAAACCCTGTTTCCTCTAACCTTGTGCCAAAAACCAGCAGCAATGGGTTCCTCTAAGTAGCTTCCTAGCACTCTCATAGCAAAGCATTTTCAAATTGCTATTTCCTTATTTGAAAATGCAATTAAGAAATGGCAGTTAGCAGGAATAGTGGAGGTCAAAATAATACCAAGTTACATTTCAGTGAGAGCTGCTCATAGGATTGCTAGAGAGGCAAATCAGAACGCCCACTTGACTTTAAAATACCTTCAAAAAGAATTAGCAGACTCTAGAGTTGTGGTATATTGTTCAACTGTTCAGAGACACCTGCACAAATATGGCCTTTATGGCACTTTCATCAGAAGAAATGTTTTGCTTTGAGGTTGTGTTGCAGCCAACATCACAGGGAACATTTCATCGGAAAAGGGAAGATTGAAGTCAATGAAATTTCAACAAATTCTTGGTGAAAACATAACACCATCTGTAAAAATGCTGAAGTTGAAAAGAGGATTGCTTTTACAAATAAATAATGATCTTAAACACACATCAAAATCCACAATAGACAATGGTAAAATGCACAATCTGAAGGTTTTGCAAAGGCCTCAGATCTGAACATTATTGAAAATCTGTTACCAAACCTCAAAATAGCAGTGCATGCAAGACAACCAAGGATCTCACAGAACTAGAAGAATTTTCCAAACAAAAGTGAAAAAAATCCTTCAAACAAGTATTGAAAGGCTCTGGGCTGGCTAAAAAAAACTTTTATACGCTGTGATACTTTCAAAAGAGGGTGACACTAAGAACTTACCTTGCAGGGTGCCCAAACTTTTGCATTGGTCAATTTAAGTGTTTGTCATTTTTAAAATGAAATAGATTAAAAAATGTTTTAATAAAATACAATGGAAATGTGTTATCTTTAACTTTAGACTTCTAGAGATCATTTTGTCTTCAACTTATTTAACTTCCCAAAAACGGTAATTTTGACCAAATTTTTACATGCCATTGTATGTCCAGGTACAATGCTCTGGACATGGCGTCACAAGGTATAATACAGATCCAATAAAGTAATGCTAGCCAATCACAGTAATGCCAATAGTCAACATTTCTATGACATTACTGCGATTAAAGGCAATCCCCACATGTTTAGTGGCTGAAAATCAGGCTTCAAGTATGCGGGGCGGTGAATCGATCCAGGAGCCCTAGTACTCGGATACTCAATTAAGTACCGAGGAGTGTCTCAAGCATCAAAATGCTCAATCGAGCCAAATCATTGCCTAGCACTTTTGCCCATCACTATTTCTTATATTACATAATCACATTTCAGAAAAGTAAGACAAAAGTATTCTCATATGATTATAAAATCAAAGTAGCAGCCAAAAAAAGGTGACAAACACTGTTTTAACATCATCAAAAAGGAATATTGACAATGAACAAGACTAATGACATTTTCAAGAAAAAATAAATAAACACAAACTTGATAGACTTGAGTACTTCTAAAATAAGAAACCAAAACAAACTGATACCCCAAATTATGCAAAAGACATAAAGTATTAAAAAAGTTGATAGAAAATAGACTAAAAAAGTATGGAAAAATGTAACAAAGTTTGATATTTCACAGAAAATAATTAAAACAATACATAATTGAAACGTGGAGGGGTAATGTTTTTAATGTTTTTTGTGTCTTTCTGCATTCAATAAAATTATTATGTCATGTTTATGGTGTGTGTGGTGATCCCCTTACTATTACTATTACTTTTTCTTTGCTTTATTTATGATATTTTGTTTCTAGGCCTAGGTTGGATCCCACTTTGATTACCCTGTGGTGCCCCCTCATTTTGTTTATATCCTCTGATTTACCGAACTGTGATTGAATTTGGCCGTCTTTTGGTAAAAGTGCTCATGAAAGTGAACACGAATACGAATGTTCAACGCTTATGCCGAATTTGAGATTGTCGAACGTTTTCCGAACAAGTTCGCTCACCTATACCGAGGACCTCTTATATTTTTCACAAAAATATAATAAATCCGGTACTAAAAAAAGTACAAAATTACTGTATTTATTCATAATCCCAATACATGTGATGTTTTAGTCTTTCATTAGACCTTCTTCAGACTGGAGAGGGAATAAATAGAAAAATAAAGTACAATCAGTATGATCCATAGATGCACATGAAAAAATCAATCATCAATACAATAATGTACAAGCCTTCATTAACTCATATAAGAGACAATATGCCAATCAATTTTTTGATACAGTATATATATGAATATAAGTTTCCAAGAATATGTTACCTTCACATGATGCTATACAGATCAAGCTGTATTATAACACAGTTTAATTATAGCAGTAACATTAAGGTAGTGCCCAAGAGTGAAAACCAAGTATGCCCCTGATGTAAAAAAGGCACTTGCCGGATTATGCTCATACAGGGGACCCTTCAAAAAATATTATATAGCTTGTAGTAATGCAGGGCTGCAACAAAAGATAAAAACAGCCATATACTAATGATAGGTAAGAGCAAAGATGTAAGGCAAGCTCACCAGCTAAAAGGCCCATGAATAAAACTGCTTACCATGAAATAAAAGTACTGAGGGTCCCTTAGTAGAAGCGCTGCTAGTGCTGCCGCAAAAGTGTGCTCAGATGATGACTCGTTACCTGCATTAAAAACAGCTGTCTTACATAGTCACCTTTATAAAAGACTCCTGTCCACAGATTCAATTAATCAGACTGTACCCTCTACAACACGGGTAAGACCAGAGAGCTCTCTAAGGATGTCAGAGATAAGATCATAGACCTGCACAAAGCTGGAATGGGCTACAAAACCATACGTAAGATGCTGGGTGAGAAGGAGACAACTGTTGGTGCAATAGTAAGAAAATGGAAGAAATACCAAATGACTGTCAATCGACATTTATCTTGGTTACTATGAAAAATCTCACCTCGTGGGGTATCCTTTATCATGAGGAAGGTGAGAGATCAGACTAAAACTACACAAAGGAAACTTGTTAATGATCTCAAGGCAGCTGGAACCACAGTCACCAAGAAAACCACTGGCAGCATATTACTCCTTAAAGATTCAAAATCCTGCAGTGCCCGCAAGGTCCCCCTACTCATGGATGTGAACAATGGTGCAGTGGTCTCAAGGGGCGCCAAAGGAATAATGAACAATTTAATAAATGTTAGCGAAACTTTATTCTTCCTCCAATACCACTGCTGTTGTGTTTCGGTAGCTAAGGAGGAAAGGAACAACAGCAGGGCAGCAGAACACCTTAGATGTTGGTAACTGATGGGTTGCAGATTCCTAAACTAACGACACAACTAGAGGTAGCCGTGGAGAGTTCCTACGTTGATCCTAGACGCCTCGTCACAGCCTGAGAGATAACTACACCTAAAGGCAGAAAGATGAAAGCTATCTGCCCCGGAGCAGATACCCAAAGAAAATAGGAAGCCTCCAAACATATAATGGCGGTTAGACAAGATGAAAACACAAACATAGGTAGAAAATAGATTGAGCAAACGCTGGGGCCACAAGCTGACTAAAAAGGATAGGAAAGGAGAGACTACTTTCTGCAACCTAGAAAACCCTACAAAAATCCAACAATTCTGATTACAAAAATACTGAGATCACACGATCTCGCCCCCCCCTCTAAATCTGATCTCAGTGTGAACAAAACCAAGCTGCAGCCGCTGAAAAAATAGGAAAAAGCAAATGAGCAAATAACAGTGGCTGCAGATAAACTGTGAGGAGCTCAGGCCCCAGGAGGGGACCTGGCTGACCTCCACAAAAGTGCAGAAAACAATGCAAAAAGCAAGCACAAAAAGAAAAGCAAAAAATATCTTATCTGAAAGCAGGAGATGCAGGCAAGACTCCAGCAAACTTCCAAATGAACCAGGAACCACAATTGAGACAAGAACAATTGATCACCGGCAACCATCATGGGAGGGAACCTCCCTTAGAACAGACCAGACAGTGAACCCAGATTGCCACTCCTCGCTGAAAGGTTCAGTACTGTCTGTAAACACCAGAGGGAGCCTCTGCTCAGAAACCATCTCTAGCACATTCATAACAGTACCACCCCTTGAGGAGGGGTCACCGAACCCTCACTTGTGCAACCAGGCCGATCAGGATGAGCTCGGTGATAGGCACGGATCAGTCTCCTAGCATGGATGTCAGAAGCAAACACCCAAGAATTGTCCTTCTGACCATAACCTCTCCACTTAACCAAATACTGGAGTTTCTGTCTAGAAAAACGAGAATCCAATATTTTCTCAACCACATACTCCAGATTGCCCTCAACCAAAACAGAGTTAGGAGGTGCAGCCATAGGAACCACTGGCTCGACAAACCTCTTCAATAAGGACTTGTGGAACACGTTATGGATCTTAAATGTCCCTTGAAGAAGCAAACGGAAGGAAACAGGATTGAGAATCTCCATGATCTTATAAGGTCCAATGAACCTGGGCTTAAACTTTGGAGATGCAACCCTCATAGGGATAATTCTTGAGGACAACCAAACCAAGTCCCCCACTTTAAACCGAGGACCATCAGTCCTATGCCGGTTGGCAAACTATTGGGCCTTCTCCTGAGAGAGAGACAACCTCTCCACTACCTGGTCCCAAATCTGCTGCATTCGCTCCACAACAGAGTCAACACCCGGACAGACAGAAGCCTCCGCTTGTCCCGAAGAAAATCGAGGGTGAAACCCAAAATTGCAGAAAAATGGAGACATCAAGGTGGCAGAGCTAGCCCTATTATTAAGAGCAAACTCAGCCAAAGGCAAAAAAGATACCCAGTTATCTTGATCAGCAGACACAAAATATCTCAAATAAGTCTCCAAGGTCTGGTTTGTTCTCTCGGTTTGTCCATTGGTCTGAGGATGAAAAGCAGAGGAGAAAGATAATTGAACACCAAGTTT